>VDFB02000007.1:223645076-224129715 GCA_007258455.2 Sequoia sempervirens
TGAAGTAAGGATGCAATAGATAGGGGATATGAAATACTAGGATGCTCGCAAGCATGGAGTGAAGGAGATAGAGTTGTAAGGCTTAAGGAATTCAAATGGAGAGAGCAAGGAAAAAAAGAGAGAGGGTTGTGAGAGCCAAGAGAGCTACAAAGGGGGATGCAAAAGCTTGAGAGTCTTGTAAGAATGTGAAATCTTGGAGTTGTTTTAACAAATAAGGGAGATGTGCAAGTAGGAGAGTAAATAGGGAAAAGAGGGAAGCCAAGAAGCTAGAGTGGAGTTAGAGGTTAGAGAGACAAATAAATTGAAAGAATAGCATTTAATGAGGGAAAAGAAGCTTCTCCAACCATTGCAAGGTGTCTCGGGTTGCTAACACCAATAAAAGGTGAGGACAAGTGGAAAACATACTCAAAGATAGTTGTTTGAGCATTGAAATGTCACCGGATGCTAGCACAGTGTGTATACATGCACAACACGCTAGTGTCTAAACACATCACATTACAAAATGACAAGAACAAGAAAAACACCAGGTTTAACACAAAGCTGACCCGTGAAGGTAGTTGTTGAAAAGAGATTGAAAACATCCTGGGAAGGAAAAAAGTATGATGCAGGGGCTAAAATGAGCCTACACAAGATACTAAGGGAGTGGAAACTAAAGCATATACAAGAATGTATGTGAAATTGCAAGGGGTGCAATTTTATGACATTACATTTTTCCCCCACTTTAGCGGGCATATGAATCTACACTAATATGCACACTAAAGGAAATCTACTAAACATAAATAACATCATGATGCTAAAAAGGTACTATAGAGGAAGCAGACAACTCTTTGAACCAAAGAAGCATGCCCTTAGGCTGAAGACCTACAAAAAAAATGTGTTAGACAAGAAAAACCTACACCAGACAACAATGTTAGTGCACAAAAAACTAAAGGATTAAGTCAACAAAGTGAAAGAGAGCTCGATGTAGAAGGTTGTATCAGTACTATGTGTTGTCCCAAAATTAAGAAATCATGCATAGAAGAATTCTAAAACAAAGAGAGGAAGGGCATATACTCAAGATGAAGAAGGTACAGATCTTCGATTCAGCATACACAACTAAGAAGGAAGAGAATTTAAGAGAAAGATGGAGAAGCTAGAAAGGAATGGAAATTCCAAGAGAGATGGCTCCCTAAGTCCTCTGATGCAAGGAGAGCTTAAATAAAACGCACCAAAGGCCCATAGACCAAAGATGGACAAATCCTGCAGGGTGAAAGCATCTTACAAGCCCATAGACTTGCAAGGAGGAAACCTCCAAGATCTCTCACATGAAGGAAGCCCCGTGAAGTATGCACCTTATAGGACCACAGACTTGCAAGAAGGTATCCCCCAAGATCTCTCACATAAAGGAAACCCCTGGATGAAAGCGCCTTACAGGCTTATAGACCTACAAGGAGGCGTCCCCCAAAATTTCTTACATGGAGAAAACCCAAAGGAGGAGACTCCGCAGAGTCAGATTGGAAAGTGGCTTTATAGGAGCACCTGCAAAGTGACATGTTTACCCTCAGATAAAGCATATATGAAAACAAAGGGTCCACATAGGCAGTTAAGCAGACAGTCACACAGGCTGTCAACAAGTTAGAAAAATTTCAAAGGGGTCCCTTAGGAACCCTTCAAAAGAAAAGGGGTCCACTCAAGGGACGTGCTATTTGAAAAGCAAGGTCTAGTTAGGTTGCCCCCAAAATAGACACCATAGAATTTATTTGAGATACAAGCTTTCAAAGGGGATCCCTCGGGAACCCTTCAAGAGAAAAAGGGGGCCACACAATGTTGAAAATTGAGGTGTTTATGTAGCTTAATACTTTGTAAAAAATTATGATTGCTGATCTAAATATGTATTCTTTGTTACAGATTCTTTTTGGGTGATTATTTGATTAATTCATTTTACCATTTGTAGAATGAAGATAGGAGTTGTAGAAGAATTAGACAAGATAATAGAAAGATACACAAGCATATACCATGGAGAAACCCTTTTGGGAAAAAACTCCACCAAGAATCAATGTATTATTTAATCTTTGAAGTAGATTACAATAATTCCAATCCTTACTTGAGAATGCTTCTTTTTCCTTCACCAAATCTTCTTCACAACTTGCAATAAAAATTGATACAAACTCTCTTCAACTTGCTTGAGATATATAGGAAATAAACAACTTTGTAATCTCCAAAAGAGTTAAAATTACAAAGCTCAATCCCTATCTCCTAAAAGGTATGCATATCTCTTCCAAGTAGAGTTTAACTGTGAAGAACAATTCCAAATCATCATCTTCATCCATCTGGGCATCCAAAACCGAAGTAGTAACTCAAACTTTATTCCATAAATATCTTCAAGGTTTTATTCTCAAAGTAGGCGCTCCAAGAGTGGGCCCACTTAACTTAGCCTTCTGAAATATCTTAACATGCAAAGGAGTTAATTCCAAGAAGCCAACTTGGGCACCCAAAGTGGTTCCAAGTCATTTTATGTTAACTGAAACATCTCTCTCCACCATTAATGCAAGAATGGTCATCCCCTGTTAACTGAAAGAAGTTACTTGTTATCTATCATGCAACTCAAGTCATTAGTCATGCATTCCAAGTTCACTGAAGTCAACTAGCATTCAACTAAAACTAAAAAAAGATAATTGAACCATAACTTAACTAAACTAAACTAAACTAAACTAAACTGATTCTAAACTAAATTGAATTGAACTGAACTGAACCGAACTAAATTGATTTGAACTTAACTTAACTTAACTTCATGCATGTAAACATAAAACCCTAACTCCTAGGATCTTTACATGCATTCAAAAGTGTTATCTTTTACTCCAAATAGTTAACTTAACTCAAGGTGAGTTCCACCTTCCATGTGGGTGCCCCATGTACTCCTATTATTTAGAAACTCATCTTGGACGCCCTCACATGCTCCTATCATTTATAATTAATTACAAATGTCAATTAACATGATTATTTCAGTCAAAATTAATCTCTTTCTAATCCTAGTGTTTGAGAATACTTTCCAAGGACTTAGGAGATACATGAAATAAATAAAGTTTTGGATTGAAATTAAATGGCATCCTATTTCCAACATTCTCCCACTTGAAATTATACATTTCAATTATTCTAAACAAGGAATCATTATTATAAATCAAGTACAGGACTCAAGGCCAATGGCCTTCCTACACCAACTAATCAATCCATGCCAACTTCAAATGTAACCTACATAATCATGAAGCTCCAAGAAAATGATTAAAACCAAGAGAACTTATCTAAAGGAATTGGTTTCATAAGATAATCTATAACATTAATTAAAGTGTCAAATTTCTCAATTAATACCTTCCCACTCTCAACCATTTCTCACACAAAGTGATACTTAAAATCAACATGCTTAGTACAAGCATGATACATAGGATTTTTGGCTAAACACATAGCACTCTAACTATCACATTCAAGTTTAACTTACTTGCAATTAAAACCATTACCTTTCCCAAGTCTCTTTATCCAAACTACCTCTTTGGAGGCATGTGAAACTGCCAAGTGTGTTGAACTCATGTTCAACCAAGGTGTAGGATCCTCAATCTTTTCTATTGAAAAATATTTTCTTGCTAGTAACCATTCCAACAAATATCTCTGACCATAAGAGAACTCAAGCCTCATCTATTTATCCAAGTATCCATGAGGACCTATAAACAACCAATCCATTCCAAACTCCAAATGCAACATAGCACTATCATGAAGTAATCAAGCAAATGATTAATGTACCCAATACTTAAGAGAACTACACAAGATCAATGCCAAAGCTCCAATCTTGAACATAAACATGACATCCATGATCTAACCATCTCCTCCTAGGAGATCACATGAACCATAACATACTTAAACATCCTACTCTCAAGAGAACCATGACATAATAGAAACCAATCTAAACCAAGAAAAAATATCCCCAATCACCTAAAGATAACCTTACCAATGATGCATCCACGTCATTTCCAACACCTCCCACTGAACCGTGGTACCGAGTCACACATGGCATCGTGAGTACCATCCTCTTCATGAATATCACTATATCCTACCAAAGCTCCCATTGAACTGTGATTTTGAGCTATACATGAAAACAAGATAAACAACAAACCATCACTGTCAAAAGCATATGGAATTTCAGAACTTTCCTCATGATCAAAATTATCATAACATGTACCATGCCACAACTCTAAACCGCTAATCAAGAGTATACCATGACATAATAACAAAACCATCCTACAACCAAGAATCCCCTTCATTTCCAAATGCTCCCACTGAACTATGATACTGAGTATTCCCATGGCATCATGATGCACATAATCAAAACCACATTTCTGTCATAAGCTCACACTAAAATTGTGAATCCAATCTCTCAATGACATATGATAAACATCCTCTAAAGCAAGAATATATACCTCTTGTAACAAACTTATTTTCCAAAATCAGCAATAACAAAAATAGTAAAAGCTCCCACTATAGCCAAAAAACCTTCAATATTTTTAGAGAAAGGCGTCCCAATACTCTACCCAACCTCAACTCTAATACCAAATGTTAAAAATTGAGGTGTTTATGTAGCTTAATACTTTGTAAAAATTTATGATTGTTGATCTAAATATGTATTCTTTGTTACAAATTCTTTGTGGGTGATTATCTAATTAATTCATTTTACCATTTGTAGAATGAAGACATGAGTTGTAGAAGAATTAGACAACATATTAGAAAGATAAACATGCATATACCGTGGAGAAAACATTTTGGGAAAAAACTCCACCAAGAATCAATGCATTATTTAATATTTGAAGTAGATTACAATAATTCCAATCCTTGCTTGAGAATGCTTCTTTTTCCTTCACCAAATATTCTTCACAAACTGCAATAAAAAATTATACAAACTCTCTTCAACTTGTTGAGATATATGGGAAATAAACAACTTTGTAAACTCCAAAAGAGTTATAATTACAAATCTCAATCCCTATCTCCTAAAAGGTATGCCTCTCTTCCAAGTAGAGTTTAACCATGAAGAACAATGCCAAATTACCATCTTCATCCATTTGGGCATCCCAAACTGAAGTAGTAACTCAAACTTTATTCCGTAAATATCTTCAAGGCTTTATCCTCGAAGTAGGCACTCCAAGAGTGGGCCCACTTAACTTAGCCTTCTAAAATATCTTAACATACAAAGGAGTTAATTCCAAGAAGCCAACTTGGGCACCCAAAGTGGGTCCAAGTCATTTTTTGTTAACTAAAACATCTCTCTCCACCATTCATGCAAGAATGGTCATCCCCTATTAACTGAAGGAAGTTACTTGTTATCTATCATGAAACTCAAGTCATTAGTCATACATTCCAAGTTAACTGAAGTCAACAAGAATTCAACTAAAACTAATTGAAGATAATTGAACCATAACTGAACTAAACTAAACTAAACTAAATTGATTCTAAACTGAACTGAACTGAACTGAATTGAATTGATCTGAACTAAACTGAATTGAACTTCATGCATGTAAACATCAAACCCTGACTGCTAGGATATTTACATGTATTCAGAAGTGTTATCTTTTACTCCAAGCATTTAACTTAACTCAAGGTGAGTTCCACCTTCCATGTGGGTGTCCCATGTGCTCCTTGTTATGCCTTACATAACCACCCCATTTTGTTTTGGATCAAAATGGCCCCCCCCTTTGGTTTTTGTTTTGTCCTTGGTTTTTGTTTAGGTCTTAGGAGTTGTTCTTTTTCCTCCTAAGTCATTGTTTCTTTTGGTCTAGCGGAAGCGGAGTCAGAATGGAAACTAGACTTAGAAATTTTGAAGGTTCCAAGTCTGGATTCGGTTATGATTCTAGTCCCACCCTTGCCTTGTTATTTTTCATCACCTTTTGGTTTGTCTTGCACTCTTGGGGCCATTTCTCCCTTGAGTTGTTTCTCGTTTCTCTGTGATTTTTTTTTGCTATGGTGGAAGCGGAACCAGAATTGGAATTGAACTTGGAACTTTGTAAAAGTTCTAAATTTGGTTTTCATTCTAATCCCACTCCCCCTTGCTGGCTTTTTGTTTTGTTGTCGTTGGTGTCTTGGTTGGGTTCCATTTTCATTCCAGTCCCACTTCTTATCATTTATTTTGTCATTGTCTTGGTCTCAATGTTTTGTTTCGTTGATGGGAGCAGAACCAAAATTGTAACCAAACTTGAAACTTTGTAAAAGTTCCAAGGCCGGTTTTGGTCCCAATTCTTCCCTCGTTCCCTTTGTTGTTTGTCCTTGCCATGGGACCGGAATCAAGTTCAGAGTTGGATAAGAGACTTGGATAAAGTTTCTTGTTATGTTCTAGATCTGTGTCCACGTCCACCCTACCTTTTATTTCCTTGGTTGATTACTCATTTATGTTGTTTTCTCTACCCTTGACCGATCACATTTATTGCATTAATTACAACCTCCTCACATGCGCGAAATTATTTTTAAAACTAAATCAAGGTTAATTGGCTCATTATCTTTATTATCTAAGTTGCTTTAGCGAACCTGAGCCAGGGTAACTGTGAGAGGAGCACAATTTTATTGCGGGGGTGTATTAGTGAGCTGATTCTTATCCAGTTTCAACCTTTCTTGTTGGTGTTTCAAGGTAGGGTCTTTTCTCATTTTGTTTTCATTTTCTTATTCATGGTGTTCTTTCTTATTCACGAGACATTTTCTTGTGAATCTTCACTCGTTCCCTGGTGTGTTTCTAGTTTCATTTTTTCCTTTTCTATTTTTTTTTTGCTTTTTTTTTGTCTTTCTGTTTGTTTATTTTTTCGTTTCATTGTTGCTTTCATGGTAGGTCCATTCTGTTGTGCCCTAGTTTCTAAACTATGGTTCCATTTGATGGGGACCTCTATGCTTTAAATGCTTTAAAATATATTTAGTGACCTCTTTGATCTTATTAATGTGTTGGTTTAGTGATTTTCATGTCAATTTTTTGATGCCCTAATTACATGAGTTGATGCATTGCGCAAGCTAGGGTTTGTGTGGCAACCTTTACAATGTTGAGCCCTTAGAGTTAAATTTGGTCTTTATTTTGTTAAAGCGTGAGGTTAATCCCCTTTATTTGAAGTTCCCTTATGATCCCATGTGACCCAGGTCCTAAAGCTCATGTCACAACACCTTTAAGAAATTGCTTCATTTGAATGGTAGACTTGCAGAAGTGGACCCGAGAACGAACTTGTCTGATAAGTGTTCTGCAAGCAAGTTCATTTCTAAAATAATATTCCTTCCAGTGATGGTTAACTCCATCATTCACCCTTGGTTTTTGGTGGAAGCGAAATAGGATTGGGAAACAAACTTGGAACTATTGATTGGTTTTGGGTTCAGTTTCTTTTCTAATCCCCATTTCGGTCTCATACCAGTTCCAGTTTCAATCCCGCCTATGTTAAATGGTTTCTTGTTCCTAATTCTTCTTTGACTTTGATTCTGATGAATATGAAATTTGACTAAGTTTGGAGAATTATCCTGAGGGAGTAGAGAATGGTATTGGATAATGTAATGTTTTTCATGACTTTGTTCATCAAATCAAGGTTGAATTGTAGGAAAAGAGAATTTCAAGAGTATCAGAGGAGGCTTCTCAAAGAAGCCAACCTCCAGAGAGTTCAAGGCCTAGAACTAGGCCTAAGAAGATAAAGGTGGAACAACTCCCCTACACCTTGAGGTACAAGCATAGGGAAACCACTCTCACAACTAGCAAGGTAGATTCTGATTGGGTAGATATCACAGACACAAACTTGGGCCCATTCAATTATGAGGAGTTGCATGAAGAAAAATTCAATGAGGAGGTGACACCAAGAGCAAAGAGAAATGTTCAATCTAGATTTGCACATGTTTCCCTCTTTCCTCTATTAGTCCAGTGTCCAAAATTGATACTTACTGTAGTTGGAGCCTACAATCCTGCTACCAAACAATGTGTGGACTTGCAAGGGAACATCATCATTGATCTAACACCACTGATGATTAGGTTCATGTTCAATGCACCTACCCCATAGAGCCCAAGGAAACTCAATGAGGTAGAAGCCCTATAATTATATAGCAACAAGAAGGATGCTAGCAAGACTCATATGAAAAAACACTGGATGAGAGTGGAGAAGAAATCCCTAGCCAAGCTCCCTAATCAAACCCAAGAGATCAGATTTCTACAAGGAGAATAGTGATATAATTATGATGCTTTCCAGAGTCTTTGGGAAAAGGGATTCCTCATAGTTTAAGGAATGGATGTTCCCATTCATTCAAACCATTCTAGATGGAAAGCATCAATTTGATTGTTTGATTATTTTGTCAGAGTTCCTACACAATCAGATGCTTAATGTGAGAGAGACAAAATGCTTCTTCATGATTTCCTATGTCATATATGCAGCTGCAAGAAGAGGTATCTTTCCTAGTTTGAATGCAGTTGGGATATTGGGAGAAGCCCCTCGACAGAAAAAGGTGTGGGATCATTATGACCAACTGACCTTGCACACTTCTGAGTCACACTATAGAAGAGTTAATGATGAATTCCTGTATGTTATCATTAACCAACTAACGAGAGGTGTAGGATATAGATTGAGCAGAGATGTCATGGCATTTATTGTAGAATGGGGACATTGGTACATCCAATACCCCAAGTTTACTTATTTTAGGCTGGTTGGTTTTGATGACCACCCTCATCTACTGCCCAGGGGCTGCAACAACAAAATTGTTTTGATGGAGTTCATTTATGAAGCTATAAAGGTTAAGCTCAAATTTGGCACCAAACACAAGACTGGTTGCCACAAATTTGCTATGAAGTTGGGTGTGTATGGTTGTGCACACAATGTGGTAGCCAAGGTAATTTATGATGAGTTGATTCATTTGAAGTTGGGCTTATATACCTCTAGGAAGTATTTTGATCACAAACACAAGATGCAGGGTTTTCTTCTTACGTATTTTGACAAATATTTTAGTTTGTTGGAGGATTTTTGGATGGACTTACAAGATGAATATGACTTAAGAAGAAGAAATTATGAAAGGTTACCCATTCCACTCATGATTGAGTATGGGGTGACGGAGGATATTCCAGAAACATTGTTGGATGATGGTGTAACCTTGGATCCCCAATTTGAAACTGATAAAGTAGGCACTAAAGACTTGGATCTAGTGGATTGGGATGCAGATGAATCCATTGATATCAAAAAGGTTGCAAGGCCGGTCTTGGATAGAAGTATCCAGTGGGTAGTTATGAGAATAAAGGAGCCAAAGGCTCAAACCTCTAAAAAGAGAAACACTACAGGTACTACTAAAGGATACCGAAGAAAAAAAAAAAGGACAACTCCTAAGGAGCCATTGAAATTCTTCTCTCCCAATTCTAGAGAGGAGCTTGAGCCTACAATTCCTGCTCAGGATTTTCTTGAAGAACATGGAGAAGAGGCCACAACAGAACCTGGTATTTCAAAAACTGTTGAAGGTGAAACATCAACTAAACCTCCTCTTGTAGAGCAACCAATTGAAGGAATGCCTACTAGAACCCTTCGTAAGGAAGCTGAATCCTTGAAAGAGAAGGATCCTAAAATTGAAATCCATGACATTGATTCAGATTTGGAGGCTACCCAATTTGATAAGGAGACTAATGTGGTTGCATCCCATGAAGAGACTGGAGATGTAGGAATTGAACATGTCCTCACTCTAGAGGATTAGTGGAAGTTTTTTTAGGAAGCTAAGCAAGAAGTAGAGGCCAAAGAACAAGCTAAGGCACTTGCAAAGAAACAAGAATCTGATGCCAAGGCTAGGGAGGAGGAACTAGCAAGGAAACAAAAAGAAAAAGAGGACTTGTTGCAACAACAAAAGGAGCAAGAATTGAAGACCAAAGAAGAGAGAGATAAATTGGCTAAAGATCCATGAGATGGAAGAGGAGAAAGCTCAACAAAGAAGGGAAAGGGAATCTCTTGAGGCTAAGTTCAAGGCTGTGGAAGCAACACATAAAAGGAAAGAAGCAAAACGCTTAGAAAGAGAAAAGTAAGCTGAGGAACTTGCTAAGAATGAGAAAAATTCTAAAGAAGCTTGGGATGAAGTTAAAGAGCTTGAGAGACAAAGAGATCAAATGTATGAGGAGAAGTGGCTAGAAGAAGAATATTTGGAAAAGGAGTTAGAAGCTAAAAATTTGCAGGAGCAAAAAGACAAAGAAGAAGTTGAAAGGCTTGCAAAAGAAGCTGCAGAAAGGGAACAACAACGGGTATAAGAGGTTGATTCTCAACCTAAAACTACCATTCTGCAACCTTTTTCTTTTTCCATTGTTGCCTCTTCTTCCACACAAGTAGTCACCACTCTTGTTTCTCCAACATGGCTGAAATTAGATCTTGAGAGAAAGCAAATAGTTCAATCTCAACCTTTAAATTGGGATGAAATGATGAAGGAGATAGAGAAAGACAGGCCTAAGAGAAGGGCCAGGATCCTCCTTTCCACTAAGCTCACATATACAGATGAGATTGCAGTTGAATGTGCAATCCCAATGGTGGATAAAGACAGGAAAGACATGCAAATAATTGATTACGAATTGGGCACTATCAATTTGGGGAGACCTACAAGGAATCAGCAAATGAACCTCATTGATATTGTAGCATCCTCCACCAAATCTAGGATGATCAAAGATAAGTAGAAGAAAGATGAACTTAAACCCCAATTGGATCAGTTACATAAATTATTGAAGGATGTTTCCACTCTTGTTTCTCAACAAGTTGTTGCTCTAAAGTCCCCAATCTTACTAAGCAAGAAAGAAGTTGATGACTTGGTGTAATTGAGAAATAAGATAGGGATGCTTGATAGATGGGTTGAATGGCTCAATCAATAGGTTAGTGAGGTGCTTGTTTATGGTTTTAAAGTGCATGAGGGTGCACTAGAATTAGTGGAAGAAATGAATCAGCATGTTGAAGTCTTGGAGAAGCAAGATGAGGAGTATACAAAACATGTCAAGAAATTGAATGACATCAAGAAGGTGCCAAAGAAGACTCTCTTGGAGAAATAAATCCTTGATGAAGATAATGCAAACTTCATAGAGAAGGGCATGAGCATAATCAGGTTGAGATCTAAATTCATCTATGAACATAAAAATGAGGTTCAAGAAGCCAATAAAGACTTGAATGGACAGATTGATGAATTAGAGGCAATGGTTGCTATTTTAGTCAATGTGGATATCCCTATCAAAGAAGGTCTTCGTCTTGATAAGTTAAAAGAGAAATGGAATAAAAAAATTGAGGAGGTATTGCAAAAAGAAGATTATGGTGAAGACTTGTTGCTAGATAGGCTCATGGAAATAAGAGATGAAGTAAAGGCTGCTAGGAGGGAGTTGATTAAGTTGAAAGATATGCAAGAGTTTTCCTCAAAAAAGTTGAAAAGAATTAAATTTGAGAATAATTGGGTAGATGGACCTGATGTGAACATTCTTCAACAAGTATTCTCTAGTTATGATGAGTACCTTCTAGATCAAGCAATGCAAGAGTAAGTTGGTAGTAGAACATTTTGGTCTTGATGGAAAACTTCCTCTCCTCTCCTATTTTTCAGGGTTGCGACATGAGTTGAACTACATATCTCATCCAAAAATTCTACCTTCCTTCTTGGGCGTCATATTTTGGACAACAAGGCTATGAACCATTGAACTTAAGATCAACCACTTTATGCAGTTCTCATTCCTTGATTAGTGGATCTCAACTTTTGATTGAGAGAAATTAGTGCATGGCTCACGTATATGTAATTTTGGGATCCATTTTGTAAAGGTTGGCTGATTGAAGAAGGATTAGCCACCTGATGAGATGGTAGGTAGTATTGTTATAGTCTTAGGATTTTATAAGCTTTTAGCAAGATACTTGAAAAACTCTATTGTACTTAGATAATTTTATAGTTTTATACAGTTTCATGTTATTGTCAAGTTTGGACCTGAATGATAATGTTAATGAATTATAATCATCCATATGCTAGTGGATGTTGTGCATAATTGCATTGAATTGTCTATGAATGGAATTCATTTATGTCTATTTGATCTAGTTTTAGCAATGAGTGGGTGATATATTTTGATCTTGAAGTAAAGTTTTGATGAATGGTTGTGATTGTTGAATTAAGCACTATTAATGTATGCAATGGTGTAGGTTATGATATGGATTACATCATGTTATGGTTTTGGTTAGTTGGAGAAACCCTCATTGTTAAAATACATGTCTAGATGTAAAGAAGTTTTCATTCATGTTTTACTATTCTAAGGCTCTGTTCTATCTTTTTCTATTTATTTATACCCCCAAACGTAGGTTATTTGATATGATTCAAATTGTATTCCTTTATACTAGCAAGGCCCCTTGAATATTACAATTGCATCGGCCATTGATTAACATCAGCATAATTGAGAACCAACTACCAGGACCTTAGAGGAAATATTACTTTATGTTATCTTTCCTTTTTAGGAGAAATAGAATAGAGATATTATGTTTAATTTTGTTGTGCTCTTTTGACCATCAACAGGATTGGCGCTAGAAGGAGGGCCCAAGGAACAAACTAGCTCGAATTGGGTCATTCTCACCAGATAGGTATGAAAGAGTTCTTAGATCTTCTCAGAATCTGAAACCATTGGTTGAACTCCAAACCCTTGTTAGGTGTAGGCCCCAATCTTGTAGAGTCTTGATTTTGGCATTGTCACCACTGCTTACTCCACGCGGATTTCCACCAAATCCACCCATACCACCTCACTAGCCAAACTCACCTATTCCACAACCAACTCAACTAGTCCCACCACTACTCATTTTTTTCTTCATGAACAATCCCTCTCCACTGGGGACTATTCCTAGTGGTATACATGATTTTCCTAACAATCTAGAGAGATTCTCTCCCAAAAATATGCACAGAGAATCAAGGAGTGCTGAAGAGCACATACATGCATTGAAAGATGCATGTACTCATGCTCAAGTAGCCCACCATGATGTTGTATGTAGGTTATTCCCATACTCTTTAGGTGACAAGGCATACAACTGGTATTTGAATCCGCCCCAAGGGTCTATTATGAGTTAGATAGATTTAGAAAAATCCTTCATCAATCAGTTTCGGGTCTATGTAGACCCTGCCATTTTTTATCACGAATTTTCTACCATAAGAAAGGAACCCCATGAGTCATTACCATTGTTTAACACAAGATTCCAAAGGATGTACTGAAGGCTACATGATCCTTAGTTGTTGAAAATATTGCTATTTTGGCATATTTAAGGGTCGTGGATCCCCTGATCGACAATTTTTTGTAGAGGATGTATGCTACTATTGACATTAACTCTATGTCTAAAGTTTATCACCTATCCATTAAATTGCAACAACAAATAAGCTTACAATTAGGAAGTTTATGAGGAGTTCTTCCTCCCTTAGGATATAAAATTCCTAATCCAACTCCTTTGTTTAATACAGTCCCAGGGATGTCTTATTCCTAATATGGAACCATGGCTAAGTTACAAACTCCACCCCCTCTACCATTTTTCACGAATGAGGCTCATAATTCTTCCTAGCAATCACAAATTACCATAATCAAGTTGAAGGGTCAAATCCTATCAGTCAGCTATCTGTTATAAAGACTACATAAAGTGAATGAACTATTCAATTGACTAATGAAATGGAAACTCTAAAGAAGACTCTATCTCAGATGTCCAATGATATGGCCCAACTAAAATTTACCCCCCCTCAGAACCAAAACTAGAACTATTAGAATTAGGGAGGGTATAATAATCCGGGTAGTTACTCTAATCAGAATTCCAACTAGAACACCAATAGGAACTTCTAGAACCAGAATTCCCCAACCAAAATTATCAAAATCAGAATAGGGGATATAATCAAAGGTCCAACAACAATAGACAATGGAATACTAGACCAAATAATGGGGGAGTTTCCCATAATTATCAAACTAGCGATGACAAGCCACACACTACAAATGTTACAGATTTGAACTTTATGACAAATTGGTGTAGGTTACAGGACACTGTAGTACATTCTGAGGTCAACTGCCTAGAAATGGAGAAGATGGTCAAGATTGCACAGATTGATGCTCCATTTCAAGATGCATCCAACAAGTTTGGCAGATCAACAGATACTACCATGGCTTATGAAATCTTCGATGAGGAGCTTCCATTCCCTAGCCAAACAAAAAAATAAGCCAGTGGAGGATGTATATGATGCTTAGGCCTTTCAATCCAAAGGTGGCCATTTCTTGAGGAATTAAAATAAAGGTCCATTCACCACATCTGCCCCTCCTAACACCATGGTCCCTCCTAATCAAAATACGGATAACAACCCGCTACCACCAAAGGGGCCACCTGAATATCAGAATAAAGGTAATCCACTTTTTGTTCCTTAGTATCCATTGAAAAATGATACAAAATTTGATTTTGTTGCAAAAATGCAGAAGCAAAAGACTTCACTGTCATTTTTTGACACTATGAAGTGGTGCCCTGCCCAACGAGATATTGTGTTAAAATCTTTGGAGGAAGTAGACCGATCAAAAGAAAAAACTAAGGTGACTCCCATAAATGAAATGAATGTAGCCTTGTACAAAGGTAAGACAGGGACCCCACCTTTCCTTTCAAGCCTAAGGATCTTCAGAAAGAATCTACACAACTGCCTTCTAGATTATGGAGCATCAGGTAACATCATTCCTTTCTCCATTTGTAGAAAGTTAGGTTTGAACCCGATCTAGACTAAAAAAAAGGTAATTCGATTGGATAAAACGAAAGTTGAAATGTGGTAGGAAAATTGAAAAATATTCATGTACAGGTTGGATTTGACCCAAGGATCCAAACTTCCATGGATATCCAAGTGGACGATATCCCAGAAACATATGGCATGCTTTTGATCCGAGATTTATTGAAGAGCATTGGGGGATATCTGTTCTTAGAATTCTCGCATATGTGGCTACCATGGAAAGGGGTAGCAACACAAATCAAGATTGAGAGTGAGCCTAGGCTCAAACACATGATCACTGAATACAATTCTCCTAATGAAGTAGCATACTTCGAGACTAAGCTAGGAGTTTACAAGAGGGAGAAAATCATGACCTTCTCAATGCTTAATTCTAATGATCCATTTCCTTTAGAACATCATGACCCAATGACCACTATCAATCAACAAGTTCTAATAAAAAATTTGCAACAAGATAGGCTGGTTCTAGGAGAAGAGGCTGATCTTTGGAGTTTTTTGCTCCCCAATTGGTGCAAGATTCATTACCAGAGTCACTCTAAGTTGACATGCCAACCTTATGTTGACATTTTAAACCATGTATATCAGTTTGAAGAAACTTTTGAATGCCAACCCGAAACACCTGCCAATCAATTCCCATTTGAAGCTAAGGATGCTACCATCCTCACTAGAACCAGTCCCACTCAAGAGGAAGATCCTTCCCAACTTGAGCAAACTCAAGTTCTATGTTCTAATTTCCAAAGAAAGATTGATGAATCTTAGTCTTTATCTGTTACACTTGCCCCAGATAACCTTCCAAAGCCTAAGTCATTGGTGAAAAGCATACCAAATTGTAAAGTAATCCAAGAAGAAGTTCATGAAGTGGTTTTTGAACAGGTTTTAAACTTGGGTGAAACTTCTGATAAGCATCTTTCACATCAGCCTTTAAATCTAGATAGCTAACACCAGTCTGAGCCACCACCCACTTCTAGCAAGCAATCACCTCTAGTCCCCAAAAAGAAAGAAGTCCCAGCTCTGGATCAACTGCAAAGTCTTAAATTTGATGGCTCTAAATCTATATCAAGGAGTGGATTTGGGGTCGAACTAACTAACTCGAAAGGGAAAACGTATTTTTCTTCTTACAAGTTGCAGTTTGGATGCGCAAACAATGTGGAAGAATACAAAGCATTGGATAGAGGACTAATGTTTTCTCATTAGAAGGAGGTTACACCTCTCATGGTTATGGGAAATTATGAGGTTATTTTCAAGCAATTCCACAGTCAATACACATGCCACAATAAAAGACTGGTTGCATATAGGAACCAATTTTGGAACTTGATAGAATATTTTGATGCTTTTGGCATCAAGTTGATCCCTAGAGAAGACAATCAAGTTGTAGATTCCCTTGTTGCTGCTAGCACTTTGGAACTTGTGCAAGACTCCAAGTTGAAGAGATTCTCGATGGAGTTAGTCTCGATCCTAGCTATCCCGGATAATGTCTAAAACTTTCAGGTCTTTTATGATGACCAACATATACTTGCCTTCTTGGAAATTTCAAATGTCTTTGAAGGACAAATAATTGATGAATCAGAAAGAGACCATGAGATTGGGATCCTGAGAATTGTTATACAGAAGGAATACTCAATTTAAAAAGCAACAACATTCCCAAGGGGATGGTAGCCTTGGAAAGGATCTTTGACTCTGACCCTCGGGCTCATGAAAGGGTGTCAACACAAAATGATGGAGGGAAATATGAATCTATCAACTTGGCTAATTTAGGTCCAGAAAGGAATGTGTATATAGGAAAAACCTGTCCCGAGGAAATCAAAGACAAAATGATCAAGGTGTTGAAAGAAAAAATTGCTGCAATTGCTTGGGGATACAAGGATTTTGAGGACCTTTGATACTTCAGTAATCACACATACCATACCCTTGAAGCCACAATCAAATCCCTTTCACCAAAAGAAATGCTTGGTCAATGCCTTAATTGAACCCTTAATTTACAAGGAAGTACAAAAGCTGCAATCCGCAAGGATAATATTTTGAGTTCAACATTCCACCTGGGTTGCTAATTTGGTTCCCGTTCACAAGAAAAGTGGAAAGATTAGATTATGTGTTAATTTTAGAAATCTGAATAAGGCCTCAGAGAAGGATAATTACCCACTTCCTTCTCTTGATGAGGTATTGCAAATTGTTAATGGATCTTAGATGATGTCATTTTTGGATGGCTATTCGGGATATAATCAAGTTCTTGTCAGTCACGAAGATAGAATGAAAATAGCCTTCACTACCAAGTGGGGTACATTTTCCTATCAGAGGATGTCATTCGATCTAATCAACGTTCGACGTATGTTTCAGTGTGCAATGGATGTGTCATTCAATGACCTAATAGGTAAATGTATCATTATTTATATGGATGACTTAACTATTTTTTCTAAGAATGGAGAAGACCATGTTGTGGATTTAGCAAAAGTTCTCAAAAGATGTATAAGTTATGGTGTGTCTCTTAACCCCAAAAAGTGTGTGTTTTGAGTTTCTGAAGGGAAACTCTTGGTCACATAATATTAGAAAAGGGGATATCCATAGATCCTGATAGAGTCGATTCCATCCTAAATCTAACCATGCCATGAAGCAAGAAGGAAATGAAATCTTTCTTTGGGGACATCAATTTTGTAAGGAAATTTATAATTGGGTTTGCGAAGATTGTCAAACCTCTAAATGAGATGATGAAAAATGATGCAAAGATAGAATGGATTAATGAAGCTAAATCTGCTTTTTCGCAGATTAAAAAGTCAATTTCAAAGGAATTGGTTCTAACTAACCCTAATTACTTAAATTTTTTTTATATCTATTCTTTTTCATCTGATCATTCATGTGTTGTTGTTTTGACACATCAAAAAGGTGAGGAGATGAAAGACCTGTCACTTTTATGAGTTCCCAATTTAAGAAAGCAGAAGTCAAATACCCATCTCTTGAAAAGCAGGCCTTTGCTATAGTATAGGTAGTCAAAAAGTTTAGACACTACATCCTTCATAGTCAGGTCATTTCCATTGTTCCTGATCCAGCTGTGAAGTCTCTCCTCATGCATAGCGAACTAGGGGAGAGGTGAGGAAAAATGGATGACCATTTTGCAAGAATATGATCTTGAGATTCATCCAATGAAGCTAGTTTGAGGCCAAGGTTTATCTAAAGCTATGGAGGATGTTGATAAGAATATTACTTGCCAAAAACACACAGTGCAATCATTTACAAAAGATCCTTGGTACACAAATTTGATCTCCTTTTTGTTTAATAATGAATTCCTAGATGGGATGAATGCTACTCAAAGGAGAGCATTAAGGATGAAGAGTTCTCATTACATGCTTAAAGGAGGATCCTTGTACAAAAGAAATTTTGAAGGAGTTTATTTGTGTTGCTTGGATCAGCAAGAAGCAAAGCTTGCCATCATTGAATCTCATGGTAGGAATGGTACAAGACATGGATCCATTGATTCATTAGCACATCAGATTCTTAGATTAGGCTACTATTGGCCCCATGTGTTCTGAGATGCACACCAACATGTAAGGACATGCGACAAATGTTAAACCTCTACATCTAGGGAACGTAATCCAACAATGCCTTTCAACCTATGTATGAGGTAAGACCATTTGCCCAATGGGCATTGGATTTTGTGGGAGTTATTAATCCAAAATCATCTACAGGTCATACATTAATTCTGATGAAAACTGACTATTGCACATGCTGGACTGAGTCCCAACCCTGCAAAAATAGTACCATAGAAGTGGTCATCAAATTTCTCAATGAAAACATCATAACTAGGTTTGGAGTACCATTTGCCCTAGTATGTGACAATGGCCCTGCTTTTTCTTCTCCTGATATTATTCAATGGGCTTATGAACACAAATTGTCTTGAAGTATTCATCTAATTACTACCCTTAGGGAAATGGAGTAGTTGAGTCTACTAATAAAAACCTGTTGGAAGTGATTAAAAAGTTGCTAGAAAACAACCCTAGAGATTGGCATACCCAACTGAGATTTTTCTTATGGGCAGATCGAACTCGCATTAAAGTCACCCTAGGGAATTCACCATTTAAATTAGTCTATGGCCAAGAGCCAGTCTTTCCTATACATTTGTAGATACCTATCCTTAGGTTCATGCAGGAGTTCTATTCAAAAGATGATAGGATAAAGGTTAGATTAACTAATTTGCTAAATATAGAAGAACAAAGGGAGGTTGCTTTACAACAGTTCTCTAAACATCAAGCTGTCATCAAATGTTGGTTTAACAAGAGGGCCAAAATTAAGGCTTTTAGGATATCAGACCTTGTATTATTATGGGATAAAGCTAAGGAGAAGAAAGGGGACCACCAAAAGCTTGATAGACTTTGGTTGGGTCCATATCAAATAGCTGAAATCTTGGGTGAGAATTCTTTTCATTTAAGCACCCTCACAGGAGAACTTGTTCCATTGCATGTCAATGGTCAGTTTCTCAAGCACTACTTTGGCCCATGAAGGTTTGATTTTCCATTGGTTGTATATATGTAATTAGTTATTCTTTTGTTTTGGGTGTGTTGTTTGTTTGTTTGTTTTTCTTTTGTTTTCTTGTTGTTTTTGTTTTGTCTTGTTTCTTTTGGGGACCTTCATTTTCCTCTATTTCGAAATGAAGGGGTTGTTATTCAAAGTATGCTGAAAGCACTAGGAGAGAAATTGGTTTAGATATTTTTAAACTTGTATGTTGAAATATTTCATTCTAAACATGTGTCTTATGATTGTTTTAAACAATGGTTTGAAAAGTTATTAAGAATAAGGTATATTGTAAACAATCTCATGAACAATGATTGAAATCTGTCACAAAATAGATAAAAACATCTTCCTATGTACAATGATTATTTGTCTTAGGGTGGCTGTATCTCTGATTCAAGTGAAAAATTTGATTCCCAACACTGTCATAAGGTCCACTTTAGTTCTCAACCCACATTTCAAATTAATTGTATCTAAGTATTGAGAAAAGTTATTAAAGAATTCCTACAAGTGAAGCCTATAAAAAAGAAAGAAAGAGAAAAGAGAACTATTGAAAGAGGGAAAACCCAATATCAAATGGGTGATTCAAGTATCTCTATTGGGGCTATGGATGCCTATCTGGAAGTAGAGAAATAAATTGAGAGAATTAGAGGTATCTCCATCGGGGCTATGAACGCCTGGTTAGCAGTAGAGCAATGCCCAAGATATTATTGCATGTCAGTTAAAGGACCTAGCCTATGTAGCTTGAATCTTAGGTATAGTTGTTTAGGGAAGAAAGATGCACCATATATGCACACACTCAGATTTGAAATAATTCATGTTGATTTACATCTAAGATTCTAGCTAAACCTTGCTCAATATATCTGATCTTACTTCAGTTAGAATGTTTATAAACCAGAGGTTCTAGGTGATTGAATTCTTCATTGTCTTGAAAATGGGTAAACAATTTTCCTAACCAAGTTGCCATTTGTTATGCCTTGCATGACTACCCCATTTTGTTTTCGATCAAAATGAGTGCCCCCTTTGGTTTTTGTTTTGTCCTTGGTGTTTTGTTTGGGTCTTAGGAGTTGTTCTTTTTTCTCCTAAGTCCTTGTTTCTTTTGGTCTGCCGGAAGCGGAGTCAGAATGGAAACTGGATGTAGAAATTTTATAGGTTCCAAGTTCGGATTCGGTTTTGGTTCCGGTCTCGGCCTTGCCTCGTTCTTTTCATTTCCTTTTGGTTTGTCTTGCGCTCTTGGGTCCATTTCTCCCTCAAGTTTTTTCTCGTTTCTCTGTGTTTTTTTTCACTCTGGTAGAAGTGGAACCAGAATTGGAATTGAACTTGCAACTTTGTAAAAGTTTTGAATTTGGTTTTCATTCTAATCCCACTCTCGCTCACTAGCTTTGTGTTTTGTTGTCATTGGTGTCTTGGTCGGGTTTGGTTTTCATTCCAGTTCCGCTTCCTGTCATTTTTGTTATCATTGTCTTGGTCTCGGTGTTTTGTTCCTATGACGGGAGCAGAACCAGAATCGTAACCGAACTTCAAACTTTATAAAAGTTCCAGGTCCAGTTTTGGTCCCGATTCTGCCCCTGTTCCCTTTCTTGTTTGTCCTTGTCGCGGGACCAAAACCGAGTTCAGAGTTGGATAAGAGACTTGGATAAAGTTTCTTGTTCTATTCTGGATCTGCATTCGTGTCCTCACTTCCTTTGATTCCCTTGGTTGATTACTCGTTTACGTTGTTTTCTCCACCCCCAACCGACTGCATTTATTGCATTAATTGCAACCTCCTCACACATGAGAAATGCTTTTTAAAACTAAATCAAGGTTATCTGGCTCATTATCTTTATTATCTAAGTTGTTTTAGCGAACCTGAGCTAGGGTAACTACAAGAGGAGCATGATTTGATTGTAGAGGTGCGTTGGTGAGTGGATTCTTATCCAATTTGAACCTTTCTTGTTGGCGTTTCAACGTAGGGTCTTTCCCCATTCTGTTCCCGTTTGTTTTTGTTGTTCTATTTTCATTTTCTTGTTCATGGTGTTCTTACACATTCATGGGACCTTTTCCTGTGAATCTTCTCTCATTCCCTGGTGTGTTTTTGGTTTCATTTTTTCCTTTTCTATTTTTCATTTTTCATTTATTTATGTCTTTCTATTTGTTTCCTTTCTTGTTTTGTTGTCGCTTTCATGGCAGGTCTGTTTTGTCATGCCCTAGTTTCTAAACTAGGGTTCCATTTGATGGGGGTCCTTTGTGTGTTAAATGCTTTCAAATTTATTTAGTGACCCCTTTAATCTTATTCCCATGTTGGTTCAATGATTTTCATGTTGGTTTTTTGATGCCCTAATTACTTGAGTCGATGCGTTGCGCAAACTAGGGTTTGTGTGGTGACCTTTACAATGTCGAGCCCCTAGAGTTAAATTTGGTCTTTATTTTGTTAAAGGGTGAGGTTAAGCCCCTCTATTTTAAGTTCCCTTATGATCCCATGTGACCTAGGTACTAAAGCTCATTTCACCACACCTTTAAGAAATTGCTTCGTTTGAATGGTAGACTGGCATAAGCAGACCCAAGAATGAACTTGTCCCATAAGTATTCCACAAGAAAGTTCATTTCCAAAATAATTTCAATGATGGTTAACTCTGGCCTTCACCCTTAGTTTTTGGAAGAAGCAGAACTAGAGTGGGAAATGAACTTGGAACTATTGATTGGTTATGGGTTCGATTTATGTTCCGATCCTGGTTCCGGTTTTGATCCAGCCTGTGTTAAATGGTTTCCTATTCCTAATTCTTCTTTGACTCCGCTTCCAATGAATATGAAATTTGACTAAGTATGGAGAATTATCCAGAGGGAATAGGGAATGGTATTGGATGATGTAATGATTTTCATGACTTTGTTCATCTAATCAGGGTTGTATTGTAGGAATAGAGGATGCTAGAAGCATCAGAGGAGGCTTCTCAAAGAATCCAACCTGTAGAGATTTCAAGGCCTGGAACCATGCCTAAGAAGATAAAGGTGGATCAACTCCCCTACACCTTAAGGTACAAGCACAAGGAAACCACTCTCATAGCCAGCAAGGTAGATTCTGATTGGGCAGATATCATAGACACAAACTTGGCCCCATTCAATTATGAGGAGCTGCATGAAGAAACATTAAGTGAGGAGGTGACTCCAAGAGCAAAGAGAATTGTTCAATCTGGATTGGCACATGTTTCCCTCTTTCCTCTATCAGTCCAGTGTCCAAAATTGATACTTACTACAGGTGGAGCTTGCAATCCTGCTACCAGACAATGTGTGGACTTACAAGGGAACATCATCATTGATATAACACCATAGATGATTAGGTTCATGTTAAATGAACCTACCCCACAAAGCCCCAAGAAACTCAATGAGGTAGAAGCCCTGCAATTATATAGCAACAAGGAGGCCAACAAGACTCATATGAACAAACATTGGATGGGATTGGAGAAGAAATCCCTAGCCAAGCTCCCTGATCAACCCAAGAGATCAGATTTCTACAAGGAGATTGGTGATATAATTATGATGCTTTCTAGAGTCTTTAGGAAAAGGGATTTCTCAAAGTTTAAAGAATGGATGTTCCCATTTATTCAAACCATTCTAGATGGCAAGCATCAATTTTATTGGATGATGATATTGTCAGAGTTCCTACATAATCAGATGCTTAAAGTGAGGGAGACAAAATGATTCTTCATGACTTCCTATGTCATATATGCAACTGCAAGGAGAGGTATCTTTCCTAGTTTGAATGCAGTTGGGATATTGGGAGAAGCCTCTGGACAGAAATAGGTGTGGGATCATTATGACCAGATGACCTTGCACACTTCTGAGTCACACTATAGAAGAGTTAATGATGCATTCTTGAATGTTATCATTAACCAACTAACAAGAGATGCAAGATATAGATTGAGTAGAGATGCCATGGCATTTATTGTAGAATGGGGACATTGGTACATCCAATACCCCAACTTTACTTATTTCAGACTGGCTGGTTTTGATGGCCACCCTCATCTACTGCCCAGGTGCTACAACAATGGAATTGTTTTGATGGAGTTCATTTATCAAGCTATAAAGGTTAACCTCAAATTTGATACCAAACACAAGATTGGTTGCCACAAATTTTCCATGAAGTTGGGTGAGTATGGTTATGCACACAATGTGGCAGCCAAGGTAATTTATGATGAGTTGATTCATTTGAAGTTGGGCTTATATACCTCTAGGAATTATTTTGATCCCAAGCACAAGATGCAAGATTTGCTTCCTATAGTTTTTGACAAACCTTTCAATTTGCTGGAGGATTTTTGGATGGACTTACAAGATGAATATGACTTAAGAAGAAGAAATTATGAAAGGTTACCCATTCCACTCATGATTGAGTATGGGGTGAAGGAGGATATTCTAGACACATTGTCGGATGATGGTGTAACCTTGGATCCCCAATATGAAATTGATAAGGTAGGAACTAAAGACTTGGATCTAGTGGATTGGGATGCAGATGAATCCATTTATATCAAACAGGTTGCAAGGCCAGTCTTGGATAGAAGTATCTAGTGGGTAGTTATGAGAATCAAGGAGGTAGAGGCTCAAACCTATAAAAAGAGAAAGGCTATAGGTACTACTCAAGGATACAGAAGAAAAAAAACAAGGACAACTCCTAAGGATCCATTGGAGTTCTTCCCTACCAATTCTGGAGAGAAGCTTGAGGTTGTAATTCCTACTCAAGATGTTCTTGAAGAACATGGAGAAGAGGCCACAAAAAAACCTGGTGTTTCAACAACTGTTGAAGGTGAAACATCAACTCAACCTCTTCTTGTAGAGCACCAATTGAGGGAATTCATACTAGAACCCTTCATAAGAAAGTTGAATCCTTGAAAGAGAAGGAGCTTGAAATTGAAATCAATGACATTGATATAGATTCTAAGGCTACCCAATCTGATAAGGAGACTAATGTGGTTGCATCTCATGAAGAGACTGAAGATGTAGTAACTAAACATGTCCTCACTCTAGAGGATTAGTGGAAGTTGTTTAAGGAAGCTAAGCAAGATGCAAAGGCCAAAGCACAAGCTGAGGCACTTGCTAAGAAACAAGAACCTGATGCCAAGGCTAGGGAGAAGGAACTAGCAAGGAAACAAAAACAAAAAGAGGAATTGTTGCAACAACAAAAGGAACAAGAATTGAAGACCAAACAAGAGAGATAAATTGGTTATGTTGTAGAAGATCCATGAGTTGGAAGAGACGAAATCTCAACAAAGAAGGGAAAGGGAAGCTCTTGAGGCTAAGTTCAAGGTTGTGGAAGCAACACATAAAAGGAAAGGAGAAGCAAAACACCTAGAAAGAGAAAAGGAAGTTGAGGAACCTGCTAAGCATGAAAAAAAGTCTAAAGAAGCTTGGAATAAAGTTAGAGAGATTGAGAGATAAAGAGATAAAATGTATGAGGAGAAGAGGCTAGAAGAAGAACGTTTGAAAAGGGAGTTAGAAGCTAAAAAGCTACAAGAGCAAAAACGTAAAGAAGAAGGTAAAAGGATTGCAAAAGAAGCTGCAGAAAGGGAACAACAACGGGTATAAGAGGTTGATTCTCAACCTAAAACTACCATTCTACAACCTCTTTCTTTTCCCACTGCTGCCTCTTCTTCCACACAAATAATCATCACTCCTGGTGCTCCTGTCACGCCCCGCCGTGCGAACCCCAAAGGAACTAAAACAACGGAACAATTTTATTTTTTAAAAGGAATATAATAACATACTTAAGTATTACAACATAACATTATATTAAGAGGCACAACTTGTTCCAATGGGGTACACGAAGTGACATGACTATTCTAACCCATAACACGATAATAAGATAACAATAATTAATCAATTATATAAATCTATTAATTCTCATTTCATCATTTACATATCCATTAAACAATAACCATATTAATACCACATGCACATAGGACAATACATGGAATTATAAAGATATAAAGTGTTACATATTTCAATAGATACAACATAACGTAACCAACTATTACAAGTGACAATTCTTGAATACATACAAGGCCTGAATATACATCACATCCCAAATAATAATAAAATACAACTGACTGAAGGTACATCTCAATAACCACATATCCAAATTACATCGAAGTCACCCCATCACACATGGGAGACGATACATCAATAAATACATTAAATACATTACAACTGAAGTATATACAACTATCTGGTACATAAGAATAACTGGATCATCAACATCTTCCAAACCCTGCAAGAAAAGATACACCTGCAATAGAAGGGGAAACCCAACGGGGTGCGAAGCACGTTCCACCCAACCACCCCCGTGCTGAGAGTAGACAAGGAAGGGTCCCCGACCAAGTACGTCTAACAATAACACAAACTAACCCCAAGAAGAACAACCTAACACCAAAGACCTCATAAAAACTCAACAACGACAAATCTAAAAGGCACAACAAACCACTGATGAACATAACAACCAGTCATAATCACAACATCAATGAAACTCCAAACATAATATCGATACTCAAGACATAACATCAAATACTACTTCCAACAATAACCAAAGACAAATCAATAAATCACTTCCAGAGGACTTCAGTAAATCAACACAAACAGAATGTTAGAGTAGAGTGTCATCGCATGGTTTCACATGGATTCTCCAGACAACCCATTACAAGGTGCCGCCTCCATCTCTACATGGATTCTCTAGACAACCAAGTTAAGGTGCCGCCTCCATCTATGGTTCTCCAGACGGCCTATCTCAAGGCGCCGCTCCATAGGGTCACTCATGCGAAGTCATTGACCTTTCGTGAGGACAAGGTAATGACCTTGCCAACCACGGCCTTCTCAGTCCCCTCTAGTCTATGATAGCACTAATAGGTGGACGAGGCTTCACAATTATCTTGTTAATGTTTAATTCCCACCCGTGGTTTATTACTTAAGTTTTCACTGATTAATCTAACTCTATGTGGGTTACCCTGACAGCCCCTTTGTGCGCCGGCCCCCACTAGAGCCACTCTCTCTAGACACTCTAGCACGAAAATATCCAACTCACAGGACTATATCAACAAGGAAAACCAAACCAACAATGGCTCAATCGCGAGGCACAACCCTCTCGCCCAAAATCACATGTATGACATTCATAAACGATTACGATCCAAGTATACATCCATACCACATCCGAAGCCAAAACATATGGACAACATCAAAATACAAGATCGAACACAAATACAAAATTCTCGCCTCTGGAAGTCCTAACCACAACTTAGAATCCTATAATTGAATAAGTTAACTCAAAGGTTTTCTACATGGCCTAGACTCAAGTTTAAGAAAATCAAATTAAATCAACATGCATGATCTCGAGAGTAACCAAAGGATAAACAACGCCATAATACAATTAACCACGAACTACAAATTCCATCAAATAAATAAATCCACAACTCGAAAATAAGTAACTAAATCAAACACATCGTTTACTTCTAATTTTCTCAATCAGACTATATCATTGCATGTCAATAAATATTATATCATTAATTCAGAATATCAAAATATCGTATTCTTAAAATATATTTATACATTAAAATATATATTAAATTTCATAAACGAATTACACAAATATATATATTAAAAATAAAATACTTTTGCAAAAGTCATTACTCCAAACGTATATTACGAAATCCAAAATATCCCATTTTAAAAATTATATTTTATTAAGATAATTAACAAATACTAATTACTAATAATAATATATATATTAAATAATATATAATATATATATATATTAATATATATATTAAATAATATTATATATATTAACTTATATATAATATATATTAAAATAATATATAATACACAAACTAAAACGCATAAAATAAAAATAAACAAAAATAAACAAAAACTTACCATCGTTGTCGGCCTGTGGTAGTGTGTACCACAGGTGGCAGCTGGTGGCCTGGCTGCAGCCTCCATAGGCTGTGACCAGCAGCCTAGGTTGTCGTGCGTAGCCTGGGCTGCTGTGCGCAGCCCGTGGCAGCTGCCAGTGGCCGTCCACAGGGGCCGTGGGGGTACGGCTCCAGCCGACTCCCATTCCCCAAATTCAAAATTTTTACTTATTAAAATTTATTTATTAATTTTTTTTAAATTTTATTTTACTTTTCAAAAATTCTTTTATAATTTCAATTCGCCCATACGGGCACGGAAACCAAAGAGCACATGAACGTATTTTTAATTTATATATATATATATATATTTAGATTATTTTATTTTATTGGAATATATTTCAGAACAATAGCTCAACCCACAGTAAAATATATCTGTTTAAAAGGAAAGACAGAATTAAATGTATATATATATATATAAACAAACAATACATATATATTTATATATACACTCCAAGTGATTCAACAGAGAATTGTTTTTTTTCAAACAGATTTAAGAAGAAATTAGACTTATAAATTTCAATTCGTAGTAATAATAATTTTCTTTTTCAACACAATTATTTCAACAACTACGTTTTATAACGAAGAAATTCAGAGGATTTTGCTATAGTTTTCCTTTCAAAACTATGGGTTTTCAAATCATAATCGATAGATTTTTCCCTACTAATACAGATCTACATGCAAACTCAACCTTCAATCTAAAACGATTTTTATTTAAAACAATAATTTTTCCTACTAAGTTAAAGAATTTTAGAACAGATTAACTAATGTTTTCAACAGAAAATCAAGAGTTTTATTCGAATATAATTTCAAACCACAGAATTTCTTTCTATGAATTTTTCAATACATGCATCAACAGGTATTATTCAAAGCACAATAAAATAATAAATAGCAAAGGAAGAACCTGGAGTCCTTCGTCTGAAGAAGAATCCCCTTCTGAAAGCTCCTTTCGAATTCCTCCTGCAGCTCCTCCTCGGCTCTATCTATCTTCAAAACAATTATTTTCTCCTCCAGTTTTCCACAACAAAATTCTTTTCTTTTATTTTATCTTTCTTTTCCCAGACCAAGAACCACAGAGTAGAAGTTCTCTCCCTGAATAATCTTCTCCTCCAATTAATAAATCAAAAATAAAACTCAATAAAGCTTCCCTGCTTTCTTTTCACAAAAAGTCTCCTTCCTATTGGTCCTTTTCAGCTTTTAAAAGCACAAATTTATCTACAGTTTGTAATTAAAATAATTTATTTAAACAAGCTATTATCTATGCAAGGTTTTGCTAATTTAATATTAGTAAAAAGATATTATTTAATTATCTTTAACAATATTTATTTAATTTAATTATTGTCAACATTATTAATTAAAAATAATTATTTACTCTTTTAAATAAATTGAATCACTTTTTTTTAATTTGTAATATATTTAAATTTAATATTCGACTAACATACAATTAAATCAAACAACTAAACAACTTTAATCCATTATCCTATAAAAATAAGGTTAATTAAATAAACATGACCCAAAAATCAAATGAATACCTCAACAGTCAAACAACACAATCAACGAGAACGAAAACTTCAGTCATAACATGACTCACAACAGACGACGGACTTGGGACGGGGACGCTTCCAAACCTACTCCCTTTTTCAACATTTTTACCCGTTGGGCTAGTTTATTGCTCGCCCTGTCCTGCCGAAGCAGGTGGAATCGAGACTTATTCCTGCAATCCTGCATCCAAGCAAACGTCAAGTAGCACATGTATATATATATATAATCAACATCCTACTGTGAGAAGGAATTGCAGTGTAGCAGGGCACTCGTGAACGAGTGATGCTACACTGTCCTCTCACCTAATCCATTCTAACAATTACAATATCCATAACAACTAACATTTCTAACCAATTGATCATAAGATAATATTCTAATTAACTACTGCATCATAACTAATTGCTAAACCATTGCATTATAAAGTAACACAGAATTCAAATCACATGATCACCATACAATTATCACATCGACATTTAAAACATTAGAGAGAAAGCATTACCTAATAAAATAATCCAAACCCTACATATAGAGTATCATAAATCATAATAAAAATATCAATTGTAGCAATTAATTAAACCACACAACCACACACACCAAAACGATGAATCAGTCACCATCACAATTCAGTATCACACTAACATATAAAGCAGACAATAGTAGTAAATAGTATCAGAAACATGGGGGTATTACAGCTCCAACATGGCTGAAATTAGATCTTGAGAGAAAGAAAATAGTTCAACCTCATCCTTTGAATTGGGATGAAATGATGAAGGAGATAGAGAAAGAGAGGCCTAAGAAAAGGGCTAGGATCCTCCATTCCACTAAGCTCATAGATACAAGTGAGGTTGTAGTTGAATGTGCAATCCCAATGGTGGACAAAGATAGGCAGGACATGCAAATAACTAATTACCAATTTGGGCGCTGTCAATTTGGGGAGACCTACAAGGAATCAACAAATGAACCTCATTGATATTGTAGCATCCTCCACCAAATCTAGGATGATCAAAGATAAGAAAAATAAATATGAACTTAAAGCCCAATTGGATCAGTTACATAAATTCTGAACGGATGTTTCCACTCTGATTTCTCAACAAGCTACTGCTCCAGAGACCCCAATCTTACTAAGCAAGAAAGAAGCTGATGACTTGGTGCAATTGAGAAAGAAGGTGGGGATGCCTGATAGATGGGTTGACTGACTCAATCAAGAGGTTAGTGAGGTGCTTCCTAATGGTTTTAAAGTGCATGAGGGTGCACTAGAATTGGTAGAAGAAATGAATCAGCATGTTGAAGTCTTGGAGAAACAAGATGAGGAGTATACAAAACATGTCAAGAAATTGAAGGACATCATAAAGGTGCCCAAGTAGACTCTCTTGGATCAATCAATCCTTGATGAAGATAATGCTGAATTCATAGAGAAGGCCATGAGAATAATTAGTTTTAGATCTAAATTCATTTATGAACATAAAAATGAGGTTCAAGAAGCCAATAAAGACTTGAATGGACAGATTGATGAATTAGAGGCAATGGTTGCTATTTTATTCAATGTGGATATCCCTGTCAAAGAAGGTCTCCCTCTTGATAATTTAAAAGAGAAATGGAATAAAAAATTTGAGGAGGTAATGCAAAAAGAAGATGATGGTGAAGACTTGTTGCTAGATAGGCTCATGGACATCAGAGATGAAGTAAAGGCTGCTAGGAGGGAGTTGATTAAGTTGAAAGATATGCAAGATTTTTCCTCAACAGAGTTGAAAATAATTAAATTTGAGAATAATTGGGTAGATGGACCTGATGTGGACATTCTTCAACAAGTATTCTCTAGTTATGATGAGTACCTTCTAGATCAAGCAACGCAGGAGTAATCTAGCAGTAGAACATTTTGTTCTTGTTGGACAACTTCCTCTCCTCTCCTATTTTTCAGGGTTATGACATGAGCTGAACTACAGATCTCATCTTGCAGTTCTACCTTCCTTCTTGGACATCAGATTTTGGACAACAAGGCTATCAACCATTTAACTAAAGATCAACCACTTCATGCAGTTTTGGTTCCTTGGTTAGTGGATCTCAGCTTTTGATAGAGAGAAATTAGTGCATGGTTTTCCTATATGTAATTTTGGGCTCCATTTTGTAAAGGTCGGTTGATTGAAGAAGGGTTAGCCACCTGATGAGATAACATATAGTATTGTTATAGTCTTAGGATTTTATAAGCTTTTAGCAAGATACTTGAAAAACTCTATTCTACTTAGATAATTTTACAATTTTATACAGTTTCATGTTATTGTCAAGTTTGGACCTAAATGATAATGTTAATGAATTATAATCATCCGCATGCCAATGGATGTTGTGCAAAATTGTTTTCTATTTGATGCAAATCAATAGGGGAAACCGAATCTAAGATTATTTCATTGAATTGTCTATGAATGTAATTCATTTATGTCTATTTGATCTGGTTTTAGCAATGAGTGGGTGATATGTTTGGATCTTGAAGTAAAGTTTTGATGAATGGTTGTGATTGTTGAATTAAGCACTATAAATGTATGCAATGGTGTAGGTTATGCTATGGATTGCATCATGTTATGGTTTTGGTTAGTTGGAGAAACCCTCATTGTTAAAATACATGTCTAGATGTAAATAAGTTTACATTCATGTTTTACTGTTCTAAGGCTTTGTTCTATCTTTTTCTATTTATTTATACCCCCAAACGTAGGTTAATTGATATGATTTAGTTTGTATTCCTTTATACCAGCAAGGCCCCTTGAATTGCATTGTCCATTGAGTAACATCAACATAGTTGAGAACCAACTATCAAGACCTTGGAGGACATATTACTTTTTTTATCTTTCCTTTTCAGGAGAAATAGAATAGAGATATTTTGTTTAATGTTGTTGTGCTATTTTGACCATCAACACTCCTATTGTTTAGGAACTCATCTTGGATGCCCTCACATGCTCATATCATTTAGAATTAATTACAACTGTCAATTAACATGATTATTTTAGTCAAAATCAATCTCTTTCTAATCCTAGTGTTTGAGAACACTTTCCAAGGACTTAGGAGATACATGAAATAAGTAATGTTTAGGATTGAAATTTAATGCCATCCTATTTTTGAAACACAGGGGACACTTCATCTGAAAGAGAAGAGATGGGGTCCTTAAGAAGGACACACATCTCCAAAATGAGTTATCACTGCCCCCAACACATAGGGGAGGAGAACCACACAAGATACTTAAAAAATTCAGGATAGAGGTAGACCTGAATATCACTTGTCATTTGAAGAAGAGGAAAGTGCATGAGAAAATAAATGAGTGATGGCACCTAAATCATGATTTTTTTGTATTTTATCCTTCAAGGCATTAAATTCACTAGTGGAATGGCCAAGCACTCGATGGTATACACAAAAGGAATGTTTTCCTTTATCATGTTAATGAGATTTCTTATGTGTAGGAGAAGAGTGATCAAGCGGGCTTTTAGAAGCCACAAGAAAACATGCTCTTGCTTAGATAAAGAATGAGGAGTAGGAAGAAACCCTTTCTTTTTTGGAGAAGAATTTGATTGCTCACAAGAAGAAGACATGAAGAAAGAAGACAATGTAGGATCTACATGGAGAGAATTATTCTAGCAATGGGGATTACACTCTTCTATAGGATCACCATCAGCCTTCTTGATAGGATTGCCAACATTAGCCTCTTTAACAGAAGTGTGATCATCTTCCTCATAAAGGGAAGGATTAACATTAAGAACATTACAATTCGCATTCACATTATCCCATGATATAGAAGAATAACCATCTTTGATAGGGGGTTTGAATAATGTTATTGGAAGTGGATCTGGTCGACTTTATATTCCCTAATGAAGGAATCTATAAATTCTAGAGAACTCCAATCATCACCAAGACATGCATTTTCTTGAGGAGTAGACTTAGAATTTCTTGCTTCAGAAGGATCTTCTTTAGGGACATCTATCTCAAGAGTATCCTTTATAGTAGGTACTGCTAGAGTAAACATCGACACATTGGAAGATATTGAAGGAATAAGAGTAGGAATAACTGAAACCTGACCAATAGTTGCCATCTCACATAAGTGCATAGCCTCAAGGTCATCCTTGACTGTGACTACTCGATTATTGCAAATGAACTTAATACATTTATGCAAGGTAGATGAGACTACACCCATAGCATGAATCCATGATCTACCAAGAAGAAGGTTATATGGTAGTTTTTTTGGCATAACATATACAAGGGTAGGTATAGTAATGGGTCCCAGCCTCAAAGGAAAGACTATCATGCCTAGGGCTTGTCGACTGACATTATCGAACCCACGAATGTCAACAGAAGAAGCATTAAGAGAAGATGAATCAATATTAATCTTAGGTAGTAGATCAATGCTACATACATTGAGTGTTGAACCAACGTCAATGAGAGTATGCCTAACGCTGATATTATTAATGTTAACTATGATCATTAGAGGATCTTCTTGCTTCTGTGCTTCTAGAGTTGGGAGTTCCTGTGGATAGAATGTAATATTTGGTGAATCCGCACGAATATAAGCCATCAACGCATCAACATCTGCCAGCCTAGCGGAGAAGGCAAGAGGATCTTTTGCAAGGCTTCCTGAAGCATACCTTGATAAATTGGGGAAAACTAAAGCAAGTCCCATAGCGTTGGAGTAACACGAAGTTGCTTGACAAGATCATAATCACTAGGTGCTTTAGTTGTAGGTTTAGGTGCTTGAGGAAGGCTTGGTTGTTTATTCATTCTATTCTCATAAGTATGGGCTACTGCTCTGTAAGAGGGAGCCATAGAAAGATCAAGAGAATCACTCTTAGATGGAACACCATTAATAGAACAAACCCTTTTAGGAGAAGGACTAGCTAGATTCCAATAAATAACAGGTCTCTTAGGCCTTTGAGGGGTAGCAGAGACATAGATTACATTTACAGATTCATCACAACTAGTAGAATAATTATTTGAAGAAATATTCTCAACATCGATCCAAGGAGGATTAGATGTGGAAGGAGGTTCATCATTCGCTAATGCATCATCTCTAGAAGAGAGTGCATTGGAATGAAGAGAAGTTAGAGTAACATTAAGAAAGGTATCGATGATTTCATCTTCCTACAACAAAATATCCTCTGAAGCAAAAGGACTTTCATGAGAAGGATCAAAGATACAAAGTGACATGGGCAAAGCCAAGTCACTATCACATGCATGAAATGTAATATCATTAAAATTTTGAAAAAAATGAGATACTAAACTAATAAAAGAAGATATCAAATTCATTTTGGTGATAGAACTGAGAAAAACCAAAAATCTAGATTTTTTAGATTTTTTTTAGTATTTACTAGGTTCTAGTAATTTGCATTTTTAGAGGTCTTCAGAGTAGATTTTGGGGTCGAAACTTGTGTCAGTCCCTAAAATTTGATAGCTGAGGGCATGGTATTTTAGGGACTAAACTAGTTCTCTTGGAGACCTTTCCAACAGTGCAAACAGTTCTGAATTTCGAGCATCAAGTCAAAAGTTATGACCCTGCCAAGTAGGGCTAAATAAATTCCTAGTTTTTTGAAAAATACTCTTCTTCACGCCATGTTCACCAAAATGTAGAGAAGGGCTACTCACAATTTCTCTTCATTCAAAGAGCCTCACAGGGAAAACTGCCCTAGACTACCTCAAGGAATGGCGTGAGAGTTCTAGAGTCTGAAAGAGCAAGTCACAAAGATTTTCTAGACAAACTGACGAGCTCTCATTCAAAGGACGACAATGTAGAATAAGGACGACAACATGACATGTTGGTATCCAAGAGGCATGCTGACGTCTCGTACGGACCAAAAAGCGAATTTATCACAAAAAATAGCTAAATGACTACTTCTACTACGATTGTTGAGAACTTCTAAAGCATAGGAAATTAAGAGAATATGATAGAATTGAAGCAAAGTAAAGAATAAATGATAAAGTAAGAGAATAAGAGATAGAAAAATTCTCATGAAAATCTAAGTAATGAAGCCTCCAACTAGTAGATATCTTCAATACCTATGTCTGTAAGATTGAAAGAAAGTGTTGGGGCTATATAGGAGTTTGCCTCAGTCAAACCCCCATTTTGGTGTTCCCGCCTCCACAAACAACCAAATAAATAAAGAGAAATGAGAAGTCAACAAATGCAATGTGATAAAATCAAACCCTGCTCGAGGAGGAGAACATATATCACAAAATGTAGGTGATAAAAGCAATCCCCGCTCGAGGAGGAGAACCCATATCATGAAGTAAGGATGCAATAGATAGGGGATATGGAATCCTAGGATGCTCATAAGCATGGAGTGAAGGAGATAGAGCTACAAGGCTTAAGGAAGAAAAATGGAGAGAGTAGGAAAAAAAGAGAGAGGGCTATGAAATCTAGGAGAGCTACAAAGGGCACTACAAAAGCCTGAGAGTCTTGTAAGAATGTGAAATCTTGGAGCCGCTATAACAAATAAGGGAGATGTGCAAGCAAGAGAGTAAAGAGGGAAAAGAGAGAATCCAAGAAGCTAGAGTGAAGCTAGAGGTTAGAGAGACAAATGAATTGAAAGAATAGCATTTAATGAGGGAAAAGAAGCTTCTCCAACCGTTACAAGGCATCCCAGGTTGTTACCACCGAAAAAAGGTGAGGACAAGTGGAAAACATACTCGGAGACAAAGTTGTTTGAGCATTGAAACATCACAGGATGCTAGTGCGGCACGCAGACGTCCACGCAATGTGCTAGTGTCCAAACACATCACGCTACAAAATGACAAGAACGGGAAAAGCAAGAGGTTTAATGTAAAGTTGACGCATGAAGGTAGCTACTGAAAAGGGCTTCAGAGCATGCTAAGAAGGGAAAAAGGATAATGCATGGGCTAAAATGAGCCTACACAAGATGTTATGGGAGTGGACACTAAAGCAGATACAAGAATGTATGTGAAATTGCAAGGGGTGCAATTTTATGACATTAAAATTTCATTTTAAAATTATATATTAAAATTTAAATCACTATTTTAAATTGAAATATAAAATAAAATAATTAAAAAAATGTATTATTGTTCTTAAATTATAATTTTTCCTAAGTCACAATTTCTTTTATTTCAATTATATATAGAATTATTGTTAGTTTTAAAATTATATATATTTGAATGTCTTATTTTAATTTAAGTTTCTTATTTTATTATTATTTAAAATTTAAATTACAATTTTAAATGAAAATAGAAAATAAAATAATAAATAATAAAAAATAATATTGTTACTTGATTGTGGTGACTCAAAGCAAAAGGTGGGAAGAAAATATGAGGCTGAAAAATTGTGCATCGAAGGAAAATAAGTGGTGGAGGAGGGCTTCCAATGGACCATGGATGCCCTCTTATCTAGGAATAAAAGAAGAATTTAGTAGAAATCTTGTGGGTGGTTGTACGTTTTTTCTTGTGAGCTGATTATTATAACTTGACTTAGTTCCTATATCTCCTCCTCCTTCCTATGGCTTGGTTTTAAGTTGCTTCACTCTTTTCAAACACTTATTTTTTCTATTCTTTCTTTGTCTTTGTGCTAGACTGATGTATCTTATTTTTTATGTTTAATATAGGGTGTGGGCCTTTGTCCCACTCTTGCATTGATTAAAAAAAAATATTATTGTTATTAATTTATAATTTTGGCACTTGAATATATTGGAATTTTGTTCCCTCTTATCAATTTGGGTTTCTTTTTTAATAATAGATAATCAGTTCTTAATTGGAAGCTTCATGTAACACAACTATTCCATTTGATGGACTATACAACATATCATCATCAATAAACAACAATGTTTATGGATCCCAACAAAGCACTACAACTAATGTTGCTACCACTTCCAATCCCCTATCTTGGTTTCCAACATCCCACTCCAGATCAAAGTTTATGGATTCCAAGGACATTCTAGCACATAAATACTATGCAACATATTTTGGATCTGAACTACTGCCTACAAAACCCAAGAAGAAAAGTAATAGTAACCCTATGAACAATAATAATGGCATATCCACAAGTATAGTGCAACAAAAGAAACTAAGTAATATTAATTTAGATGATGTAGCAAGATGGTGCTTTACATGCCACACCACTGCTACACCTTTGTGGAGGAACGGTCCTAAGGGTGCCAAGGTAAATTTCACCAAACTTTTGTTTTTAAGATACAATCAAGTTACACATATATCAGATATATTTAAGAGCACACTTATACCTACCTTTAAGGATTTTTGTATTGATAGGTTAGATACACCATCATTGAGTTACAAATCCTTTTGTTTCACAATATATATTTCTAAACAATACTTGTTTTTCTTTAGTGGGTTAATAAACAATCTCTATACAATGCATGTGGCATCTGATACAAGAAAGAAGAGAGGCGTGTTGCATCTTCCATGGCTATTGCAGCAGAAAATAACAATCAATTTGTAAAGGTATCATGCTCCTATTCCATTGTAGATCATAATAATAAGATCACTGCATGCCCACATCTTAATCCTTTGAAATAGATGATACTCCAACCCATTGTTGTAGAGGAATTTCCTGTACTGACTGCCACTTTCAAAGGCATATATTGGCATACAATCCCTTGGAATTATTAACATTCCAGTTTTATATCTATTGAATTGGAATATGTTTACTAGGAGCAGAATTTAGATTTTATTGGAAATATGCAATTTATACAAAACAAACAATTGGCTAAAAGTATTGATCTTTTTGCACCATGATACTAATTTAATGTAATGCTCTTAATTCTCTCAATTATTGCATGTGAATCTTCATGAATTTGTAGCATTTCTTGTCTAGATTTTAGAGCTATGATCCTTATACTACACTCCATTCATCTCAAGTTGAAGCTCGAGATGCTATCTTTCAGAGATGGAGTTAGATTGAACAAGATGCAATTCGCCACAAGAATTTCAATGTCCTTGAGTCATTCTCTACATCAACAAAATATCACAAACATATTTTAGTTTCTCCCACATACTTGCTAATTCCATCTGTGCTCTATTCCCTAAACTCTCAATTTCATTGCTTTATTAAGTTCAAATTATTAAATGAAATCATAAAAGTAAATCGATAATCCATTTGAATTGATGAATAGTCACATCGTACGGATCTTCTCAACCCTAGAAGATTAAACCATCAGATTCATGTGAAAGTGTTGGGATGAGATCCCCGAATAATACCAATGGTTGCAAGCTTCTAGAAAATCTTTCTTTTGACCCGAAATAGTTCCATATCTTAATGATCATATCTATTTGATTTAATATCATCTTTCAATGATTGATATATCTCTTGTGTATGGATTTCCACTTCTCATAAAGTGTTTCTTTGATCGATCTTATTTCATTAACCATCATCAATTCATACACCAAGTATCATCTCACTTGCTTGCCTATTTCAAAAACAACATGTCAATTGTCATTTCTCATCAAGTAATGTAAAGTGATCATACTCAGAAGAAATTGGATGCAGTTCTCAACAATGTAGCTAAAAAGTGACAATAGGCAAAGCCATCAACTCTAATGCGACTTCTCATTCTTTCCCCGCCTTGGGTGAACTTCTTGAAATTGTATTTTGTCCAAAAACTCTTTGTGTTTTGTATGTGGTTCAATATTTTCACATTCCTATCAGGTATTATATCAAACGGTTCACATGCCTTATCAATTACATGGTGGCAGCCTTGGTGTTGTGTACATACTTTGTATTTGAAATTATATCAATTATCTTCATGGTTGCTTATTGCTTCCTCATTTTGTATCTTCCATAAACAAATCTACTTCAAATGTTTATGACTTCCTCTATAGAGGTGATCACCTGTGGGATTAGATAATTATGCCTCCATTTATCATGGAGGTCATAGATAGAAATTATATGTCTATCAATCTCCCTTGGTTCTAATTATGTGCAACATGTGTTATATCCTTCAAGTGAGATTTGTGGGAACTACAATGTCCTAAGAAATGTAGTCTTGCTCCACAAAATGCATACCCACGTATATGTCTATATGCATATAAGATAAAAATTATGATTAACATCACTAGTTATTTTATTGAATTTTGCATGTATACTCTTCTTAATATCACAAATGACAGAGTGATTAAAAGAACTGATGTGGTCTTTTACACATACCCTAACCTTCAGAAGTTCTAGAAACAGTTGAAACTTATCAGTTTTCACCATGACTATCTCTTGATCACTATCAAAGTCTTCCTCATTATCTAAAACAACTTTAACAAAAAAATTCTCTGAATACCTATGAGACCTCCTTTTTCTATCACTGCAAGTAAGGGTAACAAGTGAATTATCTAAATCAAATTAAATCCATTTTCATAACTCTTGTATTCAACCTATTTAGTGCAAAGGAAGAATCCTTAGTTCTGATTATAAGGAAAGATTTACTTTTGGTTGCATCTTCAATATGCATTCTATTTGTACTCTTTAGATAATTCCTTCAATTGTTTTGTTTGTTTCATATCATATTGTAAAGTAACATCTAAGGAAGTAACATGCTTTCAGACCACTTTATAATCACTTATTTTTAAAAGGTAAAAGGTGTGTAGAAACTTATTATAAAGTTAAATAGACCATGACACAAATCTTTTTGATCTGGTGGAATCCTGGTCCAAATTGTATTGAACATGTATTGAAAAATTTCTCAACAATAGTCGGATCTTTCCATTGCACAAGATAAACATGCAATATTGAAATTGAAAAAACCATATCAAGTTCACTATACTTTGTCTCCTTAGTATACTGTTGTCTAGACTCCAAAGAACCTATTGCCCCTTAAAAAACCCTTCAATTGCAACTCCTAACTCAACTAATATATAACATAGTGTCATTTCTGTTGTGATATCCTTCAACACATATTTACTCTCTTCTAATATAGAGGTATGCAAGGAGGATGTTTTGGTTTCCATTGTATCACATTTTTTTGTAGTTTCTTTAGTTGAGTGCATGCCAAAAATTTATATAGAAACTAGTAATTGCTACTACCAAAAGAAGTGGAAAATCCCCAATAGTACTAGAAATTATTGCTACATTATTCCTTTCATATCCTTTAACAGTGAGATTTCTATTTTTAAAATAATTTAGAACTAAACTTTTGTCCAAACTCTAGTGACACACTTTGAGCCAATGAATTATTTTGCACATATAGTTCTTTTAGGTTGGGTAAATCAACAAAAGATATAGGTAGGGATCCATTTAACTGGTTGTCTTTAAGATATAATATGTGTAGCTTAATTAATGCACTAAAATTAGGTATCCCACCATTCAAAGAGTTATGATCAAGCCACAAATCATTCAAGGATGTGAGATTTTAATATTTCTAGTGGTATATGACCTGTCAAATTATTTCCCGAGAGGAGGATTGTAGTAGCCTTTGGTTGTCCATCAAATATTATTAAGAAAAGATGGAAAACCAAAGGCTACTACAATCCTCCTCTCGGGAAATAATTTGGCAGGTCATAAATACCTCTAGAAATATTAAAGTCTCACATCCTTGACTTATTTGTGGCTTGATCACAACTCTTTGAATGGTGGGATACCTAATTTTAGTGCATTAATTAAGCTACACAGATTATATCTTGAAGAAAACTAGTCAAATGGATCCCTAATTGTATCTTTTGTTGATTTACCAAACCTAAAAGAACTTTATGTGCAAAATAATTCATTGGCTTGAAGTGTGGTCTCACTAGATTTTGGATAAACACTTAGTTCTAAATTATTCTGAAAATAGAAATCTCATTGTTAAAGGATCCGAAAGGAATAATGTAGCAATAATTTCTAGTACTATTGGGGATTTTCCACTTCTTTTGGTAGCAGCAATTACTGGTTTCCATATATTTTTTTGGTAGACACCCAACTAAAGAAACTATAAAAAATGTGATATAGTGGAAACCAAAACAACCTGCTCGCATACCTCTATATTAGAAGAGAGTAAATATGTGTTGAAGGATATCACAATAGAAATGACATGATGTTATATATTAGTTGAGTTAGGAGTTGCAATTGAAGGAGGTTTTTAAGGGGCAATAAGTTCTTTAGAGTTTAGACAACAATATATTGAGAGAAAGTATAGTGAACTTGATATGGTTTTTGCAACTTCAATATTGCATGTTGATCTTGAGCAATGGGAAGATCCGACTATTGTTGGGAAAGTTATTAATACATGTGATACAATTTGGACCAAGATTCCACCAGATCAAAAATATTTGTGTCATGGTCTATAACTTTATAATAAGTTTCTACACACCTTTTACCTTTTACAAATAAGTGACTATAAAGTGGTTCAAAAGCATGTTACTTCCTTAGATGTTGCTTTACAATATGATATGAAACAAACAAAACAATTGAAGGAATTATCTAAAGAGTACATAAAGAATGCATATTGAAGATGCAACCAAAAGTAAATCTTTCCTTATAATCAGAACTAAGGATTCTTCCTTTGCACTAAATAGGTTGAATGCAAGAGTTATGAAAATGGATAATTTGATTTAGATCATTCACTTGTTACCCTCACTTGCAGTGATAGAGAGAGGAGGTCTAAAAGGTATTCAGAGAAAGAGTTTGTTGAAGTTGTTTCAGACAATGAGGCAAACTTTGATAGTGATGAGGAGATAGTCATGGTGAAAATTAATAAGTTTCAACTGTTTCCAGAACTTCTTAAGGTTAGGGGATGTGTAAAAACCCATGTTAGTTCTTTTAATCACTCTGTCACTTGTGATATTAAGAAGAGTATTCATGCAAAATCCAATAAAAATAACTAGTGATGTTAATCATAATTTTCATCTTATGCATATAAACATTTACATGGGTATGCATTGTGTGGAGCAAGACTACATTTTTGAGGAAATTGCACCCCACAAATGTCACTTGAAGGATATAACATATATGCTGCACATAATTAGTACCAAGGGAGATTGATAGACATATAATTTCTATCTATGACAAAATGAGGAAGTCGTAAACATTTGAAGAAGAGGTGTTTATCAAAGAGTTGTGACAAAATGAGGAAGCACTAAGCAAGCATGAAAGTACTTGATATAATTTTAAATACAACATATATACACAACACCAAGGTTGCCACCATGTAATGATAAGGCATGTGAACCGTTTGACATAACACCTGATAGGAATGTGAAAATATCAAACCATAGACAAGACACAAAGAGTTTTTGGATAAAATGCCATTCCAAAGAGTTCACCCAGGGTAGGGAAAGAATGAAGAATTGCATTAGAGCTGATGGCTTTGCCCATTCTCACTTTTTAGCTACACTGTTCAAAATTGCAATCGAGTTCCTCTAAGTATGATCACTTTACATTACTTGACGAGAAATGATAATTGACATTATTTTTGAAATAGGCGAGCAACTGAGATGATACTTGGTGTATGATTTGGTGATGGTTAATGAAATAAGATCGATCAAGAAAATGCTTTATGAGAAGTGGAAATCCATACATAGAGATATATCAATCATTGAAAGATGATATTAAATCAAATAGACAATCATTAAGATATGGAACTATTTCGGGTCAAAAGAAGGATTTTTTAGAAGCTTGCAGCCATTGGTAAATTACTCAGGGATCTCATCCCAACATTTTCACATGAATCTGATGGTTTAATCTTCTAGGGTTGACAAGATCCATATGATGTGACTTTTCATCAGTTCAAATGGATAATTGATTACTTTTAGGATTCCATTTAATAATTTGAACTCAATAAATGCAATGAAATTGAGAGTTTAGGGAATAGAGCGCAAATGGACTTGAAGTCTTAGGCAAGTATGTGGGAGAAACTAAAAGATGTTTGTGATCTTTTGCTGATGTAAAGAATGACTAAGAGACATTGAAATTATTGTGGTGAAGTGCATCTTGTTGAATCTAACTCCACCTCTGAAAGATAGCATCCTGAGCTTCAACTTGAGAAGAATGGAGTGTACTCTAGGGATCATAGCTCTAAAACCTTCACAAGAAATCCTACAAATTCATGAAGATTCACATGCAATAGTTGAGAGCATTAAGAACATTGCATTAAATTGGTATCATGGTGCAAAAAGATCAATACTTTTAGCCAATTGTTTGTTTTGTATGAATTGCAGATATCCAATAAAATCTTAAATCTGCTCCTAGTAAACATATTCCAATTCAATCTATAAAACTGGAATGTTAATAATTCCAAAGGATTATACGCCAAAATATGCCTTTAAAAGTGGCAGTCAGTAAAGGGAATTCCTCTGCGACAATAGGTTGGAGTTTCATCTATTTCAAAGGATTAAGATGTGGAGCTGCAGTGATCCTATTATTATGATCCACAATGGGATAGGAGCATGATGCATTTACAAACTGATTGTTATTTTCTGCTGCAGCAGCCATGGCATATGCAACATGCCTCTCTTCTTTCTTGTAACGGATGACATAGGCATTGGATAGAGACCGTATATCAACCCACCAAAGAAAACAAGTATTGTTTAGAAATATATATTTTGAAACAGAAGGATTTGTAACTCAATGATGGTGTATCTAACCTATCAATACAAAAATCCCTAAAGGTAGGTATAAGTGTGCTCTTAAATATATCTGATATATGTGTAACTTGATTATATCTTAAAAACAAAAGTTTGGTGAAATTTATCTTGGCAGTGCCCTTAGGACCGTTCCTCCACAAAGGTGTAGTAGTGGTGTGGCATGTAGAGCACCATCTTGCTGCATCATCTGAAGTAATATTACTTAGCTACTTCTGTTGCACTATACTTGTGGATCTGCCATTAGTATTGTTCACAGGGTTACTGTTACTTGTCTTCTTGGGTCTTCTAGGTAGTAGTTCGGATCTGAAATCTGTTGCATAGTTTTTATGTGCCAGAATGTCCTCAGAATTCATAAACTTTGATCTGGAGTGGGCTGTTAGAAACCAAGACATAGGATTGGAAGTGGTAGCAGCATTAGTTGCAGTGCATTGTTGGGATCTATAAACATTGTTGTTTCCTGATGATGATATGTTGTATAATCCATCAAATGGAACAGTTGTGTTGTATGAAGCTTCCAATTCAAAACTGATTATCTATTATATAAAAAGAAACCCAAAATGATAAGAGGGAACAAAAGGCCAATCTATTAAGTGTCAAAACTATTGAATGGTTAGGTGTTGTTCCAGAAAACCACCATGGAAGAAGTAATCGAAGTAATGACGACTACACCTTTTTCACAGAAGGTACCAAGATCAGACCTAAGCTCTTTCACCACGAATTCACCTAGCAAGCTGGATATTTTTTGGCGTTATTGTGACCCTCTTGGCATGAATAGCACACAAATTAGTATCTTCAAATAAACCCACGAGATAAGCCTCTGCAGCTTCTTGGAGTGCGAGGACGACATGCCTCTGGAAGCGCAAGTCCGTCTGCAACAAAATACAATGACAAGGATTTATTGCCGACCACATTGCCACAATCACTTAACATTAAGATTAACCCCAATCCCATGAACACTTACCTTGAAGTCCTGAGCAATTTCTCTTGCAACTTTCGTATTACGAGGTCAATACTCTTCTGGTACTTTTGGATCTGACTGTATATTAAAACGACACAAATAAATCATCACAAAATAGGAACCGTTTTCGGGGAATTCAACAAGGTGAAATGTTAGGGTTTATACCATAAAGCAACAGTTCCAGGACGGTATCTGCGAGGCTTCTTCACGCCTCCAGTCGTAGGTGCTGATTACGAGCAGCCGGAGAAGTGAAAATAAATTAAATCCGCCGAGAAAACGTCCGTGGACATAAAAATGTGATTAAATCTCGGGGTAAAAATCAAACCGTTGCGATTTTACTGTTCATTCAATAATGTCAATAAACGCGTACAGGGAAAAAGTTCGGTGATTTTGCAGCAAGTTGCTGCCATCTGACATGAAAGTTCCTATTTTGATGAAAGTTCCTATTTTGATTGATTGTTTTATTCACTATTTTGAATCCCCCGTTACCTAAGTCTGCCCGCCTAAGGTTTTTCTTTGTACATTTGCATCTGCTTATACTCTTTTTGTGGTAACTGATCTTTTTCCTGTTGTTTTGCAGATGTAATTTTATTCTTTGTAATTGCTTGTAAATGCCTTTTTCTTCTAAAAAATTTTTAAAAAAAAGTTTTTCTTTGAAACCCTCATCACTTAAGCTATACATTTGTTATTACACACATATATATATATATATATTATTACATATACATATATTTACATTTTTATTATTAATAATATTTATGCTATATTTTTATAATTATATTATACTATAAGTTTATTATTAAATATTATATTATATTATATTTATTATTATCATATTTAATACGAGTCTTTTATTATTGGTGTGTAATGGGTATGGGGAAGAGGTGTGGAATGTCAATTAGGGAAAATTTAAGCCTTTTTTTCTTTTTTTTTTTTGCATAAATTTGAGTATTACATGAGTTCAATTGGTTGGTCATTCAAAAAATGCTATTGTTTGTGCAACAAAGGTCTCTAAAAATGAGTGAAAGAAAATCTATGAATCAAGAAGACAATGAAGGTCTATGAACCTTGGAGGAGGGGGGGAGATAGGGAGAGGGATGGGTAGAGAGAGGGAGACATTTCTAGAGATGGAGGGGGAAAGAAAAATATATCTAGTAGAGATGAATATAGAGCGAGAGAGGAAAAGTGAGACAAATAGATAGAGGTAGAGATAAATATAGAACAAGAGAGGAAGAGGGAGACAAATAGATAGAGATATAGAGAGATAGAGGGATAAATAAAGATAGAGAGAGATAGGGAGATAGATGGGGAGAGATTGAGAGAGATAGATAGAGAGGAAGAGACAAAAAGATAAATAGGAAGAGGGAGAGGCAGAGATAGAGAAATATATGGCAAGATAGAGTGATATAAAGATAGAGATATAAGGAGATATAGAGGGAGGGGGAGACAGAGAGAGATAAAGAGAGAAAAATAGAGAGAAGTAGATAAAGATAAATAGAGATGGAGAGAGAGAGAGAGAGAGAGAGAGAGATGGGAAGATAAAGAGAGAGAGAGGTTGAGATATAAAGATAGATATGGGGATAGGGAGGGAGCAATATAGTGAGAGATAGAGAGAGGGAGGGAGAGAGAGGGAGAGAGATAGGTAGAGGAGGAAGAGAGAGAAGATGGGGAAGAGGGAGATATATGTAGAGAGGGAGAGAGAAGAAGAGGGGGAGAGAGGGAGAGGGAGAGGGTGAGATATAGATAGAGGGTGATATAGAGAGATAAAGAGGGGTAGGAAAAGAGATAAAGAGATAGGGAGATATACGTAGAGAAGGATATGGATAGAAAGGGATAGAGAGATGAGTGAGAGGGAGATCGAGTGAGAAATAAAGATAGTTATATAGAGTAGAAGAGATGGAGGGAGAGATGGAGTGAATAAGATAGAGAGAGAAGAAGGGGGAGAGGGGGAAAGGATATAGATGTATAGGGAGAGAGATAGGGAGATAGATGTAGAGAGATATAGATAGAAAGAGATAGAGAGGAGTGAGAGAGAGAGAAAGAAAGAGATAGAGGTAGACATAATGAGATATAGATAGAGAGGTTGAGGGAGAGATAGGGAGATAGAGATAGAGGGGGCAAGAGTGAGAGAGAAAGAAGGTGATAGAGATGAGTAATAGAGAGAGGTATAGATAGGTGAAAAGATAGAGAGATAGAGATAGAGTTAGGGAAGGAGAAAGAGGGAGTGTGTGTATATGGGTGAGAGAGAGATATATATTTATAAATAGATAGAGAGGGAGGGAGAGGGGGGAGAGAAATAGATAGAGGAGAGAGGTAGAGAGAAATAGAAAGAGGGAGTGATAAGGAGAGAGGGGAAGATAGGGATAGAGATAGATATAACTGGAGAATATAAAGGCGGTGTGAGAAAGATAGAGAGGAAGCGATGGAAGGAGAAAGAAAGAGCGAGAGGGAGAAATAGAGATAGAAAGAGGGAGACGATGAGAGGGGAGATGGAGAGATAAAAAGATAAAGATATAGGAAGTGATATAGAGAGAGGTAGAGAGGACTATATAGAGGGGGCAAGAGAGAGATATAGGAGGTCATAGAGAAAAGTAGTAGCTCGAGGGGGTAGAGGTAGAGAGATAGAGATAGGGTGAGAGGAAAAGGGAACACGTATGTATATAATATTTATATTTAATATCAAGATATATTTAAGAGGGGAAAGATACAAGAAGAGGATAGAAAAGGCTAGAGAAGCCTCATTAGAGCATGCTAGGAGGGATTTTTCTAATAATTTTGAGCATGCCAATGGGATTGTTGTTGAGAATGTTGAATATGTCAGAAAGGATATTATTGGAAGTCTCAAGAATTTAAATGTAGAGAAAAAAATAGTACATCCCATACCTATAAATGCACATTAGAGAATTCGTTACCAAAAATAATAGAACAAAAAGAAAACCTAACTATAATGATAGAAAGGATAAAGGAATATGATGAATTCAAAGAGATATTAAAGGAAGGGCTTGGGAACTATAGTGATTAGTCATGACATGGAAGCAAGAGTGATCTTCCAATAGAATTTCTAACTCAAGATCCAATTTCTAGAATGAATATGTCAAACCTTAGGATTGTTACCCTAAATGAAGGGCTTGAGGGTTTAATAACCCCTATTTCAAAATTGAGACCTCTAAGTTTTAACAAAGACAGTGGGGATAGTTTAGAAACTAAGATTATGAAAATGATGGAGATGATAGGATATTAGGAAGAAAATGAAAACAAAGAGGTGATGAATCAAGGATATTGCTCAAGGAACTAGCCAATGATACAATAGAGATGACTAAAGGAATTTAACATGAAGAGATACTAAAAAAATGAAATGTCAACTAATAAAAAATTATCAAATGATGCATCCCATATTTAATGAAATGATATATTCAATTGGTGAACCCTCCTAACCAAGAGTCATTACTTGTGGAATTTAAGCTAAGAAGAGTCTTTATGGAGGAGATATTTAGTGAACAATTCTATTTAAAATATAAAATAGAAAGCATGGAGAAATTGTGACCAATTATGGAGAGATTTTAGGAAAATAATTCCTTGAGATTATATTATTTAGAGATAAAGGAAGAGAAAGAAAATTGGTGAAAAAATAGAAGGCTATGAAGAAAAGTAGGATCACCTAGGAGAGAGCTATGTGTCCAAGGACATAAAGAGTAAGCCAAATGGAGTGGGATGGAGATATCTTAAGTCCCATCAAAAAATCAAAGGTTCACTATAATAATGGATTAGAACTAAGTAAAACTACAAATCTTTAGCAAAGATACCAAAGAGGCTTAGGAACATATATTTGTCCTTGATTCTACATGGAGAAGAAATGGAAAAAATGAGAACTAGCCAATATTATACAATTTTGTAGGGACCCTTAAGGAGGATGCTTTAAAGTGGTACGAGAATAAATATTTGGAACATGACAAAGATTGGGTGATGGTAAAGGAGGATTTCCTAAGTAACTTTGAGTCACCATAAGTACCTTTGAAAAGTGAGTAAAATGTGGGATATGGTTAAGAAGACTGAAATTGTTAAGGAATTTGACCAAAGATTCAAAGTAGTGGCATGGAAACTAAAGGAACCATTGATAGAAAACCAGAGGATGGAACAATGTATATCTAGATTATTGCTTGAACTTAGAGTTTCATTAGATGGGATAGTTTTTAAATATTATTCAAATGAGATAGAGTTATCCTATCGAATGAAAGTGTAATCTTGGAGAAGGGAAGATAAGGAATTAGATAATCAAGACATTGAGAAATTAAAATCAATCTTAGAAAAATAAAGATTAATTAAGATATATTTGTCAAAGGAGAAACCCATTCAAAATCATCTAAAATGCAAAAAAAGGTGTAAATATTAGAAAAATTAAGGACACACAAGGAATGGATTCCCAATTTTAAAGGGTGAGAAAAGAGCTATGACATTAAGAGTGGATCTACTACAAGCACTTCACAAACTATATAGTGTATTTTTGGAGGATGTAGTGACTGGGATAACCATGAAACTAATGATTATCCATCATTAATTTTTAGAGTACAAATAGAGGAAGAATAAAATGAACTATGGTTTAATTGAACCACTATGAAGATAAAAACTCTATTCACTAAGGAATGTCCTATATGAAAGCATTAGAAAAAATACCTCTTTATGCACATGATAATGGTATAGGATACCACAATGGATGAGCCAATGTACTATAAATACATTACAAAATGTAGTACCATGACCTATGAATGAATAATCATCAACTTTAAACTACAGTGAAAATGATAAAACAAGATACCACAATGAATACAAAGGGAGACACAATATGGGAAAGGGATAAGGATAGAGAAGGGAAGACATAAATTATTATAAGTGTAATGAAGGAGGCCACTATGCAAACAAATACTAAGAAGAGAAGGAGTTTTAGTTTTGTAGGAGTTTATGATGAACTCCTCAAACACCCCAGGATCACCTGCAAGACAAAATAACTTCCACAAGAGAGAAATGGTAGAAATATCATGCTATCATTAAGGATGCAAGAATGCCAAACTAAATATGACAAAGTACATATGATTCATTGATTATAAAGGAAAGGTGGTGAATAGGATTAGACAAGATCATGACAAGTGTCTTAATCCTATCACATGAGATAACTAAGTCCTAACAACCTAGGATAAGATAAGTTCTATAAAATATAACTCATCCTTCTAGAAGGAATATTAGAGCCTAAGTAAACTTAACGTGTGAATATATCGGGCCCTAATTACCTAGTGAGTGAATTAACTAGGTACAAGACATTTATTCACACCAACGCCCCCCTTAAGTGGAACTTAGTAGAGAAGATTATTATTCATATGATGCAAAGATGCGAGAATGGGTCCTGACTACTAGGCCATGTTAGGTACCCATGTACAAATGCAAATTCAATCTCTCACAACTAAAGAAAAAGAGAAACCCTAGTGGGACAAAACTCCTCCCCAAAAGAGAGATGAAATACAAAAAATATCTCAATGAAGAATGAGAAGGCCAAAATTCCATACGAGGAAAAATACCCCCCATAAGAGAGAAGAAGAAGAGAGACCATGCAACCCCCCCTCAATGAGATAACTTGCTACAAAAGAAGCACTAGAAGCAAACTTGTGGAGTAACACTGGAACCCTCAATTTGGAAAGCAAGGAAATATACTTCTATTTTCTAGAAACCATATTAGAGTCACTCAAGGACTTAGGTTAGAATCATGATAAAGTAACAACAAACCCGATGTTAAGAAATACTGGAAAACTCACAAACTAGTACAACTTTAGAATCTATGAAGCAATAGTCGATTGAGAAATGATCTGGTACTGAAATGAAGTGCATAGATCAAAATTACACCAAAATGCATGGATGGTAATGTAGATCTCTTCAATACCTTTCCAACACCGCAAGAATTGTGAAAATCGGAGATTGTGTAAAAAAGTTATGAGCTTGTGAGCCATTAAACAACATCTAACTTCAACCAACAATAAATGCTACCAAATAGAAAATTTTGGAAAAATCACTTGAACCACTAGAAAATACGCATCACCAGCTTTTCGGTGATATTTCGTTTGCAAAACTTCACCATCTGGATCAAAAGTTATACAAAAATGAGAAAAAAAGCCCTAGAAGAGGGACTTTCAACACTAACTAGGTGCAAAAATCATAACCTAAATGAGTGCAAAAATCGGGCCCTGGGTCGCCCAATATGACCTCGGTCAACATATATATGGTTTAAAAAAAATGATTTTACCACCACCACCATTGGTGGTGAGTGGGTAGAGTGAGGTGGAGCCTTAGTGGCGGCTCTCGCGCACCACTCGTGGGCCACCCCACCCTGCGGGTGGTCAAACCAAATAAATAATCCTTCAGTTGCAATTATATGTCGGTTGGTACAACGAATAAGCAGGGTCGACGGTGTTAAAAACTTTATAAACAAAAGTTTATTTTAGATAAAATCCAACAGATCTTAAATGCACCTATGGACCAATTGAAAACCCTATGAAATGTGTCACATACAAAACAATAAATAAAAAGTACCGTGTAGAGTATAGTGACAGGTACAAATTGATAGGTTTGTAGTGGACAATTACACTGGCCAAGGACTAGTACCCATGATAAGATGATTTGACTCATGCTTGTGCAAATGATTACGCAAAAAAAAGGTATGATGATTTGCCTAAAGATGTCGATCCTACTAATTTGACCTATAGATCTGACGATGTCAATCACTACATGGGGTTGTACAACCATGTACAGATCTGTACAGTTGTACGACCTAAAAATTTTTGCCTCGATCTTTGACTGAAAGTGTCAAAAATTAACAAATTTATAGTTGATCTTTAGGTTTTCGGGTCTCCTGAACATGATGGCAAGGTCTATTTTGACCCAAACAACTTTGAAATATTAGCTACCTTCAAAATCTAGCAATTGAAACTCTAGCTTCAAACCCTTGCAGATCTGACAAAATATGTCAGATTTTGATGAAATGAAAGTCAATCTTGACTTTCTTTGATTCCTTGGATTCAATGGTGAGGCACTCAAGACCCCAACTTGCACCCAAAAAAACTTTCATGCCAAGATTGGTCCCTCATATCTGGGAAGAAGTTTGCAACAATAAAACTTTGGTACTATGTAGGAGTTTATGGTGAACTCCTCAAACACCCCAGGATCATCTACAAGACAAAATAACTTCTACAAGAAAGAAATGGCAAAAATATCATGCTATCATTAAGGATGCAACAATTCCAAAATGAATATGACAAAGTACATATGATGCCTTGCTTATAAAGGCAAGGTGGTGAATAAGTTCTAGAAAAGACAACTCATCCTTCTAGAAGGAATCTTAGAGCCTAAGTAAACTTAACATGTGAATATGTCTCCTAATTACCTAGTGAATGAATTAAGTAGGTACAAGACATTTATTCACACCAAAAAGTTTTTTTTAATGCCAACCATGAATCATTTAGTTGTCTAAGAACAAAATAGTATTATAAGAATAATTTACCAACAACAAAGAGTGATGAACTATTTGGACCCAATGTAATTAAAGGAATGAAAGTCATGATGAAGATTTCAAAGAAAGATCCTAAAAAAATAAAGAAATTCTTAATAGTATAAACTAATGAAGAGGGAGAAGAAACGAGGAAATTTACCCTCAAAGAAGAATAATTACTTGAGAAAGAGTACCTAGAAAGAAAATGCAAGCTTGAGAAAAAGGTTGTAGTTGAATATAAGAAGAAGAAAAGGTTATGGTAATTATTAAGAGAGGAATATTTTTACAAAAGGAAATATAATTGTTGAAGATTCGGGGGAAGAAACTCAAGAAGAAGATAATTTCGCCACTAAGAAAGTTCATTACCTAATTATACAAAAATATAAATCAATCATGAATTAGGAGAAAAGAAAGGAAGACTACTTCAAAGATTAGTTTTCAAAAAATGAAGCTTTGATACTTAAATAATTGGACACATTTTGGAAGGAGAGAACATCTTTGAAAAACTTGAGGAATTTGTAAAATACAAAATAAGGGTAGAACCAATGATGAAAGATCACATATTAGAAATATGGTAAAAAAATCTAAGAAATAGAAGAATAAAAGTTAATAATGATTGAACTTCAAGTTCACAATTGATGGTTTAAGAATGTACTAGTGTATCTTGGTGCAAATGTCAGCATCATGCCTAAATGAGCGTGGGAAGATTTTGGAAGACCTAATTACATGAGAATCCATATAATATTACATTAAAAAATGGAAACACCATCAATATGATTGGAACTTGGAGGAATTGAAGTTAACCTACTAGGGATAAAGAAGAGGATAGCTTTTAAAGTCATTGAAATAAAATAACCCTTTGTTGCCTTAATATCTTATTATTTATTTAGAGTGGTTTTTGAATTGCAATGGTATTTGACTTTCACAATGATGAATTGACATTATGTGGAGAAGAAATATTAGTAAACATCCCTATATATACATACATGTATAATGCATATATAGAAGAGGAGGCACAAGAGAAATAAATTAGTGGAGAAGAAGATAATAAAATGTTATATTTGCTAGGGAAGATACTTAAAAGAGAGGCAAGGAATAACCAAACTCTAAAGGGAAGATATTTGTTGACTTGATTATAATTATAACAAAAAATTGATGAATTTATAAAATTATGGCTATGAAATGATATAGAGAAAAAATCAAGGAAATTATTAAGTGCCAAAAAATATATAGCCTAAGAAAAATTAAGAAAAAAGAAGCTAGAAGTACAATAAATAACATAAGTACACTAAAAATTAAAAAGGAGGAGAATGATGGTGTGCCTTACCAAAATATACCCACATTCCATAAAGTACATCATATCTTCAAGGACATTTTATATATCAAGCTACCTCACTACTCAAGAGTAGGAGGCCTTCTAGAATTTATAAGTATGAAAAGAACTTTTGAAAGGGAGGATCTAAAGAAATAAGCCATACAAGACATTCTAGTGTGCAATGCAACATGATGTTGATTCACTCATAAGCCAAATATTCCATGGAAAGCATTCACCAAAATTTTCAAGACTATATATTAAATTGAAGGAGGTGACTTGTACATGACTCTAGAATACTACAACAACACTAACCCTGGAAAGAATCATCTACAACATTTCCTGAAGGAATGAGATAGAATAAGGCAATATTATGAAAGATTCCACATTCAATTATTTTAATGTACCCCAACACCAATTATGAAAAATGTGATATATAATTAACTAGGAGAAGAGGGAAAAAACAATAATCGGTCAATAGTATAAGAGAATTTTTGTAGAATATTTACATTCTATGACCCTCATAGATTCATGCATAACATATTGTAGAAGATGAAAAAAGTAATCCTGTTACCAATAGAGGATATTAGGCAAACATTTGGAAAAAGAAAGATATAATAGAACTATAAAAAAAAGAAAGGTATTTGGAAACTAATAGAATAGATAGAAAATGTTGGCATAATGCTAGAAAAAGGTTGTTATAATACCACAAGAAAAAGGAAAAAAATATAATGATGAGGAAGATCCTCAAAAAAATTATGTTAAGATGAAATAAGGAGAAATAGAGAGAGAGAAGAGTAGCGTGGTAACATTAGAATACTATAACAATCATTTAAAGTTTAAAGAAGAGAATATATTAGGATAAGGTGGCTAAAGATAACAAAGATTAGAGATTATTGGATAGAAAAGGAATTGATGCAAGTGGCTAAATTACTAAATGAATATTAGGACTTGTTCTAGAATATTTATAGATTTGAAAGGTATTCAAGAAGAAATAGGAATAATTATAAAAATTCAACTGAGAGGACTAAACACATAAAATAAGAGGCCATACAGGTTAAATCCAAATCTAAAAGATAAAGTAAAAATAAAATAGATAAAATGTTTCTAGGAGTTACCAAACTAATAGAATATGTGAAGTGGATTAGTCTTATGGTGTTACAACATAAAAGGACAAGAGAGATTAAGATTTATGTTGAATTTATGGAGTTGAATGAAGATTACATACATGATCCGTTCCCTACACATTTCACAAAATAAATAATTGGATTAGTAGTTGGTAGAGAAGTGTATTCTATTATAAATGACTTCTCCATATATCATGAAGTAAAAATATAATCACAAAACTAATTGAAAATGATATTTTTAATAGAATGGGGATCATTCGTGTATATGGTCATGCCTTTTGGATTAAAGAATGCTCTTGTTATCTTTAGAAGGATAATGGTTAACACTTTTTAAGACTTATTCATTATTTTTTTAAAATATACTTAGATGAATGGAAAATTTATGGGCTAATAAAAGATCATTGATAAGAATTAAGATTGATATGGTAGAAAGATGTAGAAGTCTTCAAATCTCATCGAGTTTAATGAAATGTGTATTTTTGTGGTACCATTCAACACTTTGTTGGGGAATAAAATATGCAAGAATGAAATGATGGTTAATCTATTAAAAATGTAAATAATCCTAATCTCACCACCTTTAAAGACAATAGATAAAGTCAAAGCATTCCTAAAATATACCAAATATCATCACGAGGTTATGTGAGAATTACAAGACTAATACAAGAACTATTGAAAATTAGTATTAAAAAAATTCTAATTGACATATTAGCATCAAATAACATTTAATAAGAAAGAAATAAACTGTAGAATCACCTATCTTAATATTCTCATACTAGAACCTTATGTTCCATGTCCATATTGATGATTTTAATGTAGAAATAGGAGCTATATTAGTGCAACCCAAAGAAAAAAAAGAACACCCTGTTACATTTTCTAATTACAAATCAACACAAGCAGAGAGATTATATAAAAACTAAAAAAAAAGCCTTGGCGATGGTTTATTCTATATAAATATTAAAAAAATACTTGTTATATACTCTATTTGTATTTTCATAGACCATGAGCCTCGATTATCTTTCAAGGATAGATACTAGAGAAGAAAAGTTAGTTTGTCAGTTCTTGGATTTATGGAATATTTTTAATTCATATATAAATGAAGAACTTATGTGTAGTTTGGTGTGCAAAAGGATAGATTTTGTGGGTATTTGTGTGTGATAGAACTTAGATTTTAAATATACATATACTTTCTGGCTCTAGGAAAATTCACTACCAACAATTCACCAATGGAAAATTCACCATCAACAATTCACCGTGGGAAAATTCACCGCCACCAGTAATTCACTACCATGGAAAATTAACTGCCAAAAATTCATACAATTAATTTTTCGTGCGGTGAATTGTCATGGCGGTGAATTTTCCCACAGTGAATTGTTGGTGGTGAATTTGTCATATGCCATATTTTCTATTTTATGCCAAAAGGTTTGAGGGAAGCCATTAATGGCTCCCTTGATATTTGTGTAGAAGAATACTTTGACCCTTACGTTTTTAAATATGTGGATATGTTCAAAGGTTCTTTTCTTGTGTTTTCCAAGATTTTTTTGAAAAACTTCAAGTAGCCCATTAATGGATCTCATGAGAGTTCTTTGATTCATTGAACTTTTTTAAAAATTTAAAAATTAGAATTCATTCATTTGCATGTGAAATTGTTCTATGGGGTTATATGTTATGAAATGGTAGAAAATGGCATGTATTGTTGATTTGCTACCCCTTTTCCCTCCTAAGGACCAATTTATGGAATTGGTATTGTTTAGAATATTTAGGAATTGATAATATTTTTAAGAGGCTTTGTACTATGTCAAATCACCTATTTTATTGGTAAAGTTTAAACTAGCATACATATATTAAATATTAATATATATAAAATACATCGAGAGTTATCATTATCAAGGCGCCTATTGCACTAAGAAAAATGATGAAAATAGGTGCCTTGAGAAGGATAAATTTCAACGTAATATATATATATATATTAATATTTAATATATGTATGCTAGTAGCAATCACGACGCAATATGTAAGAGATTAATATAATAATATAATATTATAAAATTGCTAATTATTGTAATATAATATTAAATTATATTTTGATATAATATTTAATAAATATTATAAATATTAATTTTAATCTAATTGAATTAGAATTACAATTAGAACTTAATTATAATCTTAACCCTAGGTAATTTAATGCTAACCTTAACCCTAATCCTAATTGAATTCTAACCCCCAACCTTAAGCCTAACCCAAAACTTTATCCTAGAACCCTTGTCCTAATTGAATGTTAATCCACCCTAATTGAATTTTAGCCCTAATGAAATATTAATCCTAACACTAATTAATCCTCTAACACTAACCCTAACCCTTACTCAAACCCTAACCCTAATCTTGATTTATAACTCCTAACTCTAACCCTAACTCTAACCCTAATTGAGTGAAAAACCTTTAACTTTAGGATTTATCTTAGAACCCTAACCACACTAACCCCAACCCTAAAATTAATTCTAATTCAATATCTACCTATAACCCTAACCCTAATCCTAACCCTAAACCTAATATTAATCTTAAACCTTATCCTATACTTAACCCTAATCTTAACCCTAGAATCATAACCATAATAGTAACCTAACCCTAACTCAAACCCTAATAAAATATCTCTTACCATAAGTATAACCCTAATCTTAACCCTGAACCCTAATCCTACCCTAGCCCTTATTCTAACACTAAACCTAAACCTAACCTTAATTAAACATGAACTATAATTGCAACTCTAATCCAAACCCTAATCATAAATGTAATTGAACCCTAACCCTAATTATATCTAAAACCCTAAACCTTAACCCTAACCCTAGCCTAAACCCTAACCATAACCTAACCTTAACCCTAACCCTAATTGAACTTGATATCAAACTTTATCATAGAAGCATAACCCTAATGTTGATTGAACACTAAACCTAACCCCAATTAAACCCTACCCCTAACCTAACCTTAATGATAGCTATAACACTAACACAAAGATTTATACTAGAACCCTAACGTTAACCTAACCTTAATCCTAATCTTAACACTAACCCCAAGATTCATCCTAGAGTTCTAACCCTAACCCTAATTGAACCCTAGCCCTATTTGACTCCTAACCATAACCATGACCCTAACTCTAACTGAACTTAAATTATAACCATGAGCCTAACCCTAATGTTAACCCAACCCTAATCATAATTATATCTCTAACCATAACTCTAATCCCAACCCTAACCCTACCCCTAATTAATTTAATGTTGGCTCCATCATAACCCTAACCCTAACCTTAACCCTAATTAAACCACCTTAAATCTATTTGAACCCTAACCCTAATTGTGCCATAACACTAACTCTATTTGAACTCTAGCCCCAACTTTGAAAGGAATTGCTCCCCTCACACAAACCTCAATCCTAATCAGGTAATCTTATCTCTAACCCTAACCCTAACCGTAATCTTGGCCCTATCTCTAACCTAACCCAAACTAATCCTAACCCTAACCCTAATTCTCTCTAATTGTAACCTAACCCTAATCTTCACTCTATCTCTAACCAAAACCCTAAACCTAATCATAACAAAAACCTCAACCCTAACCCTAATCCTAGCACAAACCCTAACCCTAATCCTAACCCTATCTCTAACCCTAACCCTAACCCTAATCCTAATTCTATCTCTAAACTTAACCCTAATATTGACCCTATCTCTAACCCTAACCCTAATCCTTAGTCAACCCCTAACCCTAATCATAATTATATCCCTAACTCGAACCCTAATCTCACCCTATCTCTAACCCTAACACTAACCTTAATCCTAATGCTAACCCAACCCTAATCTTAATTATACCTTTAACCATAACCCTAATCCCAATCCTAAACCTTAGCCTAATTAATTTAATGTTTGCTCCATCATAACCCTAACCCTAACCTTAACCCTAATTAAACTATCTTAAGTGTATTTGAACCCTAACCCTAATTGTGCCATAACCCTAACTCTAATTCAACTCTAGCCCTAACTTTGAAAGACATTTCTCCCCTCACAAAAACCTCAATCCTAATCCTAATTCTATCTCTAACCCTAACCCTAACCCTAATCTTGACCTTATCTCTAACCTAACCCCAACTAATCCTAACCCCAACCCTAATTTTATCTCTAATTATAACCTAACCCTATGTAGACATCCAAATTTGACCACTCCCACATGGTCAAATTTTCCCCCTTTATTCGTCTATTTCATATTTCATCAATATTAATTAAATAATTTATTTAATTAATATTTCCCCTTTGCCTAAGGTTCCTAAAGTATTTTATTTAATAATTAAATACTTTACCTTTCATCCTTTCCTCTCTAAATTAAATAAATATATCAATTTATTTAATTTAGTCATTTATCCTTTTTGAATTTAAATCAATTTTAAATTCTTATTTCTCTCTCTCCTTGTCACATCCTCCATAATCTTCTTCTAATTTTGATTAATTTAATTAATCTATGATTAGGATATGCACACCCTTAATTAGGATTAATGTCACATCCTCCATATTTGGCCACTTGTCCCTAATCCTTCATTAATCTTCTTAATCACTTGCTTGCACAACCTTAATCTAATCACATGTCATTTATGGTATTTCCTCCAACTCAACCTTTCATAAGTACTTTCTTTATTTGATATTGACCTCTTCCCCATGTGAATTAAAAATTCACATTTATTCATTCAATGCATTTCTCTTCCCCATGTAAGTTGTTGGGAAATTCTAAATTCATTCATAGGTCACATCAGTCATATGGGACAAGGACCTCCTTTATGAGGACCTTGTCTTATCCCCAAAGTACTCCCCAATTATGTGAATTTAAAATTCACATTTATTCACCCAACAACTTCTCTCTTCCTCATGGTGATAAGTAAGGAATTCTAAATTTCCTCAATTATCACCATCATCCCCACATGGGGACAAGAACTTCCTTTTTGAGGAAATCTTCCCCTAATCCCAAGGTACTTACAAGTACCTCCACCTCACATGTCCTTTTGACACCTCCTTTTCTGCATGGCAAGATGTGAGGGCTTGTGAGTCCTCAACTCACCACAACCCTTCATCTTGCCCATGTTGGAAAAATCTTGGCCATTGAATTCTCTAGAGATTCTTCCCTTAAAATGAAATATTTTCTCTAATTCATAACATAACATGCATTTTCACAATTCAAGCTCTCCAATTTTCAAAAAAATTCAAGCACTTGCATTCAAGCTCTCACACCTCCATTGTTGAATCTTCAAGCTCATTTGCATCCATTTTGCTCATCCACTCACATACCCATTTGAATAATTTGAATCCTCATTGCATCCTCATCATTTTGCATCCATTTTCATAATATTTTCCATCAAGGAGCACACATCAAATCTTCAACAAAGGGCCAACCAAAAGGATCACTTGGACAAGGTATCTCTCTTGCTTTAATATTTATTTTGTTCAAGTCAACTTAGGCTAATCTTGAGTTGATGTTGTGTTATTTATCCTTTGCATTTCTTTGTTTTTGCATATTTTAGGTTTAGTAAATAATGTTGCATTACATTTTTGACATGCCCGGTGGGACCCACAAACAGGTTTGGTACTCTCACGTTTTCTATTGTTTGACATTTTGTAGGTTCAGGTTACACAAAGGAGACTCCGCAATTGACAAGGGCAACCTTTCCCTCAACAGGGGAAACCTTTCACTAATAGGGGTGACGTTTCCCTCAACAGAGGTGATTCTTCCCTTGCAGAATTGACCATCTATGAAACAGGGGAAAATCTTCCCTTTATTTTTTGAACAGGCGACCTGACTTCCTGCAAACAGGTGACTCTTCCCCAGAACAGGTGACCTTTCCCTCAATAAGGGTGACCTTGCCCTCAATAGGGGCAACCCTGCCCTCAACAGGGGTGATTCTTCCCCAGAAAGAGGCAACTATGAGGTAAAAATAATGATTTAAAGTTCATTTCCAAAGTTTGTTTCTTGTTGTTTTCTTTAGTACTGACCCCCTAACCTATTTTGTGGGTGAATGTGCTTGTTTTAACTAATGTTTGTGCAACTATTTCACACTTTTCCAAGGTCGAAGATCAAAATTTCTAACATATTTGTTGCAGGATGAGTGGGCAAAGACCCTTAGTTAGCTTGTTTGTCTATCATTTTCATACTATTTAGGCACATAGATTTAATTAGGGGGAGTCAAAACATTTGTTTGTTGTGCTTGAAAGTGGGCTATTGACGTATCCAATCCCCTTGTTCCATTTGGTGATCCTGGGTGAAGATAAATCGTAGCCCACTTAGTCCTTTGTGATACCTAGGAGGCACTAGATCATTCAAGCTTTCCCCTTGCACTGCATGTGAGCCTAGGGAATAGCTGAAAACATTTAGTGCCCTCTTTTTAGTAGGAACTACTTGGGGATTTCATCACCCCAAGGGAGAATCCCAACCACATGTATCGACAGGGTATATAAAGGGGGGAGAGCCAAAGCTATACCCCAATCCAGTCACGTCGTGTCTAGTGAAGCATCAAAGCTAGGGTGATACCTAGATAAGATGTGAAGAGTTGGTCCAAGTTTTTAGTACCTCACTAGGGCTTCCAACTCACACTTGTGACAGGCTGGTGTTCATGGTTGTGCCTCACATACTGTGTGTATATTGAGGAACCCCTAGATTGCCTTGTACAACCTAGTTAGAGGATTGTGTTGGCCATACCCTTATCACTAAATCTTAGGATTGTGCTACTTGAACTATATTTTTTGTGCAAAAACTAGTGCATGTATTACTAGTCGAGTCAGCCTTTGCCTTTTGCTTACTGTTTGTTGTGTTTTATGTCATTTTCCATAGCTGTTTTCATCCAAATTAAGTCCAGGTCTGCTGACAGGGGCGATTCTGCCTTTGACAAGGGTGACCCTGTTATCCACAAGAGAGACCTTGCCTTCTATTTAAGTCATTTCACATTTTGTTCCTATCAGAATCACCCATCCTTCACTAAATAGGTGACCCTTCCCTCAACAGGGGTGATCCTTCCCTCAAAACAAGTGACCTTGAACTTAACAAGGGTGATTTTGCTTCTTGTCCAAGTTAGCCCATCACATTCGACTATTTCATCAAAAGGGATGATTCTACCTCTGAGTTGGGCAACCTTTCCCTCTAATTGGGCGGCGTTGCCCTCTAGTTGGGAAACCTTGCCCCCCAGTTCAGTCAGTCTGTTCATCTGTCTCATCAGTCTATTCATCCATTCAGTCACTTTGTTTATCTGTTTAGAGCATCCTTTTTCTCATGCCGAGCATTCATTTTCTCATTCTGAGCATCCATTTTCCCATTAGGAGCATCTGTTTATCCATTTAGAGCATTTGTTTTCTCATGTTGAGCATCCGTTTTCTCATTCTGAGCATCCGTTTTCCCATTAGGAGCATATGTTTACCCATTAGGAGCATTCATTTTCCCATTAGGAGCATCCGTTTACCTATTAGGAGCACCCATTTTCCTGTTTGGAGCATTTGTTTTCCTATTTGGAGCATCTATTTTCCCATTAGGAGCATCTTTTTCCTATTTAGAGGGTTCGTTCTTCCGTTTAGAGAGTCTGTTCATTCATTTGATGCATCTATTTACTCATCCTGAGAGTTTGTCTCCTCATTTCGAGAGTCTGTCTCCCCATCTCGAGAGTCTGTCTCCCTGTTCTGAGAGTCCGTCTCCCCATTCAAAGAAGTGGTCTTCCCGTTCTGAGAGTCTGTTTCCCTATTCTAAGGGTCCAACAGCTAGTTGGGAAACCTTTCCCTCTAGTTAGGTGACCTTTCCCTCCAGTTAGGCAACCTTGCTCTCCATTTAGGCAACCTTGCCCTCCACTTGGGTGACCTTTCCCTCCAGTTAGGTGACCTTGCCCTCCAGTTGGGCTACCTTTCCCTCTAGTTAGGCGACCTTGCCCTCTACTTAGGAAACCTTTCTCTCTAGTTGGGTGACCTTTCCCTCCAGTTGGGTGACCTTTCCCTCCAGTTAGGTGACCTTGCCCTCTAGTTAGGCAACCTTGCCCTCCAGTTGGGTGACCTTTCCCTCTAGTTGGGCGATCTTTCCCCCCAGTTGGGCGACCTTGCCCACCAGTCATCTGCAGGCCATTTGTTCATCATCTAAATCAAATAGACACATCTTAGAATGATTATAGGTTATGTATCCATCATCGTTTTCTCGATCTAAATCCCCTAAACTTTGTATTAGAGGTTATTACATGAATTGGATTAGGTATCTGAATCTGATTGTCATAATCCACATCTACTTAGGATTGTCACCTATCTTGAGTCTATTATCATCTTCGCCCAATCAATTCGCTTCTATATTGAGGTGGATTCGGTGCCATAATCATCTATCTATCCTTTAATATGATCAATGAGCACCTTAAGTCACCTAGGGTGATCTCTAAACTTGGTTTAGAATCCCTTTCATCATCCTATCTAATCCATCATCTAATCTTATCAATCGTCTCATCAATTGATCTTATCCAATCTAATCTAATCACATCCCTATCCAATCATCCTAATTTGAGCTTCAATCCAATCCTAATTTGATCTTCAATCCAATCCTAATTTGAGCTTTAATCCAATCCCAATTTGAGCTTAACCTAAATCCCAATCTGAGCTTTAGTCCATCTACATCCAAGATCTTTTGATATCGAAACAAATCTTAAGATCCATTCCTCCATCTTCTTCCAATTCATCCTATTTATCCTTTCATCACCTTTTATTTCCTTCTAATCATCTGTTCCCATCTTTTCAATCCATATCCATCTAATCTAACATCATGAATCCTTATGCTCCATTGATGCAACCAAAAATAGTATCCAAGGGAAACCCTAATTATCTTGACAATGATAATGAGAGTCTTGTTGATCAAGAGGTATATGATATATATCCCCTTGATGCTATCATTTCTAATAAGATTTCCCCAACCGCTTTCCAAAATCCAATCACCCCTCCGAGCTATCCTGCTACATCTTCACCCATGCCTAATAACGCTCCTTATGCTACCTCTGACAAAGGATATCCAGTATCTTCCCCATTTACATATTCATCATATCCTTCATCTACATCTTTCTCTTATCCAACACCCACATCCTATTATCCCAATCTACCATCCCAATACTCCTATTACAATCCCCCATCCATGTCCCCCTATCCTAATCCTCCTTACTAGTCTGCCCATCCTTGTCCAACATCCACACCTTTTTATCTTAATCCTACACCCTTATCAACCTATCTTAATCCAACATCCACATCTTCCTATCCTAATCCATCATCCACGTCCTCCTATCTCAATCCACCATCTCAATCTTCCCATCCTAATCCACCATCCCAATACCTTTATTACAATCCACCACCCATATCCTCTTTTTCTAATCCATTGTCTCAATATTCCTATCTTAATTCCCCATCTACCTCCTCTAACATTAATCCACCATCCACGTCTTCCTATTCTAGTCCGCTATCACAATATTCTACCTTAACCCTCCATGTAATCTTGATTCCCCCCACCAATCCTAATCCTCCACCTACTCTTAGTCTTCCATCAAATCCCATACCTCCATCTAATCCTATTCCACCAATCCATAATTCCAGTCCTCCACCAACCCATAATCCTCTGTCTATTCCTATCACCCTATCTAAGCCTATAATATGCATGATTCTCACTCCATAAGTTCTCCAAGGACTCATGAAAAAGAAGATATCCCCAAGTCCACATCTTGAATTCGTGGAACCATGCCATCCCAATCCATCATCCACGATCATTAGTGATGAGACCCTTCTCCATCCCACACCTATCATTGCCATTACAACCCCTAGCACCACTCAAACTATTGAAACCATCACACCCACCGAATCCATTGAACCCCCATCTTCTACTCTGAGAGCCATCAAACCCATCAAAGACAATCAAACCCAATCACCCTCTTCTACTCCTAAGTCCACCCAATCCATCAAATACACCCAAATCCAATCCACTTAAAAAGGAGAATGTATAAAGAGGGGAAGGTCTAGAAAGGTAATGACATGGTAATGGAAGGAGAAGTTACACTATAAGGTTAGATTTTCATAGGATAAGGAGGAATGGTATGAAGAACATATTTGTATAGGATAGTGCTATAGTAACAATGGTGTGAACATATATAAAAGGATGGGAGATAAGAAAAATACTAGTGGAGAGAAAGGTGGTAGGACATGGGTGGTGGATCCCATGGAAGTGGTAACTATAGTATGATAGGAGGAATCATTATAAGAGGATGAAGGGTAGATGGATGCATAGAGGGTACAAAATTATAAAATCCATTAGAGTGGTAATATTATGAATATATTAATTCCCTAAGGATAGCCACCTAATACATTATATAAATTACTAGCCAATGAGTGAGGATATTTAGGGTGGAGAGGTGCATCAATACGTAATTATCAATTTAGGAAAATATCTTGTTTAGCAACATATGTATCTAAATCATGGTCTTGATCATTATTTTTCATCTTCTTTAATGTGGCTCTTTATATGGTTGTCATTAGCTATTATATCAAAAAATGATTCAATCGTCATTTTATTTGCTAGCCATATTAGAGTTAAGATGAAAACTCCATAAAACAAGATTTTAAAGGATATTAATTTAACTAGATAAAAGATCAAGGAAAACACTCTCAAACATGCAATATACCCCAATTGCTTAGACAATGCATATTTCCTAATAATGTGTGCAACTAAAAACTAATAACATGTAATGAATGGATGTAGGTGATAATAATTAAATAATCCTAATTGAACTAGGGTTGTCCCTTTTATATATTTAAGAAGTTGTAAGAGCATTGTATGAAATTGTAAGATGGGAATTACTTATGAAATGTTATATGACACATAAGAAATAAAAAAGGGGGGTTACACTAGAATATTGATTAGAATTATGAAAATCATCAAGATCATCTTAAATAATGGGTTTGAATATGTCAAAAATGGAGTGTCGGTTATGAGGAGGAGGATTTGAATTTTTTTGACAAGATGTAAAGAATTTGCTAAATACATCCTATAAGCCAAGTCAAGGAATATGGTCTTGGAATTTGTGCCAAATTTGGTGCCATTTTTAGGTCATTATTTTGGCTCATGGCTTTGGTAAACCACACTTGGTTTATGGTTTAAATTTTTCCTATTTATGGGTGCTTGAGATGGAGAAAGCATAATGATTTTATAGGTATCATCATGCTACTAGAAATTACTCCATATTCACATGTTGATGATACTACTATAAGGGTATGCACATGAATATTTTATTGTAAATGATATTATTATCAAATAATATAATTGGTTCATGTTTTTGGTTGTGGGATTTTTCTTCCAAGAGGATTTTCCCATGTAATAATTATGTTATAAATTTATAATTTATACATTTTTCTTGTAACTAAAATTAAATCTATTTTGCATATTTATCTCTTGATAGGTTAATATGGGAAGTGTTTCCACACCTCAAATTCCTTTTAAAATACTATCCAAGTCTTAATCATTTACATCCTCTATCTTATTGTGCAATACCTACCTACCACCAAAAATGTGTAGAGATGGACATTTTTAATGTTACAAATGATACAATTTGTGGTTCTATTTGAACTTCATAACTTTATATTGTTTGTTTCCATATGCTATTAAGTTCTTATATATGTTTCACTTGGTCTTTCCATTTAGGAGCAGGCTATCCATAGCTTTGATTGTTGAAATGGGAAGGCATATTTCATTTACACATAGGACATAAAAATGTATGCAAAATGGGGAAGCAAAATAGTGTATGTGGGTGAAGCCACAATAGTGGTTTAAAATTGAAGTGAGGAAGGAAAAATCACAGAAAATGAATTCATGTAAAAATATTAATTTTAGGGGTTCGTACAAACATACTGGTTCGACCGAACCCATTAGGAGTTCGCTAGAACCTGGGTTCGGGTGAACCCTTTTAATGCTTTCCCGCCAAAAATTCCAACAAAAACCCTTATAAAAGGGGGGTTCGAACCCTCGAAACCCCCTTATTCCTCATCCCTCCTCCGAGACACAAAAAAACCTTGAATTTTGGCACTTCAGAGCTCGATTTGATGATGAAAATGGAGGAATCTTCACAAAACCAACTAGAATCAGTTAGTCCTTGGAACAAGCTATCCAACGAATATAATCTTAATATGTTTTGGTTTTATTATGTATTTATTTTTTTAGTTTTATTAAACATAGGTTTTTCATCGAAAATGAAGGTCTATGTTCTGCACATGTGGAAAAATAGCAAATTATCAAAAAAAAAATTGAAAAATATGAGTGCACTAGATGTTGAATTCCTTGATCCAACAAAAAAAATAAAATTGAATTTTGATAAATACAAAAAAAGTTATGCCTTATACGGTCGCGCTATGTATGAATTGTAATTGGTTTGACTTTGAAACTTGATTAAAGAAAAAATATTCAATAAAAAATTGTCTAACCAAGTGGAAGCACTAGGTATCGGAGTTACGAATCTAAATTCAAAAGAATTAGAATTTTATCCTTCATGGAAAAAAAGTTATGTGTTATATGGTCTGCGTCACTTTTTAAAAATGTTGTTGTTTGAAAAAACCAATTTTCGTGGGAGATGGAAAAAGAAGTGTAAACTGATTCCAAAATTTTTGAAAAAACTAGTTTTAGAATCTACAGAAAAAATGTGATGAGACTCTAGTTTACATTATCTTCAAATTCTTCACGGTTTAGCTGCTATAGTTGCCCGAATGTGAAGATTTAGTTAAAAATAATAATTTCAGTGTCCATTTTGGCCAAAAATTGTAAACCACTATTGTGGGATCACCCATGTTGAAAACGATTTAAAAACTTTGAAACAAATCCAATTTGAATTCAACAAATTTGAAAAAAATTGCATGTAGGGTTTCAAAATTTAACAAATAAATACATTTTGAACTCTAAAAAATTTGAATTTCAAATACTCGGTGCTCGATATGCAAGTCGGGTTGATGAAGTTTGGAGAGATGAAGTTGAGTTTGCGTTCGCCAGAAAGAAGAACTCAGTTTTCTCACCGTCACGGTCTCGGTTTGCCACATGCACCAGGGAAAGCAACTGGTAAATTTAGAAAGTGAAAATGACAATCGAAATGAGAATGTTTTTGTTTTTAGTCATATTTAAGGGAGTTCGGTTGAACCCATGTTCGACCGAACCCATTTAAATATGATCATTTATTTAGGGTTTGTGGGTTCGATCAAACCCATAATGAGGTTCGACCTAACCATTGGGTTTGACCGAACCCCTTGAGTTTGGGGAAAAGGAAAAAAATGAAATTTCCTTCCTCATATAATTTGTAAACCACTATTCTGAAGCCACCCAGGCCTATATTGTCTCATCGTATCGGTCCAATCATTTTATCCACTTATCATGGTTATCTCATCATCCCTTATCCATGATCGTTTGTCTTTGGTCTTTTGTCGAACTATGTTTCCCCTGTGCTTTCACGTAGGCAAGGTTGATCATTTGATCCACCCCCAGGAATTTTTTCCATCCTATATTTGTCATCTATCATCAGTCTTCATTGTCCTCTTTCCGCTTTTGTCCATGGACTTTTATTGAACTATGAGGGCTTCACGCTTTCACGCAGGCAAGGCTAATCTTTGATCGGCCCTCGAGCCCCTAGGTCTTTAGGGTATGTCAGTCTCATGTCTTGTCTCTCTTGTGTTGTGTCATTAGGTTATGCCCTTATCCAGTTGGTTCTTAACTAATGAGATCCACTTGTAACATGAGATTCGATCAGCTTTGAGTATCCTGCATCCTAACGATCTTTTAGTTTAGTATCCATCTATGGTCTCAACAAGATGCATCCTTCCTAACAGACCTCATCAATCCCATCCATCCCCTTAATCTTGTGGCAAAGGACATTTGAAATTGATTGTGATTTTTTGGTGCTTTTGGCTTTTGTTTATCATTTGAGCTCCCTATTATACCTTGTCAAAGTCACCTTGATCTATCATATCATGGTGTGTTTTGACTGGTTAATATAGGGGTGTATCTTGATTTTTTGTTTGTTGTTGTCTTCCTGGTTGTCCCACGTTGCACCCACCAAGATCCCTACGGTCTTGTGTTATGTTGGGGCATCCTCTTGTGCTTGTGGTTATCCCAATGCCTGGCTCAACCAAGGTCTTCGTGACTTTGGGGTGTTGGGATAGCCTTCTTGTCTACTGTGTTTTTTTCTGCATTAGACGCTAATCCGCCTTGGTTTCACATACCATGGTGCCTGGTGTCATGCTATAGCAAAAATCAGTGCTCTAAAAATGGAAAATTACATTAGGATTGCATTTCATGATCTTTTCCTCCATCATTTTCATTATTTTCATCCATCACACATCTCAATCCAATCCTCATCCATTCAATCTAGTAAAAATCATCTAATCACATCTTTGGTCTTGTTCCCAACCTTGCTACAAGCCTTGATCCAATCATCATCATCATCATCAAGATGTATCCTTCCCCATCCTTTGGTGTTGTTTCGGGATGTATCCTTCCCTCATCAACAACACTTTCATCATCATCATGATGTATCCTTCTCTATCCTCGTGTTGTTTCAGGATATATCATTTTCTCATCGACAACACTCCATCCATCATCAACCCATTTTGGCTTGTAGCTTGGCTGGGGCAACATCAAATTTTTCCTTGAATCCATTTGTGCTTGCTTTTATCTCTTCATCTTATGCCATCCTCTCTTATCCATCATTTTGCATCATTTTCCCCATCTACTCTTGCATCACCTCATCCATTTTGAGAGCACACCCATGTTCTCTTGAACACACATGTCCTCTCAAGGGGGCATCCTCAATCCCTAATCCTCATCTTCATCCCCACATCCTTCTTCCTAGTCACTCCTTTGAATGACTGGGGCATCTTTTCCAATCTAACCATCTTCTTCTTGGTCCTATCTTTTAATCTTCTTTGAAATGATGCTACTTTGTAGCACCATCTCAAAGAGGGGAAAAATGTAGACATCCAAATTTGACCACTCCCACATGGTCAAATTCGCCCCCTTTATTCATCTATTTCATATTTCATCAATATTAATTAAATAATTTATTTAATTAATATTTCCCCTTTGCCTAAGGTTCCTAAAGTATTTAATTTAATAATTAAATACTTTACATTTCATCATTTCCTCTCTAAATTAAATAAATATATCAATTTATTTAATTTAGTCATTTAGCCTTTTTGAATTTAAATCAATTTTAAATTATCCTTTCTCTCTCTCTCCTTGTCACATCCTCCATAATCTTCTTCTAATTTGGATTAATTTAATTAATCCATTATTAGGATGTGCACACCCTTAATTAGGATTAACGTCACATCCTCCATATTTGGCCACTTGTCTCTAATCCTTCATTAATCTTCTTAATCACTTGTTTGCACAACCTTAATCTAATCAGATGACATTTCTGGTATGTCCTCCAAGTCAACCTTTATAATTACTTTCTTTATTTGACCTTGACCTCTTCCCCATGTGAATTAAAAATTCTCATTTATTCATTCAATGCATTTCTCTTCCCCGTTTAAGTTGTTGGGAAATTCTAAATTCCTTCATAGGTCACATCAGTCACATGGGACAAGGACCTCCTTTATGAGGACCTTGTCTTATCCCCAAGGTACTCCCCAATCATGTGAATTTAAAATTCACATTATTCCCTCAACAACTTCTCTCTTCCCCATGGTGATAAGTAAAAAATTCTAAAATTCCTCACTTGTCACCATCATCCCCACATGGGGACAAGAACTTCCTTCTTGAGGAAATCTTTCCCTAACCCCAAGGTACTTGCAAGTACCTCCACCTCACATGTCCTCTCTCCACCTCACCTATCCTTTTGACACCTCCTTTTCCACATGGCAAGATGTGAGGGCTTGTGAGTCCTCAACTCACCACAACCCTTCATCTTGCCCATGTTGGAAAAATCTTGGTCATTGAATTCTCTAGAGATTCTTCCCTTAAAATGAAATATTTTCTCTCATTCATAACATAACATGCATTTTCACAATTCAAGCTCTCCAATTTTCAAAAAAAATCAAACACTTGCATTCAAGCTCTCACACCTCCATTGTTGAATCTTCAAGCTCATTTGCATCCATTTTTCTCATCCACTCACATACCCATTTGAATTCTCATCATTTTTCATCCATTTTCATCATATTTGGCATCAAGGAGCACACATCAAATATTCATCAAAGGGCCAACCAAAAGGATCACTTGGACAAGGTATATCTCTTGCTTTAATCTTTATTTTGTTCAAGTCAACTTAGGCTAATCTTGAGGTGGTGTTGTGTTATTTATCCTTTGCATTTCTTTGTTTTTGCATCTTTTAGGTTTAGTAAATAACACTGCATTACACTGTAATCCTCACTCTATCTCTAACCAAAACCCTAACCCTAAACCTAATTCTATATCTAACCCTAACCCTTACCCTATCTCTAACCATTGCCCTAATCGTAACACTATTTGTAATGTTAACCCCAACGCTAATTCTAATTTTATCTTTATGCCTAACCCTAACCTTAATATTAGTACTAACCGAGACCCTAATCCTAATTCTATTTCTAACCTTGATCCTAATTATATCTCTAACTGTAACCCTAACACTAACCCTAATCCTAACCCTATCTCTAACCCTAACCCTAACCCTAATCATAATCATAATCCTAACATAAACCCCAACCCCAATCCTAATCCTAATTCTATCTCTAATCCTAACCCTAACACTAATTGCAACACTAATCCTAATTCTATTTCTAACCCTAATTGTAACCCTAATTCTAATTTTATCTTTAACCCTAACCCTAACCCTAATCCTTACACTATCTCTAATCCTAACCCTAACCCTAACCCTAACCCTAACCCTAACCCTAACACAAACCACAACCCTAATCCTAATTCTATTTCTATCGCTAACTGAACCCAAACCTTAATCCTAACCCTATTTCTAACCCTAACCCTAACCTTAATACTAACCCTAATCCTAATTCTATCTCTAACCCTAACCCTATTCCCAATCCTAATCTTAATCCTATCTTTATGCCTAACCCTAACCCTAATCCTTATACTAATTACAACACTAATCCTATTTCTAATTTGTAACCCTAATTTTAATTCTATCTTTAACCCTAACCCTAACCCTATTTCTAACTCTAACCCTAACCCTATTTATAACCCTAGTCCTAATTCTATCTCTGACCCTAACCCTAATCCTAACCCTAATCCTAATTTTATCTCTAACCCTAACCCTAACCCTAATCCTAATCCTATCCCTAACCATAACCCTAACCTTACTCAAACCCCAACCCTAATCATAATTCTATCTCTAACCCTAACCCTAACCCTAACCCTAATCTCGACCCTATCTCTAACCATAATCCTAACACTAATCCTAATGCTAACCCAATCGTAATCCTTATTATATCGCTAACCATAACCCTAACCCAAATCCTATCCCTAACTCTAATTAATCTTTAATGTTGGTTCCATCATAACCCCAACCCTAACCTTAACTGTAATTGAACTATTGGAACCCTAACCCTAAATGTGGACCATAACCCTAACTCTAATTGAACTCTAGCCTTAACTTTGAACAACATTGTTTGCCTCACCCTAGGTGAGAAAAGATTGTTTTCTATCCATTTTTTTTCTATTCATTTTTTCTTATTTTCTTTCTCATTGTTATTTTTATGGTCTTATTGTATCCTTCACTTCAATTGAAGTGGAAGTTAATTTATTGTGAACCAAATTTGATGTTTGTGGTGGCATTTTGAATGAGATAATCAATAGCATACACTAAAAGAGCTCAAATTCTAAAACATGTAAGATGAATATTCATTCTAGGGATTTTGGAGTGCATTCCTAAAAGAGCTCGAAGTTCATGTACACTATCCTATGTGAAATGTATCATTTTTTGGACACAACCTAACAAATCTACATCAAATATAATGATTAGCTAAAATAAACTTATTTACCACTACATTGAATAGCAATGAGATAGACACAAATATGAGAATACTAATGCTAAATATAAACCTCATTAACAAATTTTCCATCACCCATGTTAGCTTGTAAGTTATCTTTGGAAATACAATTTGACATTGATCAACCAATACAAATAAACAATGGCAAAATTGTTGTTATGTGTATCTAGAAGATTCTTTTCATTCTTTTACTAATAGGTGGACTTTAAATGTCTATGGTTAGAGAAAATTATAATGAATTATTGCTTGATTATTGAGGCTAGTTAACAATAACATATGTAAATATTTGTGCATGTGCTTCTATCTTATTTGAATATAACATTTTAGATCTTCTTTAATAAATTTTAATGATTTTTTACAAATTTTTCTTCATCAAAATTTTACAAATTTCTTATGGTATCTTGAATAGGAAACAAGTTTTGTCCTTCCAAATTCAAATTTTGAGATAAATAAATTTGAATTTATTTTAAATATTAGGTTGTGGTAAATAAAATGCTTGTTGTGAAGTAAGAAACTTTAGTATATTGTCCTGATTTTTGGGTTTGAATAAAGATTTCCACATATATGTATATAATATTATATATGAATAATAGCTTTTCAAAGTTTCCAATAAAAAAAAAACAAAATTAGATTTTAATGGAGTCCTTTGCTCTGTCTATGGCGGTGTCATTGCTGGGATAAACCACTCTGGTTGTCGTTCTCAGTGTAATGCCAAACGAATCCAATTACTTTGCATGGCAACCATTTTAAAAGATTGTAGTTCTCAGTGTAATGCCTCTAATGAAAGTGAAGATACATATTTCAGATGGTTTTGGATTTCTACAATACCCATCTTGAGCATTATATTCTGTGTTGTGTTGGGCTTATAGTTGCAGAGTGGTCTAGTGAGTGCGGGAAATGATATTTGTTTTATCTTAACCATTAACATAGATATGTAGATATACAGATTTTCTTCCTCTCATCTTTGCATGAAGCGATCTGGATTGCAGATCTAACAGAGACAAGGATATACGACAAGAGAAAGGAGAAGAAAATAGCAAAGAGAACTAGTGTTAAAAAATCTATAAAATATATTGGTAATATGTTAAAAATAGAATATAAATAATGGCATTAGAACTTCTTTTAAAAATATTGTTTGAATTTACTATTATACAATCTATAAATGAGTATTTGAAAATTGATTTTCTATTAATGTTATAAAATCTATTTTTTTGAAATAAGAAAGTTTTAAATTAGAAATAATAATAAAATAAAATAATAATAAAATAAAATATTTTTTTATTTATATTTCTAAATATTTTTTAGATAAGTTTATTTAAGATATATATAAAGTGAAATAAAAAAAGTTTTAAGTTGAAAATAATAAGGAAGGGAAATTCACACTTATAAGATAAAAATGATTAATAACTTAATTAACTTTAATTTACTTAAAGATTTATTTCATTTTAACTTAGAATTATTTTATTTTAAAAATATGTTATCTATGTTTTATTTTTATGTAGGGAAGTATTATTTTATTTCATTTTAAAAAGACACACTTTGAATTATCAAAAAATTGAATGTATCTTATTTTAATTTAAATACTTTATTTTTTAATTATTATTCAAAATTTAAATCACTATTTTAAATTAAAATATACTAGCATATATATATATATTATTTGAGTAATATATATAAAACACGTGGAGAGATATCCTTCTAGTAGTAAATTTTGAATATTTTCTTTTTTATTGTTTTTTTGTGTAATAGTAAATTTGGGATTTTTTTATTGAATTTTCTAATTTGAAGTGTATTAATTCAAAATTTCAAAAAGTACAATTGTTTTTCATTCTTTTTATAATTTTATATCTATTATTAAAAAAACGTTTTACAATGACATCAAAGAATATTTTTTAAAAATGAATTTAAATTATATTAATTTAGTAACTTACTTTTGTATTCAATAGTAAATTTAGGAAAGTTCTTTCATAATTAATTTTAAATTTTAGAAACTTAGTAATTTTAACATATTTTTGAACATACTATCCTTATAAATAAATATTATTTTTAATTACTTAAAAATATATATAAATAAGAGTTTCAGAGCAACAAAATTCCTATCAAAATGTTTTTGATTAGGGGGAAAACGGGTTTTGAATGGACCCGAAACCATTAGGTTTTGAAAGGACCCGAAACTCAAACTAAGATGATCAAGCTGGCCAAAGAATAGAGTCAATAACACCCAACAATGAAACATAGAGTCAGCCAGCCATCAGCCAACAACCTACCCAACAAAGTACTAAGATTTTACATGGATCTTGAACCCCTTAGTTTTGACGGGACCAACAACCCACTACAACAAGGTTTTGGCAAGGACCTTAAACCCAAAACCATTGGTTTTGAAGGGACCAACAACCCTATACAACCAGGTTTTGGCAGGGACCTTAAACCCAAGAAAGATGCTTGCAACAACCAGGCAACAACATACCAGTCAAACAAAAAGATTAGTCTCTCCATACCACTGGCACAAACTACTAAGACATAGATTTGCAGAAGCAGAGCCCCAATAGTAGAAAAAACCAATCCTAGCAACATATCCTCTCCGCCTCTATAGGAGAGGTCACCACAAATACTCAAGGCTCCAAAAGTGTTCCACCAAAACTAGTTGCTCTCTCCACCTCTATAGGAGAAAAAACAAGCTCGTCCAACCTACAACAGCCACAACACTCCTGCAAACCAACACTCCACCTCAATAGGAATGGGATCCATCTCAATAGGAAAAGTAGGAGTAAGCCTTCACCCGCATAATACACCTCAACCCTTAAAGAAGAGGACTCCACCTCCATAGGAGAGGTCTCCACCTCAAAATAAGACCTAGTATTCAGAGAGAAGGAAAATACTGCAGTAGGAGGGGAGACCTTAGCAAGCAACAGTAGCAACAACATCTGGGTCCTCAAAATAATCTCTAAAATCCACCCATCTTTCAACACCTTCAGCATGTAAGATTCCTTCAAAAGATCCACCCCCACGGAGGGGTCCAACCAAAGCACCAGCCCCCAAACATAAATGAAGAACACCAAAGCACACAAGGGAAGAGCCATGAGCAAGGTAAGAAAAAAGACACCTTCTCTCACAATAAAAAAACCCTGATAACACCAGAGCAGGCACACAGAAGACCCAACAAGGTACTGGGAAGAAAACATCCTAACATGAGTAGCGAAACCGCACCTCAATGATAGGACCAAAGCAACGCATGATAAGAGCCCTCCCAAGAGCAGCGACAAAATAGAACAAGAGGCGAGAGCAACAACCTCCTCCACCAAAACCGGCCAGGTCAAACAATAGACGCCAACCCACCAAACAACCATACCCGTAGCACTCAAAAACACCAAAGCAGATAGAGCTAAGGAGATCACACAACAAAACCCCACACCAGGAGGAGAAAATGACCCAGAAAGGGCCACAGGGGATACCAAAAGAAGACAGTTGAAGTAAGCAAACCCCTACCAAGACCAGTGAGAAAGGCACTAGGAAGAAAGGGGAAAAGACTCCAGGATGCACGAAGGAGAAAGAAAACCATCCAGCACCTGAAAGGCCACCGACAAGCCACAAGAAGAGGAGGCCACAACACCTCCAGAAAGGCCACTAATGACCACAGGAAGAGGAGGCCACGAAACCTCCATCACACGAACCTTCGTATCACCATCTGCCTCCCCATCGTCCTCAGAATCCCCATCTTACTCAAACGCGCCGACAGTAGCAAAAGGATTAAAAAAGGAAATGCCTCCAGATCTCCTGCCCATCTCAAGTTGATTAAGTTCCTATCAAAATGTTTAAGAATAGTTTTGTTTGTATTTGTTGTGTTTGCTATGTTTCAGGAAGAATTGGTCACGATAAACCAATGATAACCTAAATTTAGGAATTTGATCATTGATAGAGTCAACTTTGTCTTCCAATAGAAAATGACCCTTATAACAACAAAATTTAGGTCACTTTATAATTCTAAATAGCTTGTAACAGAATAATTGGAAGAATCAAGAATTAAAACTTAAATATCTATAAACTATGTGCACCGTATGAAACGCTCTGGTTGTGCTTTTAGGGCATGAAGAAAGTGCAATGTACATGTTGCTAGCATTATGTAAATATTAACGAGTTCAAATATTTCCTTAAGAATTCAACATATATGATAAAAATCCTCTTTAAAAAAGAAAAGATCTTTAGAACTTTCATTGTACGTAGAGTCATGTATAACCAAGCTGCTTAAATGTTACAGTTTTCTCCACAAAAGAAAATGAAAGCTCATCTAGTCCTAAGTCCTCTTATAGGTGCCTAATGTCTCCAAAAAATTCCTTATGATTGGAAATGATATTTTTATTCCATTCAATAATAGATAACTCATTTATAAGTGTCATAAAACTTATAATGTGAAGTCTATTGCATAAGGCCTAGATCAAACATCAGAAATCTCAATTGAACCCATATGCCCATTTTGCTGATTGTAGAGTAGTGGACAAAAGCATTGCAATAGTCATTGGACCAATACCACAAGGTACATGATTAATTGTTGAAGCTATTCTTGAAGCCTCTTCATAGGAAACATGACCAACTAATTGGTATCCTCTTTTACCAGTAGTATCCAGCAAAAGTGGAAGCAATAGTTTTAATTTGCTATATATTAACAATCATTTACTTACAAACTTTTTTTGAAAAAGGATGGAAAAAGGTGCCATACCTCTACTACATTTAAGTGAATATCAATTAGTATTGCAAAGAATAAATCAATACAGGGTGTTAAATTACTTACTTCTATGCAAGGATTGATCCAAATTTCATACACCCTATGTACACTCTTAGGTTGACTCGATACTATACAAGAGTGGTAGATAACATTCCTGAAAATAGTTTTAACATTATTAATAATCAGATAAAGAAGGTAGAGTTATGAAATACTTCTTCAGATTGATTATATTTATTTAGGTTCTTTTAAGACATGTCGCTATACTGAAAATCTCTCAATCATTTGCTCTATAAGGTGATAGTTTGACAATGAAGGTTTAATATGGACTGAATACATACTGTTGACATATTTTTTACCATGCAAGCTATTTGAGTGCTATAGAGTCTCATCTAGAAATTTTAGAATTTAGTCTGGAAAAAACAATCTAGCATGTCAAAATATTCATATTTCCAATTCAGATTTCATAAGTTTAATGTTTACATATTTTAGTTGTACAAATCAAGTTGCAATAATAGATTTTCAGGTTTGAGTCCTACAAGCTATATTGGAGCCTGTCAATAGAATTTCAGTTTAGAAACTCAGATTTTTGGCTCTAGAAATTTTAGATCCATATATATTATAATCAACCTCAAAATTTCATGTTCCAAATTTTTAGATTTGAGTTGTTGGCTTTTTCATAACAGTAGCAATTTCAGATTTGGTTCATAAAAAGTTCTATTATACGTCTTCCTTGACCTCATTAGTGGAAACCAACATTACAGAGAAAGCATTTTGGAAGATGATTTAAATATCCAATCATAACCTCCTGCAAGGGAAGCACCTAATAGATTTAGGGATAGTCAAACATTATATGTGAAGGGATACACCCTGGATATACAATTTATGTCAAAGATCATAAAGATCAAATCCACAGGATTATGTACTGTATTAGAGAGCCTTATTAATGTCAACACATGACTTCAATACCTTTTTGGTAATGCTGATTTTTTCATTCAGGTATGCTATGGTTTGGTATGGCTGATTTTTTGGTAACGCTGTTTTTTTGGTAATGTTGATTTTGTGGTAATGGAATGTTATATTGACATGATAGACCCCAATATAAGTATTATGTATTATATTGTTGAGCTGCACTTCAAGAATCTGAGGACTCTTCAACAATGGGGAGTACTTAGTTATATCCTTGAGAATAGTCTATTCCATTCCTATCTTTATGGGCTTTGTAGTGCATGTTCTGAGGATCTCCATGCCACTCAACCACACCCCCGCGATTCTATTGAACTACCTTCCTTTACATGTTTCCTTTTCAGGGCACCATTTGGGGGGATTATACTCCATTTTTACTGGAGGTTTTCCATATGTGTACCCAAAATCATATAGAACATTAAGCCTAAAGGTACTGGACCTGAAAAATAGTTACAACCTTCATTCTTGGCACTGTACGGTCTTTTGGAAACACAATAGATTGTTGCATACTACCATCTTGTATATTGGGAGTGGACCCCTTCCAGGACAGTGCAATTGAGAGAGGGAAAATTTCTTGTATTTGAAAGTATAGGCATAACCAAATGTGAGGTTCTAATAAATATAGAATAAGATTGTTATGTTTATTACCAACACAATATCTTCCTAAAATGTATATTGATGGTTTTACAACTCTTTCTAAACACACTCCAACAAGACCAAGGTAGCATGACATGTGGGCCGGGTGGGCATAGACAACATTGAAAGAAAAGTGTGTGCGCTATCAAGTCTATAACATATATGAATATTGCTTTATTGATCTCTATTTTCACTATATGCATTACAAGATTTTCCTTTGCTCTTTAACGTATTCTAAAATGCAACTTGTTCCATGACTTTAAAATTTGAAATCAATGTGGCTATTAGCATAAATTTCTTATCAGAAAGCTGAAAATGTACTTAATTCACACACTCATGCATTCATGTTTACAACCATCCTGGACTACTTGCAATTCCTGATCTTGATGAATGTTTGTCAATCTAATATCACCATTTACCTCAGGAGTTTTCCACATCTTGTCAAAACATCATAAGACATAACATTAAACAAAGCAAACAATTGTTCTAAGCCCATTAAGGAGACCAATATTTTGAAAGTTTTATAACAAGAAAATAAGGTTGTGGTTCTCTAATCAGGTGCATGGTAAAATGATTTTGGGTACAAGAACTACTTCCAAAGAATGTATACGGTGGGAACACAAACACAAAATCAATTATATTTGTATTGGTTGGCAGTTGGGATAACAACCTACAAAAGAAAATTGTTAATGAATTTAAGTAAATAAGTTAAGTTGTGTGTGGTCAAAAATAATATGCGTAAATGAATTGAAATGAAATACTATTTAAGCACACCAATAAGACATTATATCAAAACAGAATATAAAAAGTAGAAAGACGCAAACTCAGTATTCTGCTTCCATTGTCATCCTATCGTCCTCTATCTTTAGTGTTTTTGTCGATTCCAGCTTTGTGTTCTCAAATTGTAGGCTACGCTCAACAAACTGTCTTCCTAAAGAACGAGATTTTGATATGATGTATGATGCAAGATTAAGCTATGATAATGATTTGAACTAATAAGCTTGAAATAAACATGATGCTATGATAAATGAATACTAAATGAATCAAATGCATGAACTCTAATTAATTGCCTATTACCAATGCTTGGATTCACACAGGTATTTATAGATTTTTTCGAATGATTCTGATTGGCTGTCTTGATTGACGGTTGTGATAATTCCTGGCAGATCGAATGGCTGAAGATAGATGAGACTTAAGAGAAAATAGAAGAAAACCTAAAAATAAGATTTTTCCATTTTTATGAAAGAGGAAAAGATAAGAAGATAAGAAATCATCTTTCTTTAAAGAAAGATTTAAAGCTGATAAATAATGAATTAAAAATTCAAATATTTATTTGTGGATGACATTCAGCTTTTCTTAATTAAATGAAATATTTAATTAAGCTTTTAAAGCAGAAGAAAGTTGGTGATGAGAATAAAGCTTTAATCAGGTTTTATTGAAAAAAGCAAAAGATCTCATAATTAAATAAAATATTTAATTATGATATGAGAAGATTGCACAATTAAATAAAATACCTAATTGTGATTTAGAAAGAAAGCATAAGATATTTTTAATTAAATAAGATTTATTTAATTAAATCACTTTTATGAAATTAATTAAATGAAACATTTAATTAATTAGAAGAAGAAATTAAAATAGAAGAAAAGGATATTTAAATTTAATTAAATCAAAAGATTTAATTTAAATTTAAACAATGATAACTAATTTAAATAAATAAACTGTATTTATTTAATTAATTAAGTGGACGTATGAAAATAATTAAATAAAATAAATTTATTTAATTATGGAAGAAGAATAAGATGAATGAACAATATAATTAAATTTAATTTAATTTAATCATATGTAGAGGACTTTAGAAAAATTAATTAAATAATAAATATTTAATTAATAGCCAGGATTATAAACATGACCATTTTTATGCGTATACAAGTTGCATATGAAAATAAAAGAAAGATGGTTAGATATATACAGTTGCTATGTCTTCTTGGAGGTCTCCATCTTTCACATGCACTTCAAACTGAATTTTGTTCAAATGATAAGATGTCCCTATTGCTTCAAATGAACCAATAGAATAGTTACAGTCTACTTGTATTAGTTGGGAGATAGTGACGTCTAGAGTTAATCTATGTTTTTTGCAAACAATAGGTACACTTTCTACTATTCTTCTACTGGTTAAGGCAAGGCAGCAGTCCACATCACCTCTTTCATATTGAGTTTTATTTTTTATTAAAGATTTGGTGATGCAAATACTAGACCCAACAAACATACGGGGCAAAAATGTATTTATTAGATTGTTGCTAACATTTACAATTATAGTCATTTGACCATTGCAATCTAAGAGATCCACATGTACTATTTCTTCCTTTTTTGGGTGTTGTGCTTCGTAGAAGCAGGACCATATACAACAAGCACATCTCCTTCGAATACCAAACCGGTTCGTTTTGTGCAAATTTCCAATATTGTACTGGGTTTTTGGTTTGTTGAAATTAGACTGTAAAAAATAAATTGTGTAGTTAATTATGTATTCTAAATATGCATTATAGTTGTCAACATTGAAGGATATAAAATGTATATTATTCTCAATTGTGCGAATATAAATTAAATATTTTTCACTATGTACGTTGGTGTTTGTAGAAATCTTTGGAAAATGTACAACCATATATGTAGATTTTTTACTAATTTTGGTATGAAAGAGGACTATTAAAAATTAATACCTTTCTTTGTTGCTTTGAGTAGTCATTCTAGTAGGAGATGTGCTATTTAGTTCAATGCTTTTCAAATGGTTGTAGTAGGAAATGAAATTGTTAGTCATGAAATTTGTGGATATTACTATTTAACATTTCATTAATTTGGAAGAATTGACAATTCTCACCGTTTTGTTATGCATTCTTATGTATTTACAGAACATGTATGTTATTCTCAATTGTGTGAATATAAATTAATTTTTTTGCATTATGTATGTTGGTGTTTGTAGAAATCTATGGAAAATGTACACTTGTATAAGCATATATCTTATTAAAAAAAAAATCTAGAAAAGAAGAGTATTAAAAATTAATACCTTTCTTTGTTGCTTTGAATGGTCATTCTCATAGGAGAAGTGCTATTTAGTTCAATGCTTTCCAACCGGCTGTAGCAAGAAATGCAATCGTTAGTCATGTAATTTGTGGAAAATACTATTTAATTTTTAACTAATTTGGAAGAAATGACATGTCTAACCATTTAGTGATGCATTCTTTTTTAGGTACAAAGAAAGATTCATCAAGATCATCTACATCGAGGTCTTCTTCACTGATTTCCATGTTTTTGAAAAAACTGCATAATACATTTTTTTTACTTGTGTAGTAATCTATTATTAAAGTAGTGTTATTCCCATTACATTTAGATATATTCCTTATATATTGGGAAATTGTTTTGTAATTGTTTTTTGGCTAGTATAAATACCTTTTGTCCGATGTAATATTGGTTGTATGGACAGTTGTTGTTGGAGTGTTGTTAATTTTAATCATGTCCAATTACCTTTGAAAAAATAAATGTGTTAGTGAATTATGGCTTTTCAAGAGGATATTTTGTTAAAGAAAATAAATTATGTATGTTGTCCACGTAACTTACTCTTTACTTGTCCCTTTTTGTGCTTTTGCAGGTACTACAGTAGATACTTTATTTTTCCCAATGCTCATGATTTCAAGTCACCTGCAAAACAATATTTCTTTTATTTTTCATTATATGAGTAATGATTTGTTGAATAGTATAACTAATGAGTTTAAGTACTATTTTTTGAGTAAGAGTTAATGTATGTAGATAGTAAAATATTTTGTCATATAAACTTGTTGTACATGATTACCTTTTCCAAGATGCAAAGCATGGCTAGATGATGTTGGCAACATGAAATAGAAGAGTGTCATGATTTGTCCAGTACAATCCGCATCTCTAAATTTTTGTTGTATTTGCATAATTTTTTGTCCACACATCAATAATGGTCCTTGAAAAAAGTTTTATATTTTCCTATAATAAGTGCAAATTGTGTATTTGCATGTTTTCTTTGAGCATTTCTAATTTTTTTGAGGAGTTGGAAATGTCAATGTTGAAGTCACTACAATGTAAACAAGGCTTCCAGTAGAAGCTATAGTCATTGCTTTGTTAACAATTTTTATAATATTTGTAAGCGATGTTGTTGGTTTGGCATATATATTACAAATATAAATGCTTTGTTTAGTAAATATTAGTGTACTCAATATTGCTTCAACATTATCTTCTATAAGTGGAATTGTATTTGATATTTGTATATGCTTTTTCGTGCAGGCCATTATCCCATGTATATGGTATACTGCAGAGCAATTATATTCTGATAATGCATCATTTCTTATTGGTGTTTCTAAATATGTCTCTTGCAGACAAATAATGTTTGATGATATTAAATCTTTGTCATGTACAATGTCTTGTTTGTGTGGCTAGAAATGATGAGTGTTTAATGTAGATATGCTAATACATGGTGTTTGAGTTTTGTAGTGTATGTTATTTTGAAGAGTCCACTTAGCTACTATTTCTAACCGTGTCATTTCATCTATGATTTATCTTTTTACTTTAAATTTTTTTGTTGTTAGAGGGCTTAACAAAAATAATGTTTCAATTGTTGATGTGCAGGAAAGAGTTGTGTAAGTTAACCCATGTTGGTGTACACCTAATGGTTCAAATGCAAGGACATGCATTGTAAGCCTTGTGATCTGTGTATTGTTCGAGCACATGCTAATCGTACTGGGAATTATTTTCTAACAATATTCTTATGTTGAGCATTGAGTGTTAGGATTGGTTTGGCAACTCGAAGTATTGGTACCCATCCATTGTTAATATATGTTTGATTCAAATGTGATAGTTTTGTAGCTTGAGCTTTTCCTATATGAAAACCATTGAACTCAATCCATATAATGTCAATGTCAGTATGATGTGTATATGTTTTGAATATTCCATCTGATCCATTTACGAGACCATCCTATGTATCATAGTTTCCACTGTAAATTTCAACTAATGTGTCTTTTTTTAACATAATTTGGTCCAGTAGATTTGATTTATTTTTGAACAATTGTTCTACATTAATAGAATTATCATGTTCATCAATTGATTTAATTGTTATTAGTTGTCCAGGAAGAGAAGATAATATTTTCTAATTGTGTGCATTAACATCTTTTCTCTTGTAAAAAGGAAATGGAAATGTTGGATCAGTAGGTGTAGGATGTAAGCATTTGTTATTCAAGTATGCTATGTTAATATCTGTTTGAGAGTTTGTTCGTATTCCAGATGTTAAGAATTTTGATGAAGATTTCATCTTTTTGTATCATAGTTGTTTGTAAGGTATAGCATTTGATGTTTTCTCAAAAATTGTATGGAACTAGTTCGGTGTCTAATTTTACAGTTTGAAACATTGGACAGTCATGTATAGGTTATGCTTGATATAAATCACCACAAAAAATAATGTCTAAACCACCAAAATATTTAGTACATGTTTGCATGATGTCACACAATCTTTATCTATGCAACACAAGAGTCTCCCTCCAACTAATAAGATTTCATCAATAACGATAATACGCAATTGTTGATATTCTTTTGTCAATACATCTAATTTGTCTGAGCTCAATGGAATAGTAGTGGATTTGTTAAATTGTGTGAAAAGTACAAAGTGCAAATTTGTGCCTCCAATATTGTAACCTGCTTTACCTATGTATGCAAGTAACAAGCCTTTTATCTTATCTTTGGTCACTATCAATAGAGTTATTGTATATACACAATAGGCCTTGGTATATAGCTTTGGTAGTGAATGTTTTTCTTGTTCCAACACCTCTTATTAGAAACAAATGTAATGGTTCAAGTAATTTTTATTTTTTTTTATTAGTATGTCCTTTAGTATGGCTTGTTGCTCTTTGTTTAGCATTCTTCAAAGATTGTAGTATTTTTTGTTTTCAACTAAGTTTGGATGCTTAGCAATTTCAAATGGCCTTCTCATTTGTTTTTTGTATAATTTAAGTTTCATTGTGTCTAGATCTTATTGCAAATTGTATTGTTCATTATATTCGATGTTGAAGTTTTCAACATTGTTTGTTTCTGTATAGTTCTCGTTTTCAATATTGACATCATTAATAGCATTGTCCAAATCGCCCCATAGCTCATTTATATGGTACGTGTACTTTGCTTGATTAAGTTTTACTATTCTTTCATTAGCAATGAAAGCCTCTTCCCATGTCATGAAGTCTTTTTTCAACAGGTTTTCATTTATGGAAAATGGGACATACAGTAAAAGTTATTCCCTATAATAGTTTTTGATTTCAACATGTTTATTGTATCTTATATATCGAATAATTTGTGGTCTATTGCTTTTTTTTAATTGTCATTTTCTTGTTTTGTGTTCTTCAAAAAATTCTGCTAGACAAACATTTTCCAACATTTAAGGATCATGTGCAATATAATGGTCAATTAATTTTTTACAAGCAACATTTTGTGAATCATATGGCTCATTTTTTAGTTGTGTGGAATTTTTCAAAATAAATGTATGGTTTTCAGTAGTTGATGTGTCTATGAATATGCATTTCCTTGAACTATAGTTAAGAGGATGTGAAAGAACAATATGTGCAGCTTGTTGAGTAGACATTTGTTGTAGGTTGAACAAAGCATTGCCAAATTTTGTTATCATTTTAATTGCATCAATGTTATGTTCTTTGTGCTCTGTGCATATTTTGTTAAATGCATTTGTTATTGAGGCATTGCATTTTGTCATGTATGAGCTACAATACATTGTTGCAGCATATGGATTTAGAAAAATTTGTGCATCCGTATTTGCTTGCCATAGATGAGGAATTTTTTTACAAAATGTATTATTCCAAATGTGAGTTGGCTTTCTTTCCAAAAACATTGTTGGTTTAAGAAATGTAGATTGTATGGCCAATATGTATTCTTCTTCATCCATGCTTATGTTCAATAGGAAATCCTCAAAAGATGTACAACAATCATAATTTGAACATTCTAAAGTGGATCTAAGTTTTTCAGCCAAGCACATGTTTCTTTTTTCGTCAATGCATGGTTCAAGAATTCTTGTTGTTTTCATTGGTGGTTGTGGAAAACCAAAGCAACATTTTTTTGGGTCTTGCCACATTATTTAGTATGGTGATGTATATGTATTTTAGCCATTTATTTGTTTAAAGTTTTAGTATTGCAAGTTATGTATATGTCTACAAAATGTTCAATACTAGTATTATTATCTTTTCCATAAATAGACCTGAATCTTTAAACCACAACATGAAATGGTCATGTTCATTTCCTCGATTTTAGAATTTTGTAACTGAAAAGTAGTTCAATACCTTTTTGAAAATTGTCTCATCTAAGCATATTAGTTGTTTCATTTCATTAATTCTATGTTTATAGTAGCGAGTATAAGTGGTTGGATCCTTTTTAATCAAATAGGTAATGTCAACTTCATTCATCAATTCTTGTTGGTTTTCTATTGATTTGTTTTTGTTTGAGATGTACAATTCTTTCAATGTTTCTTTTAATGGCTCCCAGTTTTGTTCTGTACAAGTGAAAGTTACAAAAAAAGTAGGTGGACCTAACTGTCGTATCATTGTGAAAAGATTTATTTTCACCTGTGTTGCAAATAGTTTGGTGAATTTTTTTATTTTTTTAAAATCTACATATCTGATATTTGATTGCAATATCTTTTCAAGGTTTGGTTTGTGCTTCATATCTTTTTCAAGTAGGGTTCTACCTTTTAATTTTCCATTGCAAATTCTTATCCATGGTGTAGAAAAGACTTGGCAATTAGAATTTTAATGGTCTTGAAAAATAAGTTGGTGGTATGATAAGCAAATGTTCGATTTGAAATTTGTAATTCCCATTTGTGCAATTTTTTGGTATGAAATTTTCTTTCCAATTTGTTCATCATGTGGTTCTCCAAAAAATAGTGTTGGAAAATTCATTTATTTTTCATATTTATCATGGAATATTCTAAGAGGTTGTTTTCCTTCAACAAGTGCAATTTCAATGACTTTGTCTTGTATTGAATGTATAGTTCTTGACTCAATAAATCCATGGATCAAGGTATATGTTTCCATTTCCATTGGATTATCTATGTCATTGTCTTTGTCACTATCACTTGATGAAGAGTCGGTAACTATAATATGCTCTTCTAAATGGTACAAATGTTCATGCCATTTTTTGTTCTATTTAACATTTTGCATTTTGTACAACATTTTTTTACACAATTCATTTAAATAATTCATAATAACATTTGGTCAAACTCTTCCTTTTTGGTATGCATTTTTATATTGCAAATGTCTCTTTAATGCAATAGCAATTGTGCATGTTTCAATGGTGGAACGTGGCAACACTATTTGTATAATGTTCGTGTCTGTTGGGACATTGATAATTGTTCCATTTAGTCCAATTTGAGGTCTTTTTAATCCTATTTTCCAAATTTGTGCAAAGGAAATTCAAAGGGACACTAGTCTTTCTTCGAGTTTTGAAAGTGTAGCAGTGTATTGCAGTGGCTTATTTGTTTTAATATTGTTCTGGTGTTCCGTATATTAGTTTTTTGTTTTCCTCAATTGGTGGTTACAAAAATTGCATATTTTGTTTCCAAAAATTCCTTGTATCCTTAATAAAACTATCCCATATGTTTCCATTGTTTGTTGGATTAGATTTATAATATTCTTTTTGAAATGCAATTTCCCACAAAGTGCACACACATGTTTAGGTGTGTCTTTGATTTTTTCCATGTAAGATTCTATGGGTGTTTTTTTTCCACTTTTTTCTATGTTTTGGATTTTAGGTTTTTTGCATATCTCTTGTTTTACTTTACAAAGTGAGTTATGGAAAGTAGTGCTAAACGCCTTTGTGAAATGTGTAGAGTTGCAAGTTTTTACTTGTTTACTGTTTGGAATGGATTCTTTCAATTTGTGCATACTAATCTTTTGTTTAGGATTTTTGCATATCTCTTGTTTTAGTTTACAAAGTGAGTTATGGGGAACAGTGTTGAACCCCTTTGTGAGATGTCTAGAGTTGCAATTTTTTACTTTACTATTTCAAAGGGATTCTTTTAATTTGTACATACTAAGCCTTTGTTTGCTTTTCATTATTGTTTTTTTTTTCTAGTTGTGCAGTATGAATGTCGTTTATCATTATTATCTTCACTTCACTTGGTTTATAATGTGTATGCATGTCATTGACTTTGTAACATATGACATTGTATACTTTTTTTGGCTGTACACATTTGCAATATACTTTGGTAGGAATGGCACTATTTTCTTAGCAAACTTTAATTTATATTTACAAAATGTAGGATAGCCATTCAAAACAAAAATCAAATCCTTCAATTTCACTTTGTTCAAATGGATCTCCAACTTTTGCAATAAATGTTTCCCAATTTGTGACACCACAACTAATTTTCAACTCAAATTTTAAGCATGTTTCAAGGCATTCATTTGCTATGTTGTCTCCATTTAGCATTGCATTTCAAAAGGATCAAGCCATGTAGCGTCTAATACATGGGCTATCATATTCATTTTCAGTCAAACTTGCAATAGTATTGAAAAGACTATCACCACAATTTGATATTGTTAATGCATTTTTTCATAATCTAGACATTGTATCTATTTTTTTCTGTGGAATTTTTTTTAGGGAATATATATTTATCCCAAATTGTTACATTGGTGAGCCTGTTGTTCAAGTGTCTTAATTTTTTTACTCACAAGTGGTTTGAAATGTCCATTTTTATGATCCTGGTCATGGAATAGAATAGACTATGTTGTATTTTGTGAACTTTCATTGAAATGCAAGTACTTTTTTTTCTTGTTAAAGACCAAATACATATCTCAATATCTAACCACTTGGATAGCCATTTAATACAAAACAATTATTCCCAAAGGCCATACTCATTACAATTTGGCTTTGGAACTGCAAATAGTCATATGTGTCACAGATATGTACTAAAATCATGAACGCCATGCATTTTGGATAGTGTGTGTGAGTCTAGCTCATTTTGAAGTGAAAACAAAGCTTTAACATCATCGATTGCTAGGCAATTTAGAAAATGATCAACTATTCCATTTCTTAGTTCAACAGATGTGTATCACATATGTAACAGTAGTTGTAATGAGTCAAAAAGATAATTTCCTACATTGTATACAAAGGGCCCTATCCTAAATAGGTTATTGTCTTCCAATACTATGTCAATTGGGATATCTCCATGTCTATTTTTTGACTGATAGTTCTCTACATCTATGACATTATCCAATACAAAATTTGGTATTGATAATGCATATTTACTGAACTTGGACATTGAATCTATTGTCTTATCCTCAACAATTTGTTTTCTCATGTTAGAAATTGTTTTTGAGTGTTTACATTGGTTAATACGTTGTTCCAATGGCTTTCTTTTTTTGGAAACAAGTGGTTCAAAATGTCCATTCAAATGGTCTTCATCATGGAACAAAATAGAATATGTAGTACTTTCTGAATTTTCATTGAAATGCAAGTACTTTACTTTTCTAGTTGATGACCAAATACATATTTGGATATCTAACCACTTTGCTAGCCATTTAATACAAAATGAGTCGCCCCAAAGGCCATACTCTTTACAATTTGGTTTCTTAACCACAGATAGGTGCATATGTTGTATGTATTAGCATTAGTAATTTGATGCAATTCATTCAATATTTCAGGATCTAGCTCATGTCTATATGAAAACAAAGCGTCAGGGTCCTTTTTTGCTAGGAAATTAAGAAAGTAATCAATCATACCATTTCCTAATTCTATGGAAGTGAAGTGCATATGTAACAAATATTGCGAAGAGTCAAAAAGACAATCCGCTATGTTGTATACAAATGGACTTATCCTAAAAATATTATTTTCTTTCAATACCACATCTATTGTTTGTTCTTCATTCATATTCATTGATTCATATCTTTCTACATCTATGATAGTATGCAATGATTTTTTTGGTTCACTCTTTTCTGACATTTTATGCACAATATAAAAACACACTAGAAATATAAAAACAAAATAGGCATAATATATTACTTGTCAAATTCTATATGTTGTTGAAGTATATTTGTAGATGTTCTTGTTTTTTTTCAGTGTGCAACTTCTGCAAAATAGCAAAATTAAACACATTATCAATGATTAAATAAAAAAACCACAAATTTTTATAAGATGAAATCAATAAATAAATAGTTTGTCACTTCTAAATAAATAGTTAACCATTTTCTAACAAGCTTATTAGCAAGATTGACATGTAAGTCTAACTTCTTACCCAAGATGCTCTACATCACCCCAAGTCATCAAGAACCCTAGAATTACATGCATATCTTGAATGTGCCAAAATTGATAAGAACCAACTTGTCCACATGAAATAACAACTTGATTGAACTCCCTTGATTGAAATGGAGAAAACCAATCCTAAGAATGATAACCAAGACCCACTTTTTGGATCATCTTCTCTCAAGGGTTTCTTGGAATCCCTAAGGACATATTCACCTCACAAGAGTTATAAGCTAATGTGTCTTCTAAGGGAATGAGGATTCTTGGTCTTTCTTTTATTCAAATCTAACTCAAGATTGGCACCCAACTAATTATTTTGTAAGATCCCAATTCATTACTTTGAAGAGGAAGATAGAGGGAAAACATTTGGCCATTAGGAGACAAACATTCACTAAAGTCAAAGATCTTAAAATCCAATTGCCAACCCTTTTTCAACCTACCAAGTGTACACCTTAACAAATTGAAGAAAAAAGGTAAAAGGGCTATATGTTTTTAACTATGAGAATAAATATGGTAAGGGAAACAAGTGTGGAGAGAAGAAGATTGTCCATATTGAAGGAGCAATATACGATAAAAAAAGATACAGAGATAGAAGTGTCATCAAAGTAATCATCAAAAGAGTGCAAAGTAATTATATCTTGTTGTGCACTATCAAGTATTCGTTCCCCACAAAGCCTCAAAGTAGTGGTAATTCTTACAAGCAAGGGCACAATAATAATTGATTCAAGGAGTACTCACAATTTCATTATTAAAAGGTTAGCCACAAATTTTAGCTGGTTCATTTTTCCAGCATCAAAATTTCAAGATATGACACTAGATTGGGTATTGCTGGCTATTCCAAGAAATGTTAAAATATTAAATTTACCATGGGGGATACCTTTTAACTAGTCCTATGTTATTCATTACATTGGATGCAGATATAATATTGGGATTCGAATGGCTCAAAATTTTGGACACCACCAAGATGAATTTCTCTGACCTCTTCATGTGCTTTCATTCTAAAGGTAAGACATTTGAATTATGGGGATTGTAAGAAAAGGATTTGCAAATGATAAGCTCTCACCAAATGTAAAATGTGCTCAAAAAAGGTTCAACAAGATTCGAGGAAAACTTATTTCCTCTAGAGATTCCACCATCACCACCAAGAGTTGGCATTGCACCAAAAAAACACTCAACATCAGCAATTACTTTTAGGTATTAAGGAAAATCTAGTAAGAGCACCAAACCAAATGAAGCAACAAGTAGAACAACCCCAAAATGAAAGGAAATTTGAAGTGGTAGATTGGATTTTTCAAAGTTTGAAATCATATTATTAAATTTACCTAAAGCAACAAAAGAAGAACAAGCTCTCACCCAAATATTATGGTCCTTATCAGTTTTGCAATTGGACAAAAAATTCTAGGAAAAACAATGTTACCTGAGCTCAATGAAGAGGGAAGAATCATCTTTGATATTGAACTGATTCTCTAGACACACACAAATAGGCTTTGGACTTAATCACACGGTACCTCATCAAGTGGAAGAAATTGTGTATTAAAGATGTTATGTCGGAAGATAAAGATTTCATGCAAAATCATCCACACTTGATCCACATTGAGACAACATGTAAATGAAGGAAGTTCAATAGAATTGTGGGGGTGTGGTTGAGTGGCATGGAGATCCTTAGGACATGCACTGCAGAGCCCATAAAGGCAGGAATGAAATGGACTATTCTTAAGGATATAACTAAGTACTCCCCACTATTGAAGAGTCCTCAAATTCTTGAAGTGAATCTTAACAATATAATACATAATACTTATACTGGGGTCTATCATGTCAATATAACATTCCATTACCAAAAAATCAACATTACTAAGGGTGATCCCACAATAGTGGTTTACAATTTTTGGCCAAACTGGACACTAAAATTATTTTTTTAAACTAAATCTTCACATTCGGGCACCTATAGCGGCTAAACCATGAAGAATTTAAAGATGATAAAAACTAGAGTCTCGTCACATTTTGTCTGTAGATTCTAAAAATATTTTTTTCAAATTTTTTGGAATCATATTGCACTTCTTTTTCCATCTCCCATGAAAATTGGTTTTTTTCAAAAAATAGCATTTTTAAAAAGTGACACACACCGTATAAGGCATAACTTTTTTTTCCATGAAGGATAAAATTCTAATTCTTTCAAATTTGGATTTTTAACTCTGATATCTAGTGCTTCCACTTGGTTAGATAGTTTTTTATTGAATATTTTTTCTTTAATCAAGTTTCAAAGTCAAACCAATTACAATTTAGACATAGAGCGACCGTATAACGCATAATTTTTTTTGTATATATTGAAATTCAATTTTATTTTTTTTGTTGGATCAAGGACCTCAATATCTAGTGCACTCATATTTTTCAAAAAAAAATTTGATAATCTGCTATTTTTCCACATGTGTAGAACATAGACCTTCATTTTCGATGAAAAACCTATGTTTAATAAAACTAAAAAAAATACATAATAAAACTAAAACATATTAAAATTATATTCGTTGGATAGCTCGTTCTGAGGACTACCTGATTCAAGTTGGGTTTGTGAAGATTCCTCCATTTTCATCCTTAACCCGAGCTCCAAAGTGCCAAAATTTAGGTTTTTTTTGTGTCTCGGGGAGGGGATGAGGAATAAAGGGGGTTCGAGAAAACCCCTATGGGTTCGCTCGAACCAGGGTTCATTTGAACCCTGGTTCATTCAAACCCTGGTTTATTCGAACCCCCCTTCTATAAGGGGTTTTGATGGCTTTTTGGCAGGAAAGTATTAGGAGGGTTTTCCCGAACCTAGGTTCTAGCGAACCCCTAATGGGTTCGGTCAAACCAATAGGTTCGTTTGAACCCCTAAAATCATTTTTTTTTCCATGCATTCATTTTCTGTGAGTTTTCCTTCCTCTCAATTGTAAACCACTATTGTGGCTTCACCCCCAAAAAATTAGCATTACCCAACCATAGCACACCTAAATGAAAAAATCAGCATTACCAAAAAGGTATTGAAGTCATGTGTTGACATTAATAAGGCTCTCTAATATAGTAGATAATCTAGTGGATTTGATCTTTATGGTCCTTGACATAAATTGTATATCCAGGGTGTATCCCTTCACATATATAATGTTTGACTATCCCTAAATCTATTATGTGCTTCCCTTGCAGGAAGTTATGATTGGATATTTTAATCATCTTTTGAAATGCTTTCTTTGTAATGTTGGTGTCCACTGATGAGGCCAAGGAAGACGTATAATACCACTTTTTATGAACCAAATCTGAAATTGCTACTGTTCTGAAAAAGTCAGCAACTCAAATTTGAAAATTTGGAACAAGAAATTTTGAGGTTGATTATAATATATATGGATCTAAAATTTCTAGAGCCAAAAATCTAAGTTTTTGAACCAAAATTCTATTGACAGGCTCCAATACAGCTTGTATGACTCAAACCTAAAAATCTATTATTGCAACTTGATTTGTATAGCTAAAATATGTAAACATGTTAGACTTCTGAAATATGAATTGGAAATATGAATATTTTGGCATGCTAGATTATTTTTTCCAGACTGAATTCTAAAATTTCTAGATGAGACGCTATAGCACTCAAACAACAAATTAAATGCATACCAAGATTCTAGTTGAAATTAAATGAAATTTCTAGTTGAGTGGTGTGGAGATCCTCAAGACATGCACTGTAGGGCCCATAAAGACAGGAATGTAATGTACTATTCTCAAGGATATAAATAAGTACTCCCCATTGTTGAAGAGTCCTCAAATTCTTGAAGTGAAGCTTAACAATATAATACACAATACTTATACTGGGGTCTATCATGTCAATATAACATTCCATTTTTATGAGAAGGGGGAGATGGGTTTGCATCCTCATGGATATGCATATTTGATTATTCCCATTTCCTTGCCCTACTCACAAAGTGAGGGCACCTGGTTCCAAATACAAAATGCATCAAATGTGCAAGGGAAGTCATTGCATATTACATCAATTAAAAGTTAAAACTAATGTTTGCAATCTCCACAATGAAACTAGTTGTTGACAAACCCAAAAATACCATGGATGAAAAGAATTTGAAAAGTCTGTAATACAAATGAAAGAGAAGATAAATACAATTTTTTTTGTTAATTTGTTCCTCTGACAAATATGACTAGTAACTTTATAAACAACAACTTTAATCTATACACACTTCTAGTTTATGAGAATAAAAAAGAACTGGATGATTTTATTTTAATTATGCTTAGATATAAAAGAGATGTATTAAAAGTTATATACTGCACTTTGTTTCACATTAATTCATTAATAATTTGTTTCTATTTATAGATCTCACAGACTTCAGTCTTAAGGAATGGTAAAAAAGCATTATCATCTCCAAAGCCAACACATTATGCCAATAAATTCACATGACATAACAAAAAAAAGACAAGAATGAATAAAGTATATACAATATGTGATAAAATGAATTCTTGAGATAGATCAACCAAACATTTCTTTTGATCCTTGAGAAAGAATCTATTTAAATAATTACAATAGGTTTATTTGAGGAATGTACTTTAAGTATTTGAGTTTCAAGCAAAATCTTCAAGTTCATGCTCTTTCCATTTATATTTGTAAGAGTGTGTTCCTAAGGAAACCTAGGATGAGCTTTTGATTCAACTCTCAAATTTAATTAGCTGACTAATGCCATGTATAATTTAGATAATGGGAAATCTATCACTTCACGATGTTCTTTGAGATTTCACATGCCTTATCTTGCAAGGCTTGTAAATAGGCCTTCAAATTTTAGTCCCTTCAAAAATTATCAATCAAGAGAACATCATGTTAGTTTCCAAGTTGGAGACCCTGACTTTTTTTTATGTGTCCTATAAAAATTTCCCCAAAGCCACATTGCAAGTATAACAAATTTTGCTAAAGATTGTTAGGCATAACAAAAACGTTTCATCACAAGATGGGATGGGCTCATCTAGGGGCTTTTCACATTCTCTTTATGATAAGACAGATAGTCAATTCAAGCATAAATTAGTGATACCTTTGCTCAACTCTCAAACTCCAACGTGCATCTATCAAGGAACACTAATAATTTTAACCATTTGTGTTAGCTTTAAGTTCTGTTGGACACCTCACAGTGATTCATATAAGCCTATGACATAGCCTTAACCTGAATCCAACTTACTTCCATCAAGGATATGTAATCCATATGTCTTAGCTAAAGGTTCTTTTGGATGCCTCATACCCATAACATAAGCCTACAAAAACATGGTCTAATAAAACTAGATGTTAATAAACAATAGCTAGGAAGGCACTATTTATACATTATTTTTCACCTATCTAGTAGTCATAAAGGGACCTTAAATCACCTATGTGAATTGATCCAAAAGAATCTTACAAGTTTTTACACTATAAACAAACTAGTCTCATATCATATTTATAAAGGGCTTCCACACAACAAATTCAAATCTTTCACCATGTTCATTGCAACATATCCTCTTGTGTAACAAGCACAATAACAAGAGATTGACTAAAATTAGAGATTTTCAGGTCATTAAGGAGAATAGTGAATGAACAGTGATCACTTATTGTGTAAAAAAAATATCTATCATATTATTTGAGGAAAGCTTTCAAATTTTCATGCCATGAAGGGAATGGTTAGCAATCTTTTCCAACACATTTAGCTCTTCATTCAAATTCCCTAAGTTGCAGTGGTGTATGCAAAGCATAATTGATGTTGCAAATTGAGGTAAGGATTATAAATAGCCCTAGTATTACTTCATGATATGTATTCAATTTTCTTTGTGACCCACTTGGCATCATAGTAGTCATGGCAAGCATATCAAATTACATATATTCCAAGATATAAATTTAGCCTTCTTTGACCACAATGAAAATTTGTCATCCTGCTGGGTTTTCACATTAGTACTGAAGTATTTGTCCTCAAAGATACAACATTGGGTAATCTTTCAAAACAACATTTTCAAACATTAATTAAATATTGTTGTTAATGAACAATGAAAAATAGAAAGATTTTGTCACTACAGCAGCTTGTCATCAACTGTCATTGCTAAGTTACAATTTAGAATGTGAAATGAATCATTAAAGCTCTTCAATGTATTAAAGACTCCAAACATTTTACAAAATTAAACTTAGAAAAAAATAGATAGCAAATCATTTATAACCAGATTTGGGATATGTGATAAAGCATTGAACCAATTACTTACGAAGCTTCACACTGTCACAGGTGAGGGTTACAAATTGAATTGCTCCTGGAGAGCAGACGTTGAGTGCTTAGAAATTTTAAGAAGGATTTTTTTGAACAGTTTAGCAATACTACAACAAGACCTAGATTCAACTACTTTGAGATGTCCTTAGTGCACTTGTTCGTAGTATTCCAGTCACATATTGCAACAACTCCACATTCTTCCCTGCAACATCCATTGAAAAATAAAGCCATAATTTCTTAATAATAAAGAAAACATAAACCCCAAGAATAGAACTGACTATTATTTAATTTATCTGGCTCAGGAATACCTTTGACAAATACACGAAAAAAACCATTTTCTCTCACCACTGCACGCAGATATTGTAACTCTTGGTTTCTTTCATCTCATTTTGAAACTATCCAAGCTGAAATGTAAACCGTTGCAGTTTTTCTGAGCATGTTCACTACAATAGTATGATACTAAATATGGTTCAAGTAGATTTGAAAATATTTGATAATATGAGGGACATAAATCCTTTCTTGTATTTTCGCCATAGTATAATTTCCTTAAAAATTTATAAAATGCAATTATTTTGTCATAAGAGGCATGAAATATTTTTGACATTTTCTTCCATTGTATGACCTCTTCTTGTAATTATTTGAAATGGATCTTGCAAATTTTTCAATATCATTTTCATTAAATCCATTTGAATTTAAAAAACATTTGATAATAATGGACTTGTGATAGACACTTCTAAATGAGTACTTGAATAAAAATTATTTCAATTTGTTGGAAAAGATTTTCCGAAAAGACATTTTAATTCATATCAATTTAGAGGATAAAAAATATATATATTGAACATGTCAAATACATATACAAACGATGAAATATATATGTTAAAAAATTATATAAAACTATAAAAATCAAACAATATTTAATAAGTGTCAACATTTTCCATACAAAAAATAACTTGAATTTTTTAACATAATATTACAAATAAACAAATATTTAAATTTTGAAAACCTATACAAATATTAAAAAGATTCCCTAACAATCTATAAACAAAATTATATTTAATAATTAAAAATATGTTGTATGTAAATACCCCTCACTTTTCAAAAGGTAAAGCCAACTTAGTTCATAATTGATTGTAGTGTGAATGTAATTTTACCAAAATAATGATGGTAAATTCATATATGTGGGAGCCAATAAAACATTCCACAGTTTTGATACATTTGTTTCTTTAAGTTCAAAAAAATTCTTAAAAATTAGCTCAATATTTTTTTGATTATAGTCTTTGTGGCAGAAAAACCTTAAAGAGTTGCGATAAAAAGTTTAAATGCTCCTTGAAAATCTACCCTTATCGCTCAAAACTTTTCTACCAATTATATTGCAGAAAATTCATTTTGGATAAATTTTTTGTTATATATTTTGCAAGTTTACTTTAACAATATGAATTTTTTTGTCAAATAAGAAAACAAGTTGAATTCTCACTTGTTAAAAACAAAGTTATTAATAACTAGTTAACAACAGGCCTTACTATAGTTCCTTGGAAAGAACTAGTAATAAAATAAAACTTAAATTAAAGCACATATAAAATAACATATAAAATAATCTTCCTAGAGATTTGATTTTACACAATTAAAATAAATTTTAAATTAAATCTTAAACTATTTGATATTACCACTTTTTTATTTTCTAAATTTAATTAACTTCAAAACATACATAAATACAAATAAAAATTAAATTATAATTATAATTCTATTAGTATTAATTATTATAATCCAAAAGCATTATAATTAGGATTAGGAATAGAATTAAGAATAAGGTAAAAATTATGGTTAGAACTATTCAAAAATTAAAATAAATTGAAAATAAAATATTACTAATAAAATCACTAAAATATGTTAATAGATATAATGCTCCAAAATTTTATTCATCTAATATCTTTATTTCAAATCTTATTCCCAATATTAATTCATAGATTTTTTTGTAATGTCACTCTACAATTCTTTATTGTTAAGGTTAATGTTACGACCATAATTAGGGTTAGAGATAGGTCTAGGATTAGGATAATGGTTTAGAATTTATTGTTAGGGTTAAGGTTAGGATTAGGATTAGGGTTAGAGTTAGGGTTAGGGTTAGGTCATGAGAGAACTAATTAACAATACTAAAACACTATAATTAACAAAACTTATATTTATTTTTTTCCAAATTTAGAAAACAATAATTACAATACTATAAAGGCAAGTACTAGCCACTACATGGCACTTGTTAGAATTGTATCACGTGTATGAAATTTTGAATTTGATAATATAGTTGATCTAACATGAATTTATTTTAGAGGGTGTGTTAGAATTGAAATACACTTTATGATGGAATTTGAAAATTTCTATTATGAAAGGAGAAGTAGCTCAATGGTAGAAAATATCACTAGTCACAAGTAGGTTCTAAGTTTAAATGTCAACCTATCCAATATTCTCATTAATATACCTATAATTTCTTATGAAATAAACACAATCCTTACCATAAAATAATTTTTAAAAATAATTAAAATTAAAATCTATATAAAATGGATCAAATAATGCTTGTATGTGATGGTGTACATACGCTTCAATTAAAATAACCACATACATAATTAACATAGTCATTAGCATCAGGGATTTGATTATAGAAGCTAACCAAAAAAGAAAGAATAAATGTTTACAATGTTATCTAGGGGAAGCATGATTTGGGTCATTCATTGATTTCGCCATTATTGCAAATTTTAAGCTTAAAAAGGCTCAACAATGTAAGAATACAAAGTGAAAAAAGATTCATAGATTTGTACTTGAAAGAGCTTTGATAGAAATGGGTATGTGGAAATGAAGATTTATAATGTTGAATCATAGTGTAGGACATTGTTTCAACACTGTTTCCTTAAAGTTATCTTGCCACGTAAAGATGAAGTTGGTGTTCAAGACAAATATCTATTGGGTATTTTAGTGGCTCACAATATTTTTTTCTTAGCGGTCGACACTAAACAGGAGAAATTTAAGTTTAAAATTATTAGCATTCTATATTCAAATGTTAAGAATAAGACAATAATAAAAATAAATAATAATAGATATAAAAGCAAGAGGCTTTTTGTCTTAGCATTTTTGACATTGTTCAAAAAATCTATAAAGAATTGTTTGATGGTAATCTTTTTAATCTCAATTATTGATCTATATATTTCATCGAGTGCTCCTCACTAAAAGAATGCAAGATTGTTTATTTTTAAATTAAATGGTCTCTTGACCATCCTTGGAAATTTATGTCATAAAATATATGTAAAAATACCTAAAATAGCTCAAATAACTCTTGTACATGATGGTGTACATATACTCCAAGTTATTAGGAATGAGTTTAAACCTTTACACTATTCAATAATTCGAACTACTTTAGTGAACTTTAATTCATTCAATATTTAGAAAGGAAATGGACCTCAATATTTACCACTTTTTAGTAGGTGTGAAGTGTAAAAATGCTACTAACTATTTGATTGTTGAAGAGGGTGATATTTAAGTAGAGTGTAGAGAGATGGAACATGTTGTGTACAAAACCTCTCTACATAGTTTATTATGTTTGTATTGTGATTTGTATTGTAACATGAAATAGTTAAATAAAAGAAATATCCCAAAAAATAGTATCTTAATGTTGAGATCATATATAGACAACAAAATTAAAACAATTTCATTCAATATTTTTAAAGTTTTAAAAGTTGAGAATAAAATTAGTAGAACATTAAAGAATATTAAAGCTAAGAATAGAATTAATTTAACACCATTCAAATTATTGACAAATATTTTCACAATTTGGAGCAATTTATAAGTTGGGCATAAATATAAAAAAGCTAAAGAAAAGTGCATTGCTCTTTTAGCATTGGGAAACAAAGGAGGGTGTTACAATTATATCATCCTTTGTGTGTTCCTTGTTAGTACACGTAGCCTGATCATTCTCCAGTTTAATATTTGGTCACTTTTTTTGGCGCAGTTTTCCCCCAAAATAATAAATGGGGGAGTACAAGGGGGTTAGAGCCTCTCCTGTGGGGTTTGAGGGCTTATCCCCCTAGGGGATGAGGACCTGGGGGTAGAGCTCATGGTGGGGGTTTGGGGGAAATTCCCCTAACAGGGGTTGTTGGGAGAAATTCCCCTAAACCAAAACTAAGTCAATTTTAATAAACAAAATTTGAACATTGTAAATTTCTATTTTAATTTGGTTAAAAAACAATTTTAGAAACTACCCGAAATAACGAGTTTTCTTGTTACATATTGGTTTGTATGTGTGCATCGTGAACAATCACGCAAAGGAAATGAAAGGTCATGTAGTTTTGTGGCTACATGCAAGAAACTATCGCACAAATAGAAGTTGAGAAGTCACGGTTTTAGTGAAGTGTGCATGTAGCAGGGTACGTGTGAAGGAGCAATAAAAAAAAAGAGAAATTGAAGTTGCACATTGCGACATATTGTTGTAGGTTTTTAATAATTTATTTGTCACTCAAAGTTTTAATAAAAATTGGATTGTTGTTTGTGGATGTAGCCCAAAAGGGTGAACCACATTAAAAATATTGTTGTATGTGTAATTTTCGTTCTTTGTTCTATCATTAATTTCTATATAATAATTTTTTTAATTAAATTATTTATTGCTCTAATTCCTACTTGAGATCCCCAACATTCCTCTCATATAAAGAAGGTCAATGCCACCAAGGAGATTTATTCAAACGTCATAACCAAATCCATCATGAAAGCATAATTGAAGGCTCAATCCACAAACTGAAAAGATCTCCATTAAGCGTTGTCCCTATGCTACCACACTTGTATTTCACCTACACAAAATCCTTTCACTAAAATATTAAGCAAACATTCTTGCAAAAACAACAAAGAATGAAGGAAAAAGGAAACAAGGAGACACTCTTTCATTGGTAAAAGCAAAGACTCCATTGTGTTATGAAAAGGGTTTTTGAACATCCAACTTATCTCCAAGATAGCCTTCCCATCTCTAGTGTAGATTAGGAAGCTATAAAGGATGGTATGCAACAATGCAATGATAAAATCAATAGAATATATCAAACAAAATATAAAAATGATGTGTATACCTTGTGGTGTAGTGTGAGACTTAATTTACCCTAAGTGTTCATTCAAATAAGGTGGTTGAAAGCAAGGTCATGTGTGTCCACTTTGAAGAGGGGATTTTCATTGGAACTAAAAATGGTGAAGGGTTTGCTAGAATTTATAGAATTTGATAAAGATAAATAAATATTTTTTTAAATTGAATCAGACCAAATAAGCTAACCACTATGAAATCAAACATTAAATTAAATAACTAATTTTCTAAAAAATAAGATTATATAAAGTTTTCTAAAAAAATTATAAGAATCTATTAATGGTTTGTGTCAAGTTTTTCTTAAGAAAATGAGACATGTTTAATTGCCACTCTAAGCAAACACAATCCCAAAAAAATGAATAATTAACAAAACAAAGGCATATTATATATTCTTGTATTTTTTCTATTGTATAATAATTGAATGTGTAGGCTAAATGGTTATATAAGAAAATATCATGCCTAAAATTGTAAAATATAAGAAAATATCATATTGTATGTTTATAACTATAACACATTTTTTTAGGCAACATAGGCCTAAAACATTACTTATTTAATTTTTTTTTTTGATGAATAGGCAGCTATCTATATTAATTCAAATATAAAGATACATATTCACAAAAAAAGGGTGGGTGGTAGAAAGGCACACCCCAAGAGTCATATGGGAAATGCCCAGAAAATCAATAGATCATGTGGGCTAAGCCCAAAAGTCCAAAATTACAAAGATAAAAAGGTCATTAAGCAGCCAAAGCAGTGCTCGCAGAGCCAGGAGGGTCTCTGTCATCCAAATTTTTCCCCCATACATTAGCAGGGTCTGGAGTGACATCAAGAGGAGGATCCCAACCATCATCAGCATCTTTTTTCTCTTTATCTTCTTCCTCGCGCCGGGGTGAGATTGCAAGTTCCAGACACAGGAACGTTTTACCAGTGACTAGCCAACCAGAGCTAGAAGAAGGAGGATCATTAGAGCACCACCTGGAACCACCACCGCCACTCCCTGAAGCACCACCAGAAGGCCACCCCTGGCTAGCATGTGGCGGAGGAGAATGGTTTCATCGAGGAGTGCAAGAATCACGCTGAGGCGAGGGTTGTGAATGGGGACACGCAGAGCCACTCTGTTGCCGGCCCTTGGAGGGTGACTGGTCGCGGGAAGAGGTGGGAAAAGTGGCGACCTGAGCAACAGTACAAGGGGCATTACCCCAGTGGTCCAGGAGAACCTGGAAGTGAGCAACCTCAAGTGCAACTTTGTTAGCTTGCACTTGAACCTGTAAAAGCACATTAGAGAAAATCATAGCTTTAGCATATAAAGATACATGCATAACCATTTGAGTATGTGAAAAAATGCAAGCATTTCTATGTTTCCAAATATTGAAGAGAATTTCCACCCTAAAAGTGTGCCAAAGCTAGGTGAATTTTGCAAGAAATCTGGGAAAATCTCCAAGCAACACCATATGCCAGGAGAAAGGTTTTGGCCGAAAGGGCCGAAAAAAGTCATGAATCCAGGTCCAAATTTGTTGTGCTCTAGGAAAAAACTAGAAAAGATGCTTAAAATTCTCAGCTTGCCCACCAAAAGGGAAACGAGGGTCCTGGACCCCCAGGTGGACCAGCCGAGAGCCCACAGGCAAGCCCTAGAAAAGAATACACTAGGAAAAGTGGGCAAGCTTCAGCTCAACACTTGCAGCCAAAGTGGTAGCAAATATTTTATGCCAGACATGAGCGGGAGATTGAAGAAGCCACCTCTGGTTCAAACTCTGAATCATAGGAAAATGTGGTGAGAGCCACTTACAACCAAGCCGAGGCTTGTAGTTCCTGAAAGGGGTGTCTGGATACCACTTCCAGTCTTTCCACCAAGGTTTGGTCCCATGAATTCCAACCTTATGAAGCATTTCAGCAGGAATGGCATTCACCAGACCATCATAAGTAGCACGGTCCTCGTTATGAAGCCTGTATTGGGCATGAAAAACTTCCTATGACATAATACGCATGGTAGGTCTAGAAAAAATCTGTTGTAGGGTCTGGATACCCTTTTTGTGAAATCTGAGCACCTTAAACCTGGACGACTTAGCCAATGGCTAACCATTGCTAGCAAAAAGAGGTGACCACCAAATATTATGCTGGTTGAGAGAGAGCCCATATCAAAAACTAGAGCCAGCCCAACGGAGCCAAGGTTTGACAGCTTCCCAGGCTAGCCAAATGCTTTTGGCCACAAAAGTCCCAACAATCTGGATTGGTTCATCCATGACCAGAAGGGTTTGAAATTCAATCCGCTTCTAGGAAGGTCTATGAATAGGGAAGTCGGATTGAATACTATGCCTAAGAAGAATTTTTTAGGCCTCGTCCCCAATAAGGGCATGAATAATCCATTTAACACACAAAGCAATACCTTATCATTGAGTAGACAACAACCCGAGACCTCCCGAGTCTCTGCGAAGGCAACAGAATTTCCAAGCCATACGATGAAACCCTCTGTGAGATTCAAAGGAGGCCCAGAGAAATTCACGAAGCAATTTCTCAAGCTTGTCATAGCCAGCTTTGGAGGGGGCCCAGCAAGAAAAATAATAAACATGGGTGGCCTTCAGGATTTTGGAACACACCTGGAATTTCCCTACTAAAGAGAGGGGCTTGGTAACCCAATAAGCAAGCTCCTGTTCAACTCTGGAGAGCACAGCTTGCCAAAGCTCAGCTAGAGATGCTTGAAAAGCAAAGGGAATGTCCAGAAACCAAAAAACTTTGCCAGGCCCAATCCACTTCCAACCATATTGTTGCAGCCACAGTGGAGAGGGAAAGATAGGCTGTCGGTAACACAAAGTTTTATGCCACTGGATGGCAGAGTCGAAAGCAAGACAAAAGGTATTAAGACACTTAAGAGCCGCCGCAATGGAGTCTTCATCCTCCAGAAGGTGAGGAATGAGTCATCAGAAAAATGGCCATTAACAAGCTGAGCCTGAGAGTTGGGTAGAGAAATGCCCTTAACCCGCAGCTGGGAAACCGCATTGGCCAAAAGGTAACCAAAACCCTTGGCTGCAAGCACATATAAAGAGGGGGCCAGTGGGAACCCTTGTTGAATGGAACGAAAGAGTACAAAGGTAGAGGATTGATGACCATTGATGGTGATACAAGTTGAGGCATCCGTAAAGAGCATTCGAACAGATTGAATGAAATTGGGCCCAAAACCCAAGGCTTGCAGCATAGCAAGAATAAACGGCCATTCAATGCGATCATAAGCCTTGGCAAAGTCAATCTTAATGAACACAACTTTCTGGTTTGAACGGCTGGCCCATTCCATGCCTTCCCAAACATCGATAATATTATCCAAAATAAATCTAGATTTGATAAACCCAGTTTGTTCCAGGCGCACGATCTGAGGTAGAAGATGGCGGATTTTAAAAGCCAAAGCCTTGGCGATAATCTTGTAGGAGACATTAAGAAGCGTGATAGGTCTCCAGTTGCAAATGTCTTCTAGGTCACCTGGTCTAGGTATGAATTTTATGTTACCTTTATTAATTAAGTTAACTAGGGAATTAGAATGAAAAGCTTCTAAGTAAACTGGATGTAGATCATGCCCAATATAGTCTCACATGGCTTTGTAAAATTCACAAGGGAATCCATCAATTCCCAGGGCTTTGTCATTAGCCATGGAGTAGACAGCCTCTTTGAGATCATCAACTGATAAAATTTGATCACAAAAAAAATTCTGAGCTGAAGAAAGCTTATTTGGCACAACAGCAAGGCAATCCTGAAGGGCTTGCTATCACACAGGCGTGACTTCCTATGCAGTGAAGACTTGCTCATAATGATGCAAAAGGCTTGGAGAATGTCAGACAGCTCAAAGAGCACCTGAACGCCATCTTTTATTTTATTAATGCCCAGGGATGAGTGCCTGGCACGCAGAGCCAAAAAAAACTCTTTGGAGGCATGCTCACCAACTTTTAGCCAATGTAACTGGGCTTTGATTTGCACTCCTCTAGCAGCATAGTTGTCAGCAATTTTTTTCTTTTGCCTTAGCTCCACCACCCTAACTTGTAATGATGGAGAAAAGGGGCTGGCCACCAAAGCCTTAGAGGCAGCACAGAGGTCAGTGACGGTAGCCTCATAAGACCATCGGCAAAAAATAGCCAGCTAGCGCCCATAAATGTGTAAAAATCCAGCTGTGCGGATGATATCCTCATTCCACCAAGAAATTCATCCTGTATGATGAGTTGGTCTACACTCCAAATTCCAAACTCTGCGAATGTGGACCAGGGTAGGCTTGTGGCAGAGTAAAGACGTGTTTAAAAAAAATTAAGTTTTACACATACTAGGTTGTTGAGTCTCTCATTCAATGCAAAAAGAAATGGGGAAGTGGTTTGACAAAGTCACATCCACTAATGGCTTAACCGAGAGAGAGGAGCTGTCAAATGAGAAAAAAGATTGTACCGAGATCATGGCACGATCAAGGTGCTTAAATATTCTATCATAATTGGCTTTGTAATTGCACCAAGTGTGCTAGAGAGAATGAGAATGGCAACGACCAATATTGAGATCAAAAAGCCCCAATTTATTGCGCATGTAAAGCCACGCCTCCCTTTCCCCAGTTGTCCATCTGAATGGAAAAGTGTCATCTTTTTCAGACACCATTTCTACCATATTGAAGTCCCCACATAGTAACCAGGTAGCAACTGGTAAAGAATCAACAATCCAACACCAGAGTAAAGAGCGTTCCATAGCATTATTAGAACCATAGACATTAATAATCCCAAAGGAATGATTATCAATGTTGAGAAGGATCCAGACGAGCCGATGAGTGGGATTAGACTCATGGTCGACCACAGAAGAGTGCCACCGTGAGGCCAAAAGGGTGACAGCTCCACCATGCCCAGAATCATGGGTAGTACAAAACATTTTATTGGTTGGCCAAATAGAACAACTAGCCACAACAAGCAAAAAACAAGAAATTTTAACTTCTTGGAGACAAAGCACTTCAACACCAGAGTACTTGCACAAGGTATCCCTGACAGAATACTTTCTGGAGAGGTTTTTCAGACCTCGAACATTCCATGAAAGGAACTTCATGAGTGAAACTCCTCCATGTTTTCAAAACCCGATTCCTCTTCATTCAGAGAAGAGAAACGATTCTATAAAAATTCTGTCGAAACTAATCCAATCTGGATGGACGGAGAGGACATTCTCTATTTTTCATGAACATATTCCCCTTCTTCCCTAGGAGGGGAAGTGCTGTGAGAATGCCTGTGAGCTCCTATCACAGGAGAAGACACATTTGGCTATGTTAACATTATAGCAGTCGGTTGAGGCATAGCCTTTGGCCTAGGCTCCTGTGAAACATAATCAGCTCCAACCGGAGCTTCTTTCCCCTTCACAGAAGGGTTTGAAACATCTTTCACTAGCCCAGAACCAATGGACTTATTCTTTCAATTCGTAACCATAGTCCATTTTGCATCAGGTTTGGCAACAGATGCAGTTGTTGAACGAGGCTTTTCAGTATCTCGTGGCGGAGAAGGTGCATGAGGCACTGCTAAAGGGAAGTCCTTGATCTTGTGGTCCACTGACTGACAATTATAAAATGTGTTGGGAAAATTAAAATATGTGACCTTCTGGGTGTGGCAAAGAGCTCCAATTTGAGTCTTTTAAATCTTTGGAAAGGTCCACTTCCACACAAACCCTCTTTTGGGGTCGGGCCTAAAAGAACCTATCTGGCTCAATGCAAATAACCCTCCCGAGTGAGGAAGCTATACTATTCAAAAACGACACACAAGGAAAGGGTAGACCAGGGAATTCAATCTAGACCAGGACCCACAACTTGGTGTCGTCCAAGACAGCAAAGTCACGAGTCCATGCTTGAAAAACTAACAGAGAAGACCAGACATACCAGGGCCCATGGCCTAAGATAGTTTGCACATGATTGACCTCCGCAAAGCAGAACAAAAAGAAACCCTTGGTTAAATTTTGGACCATATCAAGGCAGACCCCATGAGGGACCCAAGCCTTGTTAACCCAATCTTTAAGCACACTTTCAGGGGGAGTTCTCCCAACAAAATACCCAACGAGGGTGTATTGCTCAAGCCATTGACAGGTAGTATCAAGATATGGTAAAGGAAAAACCACATCAGCTGGTGAATCAGAGCACTTACCTCGTGAAATACTTTCAGAACAAATTTATGGGGATGTTTGTTCAGAGGAGGAGCCATTGATTATCGTCGTTGAACTGCTAACACCAGCAAGAACTGTTAGGTTAGAGCTGGTTGAAGGCATATTAAAATAAATAAAAAATCACAGTAAATGTGGTCGTACACACAAGAAAATAGGGGTTTCTTGCACATGATGCGCAGTATGATGCAAAAGCGTGATCGCATAAAACACAAAACCCTAGCAGAGCTCATACACCTCCCAGTAAAACTATCTCTCCAAAATTCAAGGAGATTGATAATAGATCATAAAAATCATTTAATATATTTTGATTCCAATACATTTAATACATGCACATAGGATCAAACAATCATGAATTCACCCAACAACATATCTATGAAATAAAACCTTAAATATAAAAATTATAAAATTACATAAAAAATTATATTCGTTCAAATGGTTTTTATCTCATTTGTCATACATTTTTCTAAATATAGTAATCATGAATAAGTTAAGAAGTTATCATACAATTTCGTAGAGTACAAATACCAATATGTTTCAACATCATCTACTAACTCAAAAATAACAATTGCACTTAATTAATATATTTTATCAATGATGAAAAATATAACAAACTAATTAAATAAAATGTTTATTTATGCGAAGACTAAAAATAGTTCTTGTTTCAATCTATAAAAAATTAAATTAAAAAGAGATACAACTCTAAGCTCGAGATCTTATTGATTCCTCATCATTTATGACTATTTGAATAAAGACTATTTTAGAAAAACTAATAAATGTAAGGTTGAGGTATTTTGATTCAAATACATTCAAGACATGCACATAGGATCCAATAATCATTAATTCACCAAAAAACATATCTATAAAAAAAATCTTAAATACAAGAATTATGAAAATTGCATTAAAAATTTATTTCATTCAAAAGATGTAATTTCATATTTTATACATTTTTTATGGTAATCATGAATAAGTTTGGAAATTACAATAACATTCCATGGAGTACAAATTATAATGTGTTTTGACATGATTTACTAACTAAAAAGTAATAACTAGACTTAATTCACATATTTGTTCAATGATGACAAAATACAACAAATTAGCTAAATGAAATATTTTTATTTATGCAAGGACTGAATAGAATTCTTATCTTCAACTAATGAAATTTAAATTGAATAGAGAAGTAAATGTAAATTTGATATCTTATTAGTTTTCCATTATGTATGACTATTTTAATAAGATTATTTTATAAAATAAAATAAATGTAATGTCAATATCTTTTTCATATATCACAAATATGATTTTTTAGAAAATATAATAAATGTAAGGTCAAGATCTTTTTGATATATCACAAATATAGATTTATTACAACATTAAAAGATTTCATGTCACAATCATATATTTAATAAAAATTGTATGGTTAATATTTGTTTGATGGTAGTCCTTTTAATTTTTACTATCAATATATGTATTTCATTATGTGCTCCTCACCAAGGAAATGTTTATTAGCATAATTATATTTTCGTGGTTACAAGACTTAATTTTTTTTACTATTATTATAAGATATAATAGTCATATCATTTAAATAATATATAAAACTTTTATTTTTAACTTAATTATTTTTCTACTTAAAATAAAAATTAAAACAAGATTCGGAGATATATTTTAAATAAACATTTAATAAAAATATTAAGTTTACGACATACAATAGCTTTCATTATGTTAAAAATTAAAATTTTAATTAAGTTTACAACATACACTAAACTAATGGATTGTAGAAAACTCATGCCTATTGTTGTTTCCCTTCAAGGGAGGGAAGCCATTTTCAAAGCAAAGATTCTCAAGAAGTTGAGGATTAAACTCACAAAGAGGATTGAAAACTTGGCCTTTTTTAAAGCATTATGGGAAAAATTGTATCATCCTAATATAAAAATACACAATTAAATCCATAAGCACTCTACACAACTAATGGACTATGGAAAACACATGCCTACGAAGTTTTTTTTTTTTTTAAATAAAGGTAATTGAGTTTAATCATAGTTTTATTTTAATATTGCTCACTCCCCAAAATTCTTTCCATTGTTTCTCTTCCTCTTTAGTGCAACAACACATCTCATAGAGATCCTTCTCTCACACTATATAAGGTTTCGACATCCTATTAGTGCCCAATCATGTATGCCCAAAAAATTGTAAACTTGACCATGTTTACCCATGTATTTCTACGACTTTGTGTAAACCTACCTGAACTATTTAATCAATATAAGAAAGTATAAATGGATTTTCCCTTTGTTAATACTTTATTGAGTATGTTCTCTAAGGTCCCAGGTATATGCTCATCATGCTTCAATATCTCTTAAAACATCTAAAAAATTATAAGCATTTAAGTTATAGGGGTTAATTCCTTAAACTTCTATGTATTGCAAGTTGCCAAGGTTGTCCATAATTGTTAGCATAGGAGTTAAGCTTGCTTAGGAGTGCTAAGGAGCTATGTGTTTATTCTTTGGTGTGTGCTATTTTTAGCCAACCATGCATTTTTTTAGGTAGATCTAAATTAAGTGGTTGCATGCCTATTTTTAGGCACCACTATTTTTAGATGGATTTTGCTCTATATATACATCCATATTGTGAGTTAATTCATTCATTCAACTATTGTGTTCATATCTCTATATTTTCTTTGTATTTTGTCTTTTTTGTTTGCTTGCAACAAGGAGCATGTGTTTTCTCGTCTCACATGGCTTAAATCGATATGGATATTAATCCATTAGATGTAATACCCCTCATGTTGTTTGGACTTGATACTTATATGGTTTTGATTGATGCTTTGTGACTGTGATTGTTATTATTTATTGTTTGGTGTGTGTGGATGCATAGTTTAGTTGATTGCTACAATTGACATTATTATTATGTTTATGATACTTTATATGGTGTTTAGATTATTTGATTATGCAATGGTTTTTCCCTAGTATTATATATGTCGATGTTATGATTCTATGATGATGTTAATTGGATTCAGTATTATATTACGATGCAGTAGATAAGTAATCGTGTTATCATAGGATCAGTTAATTTAGGAATGTTATTTCATATTTGATATTGTAATTGTTAGTATAGCTTAGGTGAGAGGACAGTGTAGCACCACTCGTTCACGAGTGCCCTGCTACACTGCAATTCCTTCTCACGACATCATGTTTTCGATTATATATATGTGTTACTTGACATTTATTTGTATGCAGGATTTGTAGGAATAAGTCTCGATTCCACCTGCTTCGGCAAGACAGGGTGAGCATTAAATTATCCCAATGGGTAAAATGTTGAAAAAAAAGGAGTTGATTTGGAAGTGTCCCCGTACCAAGTCCGTCGTCCTTTTGTGAGTTGTGTCATGATTGAGGTTTTGTCTTTATCGTTGTGTAGTTTGATTGTTGAATATTCATTTTATTTATATGTTTAGTGTTTATTTAAATTAATCTTATTTTATAAGATTAATTAATGTTGCCTTGTTGTTTTAATTAATTGTAAGTTGGTAAAATGTTGAATTTTAAATATTTGGTAAATTAAAAAGTTATTTAATTAATTAAGAATGTAAGAAATTAATTTAAATGAATATTGATGATGATAATTAAATATTATCTTTTTCTTAATATTAAATTAGAAAATCTTGTGTGGATAATATCTTGAGAAAATAATTAAATTTTAATTAAAATTGTAGATAAGTGTGTGCTTTTAAAAGTTGGAAAAAGGACCAATGAGAAAGGAGGATTTTTGAGAAAAAAGTTGAAGAGCTTTATGGATTTTATTTATATTTTTATGAGAAAGTTTTTCACAGACAGAGAAGATTTTTCTGTTGTTTTGGTCTGTAAAAGAAAAGAAAAGAAAAAAATAGCTTTGTTTGTGCATCTGGGTAAAAAGAATTATTTTGAAGAAAGATTGATTCAGAGGAGAGCTAAAGACAGGAATTTGAGAAGAAGCTACAGAGGGGTTCTACATTCGAAAGAAGATTGTTGTGCTAGATTCTCCATCGGACGAAGGACTCCAGGTTCTCCTAAATTATTATTTCTTTTAGTTTAATGTTCTGTAAACAAACCTTGTTGTTGTGTTTTCATTTGAAAATTAGTTACTTCATGTTTGTGAAAGAAGATTTTGTAGTTGGAAATTGGTTGCTATAGACTTTTGAAATTGTCTGTTGAAAACTACAGTAAAATCCTTTGAAATTATTCAATAAAATTTGTTTGTGAAAATTACTCTTTGGAAAGAAAATCAATTTTATTATTATGTTAAAATTACCTTGAAAAGAAAATCCCTTTTAGTATAGGATTGTATTTACTTGCTCAAGCTTATATTGGGTCTGTTAGGAAAAAATTTTAATTATATTAATTATTTCAAATCTCCAGAGATATATATATATATAAATAATAGTCTATCCTTTTAAAAATATTTATATACATGTCGGATTTCAAATTTACTGTGTAAAATAAGTTATGCATTTTTTTTATATGTAGATATTCGTACTTTTCTTTTTTATATTTCGTCTGAACGAAATTCTTTAAAAAAAAAAAAATTTAAAAATAATAATAATAAAAATTATATTTATTTGGGGGTGGGAATGGTTGGCCGAAGTCGTACCACCCCACTACCCCGTGGTACTATTGCACGCAGTCACCACTGACTGCGCACAGTAGCCTACGATTGTTGTACGCAACCAATGGGGACTGTAGCCTCCCCACAGGGAGTACGCAGTACCTACATACTGCGGCCTCCCCATAGGGGGGTACGCAGTACCACTTGGACTACGACCTCCACTTCATTGAATGTGAATGTCATACGCATTGGGGATTGATATTTGGTCTAAATTCGATTTGTTTTATGAATCCTTTGATTCTTTACTGAGGATTTTGTATTTCGTTTAATATATATATATATATGTGTGTGTGTGTGTGTGTGTGTGTGTGTTTGTGTATATATATATTGTATATATATTAATATATATATATATATATTATATAGGTATATGAAGTATTTGGTTAATTATTTTAATGAATTTTAAATATTGGATTTTAATTTATATTATTTGTTTTCTTTTTATATATACATATATATGTATATATGTATATACATATAAGGACGTATATACATATATAAATATATATGTTAGATGGTTATTTATATTGTTGTAAGTTAGGAAATAAATTTGATAATTTTTAAATTTACAATGTTATAGTTTAATTGAGAAAATTAGAAATAAACGATGTGTTTTTTATTTGAATTGAATATTCTTGAGTTGACTTATTTGTTTGATGAAATTATTGTGTATTGGAAATATTTTATATGGCGTTGTTTTTATGTAATTGTTTTCTTGACATTATTCGTTAAGTCTATTGTGGTATTCTCTTCATTGCTTTATTGTGTCGTATGGGAAAACCCTAGATTTATCTTATCTTTCGTAGGAGCTTAAGTTATTGTTAAGGGCTTCTAGAGGTGGGATACTGATGTTAGTTGTGATCTCATATTTTGATGCTTGGTCTATGTTTTGACCATGGTTATGATTTAGTTTGCTCTTGGATTGTACCGTTTGTGGTTATGTTTCATATGTTATGGCGAGATGGTTATGCCTCGCAGAGGATCCATGTGATTGGTTCGGTATTTCTTGTGGTACAATTCTATTGTGTTGGGTATTTATGTGCTTGGTGTCTAGAGAGTGGCTCTAGTGGGGGTTGGCACACAAAGGGGTTGTCAGGGTAACCCACCTAGAGTTAGAGTAATCAGTGATAACTTAAGCAATTAATCATGGGTGGGGTTTAAATATTAATAAGATAATTGTGATGCCTCATCCACCTGTTAGTGCTATCACATACTAAAGGGGACTGAGAAGGCCATGGTTGGCAAGGTCGTTGCCTTGTCTTCACGAAGGGTTAACGATTTTGCATGAGTAACCCTATAGAGTGGCACCTTGAGATAGGCTGTCAGGAGAACCATACATGGAGGCGGCACCTTCAACTAGGTTGTTAGGATAATCCATGTAGAGATGGAGGCGGTACCTTGTGATAGGTTGTCTGGATAATCCATGTGAAACCATGCGATGACACTCTCCTCTAACATTCCATTTGTGTTATTTTATTGAAGTCCTTTGGAAGTAGTCCTTTGATATTATGTCTTGAGATTTATTGATGATGTGTTTTTGTGAGTTACTGTTGTATCATCTGTAAAGTGATTTAATGTTAAGTTTCGAAAGTGGTCTATTGTTATGTCTTTGGTGATTTATCGTGGTTTAGTTTCTATGTGGTCTTTTGATGTTATGTTAACTAGTATGGAGTTAGTTTTGTGTTACTGTTGATGTGCTTGGTCGGGGATCCTTCCTTGTTAACTCCCAGTACGAGGGTGGTTGGGTGGAACATGCTTCACACCCCGTTGGGTTCCCTTTTGGATGCAGTTGTGTCTTTCATTACAGGGTTTTGACAGATGTTGTTGATCCAGTACTCTTATGTACTAGATGTATGTTCACATCAATACTTCAGATGTAATTTATTTGTTGATGTATCGACTCCCACATGTGTTGGGAGGATCTTGATGTAATTTTTTATATGTTCATTATGTTGTAATATCATATTGATGTAATGTATATTCAGGCCATGTAATCATTTGTGAACTATCATTTGTAATTACTGATTATGTTGTGTTGTATCTGTCGAAATGTATATATATTTATTATCTTTATGATTAATTCATTTGTGTATTACATATATGGTTTAATATGGATTACTTTTATTAATATGGTTATTGTTAATGGATATTTTAAATGGTGATGTGAGAATGAATGGTTTTACGTAATTGTTTAAATATTGTTTAATCTTTTATCTTTGTTATGGGTTAGTTTAGTAATGTCACCTCGTATACCCCAAGGGATTTAGGGGTGCAACTTAGAACATTGTTATGTTGGAATGCTTAAGTACATTTAATATGTTCTTTTAAAAAAAAAAATTGCATCTTTATTAGTTCCTTTGGGGTTTGTGCGGCGAGGCGTTACATTAGATCTTGAGCACTCTTACATGGTATCAAAGTGGGATAGGAATTCATTGCCTAGTTTGGTAATTGACTATTAAGTTTTTTTAAGCAATTGCAATAGTTGCAAATTATGGAGATTTTGGTTTGTTATGTTACATTTTTATGTAGCATTGTCCAGAAGAGTGTTTATTGGCAAAGTTCATGAGTGCTCAAAGACCAAGTTGCATGTGTGTAGTAGGCAATTTGGAAGGAAAGTTGGTTGTTATCCCCCTAGTCACATGCTATGGTTGTATGAGGGATTAAACCCAATGATGCAGAGGTAGGGGCAGACAATGTTTTTTCAACCACATAGGGCAATGTACGTAGTCTCCATGGTCCACAAACTCAAACTCTTCCCAGTTGACACATACTTCGCAGGGGTTACAAAACACAAATAAGACATCAATGCCTCATACCTTTCACCCAACACTTGGAACACTCTAGAAATAGTGGGGACAACATTTTCAGACCAAATATGATTCACAAAAACTTAGATTCTTCATTTTACCTATCATCTTTTCACAAACAGACCTAAATCCTTGTAGTACTCCCAAAAGACAAAAATTGGCACAAATTTCAAGAGAGACTTGATATCCACAAAGTGAGCATAGATTCAGACACCCTTTTGGACTTTACAACACATATCAAGAAATAAAATAGGGATCCTTTGTACGGGAGGGCTCAAACTTTAACTACCCCCTTTCTTACTAGGCCTAAAGAGAGCAGCAAATCAGCCTTTTTGGTCATAACTTTTGATGCAAAATTGATTTTCAAAATGTAAGGTCATTTTGGGATACCCTTTTCACATTTAAAACACATATATAAAAACTAGGGCATAGTCCTTTGTACAGAAACCATAAAAAGTTGGCAACTTACTCTTAAAACTTTAAAATGTGGGAGCAACAAATTGGGGTTTTTTGGTGACAATTTTTAATACAGACATAATACCACAAATGTAAACATAGTTTCAGACACCCATTTGGACCTTATACAACATATCTCATAATCAAGGTAGGTTACTTTGGACAAAAACTTTCAAAAACTGATTTGTTTGCTCACTTTTACCCTAACTAGGGTTTTAGGCTACCTGAGGTAAAAGGGCTCTAACTTACTTGAAACATAATGAATTTGAGTGCTACAAAAAGGAGGATAAATAATATTCATAGAACCACCAATTTCAATAGGTTTTAGGCCATGGTGATGTCGTACAAGTCCATACTATTCATCAAAACAAAGAAAAATGTTACAAAATGCAAAAAATTGAGATGTATTTCCATTCTCCTTCTTCCAGACTTCATCAGCAACCTCTCCAACCTTGGATTCGACCATACAAGAAATTTTTAAACATGTACCAACCATTTACAACTAATTTTTTGAGTTAGAACTGTCCCACTTCATTTACAACTTATGACTTCAAATTCCATGTGTTTACAACTTTGACAACATTTGTGCAACTTTTTACATGTTTTGCATCTGGATTCTAACCAATGACCAAGACTACTAATTGGACCCCAAAAGACATGAAATGGTCTTTCTAGACCTTATTACTTGAACACATCACAAAACCAAAATAAAATCCTAACTTTTCCCCTTGAAGGCATGAATTGACTTGGGTGCCCCTACACCATACTCCTAGAGAAGAAAGTATTCAAGCTCTGCTTGAATAGAAGGTAGCAACATGACAACCATGCTTGAAAAATCTTGTCTGATGTCTTTAAATCCCTGCATATTGTCTTCTTTGAAATAGTTTCATGCTTGCTTCATCTTCACCGTAGGTTTCTTGAACATTTGGAAAAAGGCATGTGAACTTGTCAAAATAAATATGCCTCCTAGATCTATACCTCTACCTTGTAAGTTTTGATTCCTTTTTGCTTGATGGATGTCATGCATGCCAATAGGATCTTGTTCTCCTGCAATGGCTTGTTTCATTTTCACCTCAGGTTTCTTGTCTCTCAAGTTTGCAATTTCATCAAGAACACTTAGTCTTCTCTACTTGCCTCTAACATTTGAAACTCCCTTTTGTTGCTCCACATGTAGTGGATGCTTGTCTAACTGTCCATCTTCCATCTGCAACTCAGTTTGGTCATTATGCTGCTCCATACCTTCTTTTCCCTTCAAACATTGCTTGCTCAAATCTATAATATTTTTCACAGCAATCCTCTTGCCTATAACATCTAAAAATTTCTTTCATTTACAAACTCCCAAACAAGTGCATCATTTGTATTGGCACCATCTCCTTCTTTAGACACGCCACATTCTTCATTTTTCTTGTCATAGGCTACTGTATATGACATACTAGCCCCAAGAACAAAAGCTAAATAGTGACTAACACTTTTCCTTGGAAGCAAAAAGTCAAAAAATTTATCAACCATTATGTCTACATGATCCTTCAAGACATCATGAACTTCTTAAGGAAACTCTTCAATGCTCGTTGATATTAAAATAGTTTTGGGTTTGCTTACCGTTACATTACCTACCTCTTCCTCTTTCTCGGATGGCTTTTTCTCTTCCTTCATCAACAAAGATTCTTCAATGTTTGGTTTTGTTGTCCTCTCTTGCCTTCTTCTCTTCTAAATGACCTCCTGATAGGTCATTTGAGTCTCTTTCTTATTGGAAAATGCCAACCACTTGCTTTTTTTGCTTTCTCAAGAAGTTGTTGCATTTCAAATTCCATTCTCTCTTGCATCTTTTCTTGAATTTATTTCATTTGCTCGAAGGCTTGTCTCAACTCTATTATCTCTTGTTGTATATTTATTTGTTCTTCTTTCTCGTTTTTCTTCATCTCACTTTTCTCTTTTCTTTTCTCTTGTTTCTTACTTGTACCTCTTTACTCTACAAGTCTCCATAGAAAATTCTTCTCAACATTTTCATGCTCCTTTCGCAAAAAAAATATCTTTCACCTTACTTCCTTTTGTCTTCGTGATACCTCACCTAGGTTTCCTCCTTTTTTCACTACCTAGTCTTTTAGCATCCAAGTTCTTGTTTCAGCCTGCAAAAAGACAACACATAAACTCCAAAAAACTTTCCTGCCCAGATCTTCAGAATCTAATACCAATTTGATGCAAATTCAGGGGCAGACACAATATTTTTTTAACCACATAGAGCAATGTACTTAGTCTCCATGGTCCACAAACTCAAACTCTTTCCAATTGGCACATACACTACAGGGGTTACAAAACACAAATAAAGCATCAATGCCTCAAACCTTTCACCCAACACTTGGAAAACTCTAGAAAAAGTGAGGAAAATATGTTCAAACCAAATATGATTCACGAAAACTCAAATTATTCATTCTACCTATCATCCCTTCACAAACAAATCTAAATCCTTGTAATACTCTAAAAAGACAAAACTTGGCACAACTTTCAAGAGAGACTTGATATCCACAAAGTGAGCACAGATTCAAATACCTTTTTTGGCTTTACAACACATACCAAGAAATTAGATAGGGCTCTTCTGTACGGAAGGGCTCAAACTTTAACTACCCCTTTCCTACTAGGCCTAAAGAGAGTAGAAAATCAACCTTTTTAGTCATAACTTTTGATGCAAAATTAATTTTCAAAATGTAAGGCCATTTTGGGATACCCTTTTTGCCATTACAACACATATAAAAACTAGGGCATAGTCTTTTGTACGGAAACCATCAAAAATTGGCAACTTGCTTTTAAAACCTTAAAACATGGGAGCAACAAATTGAGGTTTTTTGGTCATAATTTTCAATACAAACATGATACCACAAATGTAAAAATAGTTTCAAACACCCATTTAGACCTTATACAACATATCTCAGAATCAAGGCAAGTTACTCTGGACAGAAACCCTCAAAAACTAATTTGTTTGCTCACTTTTACCCTAACTATGGTTTCAGGTTGTCTAGGGTAAAATGGCTCTAACTTGCTTGAAACGTAATGAATTTGAGTGCTACAAAAAAGAGAATAAAGAATATTCATAGCACCACCAATTCCAATAGGTTTTAGGCCATGGTGAGGCCATACAAGTCTATACCATTCATCAAAAAATAGAAAAACATTACAAAATATAGAAAATTGAGATGTATTTCCATTCTCCTTCCAAACTTCATGAACAATCTCTCCAACCTTGGATTCGACTGTCCAAGGAATTTTTAAACATGTACCAACCATTTACAACTAATTTTTTGAGTTACAACTGTCCCACTTCCCTCATTTCCAACTTATAACTCTTCACATTCCATGTGTTTACAACTTTGACAACATTTGTGCGACTTTTTACAAGTTTTGCATCTAAATTCTAACCAATGACCAAGACCAATAATTGGACCCCAAAAGACACGAAATGGTCTTTCTATACCTTATTACATGAACACATCACAAAACCAAAACAAAATGCTAACTTTTCCCCTTGGAGGCATGAATTGACTTGGGTGCCCCTGCACCACCCAATTTGCCTACTAGTGAGGGATAAACTCCAACCTCCTCTCTAATCTCAAATTTGAAAGGAAATTTTAAAAAAATTAAGTGCAAAATGTAGACAACATAATAAAATATTAAAATTATTGTAACTTTTGATTGGCAACTCAAAATTGAGTGCCTTTTATTCAAAGTGAATATTTCTTATGCCTAACCCATTGAGAATGTTATCATGTGAAAAATTACAAAGTGAATTTTTTTGTTCCATCGGACATGTGTTTATGTACTAAACATATAAAGTGCCCAAAAAAATGGGGGGTGTGTTTTGTGTTATGTCATGTATAGTTTCACATTTCTTTTTGCAATTCACTTTTGCATATTCTTTTTGCGACAAAATTCATCTTAAGCATAGATTCAAATCATATTGTCACGCCTTTTAATTATCATGATTGGAAACTAAAATTAAATATTGTGCTAAAGAATAAAAGGTTGTATAGGGTAACTAGATAATATTTGGCTATGGAGATAGCCACCCAAGATCTAAATGCCTATAAAAAACACAAAATACTTAGAAGATCAATATGACAAGAATAAATTGTATTCCTATCAAATAATGCAAATAGAATGGATGTACAATGTGTGAGAGACCCTTAGTTATATAGCCAAGCTGAGACATGGGATTATATAATATCATGATAAGTGTCTTAATCCTACGACATGAAACAACTAATATTAAATGAGGTATAGGACACAAGAATTAAATCACAAAAGATAGCATAAGATTATGACAAGTGTCTTCATCTTATGATATGAGACATAAGGAGATAAGATCCTTCGTGTATCCTAAGTAAACTTAAGTGATAATATGTGAAAGGGACCTAATAGTGGAACTAGTTAGGTAATACCCCTATTCACACCAACAACCCCCTCCCCTAAGTGCAACTTGGGGGAACAAAAAATCATGTGCAAACATGTAAGGATGGGTCTTGACAATTAGGCTTGATGAGGTACCCATGTACAAATGCAATCTCTCACAAATAGAGGAAAGGAGAAAACCCAATGGGACAAAAATCCTCTCCAAAAGAGAGAAAAACCAAGAAAAATGCTCTCTAGAAGATAAGAAGGACAAAATCTCATGTGAGGAAAAAGTCCCCTCGTAAGAGAGAATGAAGAGAGAAGGTTATGTGACCCCTAAAGAAATGTCACGTACCCCCAAGAGAGCTCACAAATGATGATACTTACTCCCAATGAAGGGTTTGGTGAAGATATATGTAATTTGTTTTATTGTAGTACAATATCATAAATCAATGATGTGTTCATGTATTAGCTCTTGGATGTAGTGCACACATAAATATCAATGTGTTTGGTTCACTGATGGTGAACTAGTTTCTTCGAGATCTCAATGGCACTATGATTATCACAAAGGAGGACAATTGGTCATGGAATGGTGAAGACAAACTCAGTCATAATATTTTGAAGCTAAATAGCCTCAATGGTAGCATTAACAACTCTTCAATACTTAGTATCAGTCAAAGAAAGAGAAATTGCATGTTACTTCTTACTCTGCCAACAAATAGGGTTTGAACCAAGATGAAAGGTGTAGCCAAATTTGGACTTACAATCATCAATATCACCAGTCCAATCAGAATATGTATATCTAACCAAGTCTAGTTTGATACTTGTTGCATACATTTTTTGTTGTTTCTAGATTTTGATTGTGTTTAAAAATTTTGCATAACGTTTCGGATCACACTCTGTGATCCATCATTAGGATGTAAAGAGAGCATAAGGAGATGAATAATGTTTAGTTGCAGACCCAAATTGCTTAAAAGGAGGAAAGAAAGGAGGAAAAGGACACAAAACATGAGGAGAAAGAGAGAGAAAGGTTGAAAGGATAATGTGAAAATTGCCTAAATGAAAAGATATTTTTTGATGAAAACATATTGCATGTCAAAGAAAATATATATATCTATATATATAAATATGCATATACTATATATATAGTGCACATATATTTGTACTAATTGATGAAATTTAAAAATGTATACTAATTAATAAATTAAATCTGCATACTATTTAATATACAAATGTTATATCATAAAAATGCAAACTAAATAATAAATTAAAAGTAAACTTAATGAGCACTTATTGTATACAAGAATATATATATACTATCCAAACATATTAATAAGCAAATACTATCAATATATTAATATATGTACAAAAATACAAAGAATGCTATAAGAATTAATATATGCTTAAAAAGATGTGCATATATAAATGCAATATACAAAAATTATATATATATATATACACATACATACATACATACATATATATATTATATACATATACATACATACATACATACATACATACATACATATATATATTATATACATATACATACATACATACATACATACATACATACATATATATATATTCATAAAAAAAAGAAAAAAATAAACTTAAATATGCACTTATTAATATAAGCAATTTTTATTTATTAATATGCATAGCTAAAAAGAAATAAAAACCTATAAAAATTTGAAGAAAAATAAAAATTTACTAATATAAAATAAAAAGAAGGATCTGGGGCTGCAAAAATGCTTAAAGAATTGCTTTAATGGCCGTTTGGCTTGTCTTTCTGTGTTTTGTTTTTTGGCTGATGTAAACTTCTGATGGTGGGTTGATGGTCTGTTAATCAGCTGGTTTTTTGTGGTTTTTTTGGGTGGGCAGTCATATGTCTTATCTTTACTGCCACTTCCTTTTTTGTTCAAGGTTTTTGGTCCCTTCAAAACCTGTTTTTCATTAATCAAAAACAAAAAGAAGGAACTAAGAAAGAAATTAAAATTATCTCAAAATATTTTAATTAATAAATTGAATCTATAATATACAAGGAGATAAAATGTCTAAAGAACATATGCCTAAAATTGCAACTAAGAAAATGAATGATGAAAGATGAAGATGTATAATAATAAAAAATAACTAAGAATTAAGATACATAAAGGAGATCATTTTTATATGAATTTTTTTTCAAAAATATAATATTCTATAAAACAATAAAAATAATGAAATAATAATTTAAAAATAGAAGAAAGAAAGATAATAATAAGGGAGGAAAAACAAATTACTTAAACTATAAAGAAAAAAGTACAATAAGAAAACCACTATGCTTTCAAAAAACTACCACCCAAACACACCCTATTTTAACACAAAAACAAGGAAGAAGAGAAGGATGGAGGGCCTGTAGAAAAATGAAAAATAAAAAACCAAAGAAGAAGAAGGGAAGGGGGAAGAAACAAGATAGAGCAAGACCCAAAAAAGGAGGAGCGGAAGACGACCCAAGGACAGAGGGAGGATGGAGATGACGAGGGGGATTATGGATGAGGGTAATGGTGGTTTCTCATGTTAGAAAGAAGAGGATGCCAGGCTTGGCTTAAACTCAAACCTTCATCACGATTAAAGTTGATGGGACGATTTATGATTTCTATGGCTTCCTTAAGCTTCATCTTGTAGAAATTGTCCTCTTTGAACAAGATTTGAGTGTTTTCTAAGCATATATGATGCTTGGTTGAAGAGGAGTGTTTAGCAAGGGCGGATTTAAGAACACACTCATGCTTGATGTCAGCACTATGCTCTTTAATTTTGGTGAAGAACGAGCAACCTGTTTCACCTATATAAGGAGTGCCACAAGAACAGACAACCTTGTAGACACCCGAGTCTAGAAGGATGTTTCTTGAGTCTTTAAGAGGGGGGACACAATTTTTTAAAGTGGAAACGGGTTTGAAGTTACAACAGAGGCCTCTTTTAAGGAGGATTTTGGAGATTTTGTGGGAGATGCCTTCAATAAGAGGTAAAGAGGCAATAGGTAGAGAAGAGGGTTGGGAAGAATTGGATTTGGAGTTGGAGAAGAAACTTGATTTGGCTTGCCTAAGGGCTCTAGAAATTTGCTTGTTCCAGTATACATGTTTAACTTAAAGACACCACAAAGGTGGTTCAATTCTTAGTCTATGTGATCTTCATCACAAATGTGATAAGCCCTTGTGGAAAGGGTTTTTAAGATCCCAAACTTTTGGCTAGGGTGGTGATGAGAAGAGGAATGGAGGTATAAATTTGTATGGGTAGCTTTGCGGAAAACCCAACAACAAGTTAGAAGATAGTGACATCTTGGTAAGTTTTGATGTAATCTCCCTCTTCACCAAGGTTCCTATTCTTGGCACCATTGAGATTGTCAAGCATAAGGTGAATTATGAGATTGCCTCCTTGGTTGAGTTATGCTTGAGATCCACATTGTTTTCCTTCCAAGGAGTCATCTATGAGCAAGTTGACGGTGTAGCTATGGGATCCCCCCTCTCGCCTATCATTGCCAATCTATACATGGAGCACTTTGAACAAATTGCTCTCATGTCCTCTCCCCTCAAGACAAGGTGGTCAAAGAGGTATGTGGATGAAACTAATGTTTGTTGGCCACATGGCCTTGACAAGCTAGAGGAATTTCATGCTCACCTCAACAACATTGCTCCTTGCATTTCTTCACCAAGGAGCTTGAATCTAATAACCAATTAGGAAATCTAAGAGTGTAGGGTTTTTTTTCATAACATGAGTATGCTCTTCTCTTACATCCTTAGATGATCTAGAGAATCAAAAAGTGTGAAAAAAATATCAGTTTCGAGGGGTTCATACATTGACTTGTTAGTTACAGGTCTTTTGAATCTTCCTAGAGAGATTTTGAGCTCACCATTGAGTCCATAGTAGTTGAGATAGTCAGATGTGCCCTTTATTTCGCCTAAAATGAACACTAGAGGTCAGATCTACGATAATTTGAAGCGGGAGGTTCATTGCCAGATCCAATAAGGAGCCATCATTTCAAAGCATTTTGGGTCAAATCTAACGCTAACATTGTGCTCAAAAGGCCCGAAAACCATAAAATTGACTGTCAAAATGTCAATTTTGGACAAAATTGCCAAGTAAGGCAAAAAAAATTGTCCAAGGAGCCATTTGACCCCCATGAACAACTAATTTAAAAATAATATATATATTTTTATTTTAAAATAAAAAAAAATTGTTTTAAAATAAAAATCATTTTATTTTTTTTTTTTTCAAATAAAATATATTTTTATTTAAAAAAAATTGCAAAAAATATATCTTTAAATATATATTTTGATTTTTGAAAAACAAAAAAAAAAATTCTATAAATGTATCATTTTTTCATTTTAAAAAATCAAAAATTAAAAATTTTAAAACAAAAAAAAAACTCTTAAAAGTTTTGCTTTTTAAAAAATCAAAAATTAAAAACAAAAAAAATAAAATAAAATTCATTAAAATAACATTTTTCCAACATGTAGGTACCTGCACAGGGTACCGCACACATTACATGTGCTTCCATGCGTAGGTCACTGCCCTAATCTTGGCCTTGGGGCCTAAAAAAAAATCTTCCTAAGATTTTTTATAAACTTTTTAAATATTAAAAAATCTAATTTTTTTTAAATCTGCCACTACTATAATATTTTTTTTAATGTTTTCTTATATTAAAAAATATAATGTTTTGAAAAGTCCACCAACAATTGACTTTTTCAAAAAAAAAATAATATTCTTTTAAATATTAATTATTATAACTTTTTAAAAAGCGCATCTCATTTATTTCTGCCACTATTTAATATTTTTTTAATATTTTTTTATTAAAAAACATAAATTCTTTTTTGCCGACACTTTTAAAATAAATTTTTAAATATTTTTTTAATTATAAATTATAAAAATCTCATATCCGTCAAAGTTGGAGGAGTATTTAACGACGGTTAAACTGGCAGAATGTTAAATTTATCTGGCAGAGTGCTACATTTGGCGAAGTTCTAAACTAGCTAGCGAACATCTAAATTTGGCAGGCCACTAACTTTGGCAGCAGTTCCGCTAAATTTGGTAGATTTGTTTGAAGATTTTTCACCCCCTCTCCGTTGATGCATTGACTTTTCAAAGCCAACTTTGAATGCTCATAACTTAGGTTCCACAGCTCTGTTTTCAATGCAATTTTTTTTTTATTTGGGCTAATTTTTCATGCTCTCTCCGCATTGGTGAAGATGGTTTCAAATTTTGGTACATAGATTTTTCAGAAATTGTTGATTCTTAGGGAGGACTCCTCATCGTTCTCATTTTGCAACTTCAAAGTTGCATAACTTTTGCATACGACCTCGGATCGAGTTGATTATTTTTTTGAAAGTGCATGATTTTTTGTGTACTTCACATTGGTGTTGTTTATTTCATATGAAATTGTATCAAATGTATAATTTCAACACATGCTCATTTCTTGAGGATTTGTAAAAGCATTGAAATCCATAAATTTGTAACTACACTAAATATAAAGTGCCAAATCATTTTTCAGGGGGGGGTTCTTTGATTGAGTAAAGAAGGGGGGTTCTCTTGTTGTCTTTGTGCTTGAACATATCTCATCATTTGTGCTCTATTTTTCCTTCACTATGGGTACATTTAAATTTTCATTGCTCACGCCCTACAACTACAACACGAGGCATCAAAATGCATGGAATGCCTTAATGCAACTAGGATATACACCTTATGTTGAGAAGAAGGTAACTAAACCCACAAATGAAAAGGAAAAACTACTATGGATGTTTAAATATACAAAATCTCTTGGTTGTCTAAGGAGTTTAGTTTCTCTTGATATAATGTTTTAGATTGAAGCATGTAAAGATTCACTTGATGCATGGGAATAATTAAGAATTCTCTATGGTACAATTGATGAATTTCGTGGTTATCAAATTGACAATGAACTAATAGTCTTGATCCAAAGTCTTTTGATAACATCCAAGATTATGTAACAAAGGTCAATGACCTTAGATCACAATGTAAATCATGTGGCTTAGAGAAGAAAGACATTCAAGGGTATGTGCAGGATCATGATGGGCCAAAAAGTGGTGATATGATGGGTATGTGTAGGATATGTGGCTAACGACTTTTTTTAACCTAAAATTGATTAAACTAAAAGGGTTTTTAAAAGAGATTCTTAACTTTCCACCAATATAAATTATGCTTTAATTTGAATTTAATAAATGATTATTATTCATTTTCTATTTGAATTATGACTAAAGTCCTTATTGATAGGTTGGTTGAAAAACATCTATAGCTTTTAAACGGTATCATATTCTATGCTTCACATATTATAGGATTAAAAAAAAAAAATCATGAATTTTTGACCAAGTTAAGGTGGTCAAACATACATTTTTTATAGTTTTAAAAGTTGTAATAAAAAAATCAAAATTAATTATTTACTTGGAAAAAATTACAAAAAATATGCATCACATTGGGACACATGAGTCCTCTACTTATATCTAAAATCTTATAAAAATATTATCATTTTATTGTGGTTAGGGTGGTCAGATAGACACCTACTTATTTTTTCCCTGAAATTTAAGTCTTGCATTGAAATTTCAAATTTTCACCAAATAGATTTTTTTTAAAAATAAACCTAGTAGTTTAGAAACTACATTTAATTTGCCACAGATTCTATTCTTACATATTTTTGAAATAATATAGATAACTAATTTAATTTTTTACGTCAAGTTGCCTAACTCTGATTTTTCTGAATTTTTCGCCACTTAAGGGCCTATTTTTTCCATGATGATTATGCACATACCCTCAACTTATCTATAACACTCTAAACAAACTTGGAACTAAATTGATAGCTTTTGTTTCTAGCTTTCATACTCATAAGTTGACAATGGGATCTACATTCACTACACCTTCTTTTGCTTTGTTTTCTGAAATGTTGATGCAAGAACAAGGTAAGCTTTCGTCAATGGGTCTTCATAAGCCTTCACACTCACAAGCTTTGATGGCTGGTCAACCAAAGGATCAAAAAGAATCAAGGAAACTTGACAACAAACAATATTAGATCAAGAAGAAATCACAAAGAGATCAAGCACAATCATCTTCAACAACAAAATTTTACTCCAACTCCTCCTCTTCAAAGGGGAATTTTTAAAAGAAGAAAAGGCCAACTTGTAGCTATTGCAAGAAACTTGGTCATGAGGAACATTCTTGTCATAAGAAGCGGATTGATGAGTTAAAGAATCTTCTTAAAAAGAACAATATTAATCTACCTTCTTTTTTTGCTCAACAATCCTCTACTCCTTTAAAATCAGGTAAAGGGAAAGCACATGCACTTGTTGCTATTGTTGATTCTTCAAAAGAGTGGATTCTTGACTCGGGTGCATCAAATTACATGGGTTCTATTAACGAACAATTTTCTTTGTTGGAGCCTTATTTTGTGCCCCACATTCTCATTGGGGATGATTCTCCAGTGGATGTAATTAGGAAGGGTTCAATTGATATTGGCAATGGTACATTTGAGGATGTCCTCTGTGTGCCTAATTTGTCAACCAACCTTCTCTCTATCTACCAAATCACTCAGAATGGTAGAAAATTTGAATTCACTCCAGATTTTGTTAGCATCCAAAATCTTGAAGATAATGCACTCCTTGCAGTTGGTAAGGCCAATCATGAGTCTCGCTTGTATGTCTTCTCTCTTTTTGTACCTGATTCACATTCCACTGCATTGTTCACCCATTCAAATGTTGTGAGAAAACTATGGCATGAGTGGTTTGACCATCTCAACTACCACTAACTTCAGCAAGATTTTTTTTTGCTTATATTAATATGTGCATATTTAAGTTTGTTTTTTGCATTTTTTTACATGAATTTATATTCATTAAACTATATTTATATATAGTTTTTACATATTGCATTTATATATGCATATATTTTTAAGCATATATTAATTCTTATAGTATTCTTTGTATTTTTTTACATATATTAATATATTGATAGTATTTGCTTATTAAATGTTTGCATAATGTATGTATGTATATATATGTGTGTGTTTGTATTCTTGTATGCAATAAGTGCTCATTAAGTTTTCTTTTAATTTATTATTTAGTTTGCATTCTTATGATATAGCATTTGTATATTAAATAGTATGCAGATTTAAATTATTAATTAGTACATACATTTTTAAATTTCATCAATTAGTATAGATATATGTGCATTGTATATATATATATATATATATATAGTATATGCATATTTTTATATATATTTTTTCTTTGACATGCAATATGTTTTCATCAAAAATTGTCTTTTCATTTAGTAAATTTTCACATTCTCCTTTCAGCCTTTCTCTCTCTTTCTCCTCGTGTTGTGCATCATTTTCCTCCTTTCTTTCCTACTTTTAAGCAATTTGGGTCTGCAACTAAACATTTTTCATCTCCTTATTCTCTCTTTACATCCCAATGATGGATCATGGAGTGTGATCCAAAACGTTATGCAAAAAATTTAAACACAATCAAAATCTAGAAACATCAAAAATTGCAAGCATTATGGATTGTGGAAATCTCATAGCATTACTTGTTGCATAGTGAATCATATATTGATGAGTACCATTTATGTAATGTAATATGTGTTTGGTAGCTTTCCAATGAAGCTCATGTGTTTCTTGCATAAAGTGTGAAACCATGCCAACTGTAAAAGAAATTTCAGAGTGTGTGAGTCAAATAGATGAGGATTTCAACATACAAATGATACAAAGTGGCATCAACAAGTGGAGTAGAACACTTGGCCTCAAGCTTGACTCCAGAAAAAAAGGGAGTCGGGGTAGGCTTACAATCATCCATGTGGATTTGAGCTAGTAGATCTAGATAATACTTCCAAACTAAGAAAGAGTGGTCCTAGAAGAAGACTATATGATCTCAATCTCGAGAAAGTAGTGCAAAGGGCCCAATGCAGTCATAGAAAATTTGTTATGCAGAGAATATTTGAATCTTCCAATGATGGATGATGAACGAGAAATGTACTGATCAAGTCATCAACATAGAGAACAAGGAGCAAATGAGAGTCATCTTATCACAAAATGTAGACATTTGAATCTAAGTGGAACCTCTAAAATCTTGATGAGAGAATAAAGGAGTCCATCTTGGCATACCAAGCCTAAGGGGTTGCTTGAGACCATAGATATACTTCCTCAACTTGCAAACCAATGAAGAATCCTAAAAAATCCATATGGTTGCTCCATGTAAATCTCCTCCTAAAGATCCATGTGAAGAAATTCACTCCTCGCATCCATTTGATGGATAGCCCAGCCATGAGCTATAGTAATGGAAAGATTCAAGCAAATGGAGTTCATCTTAGCGATGGGGGAAAAGGTTTCTATGTAATCAACACTAGGAACCTGCGAGAAACCTTTGGCCACAAGCTATGCTTTGAACTTATCCATGTTTCCATCCACTACATATTTGGTCTAATAGATCCACTTACATTGAACCATTTTTCTTCCCATAGGAAGAGGGACTAGATCCCTTGTGTGGTTCCTCATTAAGGAACTATACTCTTCCTCCATTATTGAATCCCACTCAAGAATTCTTGGTGCTTATTTAAATGACTGTGGATCAAAAGTAGAGGCAATGTATACATGTGGAAGATATTGATATTATGACCAAGTCTTTGAGTGTTTGAAGGATCCCCAACAAAAGTGACTATGTATTGTAGAGTCTATTGAGTCCATTATAGCAATGAGTAAGATGGGGATGAAGGATGAGAATCCTCAGCCTCAAAATGTGAACCCTACTAAGTTGGAATCCTATGAGTGTGAGGTGAGGTAGAATAATCTAATTCACTAGAATTTAAGTCACTATCATCTGAGTCCACTATGGAGGAAGGATGAGGAGGAGTAGATACCAAGCTAGGAGAAATTTCCTCAAAGTGAACACTCCTCTCAATGAAAAGTTCATGTTTCTTTAGATCCAAGAGCTTACGCCCCTTGAAACCATCTAGATAACTAAAAAAATTCAAGGGTTTCTTTGAGGCTCCAAATAATTGTGCTTCTCTAAAGGAATGTGTGCCCAACAAGGGGAGCCAAAAATAAGAAAATTCCAAACAACTAGTTTTCAATCACACCAAGATTCAAAAGCAATGACACCTTTCAATGCCTCTTGGGGAACTCAATTATGAATGTGTGTAGCATAATTAATGGCTTCAACTTAATATGTTGGACTTAGAGAATGAGAATGAATCATGAAACTAGCTATCTCCTTTAGGGTCTTGCTCTTTCTTTTGGAAACACTATTTTTTTGTGGTGTGTATGCAACTGAATATCGAAGATCTATCCCTTCCAGAGAATAGAATTACACAAGATGATTGTTCACATATTCTCAACCATTGTTAGTGTGTAGATTCTTGACATATCTTCTAGATTTCTTCTCAACACAAGCCTTGAATTCTTGAAACTTTTCAAAGATTTAATTCTTTTGTCTAAGAAAGTAAACCCAAGTATATCTAGAGTATTTATCAATGAAGGTGACCACATAGTGATCCTTATTGAAATATAAAGTTGGAAATTGACCCTTTAGATCATTTTGAACCAACTATAGGACATATGAAGCCCTCCAATATTTCCTCTTTTATCAAACTTCTCTTATGGATGTTTACCCATAACACAACCTGGACACACACCATCTAAAAAACTAATTCAAGGGAGTCTTGTGATTGTATCATGTGAGTTGGGTTGTTGAAGATAGTTGTAGTTAAGATGGCCAAACAACTCATGCCATAGTGTACCCACCAAATCTAAATGAGTGAGTAATTTTGTAGAAGGAGATTGGGGCACAAAGTTGGAGAATGCATATAACTGAGACTCATGATCAACCTGTCCCACTACAACCAAGACATCATGCTCAAGATCTTTGATTTCAACTTTATCAAGAGAAAACTCAACTTTCTTACCATTCCCAATTTATGAGTGATTTGGTAGACTAAAATAAGGTTGGCACATAAGTTAGAAGCACAAAGAACATTCTCAAATGCTTTATCATCCATGTCAACCAAACTTTTTCCTACAACTTCCACATGAGTACCATCACTTGTAAGAATATTCGGCACTATGAAGAAAACTATTCTTGATCATAACACATGTGTTGTGTAGCACTAGAGTCAAGTATCCACTATTGTGAATATTATGTGGTTGCAACAAGTGCTTTCCCTTTCCTTTTCTTGATTTTGAAGAAGTGGAAAGAGATTCTTCCTATTTTTAGGAAGATGGAAAATTAAATGTGATTTTTCTTGATAATATTTGTCAACTCATCAATTTTCTTAGTATGGCAATGATGTTCATCATGACCAACTTTCTTGCAGTATGAACAATTTTGTTTCTCCTTCTGTAAATTCCCCTTCTTGGAAGAGGATGAAGAGTCTCCTTGTGTTGGAGAAGAAGATTGTTCTTTTTCAAGTTGCATGGCTTGTTTTTTGATTGCTTTTATTTTGTTAGATCTTGTCCCATTACCTACCACCAAAGCTTGTGACTTGGATGACTTGATAGTATCCATGGTGATCAACTTTGATTGTTCAAGCATCAACATCTCTATAAATGAATCAAATGATGGTGTAGTATAGACACTTCCCATAGTCAACTAATGAGTTTAGAAATCGGAAACAAAAGTTGCATATTTTGAAGGAAGCTTGTCCAACAAATTGAAGACCAACTATGCATCCTTCTTATCAATACCACAATCTCTAAGTTGTGATCTTAATTCACTATCCTTAGTTACATAGTCTTGGATAATGTATTGTGTGGAAATGTTGGAAGATGAAGAGGCTATCGGTAAGAGAAGTTTTGAAGAGGAGGTATTGTTAAATTAATTCATGGAAGCCAATCCTTTCGGAAATTTCCATGTTACCGGTCTAGGAACCTATGTGATATATGATGAGGATCAAGTCATCTCGCAAGTGACTAAAATCCAAGAGGCTCAACATGAAATCTCATATGAGGAGAAAATTCTATGGACATTGCATTTTGATGGTGCGAGATGCAAAATCAACTCAGGAGCAAGGCATCTACCTAGTGTCCCCTAAAGGAGTGAAGACTCTCAGATATTTCCAATTCCAATTTCCTTGCATGAATATTGAGGTTGAGTATGAAGGCTTAGTCCATGGATTAAGTCTAGTTGAGCACATGGGAATCAAAAGGCTTAGAGTTTTTGGAGATTCAGAGTTGGTAATCAAGCAAGTGCAGGGCACCTCAGCTACTAAGAATGTGCAAATGTGATCCTACCACCATAGATTATGGGACCTAATCAAATAATTTGAAGCCTTCAACATCCAAGTGGCTCTAAGGTCACAAAATGCTATGATAGATAGAATGGCTATAGTCGACTCTAGTTTGACATGGTGATAAACCTTATGTTTAACAAACACAGAGTAAGGGTAATGGTGCAAACCATTATCCACAATAATGATAAAAACTAGTAGGTCTTTGAGAATGATGCTCAAATCACCACTTTCACCCAAAAATCATGCGAATTTGCAAAACAATTACAACCCAATATTGAAGAGGCCTATGAGGGTGAGATCATTCAGCTAAAGAGCAATAAGCTTTCAAATGGGCTAATCACCTTGGAAAATATTTTTTAGTGTGATGATGTGAGGAATGACAAGTAGAGGTTCGTTGAAAATAAAGGGGATTATCTAGACCTCAATTTTGGAGGTGGTTGAAAGTTGAAAGTAGGGAAGGATGTTTCACAAAGAGACAATGAAAGGTTGAGGTCTTTTTGCGCTAAATATGATAGGGTCATGGCATGGACCTACAACAACCTAAAGGTTTATGACCCTAATGTCATTGAACATACCATTGATCTTTTTGAAGGGGCTAAGTCGATCCATCAAAAGCAAAGGTTAATCAATCCAAAGTTGGAATTGCTCATGTCCCAAGAGTTGAAGAGGTACATTGAATCTGGGATCATCTATCTAATCAAGCACTCCACCTAGGTGTCTAACCTAGTCCTCATCTGAAAGAAGAATGGTGACATTTGGCTTTGTGTGGACTTTAGGGATTTAAATGAAGAATCTTTAAAGGATCACTATCCTCTTCCCTTGATGGAGAAAATTTTACAAATTGTGGTGGGATTGAAGATATTTTTTGTACTTGATGTTTTCTCCGGTTACAATCAAGTGAATGTTAAGGATGAAGATCAACACAAAACAATGTTCAACACCAAGTGGGGGATGTTTTCCTATGCCAAAATGTCATTTGGCCTATCCAACATGCTATGGACGTTTCTTTTAAGTATTTGATCAATTCGATCATCCTTATTTATTTAGATGACTTGATCATATTTTTCTAAATCTAAGGATGATCATTTTGATCATCTGGAAAAGGTCTTCCAAAGGTGCCAAGAGTTTGAGATTTCCTTAAATCCCAAAAATTTTGTTTTCAGAGTTCCACAAGGAAAGTCACTTCTACACATGGTCTCTAATGAGGGAAATTCCATAGACCCTGAGAGGGTAAAATCTATAAAAGAGTTTCCCTTATCGGTGAATAAGAAGGGAGTCCAATCCTTCTTGGGAAAGATCAATTTTGTCAATAGATTCATTATTGACTTTATTGGGCTAGCAAGGCCCATTACACTCATGTTGAAGAAAGATCAAGCATTCAAGTGGACTCTAGAGGGAAGAGTTGCTTTTGAAAAGATCAAGGATTCCATTTCCTCAGCTTCGATGTTAGTTAACCTAGATTTTTTTTTAAAAATCATCCTATATGTCTATGGTAGTGAGCACAACATTGTCGCAATGCTTACACAAAAGGATGATGAAGGGAAATGAGAGCACCCTATTGCTTTCTATTCAAGAACCTTGAAAGGTTATGAGACCAAGTACAACTTTGTGGAAAAGCAAGCATTTGACATTGTAAAAGGTCAATAAATTCAGACACTTGGTGTATGGAAGCAAGATCATGGTGTTTGTGGCATGCCCTAGCATAAGAGAGTATATTATGGAAGGGGAGATTACAGACAAAAGGGTGAATTGGATCACCAAAATCCTTGAATACAATATCCAGGTCCGACCCACAAAGGTGATCAGGCGAAGAGGACTTTGTGAGTATCTGGCCAACGAGCTTGGACCCGACGACAAAGAGGAACTTACAAATGAAGTTCTATTGAACCAATTCGAATTAGGCGAGTCTTGGGTAGCTGATCGAATAAATTTCATGCAAATCGAAAGGTATCCAGGTAGTATACCTTCACACAAAAGAAGATTTTATAGGCTGCAAGATGTCGAGTATACCATAATTGAAGGGGTACTTTTCAAAAGGAATTTTGATGGTGTTCTTCATTGTGTAGACAAGGAACATGCAAAGCAGATCTTAGATGAATTCCACAACAGTCCTGCAAGTGGACATTTCTCCACTAAGACCACTACTCTAAAAATACTGTGTGTGGGGAACTACTGGCCTAACTTGTTTGTAGAGTGCCATAGCCTGGTGAAGAAATTTCAGCAATGCCAATTTTTTGTTGGCAAGCGAAAGAATTTTGCCATGACTTTGAGACCAATTATGGTCGATGAACCATTCACACAATGGGGTTTTGATTTCATTGGAATAATTAACCATGTTTCCAATTCAGGGCATAAATGGATATTAATAGCTATAGAATATTTCACCAGATGGACTAAGGTGGTGCCCCTGAAGAATGCCACTAAGGGTGAAATTGTAAATTTCCTTGAAGAGTTGGTAGCGAGGTTCGACTCCCAAAAAACTTCGATCTTTGATAATCTATAGGATTTTGTAGGGGCCAGGATGTCAAAATTCATACTAAAGCATGGATTCTACCTCAAGACCCCATCAAATTATTATCCATAAGGAAATGGACTTGTAGAGTCCACAAATAAAAATCTAATTTGGATAATAAAGCAGATAGGTTCAGATCATCAAAAGGATTGGCACAAGAACTTGTAGATAGTCTTATGGGTTGACCAAATCACTCCAAAACAAGTCCTAAAATCCTTACCCTATGAACTAGTATATGGGAAGGAGGTAGTGATGCCTCTTTCTATGGAAATTCCTACACTACATCTACTAAAATCCTTGGAGGTTGAAGAAAATTACATCATGGAGGTAAGACTAGTTGAGTTGTTAAATGTCCAAGAGGCTCGGGAAAAGGCTTATAATGTTATGACCAACCGCCTGTAGGTGGTAAAGTGGTAGCTTGAAAAAAAGGCTTACGACCCTAGTTTTAAAGAGGGTGATCTAGTTCTAAAGTATGATGAGTGAGTCGTGAAGCCAGGTCATCATGCCAAATTTGATACATTATGGAAAGGCCCTTTTTAGATTGTGAAATGTAAAGAAAGAAAAACATTCAAACTAGAAGACATAGAGGGAAATGCTCTCGGGATTGTGGTAAACAATATCCATCGGAAACCTTTTAATTAATTTTCTCGTCTCTTAAGAGACTTGTTTTTGTAAATTTTGTACATTTGTGCCATATGTAAAAATTTGTAAAATGTGGAATTTTGTGAAGTGAAGGAACACATTGATACAAAAAGAAGAAACTATATTCAAACATATATGAGATATTTATAATATAGCGTAAGGCGCTTAGGCCTATTTTTTTAAAGCAAAGGAAGGATCTTTGTAAGCTCTATAAACAAAGAACTTGATACAAAAAAGAGAATGTTTGCAAAGAGAAGTGCATTTTTTTTCTACACAAAAAGCCTCAAAGAAAATAAGTAGTTATAAGAAGTCTTATGGTGAAGGATTTGAAGAATGTCGATTCAAAAAGGTGCAAAGTTTTGGCAAGATCATAAACTCAAAATTTACTAGCCAAGACTCCTGCCAAAAGGGGGAAGAGAGCAACTTTGAAGAGTCTAACAATGGGTCATGCTCCGCCAACATCTCTATTTTCCATAGGTTGGGGAGGATACATGAGGTCTCAGAAATTAGTATACCATGCAACACCATAGACAGGCTCGACATTCATTAGCCTAAGCAGAAAGGAGGTGACAGGGGTTGATTTATCACGATGTCACTCTATTGTAGTCATTGGAAAGCCAAAGGGAAAAGGAAGACATGGCACCATCTCATCATTGTCAACATGCATCCTCATGTTCATCATTAAAGGGTTGACAAACCCTAGAACCACCACCTCAACTATCTCTTCAAGTCCCACTAGGTAGTCTTTGTTAAACATGGTTTTGGTGAGCACCACGATACGAGGCTTTGACACATTTAGGTTGAGCATAGATGCCACAAACCTGGACATGATGTAAGTATTTACCCTATATTGGTTAACATTAGAAACAAAGTTCTTCCCTGAGACCCATTTGAAAATGATGATGATCAAGTGATTTTTTGATGTGGTCATCTTCTTTAGCTTGTCATCAGACACTTCTCTGGCAAAGGCTAGCTGATGCTTATTGCTAATCAACTAGATAGGAGTGCCCATATCACCAACTTACAGTATGAAAAGCTCACTTAAAATTTTAAGAATCATTTATTCTCTAAGGTTGAAGCTCATTTATGGAAAATATGAACCAAAGGAACACGAATTAAATTAAATATTTGCCTAATTAGGCGATATGAAAATTTATCAAGTCAGAGGTCTGGTGTGTATGAGATCGAGATTCATAGGCTTTAAGCAAAGAATTGAAATTCAAGTAGGATATTCAGCTTTCTTCCAAGTATCTTATCACCTTTGCATGTCTTTCCTAGCACCATCATGAGAAATGACCCTTGTTTCACTCACCACCAGCTCGCTTTTAATGTAAACATCTTTTCAAAGCCGTATTTCCCAAATATTGGCATTGCATTTCCCAAAAGGATGGCATAATAAGTTGTACCTTCTCTCTTTCTCAAACAGAAGGTTGGAATTTCCCAAAAAATTGACCTAATTAATTCGTACAAGTCATCATGCTGGCGACATTTCAAAGGCTAATTATTCCATTTATTTGCATTCATTCCAAGTACAATTTGAGATTGTGCAAATCAAGAGTAAGTATGAAGCAAGTCACAACAAATTTTTCCAAGTGTGAATTATGAACAAGGGTTAGAGCTTTCAAAGTGCAGAAGCAGTAAAGTTGAGTGGGTTATCAGCAATACCTAAGAAAAAACTAAAGGAATGGTGGTAGAAAGAGCATCTTCTGGTGCAGGTGTTGAAGCATCATCGACCTCATCTCACTATGTTGATGTCTTATGTGAAAAATCATACTCTAGTGCACCCATGCCAAAAAATACTATGTTCATGAACACCAAGTTCTTGAAACGGACCTAGCATATCGATCGAGAAAAGGTTGAGGATTTCACTGATAACATCCATGACTCCTTCTTGTGTACCAACCCAAAAATCCTCTACGAGGGTGCTTTCTAGAGAAGGGATAAAAAGATAAAGGAAGGAGAGTCTGAATCTCTAGGAGTTCAGCTTTGGAGTTGTGACCTTCCGTAATACATGGTGTCATTGATGCATCCATGTCATGAATTAGTGGATGCTTGTGTATCAAGCCTCGATGCACATACTGGAGTTATTAAGGGAAGTAAGCTAAAATTCATTATTAACACATATTCCATTAGGGATATGTTGTGTATCTCGGATTTGATCCAACAATAGAAATCATTTCAAAAAGAGATATGGAGAGGTATTGGGAAAAGAGATGGGACTGACTTAGTTTCTATAATCATGAGATACAAGGTGAGTGACTAACTAAGTTACATGAGTTCCCCTTAGCTTTTATATTTTTTCATTCATACTTACAAGATATTTTCTCAATGCTTTCCTTCGTCTATGGCATGGGCTGAGATGATAACGTGGAAATTTTTTAGCTTTTAGGCTCAAGAAACATAAGGAGCCTTTTCGACATGATTTTTTAGACCTTATCACAAAAAGAATGCTCATTGATTTGAAGGAATATAGAGTTACCTATAAATTCTAGTATTATTATTTCCTTGCATACCTAGTTTTGCATCAAAATTCTTAGTTTTTCTAGGTGTATATGTTGTTAAGTATTACCGATGCGTTGGGATTGAGGAACCCAGTCTCTATGTGGACCCGTGTACTTTCTACCACATAGGATTATTATTATTATTGTTTATTAACCCCGGCTCTACAAGAGTTGTACCAAATGGATAAGCAAGGCTAGGTTTACAAACATTCATGTTCCATGGATGAGGGAGAGCAGACCTCCATGCGATTATTTATATGGGGCATATTTTAATTTTATAAGGATACATGGATTTATAGAAGAGACTCTCAGGCTACCCACCTTTGTAATAGATAGAACTCTCACCCTTGAAATGTTCCAACACTTATCAATTGTCGACAATGAATTTGGGGCGAGGAGGAAGAAATCTATAATTTAATTTCCCCCACTAACAATGGGTAAGGTCATGCTACTGAAAAGAAACACACAAGTGTTGTTGGTTGACAAATTGACTAAAATAGGCTTGGGCATCACTTGTGATAAATGGAAATAAAATCTTGATGGGTGTTTATCTGCCCAAGGGCTATCTCTAACCCATAGCTCGAGACAATACTGGGAAGAAAGGAAAAACCCTTCAAAGGCTAAGACAAATTACTATATTGACCTATCTTTTCTACTGTTTGTAAGGCCAAAATGGCTTTCATTTTACAAAATTGTAGTAAAGGTAGATTAGGAGGTCAAGATTAGGGAAAAATTTAGTGGCGATTCTTCGCCAATTGGTGAATTCTAGAAATCAGCCAAGTCGAAATTGGTGAATTATCCGCACCCAACAGGGTGTCCAAATCACCCAATTTTTATGAACTATCCATCCAATGCATGTCCATTCGCCAATGATTTTTTTTATGAGGCATATTTAAGCAACAAATTCACCATAACAAACTACGTGTTTCAAATGGACCAACTAATATTTTCGCCTGGAATCCCGGAAGCATGTAATAAAACACCTACATATTCACCAATACTATTAAAAAAACATTGTATCAGGACCCATTTTGCCAATTAAAATTTACAAATAGTTGCTTGTGAAGACCCATTTCGCAAATTAGAATTTATAAATAGTTGCCTATGAGGACCTATTTCGCCAATAACATTAAAAAATGATTACATTTGAGGACACATTTTTCCTTGAAAATTACAATGTATCGTTGAATAAGCACGCAGGATTTGCCAAATTTTTAATATACCATTTTAAAATCCCATGACATAATTCTCCAAATATGGATTGTTATAAATACAATCGAAACTGTCATTTATTCTTACACATTTTTTTCAGTTTTGAGGTCCTACTTCTTGATTCGGAAGTCAACGAAAGCCAAAAACGTAGACTTAAAGGTGAGTGATCATTTCTTCATAGTGTTATTAGTTATATAATAAGATTTATTTATCTCTTTTCCATTCTTGCTTCAATCTTAAAGATGATATTGAGTAGGGAATGGGATCTATATTCTCTATCCTTCTTAAACAAGAAGACATTTTTTCCAGCTTTTATTTGAAGTGAGAGATCAATATGTCGAGCAGCAAGGGTAAGACTCCTGATCCTCAAGGTAGTGAAGAGAATGGGAGGCCATCAAAATGCCCAAAATGTAGAGGCACCATACAATCTTAATTTGGAATTGGTAAATCTTTTGATCCATCAAATCAAGATGGAGCTACATCATCAACTCTTCCACCAAATATTAATGAAGAAGGCATTCACAATACCTCATTGCCACCAAAAGGTCAAGGTGAGATTGTCATTGAGTTAAATCCAAATGTATCAAATGAGGATGGAAATACCACAGAAGATGTTCCAAGGGATACCTTGGTTAGCCAGAATGAGATAATTGACTTGGATGAGGATGATGTTGGTAGCAAGAAAAGAAAAAGAAAATAAAAAATGGGGCACGAGTGGGAAATGACAAGGAATTTCCAACTTGGTTGGTTGTCAAAGTACCCATTCATTGTACCAGTGGAGAAAGAAAGCGATATTGAAAGTGCAACATTGGCCAAATGTATGATTTTTAGTTGGAAATGTGGAAGAGACAAGACATTGCAGCTAAAGCTTGACACTATAGAAAAGCATATTGATAAATTTTATGAAAAACATATCATAGATGGAAAGGAACAATCACTTGTACGATGGAAATCAAAGGAAGAATGTCTTCATGTTAGGTATGCCTTGGAATATGAAGAGCATGACCAAATAATGTCGAAGCTTGCTGCATATAAAGGTACACTTGAGGCTCAATTTAGAAAAGCAATGGAAGCAACAAATCTATCAAAAATTGTTCAGATGAGTGTTGTTTTCCATATTTTGTCTAGAGGGCGTCCTATGACAGACTACCCAAAATATTCTATTTTATTATCTTATTTGTGTGTTCCTCACTATCCCTTCTCGCATTGATCAGTAAACATTGGATGGGAATGGGAAAACTGTCTTATTGCAGTGGAAAAGGAAGATTTAAAGGAGAAAGTAAAAGAGTCAAATTCCATTGCATTATCTTTAGATGAAGTTACTATGGTAGACAATACTTCTTGGGTTTGTATGCATTTGTATAATGTAGAACAACATGTTTTCCAAGCTCATCTTCTCTATGTTCATAAAATGAAGGAAGTTCAACATCGCAAAATCTATATGAACTAGTCAAGAAATCTTTGAATGAAATTGCAGGTATGGATGAGTTGACAATTTCCAAAAAGTTGGTGTGTGTAGGAGTTGATGGAGTTGCAGTGATGCAAGGTCAAAGGAGCGTTGTTTGCACAAAGTTACAAACTAATTGTGCACCATACATGCTTGGCATTCACTGCATGGTCCACAGAATGAATTTAGCATTCAAAATTGTAAGCAAGTTTCCTACAGTATCAAAAGTTGAAAATCTAGTCCATGAGATCCATGCATACTTCTACCGAAGTCCCAAATGTTTCACATAATTTTAAAATTTTGCTAAGGGAATAACACCATGAAACAAGCTTCTCAAGGATGTCAATACCAAATGGATCTCCCTGCATGGACTAGCGCAATGAGTTCTTTCAAAATATCAATCCTTGATTGGAGTGATGTACGAGCATTGAAGCACAGTAGACAAAGCTCCTGACCTCTTACATAGGTTAAGCGATATAGAGACACTCTTGACTTTAGCTAGTCTTCTCCCCATGTTGGATGTGATGAAAAATCTTGTGAACGAAGCCCAATGCAGAACTATGTATATTTATGAATATTCCAATCTACGTAAACATACATGCTTGGGCCTTGATCATCTATATCTAGATCTAACACAAGGCCCAAATTATTTCATGTGGCGGAATTACTAATTTGAATAATCCTGATAATTATTTACAATTTAATGCAAGCAGGCACTTATGTATCTTTGTACATGGATATGAGATACCAATGTACCTTTGTAAGACAACCAGGTGCTCTAGCAGAGATGTAGCTATTAACGAGGAAGATTTTAACGACATTGTTAAATCTGTTAGTGATAATTTGAAGGAAATTGCAAAATATATTTCCTTAGAGATTCATGAAAGATTCCCTCGACATGAAATACCTAAAGCCATGGGTATTGTGTAGCCTCAATTTTGGGTAAACCGAGATAACCCCAAAAAATTTCATGATAAAGTAAAAATCTTGATCGAACAATTTTTGAAAAGTGTAAATACAATGAGCAGAAAATAGAAGGAATTTTAAATGAAGCTAAGCTTAGACAACAATGTAGGAATTTTGAAATAGCTATGAAGGACCATTATAAATCCATGGGAACAGAGAAGGCCTTTGAACCGGGATCAATAAAAAATGTTTGGACAAGCTTAGGTCAAAGTGAAAGATTGCGTGATTCAATATCAGAATATTTCAAACTTGTTGATTTATGTCAAACAATTATATTGGGGTTGATGGAGGATGAGAGAGTTTTAAGTACATTGACTTTTTTGAAATAAAATTTAAGAAACAAACTAGACAAGAATTTTGAAAATTTCTTGAGGATGAAAGGAACTACGTATAAGTTAAAAAAATTCCTTTTGAAAGGGCACTTGCAATCTGGAGGTCCACATGTGAAAGAAGAGGGACCGAGTTGTGCAACAATCCAATTCCAAATGTTGGTACTAGTGGCACTGGTAGTGGCAGTGAGACTGGGACAAATGACATTGACACAAATCACACAATGAATGTTGAATTTGAGACACAGGCCGAAGAAAATGAAGAGCACACTCAGAATCAAATTCAAGACGACTCTTTTACTTTATCTCAAGATGAACGTCAGTTTGAGGACCCTGACTCAGTTTGAGAAATGGAAGAGAATTAGTGTCTTTTAAGTATTTATACTACACTTCATGAATTAGTTTCCATTGTTCCAAACTGTAGTTGATTGATATTTTATATTGTATTCAATGAAATTGTGAATCATTGCACTTCATGATATTTTATTTCATATTGCACTTCATGAATCATATTCCAAACTGTAGTTGATGATATTTTATATTGTATTCCATGAAATTGTGATATCTTATATTTTATAGTGTATTCCATGGTATTGAATTTGATATGTGATCATCATTTTTAAAGAACAACACTTATCACACTACTTATAAAAATTCTTATTGCATTGCCATTCACACAATCTTTGATAAATAACTGAAAGGAATATTAATCCATTCCTTGAATAGAAGCTAATAGTTCAACATCCATAACTTATAAGCTAATAGAAGCTAACGGTTCAACATAAATAACGTATAAAGGCATCCACACAACTTAAACAATAAAATCTTAAACTACCAAATCACCTGAATTATACTGAGAAATCCTTATGCATCCATCACCATAAAATCTTTATTCACAGATAAACATTCCACAACATTGAAACTAACCAAAAATATATCATTCCAATAATAGATAATCCACTGATAAACTACTCAGCAAAAGCACAATAAATCCACACACCATAACTCAAAGATTATGTATGCATGAACTTCACCATTGTCTTTCTATATTGAAATAACATAAAAGCAATAAAAATAGCAGAGTTTTATTTGTCTTGATAACGGTTTCTTGAAGACAACCATTTTAGAAATTAAAATAAAAAGTATTTGAAGTATCAAGAGAGCCAAATTAAAGAAAATAACATAAAAAACTAAAAACTAAATAGCAGTCCTAGCACCGTCTCTTTCGCTTCCAATTATTTCCACCTCCTGCTCCTCCAATAATGCCTCTTGTGCCTTTACTCTTTTCCTGTATTCCCAGTACTTGGTGACAATTGTGGTGATGTTTTTGCTTCCTAGAGTCATGGTCATTTGCAGCCTTGTCCTCCATCTTGAAAGAGCATGGTCTGACTCAGCTAGCATTTCATAGATGTTGTCACTTTCCAACTTAAATGCACTCATTTTAGTTTATAAGTTACTCAATTTTTTGAAGGATTTTGCAGTGACTGTCTTAGGATCAGCTATTTCTCTATGATACACCTCTTTAAATTCTCTCATTATGTTTGCAAGATCCAGTACACTTTCATCGAACCCATCTGTGAGGTCCACTTCAAGAGCATTGAAGTTCTCCTTGATCTTCACCAATATGTCAAAGTATTTTTCTAACACTTTATTGATTTCCTTGATATAATCTTCATATACTATTAATTTCCACTCCAATGAATCATACCAACTAGGATTAATTTCTCTAGGGTCATCCACCAATTTTTCTCTTATTAACAAAGTGTGCTCCATAGAGACTAATTCTGCAATTTCCCTTGAAAGAAAAAATGTGCTACTATGTTCTCTCCTGGTCTGTTGGAGCTCAGCTACCAGTTCCTTTCTTTTATCAGACACATTAACAAAGAATTGCCTAAATTTAGTAATGTGGAAAATGCCATCCTGATAAAGCCCTTCTATCCATTCACTAGTAGCTTTAGCATAAACTAATTTTTTCCTAACCCGTTGCATAGTGTCAGAATCAATACCTTGAACATTTGAGCTTGATGCTTCCTCAGTGGTCAAAGTCACAATTGATGAAATAAAATTTCTTAAAGAAAGATTATGAGATTGCAACTAAAGTTTCTCCTTTTTCTATTCTTTTTCTCTTTTGATGAATGCATTAACAGAGTAATCTACATGATATACATCACCTTCTAAAGAAGATGGCCTCATATCAACCTAAGTAACCTTGTAGTCAACTTTCGTTATCTCATTTTCATTTAGGTCCTTTTCTGGATCAACAATCTCCAACAATTGATGCCTAGTAGTGGAATCAGTGACAATTCATGGCATCCTCTTATCCTTTTTGGGCTTTTGGTGACTGAAATATTCCAAACCAATTTTTTTCAATTTTTTTGAATGCAATTACAAACAACATGCACCCATTAGGGTTAGCTCTAAAACTCAAAGATGAATAATATAACTCTAACCAAGGATGTACACCAGGATCCCGAGTTGGGAAAGTTGTGAGCATATGGTCATAGGATCTGCATGTACTGTTGAACTGAGTAACTCTAACCAACAATGTGTCCAAGGTGGATGAACATATGGTCAGAGGTCCCTACAATTTACAATGTTGAAAGTAAACTCGACGCCAAGAATGTGCTTTCCAACCCAGAGTGGGAATGGAGCTACCATATGACAGAGATACTAAGAACTACAATGCAATTCAAAACATAAGATAGGTAGCAAGCTAGCCTCTTCCACTTATTCAGCAGGTATTACAATGAAGCATAAGAAGTAAGATTGCTGACAGTACTACTGTTCAGCTTACAATGAATTAGAGAGTGCCTTCCAATAACATAGAATAAGAAGTCTAACAATGCTGCAATATAGTATAATGTCTCCTCAATTATCACAATGAGTTTCAATCCGAACCCAACTCAAATGACAGACTTTATGCAAGTTGATATGACAGAACATGGACTGAAAATGCATAACTAGCAACACATAACCCAACTAAAATGCTCATAAAAAACCCCTAACTCAACCAATGAACCTGAAACTGAATGCAAAGGACTCCAATAAGGATGGCGACCAAGTACCTAACATGAAACTTCAACTTCCAGCTGTGTATTTTTTTTGCACAACTCCCAAGACTGCCCCATAAGGTATGGTTGCAAGAGGGGCGATTTTTAGCTAGAAAAAACTAGACTTCATTAAAAATTCTCAGACTTCACAGAAAGTGGCACCCTTAGCTAGAAAATGCATGGGTAAACTACCCAGAACCAAAATAAATTTTCCCAAAGACTTATGAGTCAAAACATCAATCTGCAATATAAACCAACAACTCCAAATTTTGATTAAATTGCAAGAAATTGAACTACAATTGCAAAAACAACTACTACAATGCAAAACTCACTACAAAGCTCACTCATCTACAACTAACTCTCCACTTGTTGCTTTCTTTCAAGAAATAAGTCGACCCAAGGCTAGGAGGCATTCATTCCTCGAAGCAATCCAATCACCATTTCGGCAGCATAACTTTATTGTAGACATAAGATGATCAAATGAAGGGAAGAGGTCTCCTTTTATAAACTCAGCAAGGAATCTCCAGAAGCTTCTAGAAGTGGCACCCTAATTTTCAAATTTGAAATAACCTTTTTCCCTCTAAGAATGGCGTCCCACGTTCCAAGCAATATTTTGACTTTATTTTAAATCAATTCCCTCATCAAAGTTGGTGTCCAACTCAAGCATGATAATAGACCTTTGGAAAATAATAAATTACCTCCAATGAGGCGTCCACCTAGGAAGACCACCTATTTAGAACAACTTGAAGTGATGAAGCTAGGCCAAGGGGGTCAACATTAAAATATAACATTATTTAAATTAATTGAACTTATCTATCCAAAATGCATCCCAAGGCCAAAAATGATCAAACCAACTAAACTGGCTAAAGAAGAGAACCAACTGCACTGAAAACCACAAGACCACTGCCAAAAATAGAATTTACTAAAAATAGTAAATTCCAGAAGATGCTTGGATTGCACTGGAAGTCATACCACTGCGAAGCTCTTTGAAAACCTAGAAAGAAACCACAAATCAATCTCCAAATTTTGAGCAACAACAACCTCCAAAATGGGAAACCCTAATTTTACCCTCCGAGTAGCCTACGAGTCTTCGGAATAGGCCAAAGGTCAACTGAAATGATCACGCTAGAGAAGGGGACATTACAGTCCACCCTCCCCAAGATTGCTTGCCCTCAAGCAATCGCAAGTCTGGATGCTGCAAAATCTCCTCATTCTCCCAAGTTGCATCCTCCAAGGGCAAGTTCTTCCACTTCATCAAGTATTCTCTGATTGTTCTTCTCAAAGAATGCTCTCTAAAATCAATAATCTCCTCTGGAATCAAAATCAATTTCCCTTCTTCATCAAAAGGTGGTAACTGTGATGAAGCAACAACATTATGTCCAAGGGCCTTCTTGAGGCGAGACACGTGGAAGACATTGTGTACTCTGCTATTCGATGGTAGCTCCAATTCATAAGCTACTGCTCCAACCTTTCTGATAACTTTGAATGGCCCATAGAAGCAAGGTTTGAGCTTCTCAGCTCCACTCTTCTTGTGAGTAGACTGTCTGTAAGGCTGAAGTTGAAGATAAACCATATCTCCAACCTCAAAAGAGCACTCAATACGCCGCTAATCAACGTACATCTTCTGCTGATTTTGTGCAATCTAAAGGTTGTTCTTCAAGGACTTCAAGATATCTTGACTATGCTGCAACAAATCCTTGGCTTGAGGGTCTTTGCTATCACCAAACACCAAATCAGCAAAGCTAGGAGCCTCATAACCATAGAGAGCCATGGATGGAGACATCCTTATTGACATGTGAAAGGATGAATTGTAGCAATACTCTCCTAGGTGAAGCCATTTCACCCATGCCCTTTTCTGTTCCGAAACATAGTTTCTAAGATAGCCTTCCAACCACTTGTTCACTATCTCTGTTTGTCCATCAGTTTGAGGGTGATAACTAGTGCTTGGAGTGAGCACCATAACACTCATCATGAAGACTTCTTGCCAAAAAGTGCTTAGGAACTTGTTGTCCCTATCACTCACAATGTTTTTCGGCAACCCATGTAATCTAAACACCTCATGGAAAAACAAATCTGCAACTTGAGCTGCTGAAAATGAGCTAGTGATGGCAAAAAAATGAGAAAACTTTGTTAATCTGTCCACTACAACATAAATACAATCTTTTCCTTGAACCTTTGGAAACCCACTGATGAAGTCCATTGATATGGTTTCCCATTTTTGGTTGGGAATGGGAAGAGGTTGCAGCAGACCAACTAGTAGAGAATGCTCATTTTTGTTCATCTGACAAGTGGGACAATCCTGGATGTAGTGTTGGACCTTCCCTTTCAGCTCCTTCCAAGAAAACCTTTCCCAAATCTGCCTATATGTCTTGAAAAAACCTTGATGACCAGCAAGTGGAATGTCATGGAATGTCATCAAAATCTTCTTTTTGAGCTTAGAATCAGCCACCAAAAAGATCCTTCCCTTGTAGTGTATCAAACCTTCAACCACCTTGTACCTTTCATCATGAAAAGTACCTTCAATGACGTTGATTGCAAACTGATTTTTGGCATAATCAGCAAGCAATATCTCCTTCCAATCAGCAGTAAGCTCACACAATGAGCTCAAATGAGGTCTCCTAGATAGAGCATCTGCCACAATGTTGTTTTTCCCCTTGACATATTCAATGTCAAAATCGTAAGCTTGAAGCTTACTCACCCACTTTTGTTGTCTTTCATTCAAATCTTTCTGATGCATGAAGTGCTTGAGACTATTGTGATCAGTCTTGACCACAAAATTGCTCCCCACCAAATATTGTATGAACTTAGCTAATGCATGCATGATTGCAAGCATTCCTTGTCATAGATGGAGTAGGTCCTTTCAACACCCCTTAACTTTCTACTTTCAAACACAATGGGATGCTTGTCTTGCATCAAAACTGCTCCAACACCTTCTCTGGATGCATCACACTGTAGCTTGAAAGGCTTTGAAAAATATGGTATGGCCAAAACTGGACAAGAGCTCATGATCTTCTTGAACTTATCAAAAGTAATTTGAGCCTTTTTCTGACCAACAAAAATCCCCCTTTTTCGTGAGATCAGTAAGAGAAGCAGCATTTTGTGAGTAGCCTTTCACAAATCTTCTGTAAAAACCACAAAGACCCAAGAACCCCTTCAAATGAGTCAAGTTCTCTGGAGGTGGCCAATCAACTATCACCTTGATCTTTTCAGGGTCAACCTTCACTCCATCAGCATTGATTATATGACCAAGGTAGAGCAGCTCCTTCATTCCAAATTCACATTTGGATTCTTTGGAAAACAAACTTTCTGATTCTAGGATGCTAAGCACTTCCTCCAAGTGCTTGAGATGTTCTTCCCATGTCTTGCTAAAGATAAGGATATCATAAAAAAAAAATACAAACTTCCTTAGCTGCTTCTGAAAGACTTTATTCATACAAGACTGGAAGGTAGCAGTAGCATTAGTCAACCCAAATGGCATGACTAAAAACTCGAAGTGACCATAGTGACATCTAAATGATGTCTTCTCAACATCAAACCCTCTCATCCGAATTTGGTAGTAGCCCGACCTCAAATCAATCCTTGAAAAGAACTTAGCTCCATGTAGCTCATCAATGAGCTCATCTATCCTCGGAATGGAGTACCGATTTTTTATTGTGCTTTGATTCAAAGCACAATAATCCACACACATGCGGATAGTGTCATCCTTCTTCAGAAGAAGAACAACAGCTGAAGCGAAGGGACTCTTGCTTGGACGAATGAAGCCCATCTCTAAGAGTTCCTTTATGTTTTTCTCAATCTCATCCTTCTACTTCTTAGGGTACCGATATGGTGTTGTGATAACTGGCTTAGCCCCTTCCTTGAGTTCTATGACATGTTTAGATCCCCTTTCAGGCAGTGGCCCGGGAGGTAAATCAGCAAACACTTTGCTCTTCTTGGTGAGTAAAGACTGAATATCTGGAGGATAGTCCCTCTTTGTTTCAACCGGATTAGTTGGAAGAATCATACATTTTGCAGCCCACCCAACTTGATCATGCCGAATCAGCCTTGCCATTCTTTTGAATGACACAATCTGAGGACCGCCATTGGACATTCCTCTTAGCACCACCTTCTTTCCATCGGATTGAAACTTGAGCTCCATGGTTTGTAGATTTAGAGAGATCTCTCCAAGCGAATGCAGCCATTGAATGCCTAGGACGACATCCATATCTCCAATGTTGACTACATAGAAGTCATCTTTGACTTCATAGTTGCCCAATTGCATAGACATGTTTGAAATCTTCTTGGTGCAAGAAATGTGAAACCCATCTGCAGCCATAACCTTGAAGCCTTCAAATTCTTCCGTTTGGAGCCCTTTCTTTGTCACCATACCTTCATCAATGAAGTTATGTGTTGCTCTTGTATCAATCAAAGCAAATATTCGCTGCCCCTTAATCATCCCTCAAACTTTGAAGGATTCATTTTTGTGAAAGCTCGAAAGTTGGGAAAAAGCACCCCCACCTCCTTTTTCATCTTCAGACTCTTTTGGGGCTCTTTCCACTTCGTTGTCATCAAAATCAGATTGCTGGTCTAAAAAATCAAAATTACTTTCTTTAGCTCAGTAGTATTCAATTTGATGAATTTTGACTCCTTTTGGGAAAATATGATCTTGGGACCATTTTTCTCTACACCTGAAACATAACCCCTTTCTTCTAAGTTCATTAAGTGTCTCTGGATCCAACCTTGTGACATGAGTTTTATGTTGTTTGATCCCCTTATGGTGAGGTCTTTTTCCTCTATCCTTTTTGTGGAATGAAGGTTTGGATTGGAATTTTGCTTTAGGAGAAGCCCACTCCATATTTCTTGCTTTCTTCATTGCCTCCTATAAAGAGGGTGGATCAAAAGCTTTAATCCAACCCTTGAGTGGTTCCATAAGCCCTTCACTGAATAGGATCACCAACCGCCTCTCAGTGATTCCCATGACCATTACTGAAAGTCTCTGAAACTCAGCTATGTAGGCATCAACTATGTCATATTGCCTAAGTTGTGCCAACTCCCTAAAATGTACTTCTGGATCTTTTTTCTCAAATCTCTCTATGAGTCTATTGGTGAACTCATCATAGGTAGTGATAGACCAATGACCCAAGGTGACTAGGCCATGGTACCACCATTCATGTGCTACCCCATTCAAGTGTAGCATAGCAAACTTGATTTCCTCCTCTTCTGCCATAGGTTTGAGGGCTAGATAGTTATCTAACTTCTATATCCAAGCTCTAGCTAAGCTGCTATCACTCCCATCGAAATGTGGAAGCGTAACCTTGTTGATGGCTTGGTGTAAGTATCTTTGTACTGTTGTTCCCCTATGTTCATGATGTCTTCCTTTCCCTTTATTCTTCCTTTTGTGGTCCACAAATTCATTGTAAGACATGTCTTGCTTGATTTCATCAGGATGGGAATCATACTCAGCACGGTTGAGTCTCAATTGTTCCACAAATGATGCATTTTCTTCAAGATCAGGTTGAGGGTTCACTGGTGCCAAGAAAGTGGGTTTAAATGGCTTGGAAGAGATGTAGGTGTTATTTGAAGTATGTTGGTTAACATGTCCACTATGCTGACTAGAAGCACTATGTTCACCTGTATGCCCTGGGTTGTTCTGTGGAATTGGGTTCTGACCCATTTTCCCCATCATGAAAGACATCATATCTAACATGGCGTCCATCTTCCTCTCAAACCTTTTTCCCGGACTTGGAGTTCTTTCTCTACCTTTTCCACTGTCATCTTTGTTGGTAGTAAACCTCTCATTACCACCCGATGTCCTCTCAGCATCTCCCATTACTATTCTCTGAGAAGAATCCCAATGTGCTCTTCATACCTTTGATGTTGTCTGACCTTCTGGAACCTGATATGGCTTCCATTGATTTGCAACTTTCTTTTCTTCCCTTGCTAAGTATCTTTTTTCTCTGTCACTCATAGAAATTCTTTTTCATAGGATGGCAGGATGTGTGGCTCTGATACCACTAAAATATTTTGAACCAATTTTTTTCAATTTTTTTAAATGCAATTACAAACAACATGCACCCATTAGGGTTAGCTCTAAAACTCAAAGATGTAGAATATAACTCTAACCAAGGATGTACACTAGGATCCTGAGTTGGGAAAGGTGTGAGAATATGGTCAGAGGATCTTCATGTACTGTTGAACTGAGTAACTCTAACCAAGAATGTGTCCAAGGTGGATGAACATATGGTCAGAGGGTCCTTACAATTTACAATGTTGAAAGTAAACTCGACGCCAAGGATGTGCTTTCCAACCCAGAGTGGGAATGGAGCTACCATATGGTGGAGATACTAAGAACTACAATGCAATTCAAAACGTAAGATAGGCGGCAAGCCAGCCTCTTCCACTTATTCAGCGGGTATTACAATGAAGCATAAGAAGAAGAAGTAAGATTGCTGACAGTACTATTGTTCAACTTACAATGAATTAGAGAGTGCCTACCAATAACATAGAATAAGAAGTATAACAATGTTGCAATATAGTATAATGTCTCCTCAATGATCACAATGACTTTCAATCCGAACCCAACTCAAATGACAGACTTTATGCAAGCTGATATGACAGAACATGGACTGAAAATGCATAACCAGCAACACATAACCCAACTAAAATGCTCATAAAAAACTCCTAACTCAACCAATGAACCTGAAACTAAATGCAAAGGACTCCAATAAGGATGGTGACCAAGTACCTAACATGAAACTTCAACTTCTAGCTTTGTATTTTTTTTGCACAACTCCCAAGACTGCCCCAGAAGGTACGGTTGCAAGAGGGGCAATTTTTAGCTAGAAAAAACCAGACTTCATTAAAAATTCTCAAACTTCACATAAAGGGGCGCCCTTAGCTAGAAAATGCATGGGTAAACTACCCAGAACCAAAATAAATTCGCCCAAAGACTTATGAGTCAAAACATCAATCTGCAATACAAACCAGCAACTCCAAATTTTGATTAAATTGCAAGAAATTGAACTACAATTGCAAAAACAACTACTACAATGCAAAACTCACTACAAAGCTCACACATCTACAACTAACTCTCCACTAGTTTCTTTCTTTCAAGCAAGAAGTCGACCCAAGGCTAGGAGGCATTCATTCCTCGAAGCAATCCAATCACCATTTCGGCAGCATAACTTTACTATAGACATAAGATGATCAAATGAAGGGAAGAGGTCTCCTTTTATAAACTCAGCAAGGAATCTCCAGAAGCTTCTAGAAGTGGCACCCTAATTTTCAAATTTGAAATAACCTTTTTCCCTCTAAGAATGGCATCCCACCTTCCAAGCAATATTTTGACTTTATTTTAAATCAATTCCCTCATCAAAGTTGGCGTCCAACTCAAGCATGATAATAGACCTTTCAAAAATAATAAATTACCTCCAATGAGGCGTCCACCCATGAAGACCACCTATTTAGAACAACTTGAAGTGATGAAGCTAGGCCAAGGGGGTCAACATTAAAATATAACATTATTTAAATTAATTAAACTTATCTCTTCAAAATGCATCCCAAGGCCAAAAATGATCAAACCAACTGAACTAGCTGAAGAAGAGAACCAACTGCACTGAAAACCACAAGACTACTGCCAAAAATAGAATTTACTAAAAATAGTAAATTCCAGAAGATGCTCGGATTGCACTAGAAGTCATACCACTACGAAGCTCTCTGAAAACCCAAAAAGAAACCACAAATCAATCTCCAAATTTTGAGCAACAACAACCTCCAAAATGGGAAACACTAATTTTACCCTCCGAGTAGCCTACAGGTCTCCGGAATAGGCCAAAGGTCAACTAAAATGATCGCACTAGAGAAGGGGATATTACAGTGACCCTACAGCAACATGGCAACTATATATACTTCAATTGTCATTGTGGGAATATTATTTCTTTTCTTCTCGACTGCTTTCTTTAACCATGTTGGGGAAGATGCCATTAATCCAGTGCCTCTACTTTCAACACTTACATTTTCTTTTTTTTCAGTTGATTAAATAGAAATAGAAGTATCTCGTACTAGAGAAGGGGGAACTTCAAAGAATGTGGGAAAAAAGTTATCATCAATTATTTGTTGAAAAATTCCCTCAGAGTCTGTAGGCACTAGCTTTTCTTGACTAGCCTTTTTCTTAGGTGTCGAGTGTACACTATCCTATTCACAAATTGATTTTAGCTTGGCCCCAGTGTCTTCTGGCTTCTCACCATCTCCTCTTGACCGTGAGCCAATTTTATACAACCTAATTGACTACTTTCCAGTTGATATATTTATGCCAGAGGCCTATATAGTCCCTTTCTCTTTTCTTTGCAAAACTCTTTGCTCATGGGGAGAACCCACATTTGGTGCCATTTTCCGTTCAACCAGTCTGAAGTTCTTCTCAAAATAGGGGCAAAAAGGACCATTAAGTTTGAAATTTCATCCTCCAACCAATTAATTTTGTACAAGGGCTTATTAGCAGGGGCCCAATATTCGGGATCAATGATCACCGAGTCTTCTTGTGCATCTTCTGGAATATTGAAAGAAATACCAAAAGCTTGTATTTTTCTTAAGGTCAATCTCATGAAATTTCTTCTATACACCTCACCTTCATCTGTACATTCTTCCCAAAAATCTTCAATATCAGTGCAATGTTCATAGCTACCAACTCCATGCAAACACTGAAAATTGGATTCATTCAGGACTTTCTACACACCCCTAACAATATTATTACTTTTGCAAGAAAATGAAGGCATGGACAATGGAAAAGCATACCCCTTCTTTCCCATGTTTTGATATTTAACATTTGCAATGGTCATTTGCCGACAAACTTCAAGAAAAACCAAGAAATCACTTGGGTAATGGGGCAATTTCAATGGAGCCTTCTCAAAACCTCCAATTCTAAGATAAGTAAATCTGTTGAACTAAATGTAGAAACTTCCAAACCTCAATACTAGAGCAGCTGCTTTAGGTGAAACCCAAAGCTCAGGTTTTCCATCAATTTTTCTCACAATTTCCATTAAAATTGTGTCATTGATGCGGTAGAAATTCCTCATTCCAACCTCCTTAGTGAGTTGTGGAAAAGTTCTATACACAGGCATATTCGGTGTTAGAGACCTTTGCAGTTCCAACCCTACCCACACAGCCTCTTGACTGGATAGAATGTAAACCAAGTATGAGCACATGTGGAAGGCAATAATTTGCCAAAAATTTATCAATTTCTCATTTAAATGATAACTAATAATCTTAGCCCAGTCAGTGAATTTATTCTCACTACAAATCAGCAAAACAAAATGACACATCCAAAATTCAAAAGAGTCCAAATATGCATTACCAACCACATGATGCAGCAAGGTGATAGCATCTAAAATTTCATCCTTAAAATGAACCCTTTTAAGCTTTGAGGGCAACTAAGACTTACCCTTTTTCTTGGACTTCAACCAATTCCTCGCAATGGAATTTTTGCACCATTCCTCATTCATTTTGAAAAACTCGTCACCAATAGCTATAAACATTTCCTCTATAGTTTCCCTCTCTGGAATTCTTAATGCGCGGGAAATGACTTTAGGAGTAATTCTTGCAATGATTGTCCACAGCTCTAATTTCCTAAGTCTTTGGAATGTAGCCCCTTGCGCATGCAATGACAAGGTTGACACTTTGTACAACCTCAGGAAAACCTCCCACATGCGCCAAACCACTCTGCAGAACTTTATCTTCTAGTGTTGTTCTCTCCCTTTGATAATCCATTGGCAAACTACTCAACAAAAGTAGAATAAATCCACATACCATAACTCAAAGATTATGTATGCATGAACTCGCCATTGTCTTTCTATATTGAAATAACTCTCTCATCCTCCACCGACTACAAAGATGACCAACAAAGACTTGCAACTCAACAAAGTGAACCAAGTCAGGGAATCAGGAAGTTATGAAAATTTAGAACTCCGTGACAAGGTTATAAAACTCATAGGACTAGCGACTAAGCTTGTTTTTCTCCCTTATTTTGAGTCTATTGTCTCTCCAGTTGTAACATTTTACATGAATTATTAATGAAATTTGATCAATGATCTTTCATTAATCTTCTTTGTCATTATGCATTGATGTATGTTTTAATTTTATCTCTAGTTTAATGAACTAGTTAAAGTACCTTGATTAAAACATGAATTCATATAAATGTTTAGTGGATTTGATAGGTAGTCATGGAGATTGAGTATTGATTTGTGAATTGTAATGCAATTTCACTAAGATTATGGATGTCTAAAATTAAAATTACCTTATAGTTCATATTTTAATTGTGTTAAAAGTAAAACTTGAACATGTACTCAGTGATTCATCACTCAACTCAATGCTTAATAACATATTAACAATAGTATTAGTAGCATATACAACAATGAACATCAGCAATTGTTTAATGTGTATCTAGTAGTTGAAACCACTACCAGACTTTTTCTTCAAATGATAAAATAAATAATACAAATAATTGAACATCAACACATTACTGAAGTTTGAATTTGAGTTTTTTTACTAATTATCACATGAAAGAATACATAGAGGCATTGGCAATGAAAATTTTTGCTCAAAGACAACCCTACACAAAGCTAAGTTGGAACTTGGAAACTCATATTATTAAAAATCAAATCACTGCATCACCTTTTCTAGCAACTTCCACTATTCAGGTGGTGGAATTGTCATTTGTTCTAACTGATGTTGTTTGACTTGAAGATTTGTTAACAATTCATGATTCAAATTAGAACCTATCTTCGATTCTCCAGTTAATTTTGCATTCAAGGTTAGCAATGGTTTGATGTAATCCAAATAGTTCACCACATCTGGGTTCTAAGGAAATTGGTCCAAATCAATCTTCCTTACATCCTCCATCTTATTTTTGAAATCATTCTTTCTAATGAATCGCTCATTTGTGTCAAAAGCCTCTGGAAAACCAAGCTTTGTGAATCTCCTTACCTTTTCATCCACCTCTTCATCTTGTATGCAGCCAAATGCAAATATTCCTTTGTTTCACGCATTCTCAAACACTTTTCAATGATAGATGACGTCATTGATGTAGCAAGCCGATTAGTAATCCGTTTTGATTTCAAAACATTGTCACTGACTTTGTAGACTATTTGTTGAGCTTCTTATAATGTTGTTTGATAGCATCAATCAATTGAAACATGTCACACAAATGATCAATCCTCTGCATTATTTCATCCCAAATCTTTTGTTTCATATGCCTCATTGTTTCTCAACAAAATGCAAATAACTTATTTTGACAAGACTTAATTTCATTTTTTGCTTCCATTAGCTCTGCCTCGAATCTTTCATTTATTTTTCTCTCCTTCTCCAATTTTTGTTCCCACTGTGCATTTCCATTCACAATGCTTAGTCTTAATTTTTCTGAAGTGGATTTTTCTTCATCATATTTCTTGTTGCTCTCATCTAGCCTTTGCTTCAGTTCATTCACTTCGGTCTCATTCTACTTATCCTCTTTGCTTGTTGATGTAGAGACAAATTTTTTTATTCTTTTTTTCTAATTCATTGCTCTTGTTATCTACTACTTTCCTCTTTACTTTCTCATTTGCTAGGTCTGCCTATAACTTTTCAATTTGATTCTACAACCTTCTTTCTCTCTATCTTGCTTTAGCAATGATGTGTACACCAATTCATTGTTCTTCTTTGATACATTAATTTTGTAAGTATTTTTGAGTCCTGAAAAATCCAATTGAATATTGTTCACCTGCAATTCAGATCGAGCCATCTAATTTGTTGGTTTGTTTTGAACTGTGGGAACAAGAATTTTGTACTCCATGATTTCTTTATTTGTGTCAAATGTAGGTAATACCATGGTTGTTGCAGACTCTGAAGTTACAACAGACACTCTCCATCAATTGCTTCTTTTCTTTTTTATTCAAGTTATATTTCTTTTTAAACTCTTCAATGTAATCAAAACCTAGGGACGCAGGAACAATGGAATGCTTGATTAGCAAAGGAATATGAGTACTTGCAGTTGCTAATGATGTCGCAACTAGACTAACTGGAAGTGGGGGAGTGCCTAGAAATAACTCCTTTGTGGTGGATCCACTAGTAGTGTGACTTGGACCTGTCAAAATCCTTTGCCTCTTTTGTATGCCTTGATCGCCTAGTGTTTCTATGGTATATTGTATTGTTGTCCTATTGTGTGTAATTTGTTGTTGTAGCACATATTGACCACTACTAGTACACTACCCTTACCATCGCCACCAAAGGCAGTGCCATCTGCACTAAGCTCTCCACCATGGGCATGTCCTAGTTGTGATTGTATCTAGCCATGAGGATGAGGATTTGAAGCTCTAATAAATTGACTTGTATGCCCTTGGTCTAATTTTTCACCTCCAAGCTCAAAGCCAGATTTATCAACTGGTTTTCTATGCTCTACATTTGTTACCATCCAAGGGCCTTGTCTTTGGAACCCCAAAGGACCACCTTCATAACCCATTTTTTCAGCAATGGCTATTCCTATAGTATATGCTTCTTTTGTGGCCTCACTTAAACCAAGTTTCAAATTGACATGGATTTTTTCTTCCCTATCATCATTAGATTCATCATCACTTTCTTTATCTTCTTGTTCATCTAGATGCTCTATATTCCACAATTTGCTAAACTCATGGTATTCTTCGTTATCCCCATACTCTGCAAGAGCTCTTGGATCGCCTAGTTCCTTCCTCATAGACCAAAAGGCAGTATTTTTTTATTGTGACCAATTTTTATCTGTAACTTCCTTCTCTAGAGAATCTGGTATTTTTACTCTACTAGATGGTTTATGACTTTTTTCATAAAAAATGTTGTACCTGCTAATTGTCTTTCGATGCAATGCCATAAATTCTGCTAACAATTCTTCAAAAGAAATATCATTCTTAGTAGCACTTTTCTCCATTACTATTTTGACCTCATCCCAAGACTCCTTGTTTCTCAAGTTTTCAAGCAAGGGTTTACTTTTCTCCATTGTTATTTTGACCTAATCGACAAAGTGTACTTCATCAATACTTTGCATTTTCCTTACATATTCCAATGCAAAAACCTTTTTTGTCACATGTATTGGAAGTTTGTATGGTTGTACTCCCGATCCATAAAATCTTAGCACAGTATATTCTTCCATTAAGTACCAATCAGCCAATTGTATTTCTTTTTCTAGTTGAATGCAGTTTCTACATGACATAGGCAATCTAGGCATTAGAGTATTTGTAATTGCTTGATGCAATGGAGCCAAAAAGTAGTCTACAAAATGATTGTAGCTCCTTCGAGAATCATTCATCCTTATCTCATTGGTCCATTCATATACTAGAGCCATTTTCTTTTCCTCAACATTACTATAGGGTTGAATCTGAAGCTTGTTGGTCTGAAACATTCCTCTAAATTTGAATAGAAAAAGATAACACAAGTAGGTTGTGAACCTAAATGTCTTGGTGGAACCTCCTTTAATCATTAAAATTTGTTTATGCATGGATTCTACAATGTGTTCAATAAAATTATATTTGACATGTGGAACACCATAATGAATATTATATACCATTTCAAGGAGGCTTGTACCCACTTCCAAATTGCTATCTAGTTTGAGGCAAAATGCTAACATGGAAATAGTATCTTGAACCCATGGTTTAAAAATATCCAAATCATAAGGAGGCTTATGATCACCTTTCACTTTGTTTCTATCCTAAACTATTTCATTTAAGAAAGAAGTTTTCTCCATTTCATCCACTACTTCATAATCACTAGCAAGTTTTTCTAGGTCAATGTGGACATTTCCAAATTCTTCGGTTGTAAACCCCAACACTTTTCCAAGTTTTTATGCATTAATGGATAACAATTCTTCTTTGCTATCTTTATTAGCAATTGCTCTTTTGTTATCATCATAATTTTGGGCATAGACCATGATAATTTTTTGGCAAGGGAAAACCTCATGTAACACCATGTGCCCTAATCCAATTGCCCATGGTGCACTGATACTATTAAATTGCATTTGCTTTATAGCCTTATTCTACGATGAAAATCTAAGTTCTAAAGTATGCCTACCATAGGTTTCAGGATCATAAATATCATGGTATTCATCAGTGAAACCTGGGGTTTTAAGAAATTTTGCATAATGTATTTTTTATCTAACATTGCTCTAGTGGTACTGGTGGTAGACATGCTTATACAATGTGAAATTGTGAATTCCCTATTAGACCTCCTTAATTTTTCTTAATTCTTAAGTCTCTCAACCCTAAACCCAAACTTCAAAGTTTGAAAAAATAAGATTTTAAGAAACGTCAAACGATGAAACGTAGCTGCAGGAATTCTTTCACTTACTCATATTTTGATTTTTGAAATGATTAATGCTAACAATTGTGGAAACTAGGTTATTGGAATGGCTTTGTTGGAAGTGGAACTGTGGAACCCAGAACAGGGTGGTGCACTGCAATGAGCAAACTGAAGACTAAAATCTCCATGTATGCTACTGCTAACCTTGTCACTTAAAAATAAAATCATTTAGCAATAGAAAGTGTTTTTTCTTCAAACATTAAAGTGAATGAAACTGAAATGTCTACGTGTTGCTTCCAAACTACACAATTAGTACATGGCTGACAGCATTTAAAACAAGCCATTTAGTCTCACATTGACAACAAATTCTAAACCGTTGATCTTTGTAAATCTAACGGTTAAAGGGTGATTCAAGAGGTTTAAGTTTGCAAGCCTAGTGCTCTGTGCATTTCATTCTGGAAAGCAACTACAACCATACATCAAATGTTCATCAAACAATTGAGTAATTTATGATATAAATAATAAACATGTGTTTTAAAGTTGTTTTAAACTTTAATGCGCTAGGATTGACATCAAGGCCAAGGGGCTGGTAACTTAACGTTGCAAAGGACTTAATAAAATGAATAATGATACTAGGAAGCGGGGAAGAAGGTCAATGACAAATTAGAAATCAATAACATTTTGGTAAACCTTAACAAGAGTGACAACTTTTAGTGTTTATAATATTTTTTGTCAATTTGATGGCAACTTTCTTTTTTCATTTGTATTGCTTTATGTTTTACTTTTAAATCTGCACGCAATTATTTCATAAATAGATAATACTTAATTTCTTACAGGAAAAAAAATTGATTTGAATAGATTCATAGACACTGAACTCAAAAAATAACTCTTTACTATAAATGAATAACAAAGAATAACACAACACAACCATTTATTTTATTACAACTGAATTACAATGTCACATTATTACATATATTTTTAAAGATGAGTAGTTGTAGAGCAGGCAACCTCTTGTTTTGTATAAATAACATATGTCACTTTACATAGACACAATTTATTCCAACCTGTTTCTCATGACAATCGATTACAAATTGATTCCAATTTCCAAGCTTCTGTTGGTGACAATGTAATACAAATGTGACACTAAAAAAAAATGCATGATTCCAAAGCTTTTGTTGGTGACAACGTAATACAAATGTGGCTCTAAAAATGAACGCAAGGGACTCGCCTAGCCAACAATGTTGGGGAAACAGGAGCTATGAAGATACAAAATGTACTTATCCCCTTTAAGAACCAAAATCATGCAGAAGATGAGGGGTAGTAAAATTGCTCCCATCTTCTACCTGCAGCCTCCATGCATCGGGATAGCACTTATCTCCATCAGAGCTCCTCATCCTAGTTCAAAACCTGTCTGAGAAGTCAGGTCAACCAAATCAACTTCTTCCCAATTCCACCCATTTTGAATTTGAAGGAAATTGGTCTTTTACTCTGTAACTACATAGCTGGAGGTAGGAGAATTTAGAATATCCCCAATAATACCACATCATCTTCTTCCTAAATCCTTATTAACCCTAAAAAATGGAAACCCTTAATACTTATGACACTATCCACTATCACTATCCCTATTTATGACCACTAGTTCCACTACCAGCCTGATTCGTGCAAACCAAAAAACCAACTTAATCTATTCATGTAACTTAAGCCTTACATGTACAATTTTAAAATGTTTAATTTGATTGACGTCTGGCTACATGCAAACTATACCTCTTGAGCTAATAAGCTGTCAAAATCGTTAGACTCTAGTGCCACTCAAACAATATGAAATCATTACAAATCTTATTTCATTAAAGCTATGAGTTGTCCAATCAATCGCTTCGTATGTTCATATGGCATTAATCGCTACCCGTAGTACGACTACCACACTTTCTTCAAAAAGATTGAAAATTTCAATTAAATGAAATGTAGTACGTCGAAACATTGAAAAGAGAGAATGAGTGATGAGCGATGAGCGATGAGCCTTGATCTCACCACGTGCCTACATCTAACAGTTCTAGTGTTATTCTGGAGGTTTCAATTCGCAAGTCTAGTGTTTCAGATATTTACTTCTGGAATGCAACTACAACCATCCATCAAAAATTCATCGAATGGTCATGGTTATATTAATTTGCACTGACATCTGGCTACATATATGGAATATCATTTGCACATATTTCCTTCATTACTTTGGTCCAGGGATTGTATTATAAATTATTTCATAATGTTGATAATTCAGCCTTGTTTGGCCTTTACATCCTTTGTGTAAAACGTTCTTAAGTTTTTAAGCCCCAATCCTACGTTCTTCATAGGAAGTCCCTCTTTTAAAACAAACTCTATGCATGTGCATATTTCTGCCACTTAAGTTCTTGTATCACTCATCACCAAAATCCTTCAAACCATCGTGTTCATTACCACGATGAGCAATGAGCCTTGATCTCGCCACGTTTTCGCATCTAATGGTTCTAGTGTTATTCCAAAGTTTTCAATTTGCAAGTCTAGTGCTTCAAATATTTACTTCTAGAATGCAACTACAACCGTCCATCGAAAATTCATCGCTCGGTCGTGGTTATATTGATTTGCACTGACATTTCACCACTGAATTTTTTTATTAGTTTGAGATTATGTTTAATTCACCAATGTTTTTTCTTAATCATTTGAAAATAGGTTTAATTCGCCAATGAATTTTTTTTTTTTTGTTTGAAAAAAAGTTTTAATTGTCAACAAAATTGTTTTTTCTGTTTTGAAAACAGGTTTAATTCGCCAATGGAAATATTTTCTAGGTTTGAAAATATTTTAATTGCCAATGAAAATATTTTATTGATTTGAAAATATTTTAATTGCCAATGAAAATATTTTATTGGTTTAAAAAAAATTGCAATTCGCCAAGATTTTCCACAAACTTCTAGCGATTAGAAAATATTCGCTAATGGAGATTTTTTTTTCCCGAAAAAATGAAAAAATTTACCACTAAAATTAATATTTTTATCAAGAAGTATACAAGATTCACAAAGATTTTACACTGTTGTCGAGGGAAGGTTTCTTAAAGTTATCATTGGTCAAGATCCACAAAACTTTGGTGACACGGTTGAAGAAGAGGGGATGGAATGAAGAAAAGATCACTAATTTCTAGAAATATCGATAGGAAATTCATGATTTTAACTCCCTCTATGGCTTTTCCCCTACATACTATAATTTTGATGAAATATATGATGATGAACATAGACACTCTTATGAGGAAGAATCTACGTCGCCACCTTGACCAAGCGAAATTGAAAAGAATGAGGAGGGACCATCGAGTAAACAAATGCAGTAGTAGTAACCGTCTGCAAGTGCATCGCCCAGACATACACAAACTCACACAACAAAAAGGTAGCCTTCGGTTTTTTAAGGAGCTCAAGGCTCATCAGGTTTGGTTGTCGAAGGATCTGTTCCAACTAGTGAGCCTTCCACGAAGAGGAGACGAACCCGTGGGTCCGATCTAGGGAAATTCTTAGAGAAGAATGAGGGGGATGTGGTCATCATCTCAAAGACACCATCAATCTCAATGGCGTAGGTAAGTTCCTCTCCCACTATTCTTTCTTCTTCTCTCTCTTTGGTCTCCCCATTTCTCAGTCTCTTCCCACTCTGTCTACTTCCACGGTCACTGTTGTGGCCTCTATTGTGTAGGCTCCCATTTTTGCACCTTCCTCCATGGCTGCAACTACCGCTTTCACCACTTTGTAGCTTCAGTTTCCAGACCTAACACCTAGTTCCACCTCTGCAGTTGATATTTTTCTTGCTCTATTGGAAGCACATACTCCCATGTCCGACTCACCTATTAGACAGGTTTCCTCGCCCCTACCTTCCACTATGCCAATGATCTTTTCATCCATTGCTACCCCTTTTACTCCTTTGAGTTCCCCACATCCCCCACAAACATGGCAAGGCGTCCCACCTTTCTCACCTATGACCCTAAGCTTCTTGACAATTTCCCCATCAGGCTAGTTAATGGGGACCACCCTATATCCTATTTCTTTTGGTCTACCCATCTGTGTCCCAATTGTCGGGCAAGGCATCGAGTCTCCTTCAGACTATCGGACTCAAATGGACTTGTTTAAGAAGGCTAGGGAGGACATGAGGTAGAAGAGGTGAGCAAAGGATGTGTTGGCTCCAGTCGCCCCAAAAAGAGAAACGTATTTTGATGAAAAGCAGGAAACGATAATGATTGCAGCCATGAAGCCCATAACCTCTAAGATCGAAGGCCAGATGCAATATGAAGATTATGATATCCGAGCAATAGGTTTCAATCTCAGTGATACCCTTTTGCACGATAAGGTGGGCCTCATGAAAGAAACACAAAAGGTAGTATCAACTGACTACCTGAAACTAGACCTAAAGCTGAAGAAAAGGGAAGAAAAATTGAAAGATATTGAGGCTACAGTAGAGAGGCATTAGGTAGAGATAAAAGAAAAAGATGCAGATATTGCCCGCCTAAGACAAGAGCTGCAAGATAAAAAATTTGTAGCATTGCAGGTGGAACAAGCAGAGAAAGCTCAACTCCAGGCCAAGATCGAAGTTGAGCAAATAGAGAAGGAGGATTTGAACTTTGAAGTGCAAGCTAAAGAACTGGAGCCGCAATAGGTGCAAAAGGAGCTCTCAAACGCTTTGAATCAACAAAAATGACTGTGTGAAGAAATGGAACGAGAAAAGGAGGGACTGCAGAAGGAATTGGCGGATGCCCGGTCTCTAAGCGTAAGTGAAAAGAGTGCCAAGTAGTTGGAAGAGAGGGAATTACATAAAAAGATGGAGGAACTGCAAAAGATCCAGCAAGAGCTCTCTGACGCTTCAATAGTGCAAGTGTAGGTCCAACATGAGTTGCAGCCCAAGGAGGTGCAGTTTCAAACAGAGCTCCATCAAGCTCAAGTTGCAATGGATACTGAGAAGTGGGTGAAGCAAACTATAGAATCTACCTTATAGGCCTAGGAAGAAGAGTTGGCATGGTTGCACCTTGAGGTTTTAGATTCTTTGGAAATAATAAATAAGTTACAGGAGGAAGTCAAGAGTAAGGAATCGCAAGCCAAATAATTGCAGGCCGTAGCGATAACTCTAATACAACAGGCTGATTTTCTCCATGTCCAGCAACAACTATATGTCTGCAATTGGGATAATGAACAGCTCTGAGATATATGGCAGATGTGCAAGAGTTAAGTATGAAGGTCAACCCAGTCGTAGAACAAATCTTGTAATCCATCGCTCCTCGGGCGGCTAAGTTGAAGCTCTTAATTGAAAAGTTATACAAGGTCATTGATGATGCCTTGCCTGATGGAGGGATCACAGATAGACGAGTGGTCGTGAAGAAGGCCATGAGTTCATCAACTGCAATAAGGCAGCCCAAAGGGGTAGGGAGTGCCACCGTGCTTTAGAGCTTAAGGTTAATAAGGTGAGGGAGCACTTTGAAGGATTAGTCAAATTAGGCCTCCCATCCCCATTTCTGCTTGATGGAGTGTTGTTGACTGAAGATCGAATCAAACAATCACTAGAGGACAAGCATCGCAATCAGTTTTTTCTTCCAGGCCCTGAGTTTGTCACCAAGCACAAAGGAGATTGAAGGAATTTTGCATCCTCTCATGTGGCTCAGCTTTCACATTGGGTCTGCATGGATGAAATTGAGCGATATCTCTTTCAAAGAGATAATCGATTTATATCAGGCATTTGAGGAATTGAGCACACTGGTGCAACCTTCAGAGGCAGACCAGGAATCCTTGCATTCTGCATTCCTTAAACTCTAAGGATGCACCCCTTTTTCTTCTTTTTACTACAAGCCAGAGTACTACTGGGTTCCTGCCTTTGCAGGCAGAGTCCCCCTAGAAGTCCCCAAGACTGTAGAGCTTTTTCTCTACATTTTGAAATTAAATGTTTTCTTCAGTTTTCTTAATTTGGGTTTGGTTCTTTGAGTTTTCGACCTCGTGGCCTTTTCTATCATCTATGTTTTATTCCTTTGCACGTCGCCTTTAAGGATGCCACATGTCAACAGGGCACATTTTTCAAATGTGACTGCTACCTCCTGCTCTTGCAAAGGCGCGTGATGGCGCCACACGGAATGTGCTAAAAGCACTTTTATTTCTGGGGTCTTCAGCCGTGAAGGGTGCCACAAGTTGACACTGCAGAGTTTCTTCAAGGTAGCTCGAAGGAAAGCCTCGATGATTCTTGTCCGCGTACCATGTGTCTTGGGTGGGGATTTTATTCAAGGACGAAGCATGAAGTGTCGGAAGAGTAGTGGAGAATGCCACCTATCATCTAGACAAAGCCCCGGGTATGCTTTATGCCTGAGAAGGAATGAAAAGTGCATTATTTATGTCTTTCGCTAGATGTGATGAAGAGCGTCATTTTTTAGTGCGCAGGGTTGTAGGCACCATTGAGGATCGAAGGATCCACCCACTCAGTGTTTACAACAACCGCCTTGTTCTCCCTATCCATGATCAACTTTGTGGCTACCAGAGGGTCTTAATTACGCATGGTGCCTAGGTAATTATGGGTTTTTGTTAGAGAGCAGTCATTCCTGAAACAGCTAGGATCTACCAGGATAGATTTTGCAGTAGGGTTAATTGAAAATAATGTTTTAGGGAGCTTTGAGTTGGGTTTCAATCGGTTATCACCAACTGAAACTTAATTGCTATACGGGCCTATCAGAAAGGAGATTAGTCTCTGTTTGTTTTATGTAAATATCCCTGCAATTTTCTTTGGAAACGTTTTAATGCTATCGTTTAGTTTTTGTCTTTGCAATCCAAAATGGTGGGAGAGAGATTTTTGCTTGTTGCTTCTGTTATCTTATAAAAGGGAATTTCAAGCCTCTCCCAAGGGATCAGTCTGTTCTGTTCATAATTTTATCAACGATTATTCACTATTTTGTGAGAAATACTTAAAAGATCAATTCAAAGTGAATTTCTTTCTAACATCTGACCTTAAGCAATTTGTATCATTTTGAATCAAGTAATAAAAGAAGGGTGCATCAAAATTGTGCTAAGTTTTGCCTCTGTTGTGTGTTTTACTTTCTATTCATAGCAGTTTTATGTTATGTGTCATAGATGTGTGGATGTGATCTTAACAGTTGATCTTTTAAGTCTTTTGGCTTTTATGAGATTTGATGTAGATTTGCATTTAATTAAATCATGTTATATACTCTTTCATTACTATAGTGATTTATGTTAATTAGCATACTAGGCCTATGAGTGAACATTATTTGTGGGAATTCAAGGCATTAGTAGGTGTTTTTAGGTGTATCATACTCTACTAAGCCTTAGTGGGTGCTACCAGTGAGAAGATCTAAATGTTTGCTATGTGCTTATCCAAGCCTTAGGTAGTTCATTCTCTTCTCAACAATAAAGGGTTTGTGGCACTCTGTGTTCATTATTTAAGAGTTGATATTCTAGTAGGAGGATTTGAAATGTTGTAAAAGCTTTGACACATCACCTTAGATAGATTTGATTTTTGCATTCTTTCTTCCCCTTTTCTCCCCAAAACAAGAATGAAGAATTGGCTTGTAAAATTCTGGAGGTTGTTCAATGAAGCGCAATTAGTCCCCATTCACAGTTGGACTTCGCATAAGGTTGTTTCCAAGAAGCGTTAGCTTCTAGGATCAACAAGCTATATTATTGATTTCTACATAAGATTAATAAGTATTATTTTCAATCCTTTTTACTATCTTTTGCACTTGTTGACCTAAATTTAAAATATTTGTAGTGTCTATTGTTAAGTCATCAATATTTTCCTATGTAGCGATCTATCATTGGGCTATCTAGTTTCTTTGTGCTTTTGAATTCTTTTGTTGCTTCCATATATTTGCACATGTAACCTAGACTCATATCTCCCCCACAATTTAGATTGGTTTAGAAGGGTTGTGGGTCATAAGACTAACCCTAACACGTTTAGGATAATCACTTTGAAGGAATATTGTGTAGAATCACTTGATATAGAAAGGAGTTTTGGGTTTGTTGTCAACAATCTTCTATGTGCATACTTGGCTTACCCTTTCTAGATAAGAAGCCATCAAGTGTAGAATGGAATGTGGTGATGGACAAATACGAGAGTAAACTTTCTTCCTAGAAAGGAAAATAATTATCACTAGTGGGTAGTACTAAAAGCCTCTCTATTTGTTATCTCATTATATATCATGTCTATCTTTTAGAATTTGGGAATGAGTCCTCAAAGAATAAGTTTAGGTCTAGGGATTTTTTAGGTATATTGCCAGATTTATAGGTATGACACATTTTGATGAATATTAAATCACTCTTAATTTTAAATGTTGCAATTTTGGACGCAACTATCATTTCTATCTTTAGAAATATTTATGTAATAAAAATAGTAACTTATTTTTACCAAATTTGTGATTTAAGTAGAACATATTCCTTGAAAATAATATCTATTGACATCTTTTACATATGTTTTTCTAAAGATAGATATGTTAGTTTACTATTTATTTTGTGTATTAATTAATAAACTCAATTATACTTATCCAAGATCTAATTAGAATGTTAATTATCTTTACCAACTTGATTAGATTTGTAATTTAAGTAGAATGGATACCTCAAAAATAATCTCTCTACATCTTTTACATAATTTTTTCGAAAAATAAATATATTAATTTATTATGTATTTATTGATATAATCAATTATATTTATCTTAACATATAATTAGAATGTTAATTAATCTTTTCCATCTACATTGAAATAATTTTTGTAAAGGGGTTGTTCATCTCCAACAATTCATGGCCCTGCAAAATTCAAAACCACAATTCATTGCCGTGGAAAATTCACCACCAGCAATTTCATAATTGTATATGCTGGTGATGAATTGCTGGTGGTGAATTTTCAATGGTGATGAATTGTTGGTGGTGAATTTTCTTAAAGATGAATTTGTCATTGTTGACATGAATTGTTGGAGGTGAATTGCTCAGGATGAATTGTTGGCGGTGAATTTCCCTGAACCCGTTCTTCTCTGTGTTATAAATTTTATGAGGGGTAGGTCGTTGGCTTCTATAAATATTGTGTATGCTACGAAACCAAAACATTTACCTTGTAGATCTGAAAGTATCACGCCCCTAGATAACATGACAGATGACGTCAGGAATGCCCATCTAGAATAGTGGAGCTATAATCACTAAAGAGTTAAGTCGATAAGATCAGCCACTACCATTGCCAATGCCATGGAGTCCATCCAAATGCTTGTACCAATTGCAGCAATGGTTATAGTAGAATTTTGTGCTGTAGGATTGACGTCTCTGGCCAAAGCAGCGCTCTCCAGAGGACTGAACCATTTTGTGTTTGTGGTGTACTCCAATGCTCTTGCTGCAATTTTACTCTCCCCTATTGCATTCTTCATTGACAGGTAATCTTTAATTCCTTCTCCCTGCATTAATACGCACATTGAGAAATATATCTGCATTTTCCAATTGTAGAAGACATGGGTATCTACTATCTGCATTTTCTCAGTATACCACAGATAAATTGTATAGGTACTAGAATTAGATTAACATTTTTAAATTTTGTTGCATTCAAATAAGTAAATCTTTTCTCAAACCCATCTGCCTGTCCAATTCTGAAATCAACACCTGCAAGTAGAAAATATGTGTCAAGAGATGAAAATAGAAGTATTCAAACATGCATCTTCCCACCGCCAAATTCCCCAACATAGTTTTGTCCTGAGATTTGAGATTTCTGTGGCTTATTTGGTCATGATTCCCTCATTTATTTATTTTCTGGTTTTTGGTGCAGGGACAAACGACCTCCCCTGACACGGTCTACGTTGGCTAGACTTTTTGTGCTGGCATTTTTTGGGTAAATGTTTGTGTTTGAGTGATTAAAATATCACAGGGGTTTGCATTTATATAAGTTTCAGTATAAGCAGGAGGTATTTTCCAGTTCGACAGCATGTCAAATTGTGATATTGCTACCTGGATTCAACCGTGTAGTTTTTTACGAGTCAAACTCATTGACCCATGTTTCATGAGTAGTGGTTCACAATAGCCCAACTCTCATCCACTTAGCACTCATTAATTATAATGAGAGTTGGGCTATTGTGAACCACTACTCATGAAACATGGGTCAATGTGTTTGACTCGTAAAAACTACACGGTTGAATCCTGATAGCAATATCACAAGTTTCAGTATAATTACAATAGTTCAAAGCAGTTCACGAGGCACTCAATGAACTTTATAATCCAAGTAAACAGGAAAATATGCTGTGAAACCATTACTACAACTGAATGCAAAGGAATTATAAATGCTACATGCAAAGTGTGGAGTCTAGTATCAGCTTTGATGCCTAATTTGCACTACCCACAAAGAAAATAACTCTTTGGAGGATCCTAAGATTTAGTTGCAACTGTCTCTGTATTTGTATTTTCTATCTCACAGATGTCCTGAACCTCAGAGAGCCTGATATAATTTGAAACCTCTACATAGTGGCCAAGGAATCCAATGAATATATTACAGGTTAAGGATCCTGTTCACCCTGATGCATATGTAACTGAACCTTGGTTGACCTTATAAAGGTCTTTTTTATTGGGTTTCTCTCAAAGAAAACCATGTTTTCTATAATCTAGACAATTAGAATATCTTCTTGTAAGGAATTCTAAAGCATTAAAAACTTATATTAAGTCTGTCAAGCCCTTGTGATTGTTTTTTAAATAAGTATTAGAGCAGCAGCATAAAATTTTAGTCCGCAATTTTGAACATTTCTTGCATTCCACTCAAGGTCTTATTCCTTGGAACATGTGGGCTTGTAGGATTACTGTCATGCAGAATTGTGTGATTACAGGTCTAAAGGCCACTTCTGTTGTTCTCGCTTCAACAATGCTGAACTTGGTACCTGCCATTACTTTCATTCTGGCAATAATTTTCAGGTAACACTTAACAATGCAATGTTACCCATATTAATCACTTTTCATATATTTAAACTTATTGGTATTCATACATGTAAGAAGTTCTTGGCTGTTATAGCTTCTATGATATAAAGAAGAGCAATCCTACACAGTAAATTGAGTTTATAATTTGTTGAGATTAAGTTTTTTTTTTTTTTTTATCATCAACATTTTCAGATCACATTCTATGATTTATATGAAAATGATAGAATAAAAACTTGCGTGTTACCATCTTTGGGAGCAGTCTCTACCAATAAAAAACAATTAAAAAATGAACCAATTTGTTTTTTGAGTTTTGACCCTCCCTTTTCTATTATTTCATTACTAATACTTTCCACATTAAATGAATACACCTTGTAATTATAAGCAAATCTGGATTCTGTTTAATATTCTTTGTTCAGGCTGGAAAAAGTGCACATTAAAAGTTTGAGTAGCTGTGCAAAAGTATTGGGGACCCTCATTTCTGTGGGTGGGGCAATGGTTGTCACTCTGTACAAGGGTCCGGCTATAGGAAAGTTTTGGTCTGCAATGCAAAATCTGGAGGAAAATAATGTACACAATACGGATTGGATTTTGGGTTCCCTTTTGTTTGGAGGAGCATGTGTGTCTGTGTCCATATGGACCATAATGCAGGTGAAAAAAATTGTATAATCAGGTAGTAACACAACAATTTTGTTACTCCATATGACAGGGAGTAACACAATAATTTTGTATAATCAGGTAGAAACTTTCGACAAGTATCCAGCAGAATTGTCAATTGTTGCTTTTACAGCAGTATTTGGAACCATACAGTCAGCTGCTGTTACATTTCTGGTGGAACATAATTTAGCTGTTTGGAATCTACGCTGGGACATTGAGGTTATAAGCATTGTATATGCAGTATGTATTACAACTCAAGAATTAGTCTTTCTATAATTTCTTTCCATCTCATTTATTCTCTTAGTAAAAGTCTTCCCATCTTGCAGGCAATTATGGGTACAGGTTTAACATGTGTCCTGCAAATCTGGTGCATCTGCAAGAAAGGACCTCTATTTGTGTCATTGTTTAAGCCTGTTAACATATTGACGGCAGCCATTGTAGGAGCCACATTTCTTGATGACAAGCTTTATATTGGAAGGTTTTGAATCTAAAATTCCTTCCAAGTAGTTATCCTTTGATTTTGTATGTTTTGGGATAGAATTACAGAGGATGACATTGTTGGGATGTCTATTTTGAACCTACTTTCACAATTTGTTGGCTTATTGTTTCATTTGCAGTGTTGTGGGAGCAATTCTTATCATTTCAGGCTTTTATTTTGTGATTTGGGGACAATCAAAGGAGAGCAGTACAGAGAGCCGTCCAGATCCACAAAAATGTGTCAGCATTGATATTAAAGAACCTCTGTTGGGTTGTCATTGTAGAGTTACATAGTTACGTCTTTTGCAGACCACCTATATGTAGTGCTGCCATTGCAGAGCTAAGTCTATTGAGGTAACACATAATTATTTAAGTCTTAAATAAATTTCAAAAAGAAATAGAGAATGTTACAAAATTACTATATATATTTTAAATATATCTATTTTTTAAATGTTAAAGAGTTATTGTAGTTATTTTATTTATTTATGAGTGAGGAGGTAATAAAGACAAGAGATGCAGAGCAACGAAGTTCTTTCCAAAAAGTTCTAGAATAGTTATGTTTTAATTTGTTGTATTTGCTAAGTTTTAGCAACAATGTTGATAAAACAAATAAATAACAGGTACATAAAAAGCAAGTTTTCCTCTAATAATAAACAGCTGACATTTATAACTATATTTTGGGATTACATCAACATGTAATATATGTATAATAAAAAACAAAAGTATAAATGAAATTCAATCATTTGGTAAAATAAAAATTGCTAAAACCAATTCACAACCCAGATGCAAAACCAATAGATGGCTAACAGTTAACAAAGAATGGGAGGAGACTGTATTTTTGTTGTGTACCTTATGAATGTTAGAGACAAAATGGCACCAAACATAATGGAGTGCTCAATATACATACAACCAGAGCTAGATATACTAACAACTTGAGGCTTGAATTTTCACATGCCTTCTTTTCAGAGGGGTTATTAACAAAGGCAGGAGCATTTTGTAACCAAAATTAAGACACAATGATCCAAAAATGTTTGAAGATGTTGTATTAATATGTATCTATGTGCAATTGGATCTTGTTCAATCAAAAGACATTTATTCTTGTGCACTTTGTGACAGATTGATTATTTTGCATGAAAACACAGACCAAATGGAATAATTTTAAAATCATATATACACATATAAACATACAAGTCATGTAATTCAATTCAGTTCAGAAAGTATAATGAATGATTTGTGTAACTGTTGTCTTCATCACTTATTTACAATTCAAGTCAACTTTAAGTTGCCTTGCTGTTATCCTTGTTCTAAAATCTTACTTGTAGTCTTTGGCAAATAATCTCAAAATTGTTTGGACGTGAGTTTCTTCAATATCTCAAAAGGTACTTAAGTTATTTGAAATATACATTACAAAAAAGAAACATCTTAAAGTTAAAAATATTTAGACCTGTTCTTTAAACATTTCTTCATGCTTTATCATGGTTTTTCTGATTTGTTCCATTTTATCCTCTAGGAGATTCTGCAGAAAATGCTTTTGTCCAAAAGCATGCACAACTTTGCTACAGCTGTTGTTGATGTTGGTGTGAGAGGAGGTGGGGTATTTTGAAGATACATCTTTAAAAATTATTCTGTTGCTCCTGCTTATGATGGAATCATGGAACATCCTGAACAGTTCTAGTAGTCTGCATATATAAACTAAAATAATTTAGTGACTCCAATTTCCAAAAAAAAAAAACACAGCACAACAAAATTGAATGGTGGTTTGTAACTTTGTGAAATCCAATAAATACATTTTTTCCCTTTTAGAAGCTTAATAGACCTTGTTTTATCTAAGGGAAGGCAGAGAAATCCATGGTACAATAAAATTGTCTTTGAAACAGTTCTGCCACTTTGTTGGGAAAAGATTTAAACAAAGCCACTGTCTAGACAATGGAACACGGGAATTAAATGAGAAGAAAAACATTCAGCAAAAATTGTAGAATTTGGAAAATATGAAGGAATAGGTAAAAGCAAGGAAAAGTAGAGGATAAAACAAATATCATGTTACACTCAGTTGTGTATAGGTGAATGAGAAACAACATACAGTAGAGCAAGATCTCAATAGGTTAGTTTATATAGCCTTTCTATTTTGTCTATCAACATATAGCAACATTTGAAAGTTTGGAACAGATGTTTTAGAACATAGAAAACAGCATGAAAAAGAATGCCCAAACCTGCAAAAGAATGCACAAACATGTTATCAATGCTTATGCTGTTCAAGTTAATTAAATGAAATTTACATCAAGAGGCAATATGCAGAAAATGAGATAATATTAAACAAAGAAATTACAGAAGTAGAAGATAAACATACTCTGTACAGGCTTTATATGTCTCCACACAGACCATAATGTCTGCAGTTTCTAACTTCAAATGGATATGAGATAATGTTGTAAACTGCAGAAGAGAGATGCAAGAAGATGATAATACAGGAAAAAACCCAGTAGACAGATGAAATATTTTGATGAGAGCCTTCACTTACCTTGGCATAAATCTACATCCATGAATGCTTCTAGTACCTCCTATAAATCCAGGAAATAAGTATTATATAATAAAATACTTCTGCAAGAAATTCCAATTCACAAATAAGGCTTGCAAAAGAAGAAAGTACCTTTGATTTTATATTGCTTCTTTTCTATTTATTTTTTTTCCATGAATAACAAATATTTTAAAACTACTCTTTAATATCCAACACTTTTTATTGCATGTTTGAGGATGTTGTATTAATATGCTGCAAAGGTATACACTGGAGAAAAACAGATTTTAGCATTACTCTGTACAAATTGAAAATGGGCATGGCTGTAGCCCTATTCAGTTATTGTTTTGTAAAGGTGGCTTACTTGTCATCATGTACACGAACTCCCCATTCATAATCATGAAATGTAACATATGCAGGATCTGCATCGAAAATAAAAATTCATCTGAGAAGTCTTCGATGAAAAAAACAACATTTGCCATGTTGCTTCATTGTATGTATGAAAATGTACAAGACATATGAGAAAGACTTGAAATTGGTGAGACATCTAACGGTGCATTATCCAATAACTTCAATGTACAAGTAAGATAATGCCCAATTTATTCCAAACATGCAGACCAATGCTAACAGAAAAACAACTACAAACAAAAGAAAGATGGCCTAATGCATGATTAATCCATGGAATGACAAGAAAAATGAAAATGTTATGGTCCTATGACATATTTCTAAAGAATGACAACAGAAAACGAAGGGAAACAAACTCAAAAGAAAATAAGTTCAACCTAGGCATTGGTGACAAACAAACAATGCTTGTGCAGAGGAGAAGATGCCAAACCTACCCATAGCTCTATATTAGTTGTTGAGCCCTCATACAAATGAGGGAACCTATAATAAGCAGATAGCAAATAAATCTAAGTGAACTTCATACAAATCACAGAACCTGTAATAAGCAGATAGCAAATAAATCTAAGCGACCTTCAAATGCCAAATCTGAATGCCAAATTATCAAGTGCAAGGACTAGAAGAAAATCTTACCTCAGGTCCCTTAAAAACCAGCTAATTTTTAGATGGAGAAGGGGAGCTAGTGCTACTACTATTACTACTTCTTCCTCTTGCAAGCCTGTACACAAATTTTGTTAGGCATTTTCATAACATAACTACTGCAGGATAGTGTAATAAATATTACATCTATAAAACATACCTTTTAGGACTTCGACTACTTGAAGTTTTCCTATTTCCACGAGGTGAACGCTGTGCAGCAAATATTACATTTGAGGTCAGGAAGAACAGGGGCTTGACCAACCAAAACAAAACTAGATAACCACCACCTCATTTCTGTCAGATTAACAGAAACGAGGAGATTTGAATTGTATCCGAAACAAACCAGATATCAGAATATGATGCACACATCATGTTTTTTCCTCAGGTTGTATTTCTCTATTTGTCCCTGGTTTTAAATTAGCTTACAGAATTGAGACAAAACATGCCTTGGATGCTCCCCTCCATGATTGGAGATATTAGTAAATCATGTCATTACAGGAAGAGTGAATGATTGCACATCATTGATGAGTCTTTCTAGAGAGGCAATTGAGCATCTTGATCAGAAGACTACAATGGGTATCATTATCATTACTGACAGATAAGTAATAATGATTTTGCAAGGGTGATGATAGAGGATAAGACTAAGCTTCTTTTACACCTTATGATGTTCGTTGAATGAAATTTTTGTTGAAGTGGGCTTGTTTAGATATATGAGACGGTGGGGAATGGTATGAAAACCCAGATTGTGAATGATACTAGGCCTGTTCAAATTGTATCTAAGAGAGTTTATTTTGAAGAAATAATGAAGGCATTAAGCACAGTTGCAAGGGATGGTATTGTGATTTCTTGTAATAGTCTAACCCCAGATTTTATTTTATTTTAAGTTTTCTATTTTCACACACACTGCTGTTATGAAGTTTGTAACTGTTTTCTGTCTGATTTCAGGTTTGGGTTTGTTTCTCACATGCCATACATTATTCATTGAAAACCATATGATATAAAGATTAAATGCCAAAGAAACCATACAAATACTTGCTAGGCAATGAACATTTCTTAACCTTCAACAGTCAGATTTTCATTGACTTAAAGAGCAGATTTGTACATTCATTGATAACAGAAAATAGAAGTATTTTTTTCAGACCTGTAGCATGATGCCAGGCAGCTGCTCGAACCCCCTCTCAAGTGCAATAATCTGAAGCAGGAAGGAAGCCCTATTCTCCTTGTCTTCTATCAACCCAACGCTGCTGGAACAACCTCAATACCCTGCCCCAAGCGCCAAACTGTAGGTGTCTTCAGTACAGAAGAACCACATTCACAAAGCCGTCCCTTATTGAAGTTCGACCCTCCTTCAAAAATCCATTTCTCACTTAAAAAAAACAATCTAGTGCTTGTTAGAATCGCCAAGATGAGAGGGAGCCTATGGACCAATACCCATTTTGAAATTCAAATGCTCCACAATGTTAGGAGCAAAAACGTGGGTTATAGAGCACAAATGAAGAACCCAGAAACCACTTAAATCTCCACCAAAATGAATAAAACTCTCACCAAAATCGTTCCCAAGAATAGACAAGCCAAAACCATCAATTTCCACCTCAAAATATATCGAAAATTCTTCTTCACTAACTCTGAAATCTGCAACTTGAAGCACACATGAAGCTCCCCTGAAGTTTCCCCAAATCCTCTCTTGATGTGGTCTTTCACACACGAAGAAAGGCAATCTTAAGTTTTCGTCTTAACAAGTCGAAATCGAGCTCAGAACCAAGCTTCAAACGCACAGCATCAAAATATTAAAACATCCATAATCCAAAATGAGCCTCCAGCATCAACTTTTAACAAAGTTTTGAGCAACCCCATAATGTATACCAGACTCCTTTGCTTTTGATTTAATTTAATTCTTAATTCTTTTCCCTCCATAGTTTGGGCACCCAAAATTCAAATAATATAAGTTTACTTTTAAAGTCACTTTTTTAATTAAGTCCCCTTTATGTTCCCTTTTTTTAATTAAGCATTATAAAGTCATTTTTAAAAGCACATTTCCCAAGGTAAATTTAAATATTAAAATAATTATCTCGAAGTGACTTAATCTTCTGAAAATGCACACTGACTAGCCTAACCAGGGCCAACCTGCCAAGTCTGATCAACCTAAATTGACTTACTATTTATAGTAAATTCTAAAAATAATAACTAATGCACCTTGAAACTTGAGCCGGAGAAATACTAAGATGCTTGAGATGGCTCACCAAAGGCTGAAGCGTTGTACCAGGACCCCTTCTAAAAATAACACTTACTAAAAATAGTAAGTGTTTCCAAATCAACCCTAACAAACAAAGGGTGCGTAAAATGAGGACATTACATTTTTACAAGTTCAATTTTGTTAATTTATTGAATGTGGGATTCTATCTCATGTTGATTGATATACATGGCTATATGACATGCTTGAGGCAACAGAGAAACAGTTACATTTAACATCAGTATAGTATAAAGTAAATTGAACTAGAAAAGATCAATCTCTAATAGAGAAAAGCATAACAATTAGACAACTAATGGAATAGTCTGCTACATGAAGGATGAATGACCTCCAAACTTCACATTTTTAAGTCATTTACTCATAAATAATGAAAAAACATGTTTGAAATGATGACCGCCACAATGGGCATGGATTTCCATTTAGATGTTCTTGTTCACAATTTTGTATATTAATTTGATCATCAATGTGTTTTTCTACTTTTTAAGATATTGTGATGAAGTAATATATTTTATATGGAGGATTCCCAATGTCCCATGACCCACTGATGTGATATCTAGATGTACCTCACTGTGCCAACTGAAACATAAATTAATCAAAAAACAACTTTTGGTAGGTAAGGCTACTATTTTCTATTACTTTTGGTGCCAAGAAGATCTCAGTGAATGTTGTTATTCTTTGTTCGGTAAATAAGGATAATTAGGTGGATAGTTTATGTCTGCGTGCGAGGAAGGAAGGTGAACTATATGAACCTTTCTTGTCGAAGATTTTAAAGAGTAATTAAAAAAAAGTAATGATAGACAATGTTGTTTCTATTACTTCAGATCCTAGGATGATTTCAGTGGATGTTGTTATTCTTCTTCTGAAATCTATGAGAACTGACTGAAGATTTTATGTCCATTAGCAGTGAAAAGGAAGTTATTTTGTTTATAAAGCTATACTTGTACTACTTATGTAGGCTTTGGAGGCCATACATAGCCAAAAAAAATAGTAAGCCTTCAGGAATTGATTGACAACAGTGCATATTAATAAACAGTCTAGCATAGTTATTATTGATGACATTATGAAGGCACAAGCACGACAGCTAGGAATTTTACTCTTCATTTTACAAATTTTAAATGTGTCTATTATTGAATGTAAATCAAGTCATGCAAATAATGTATAGGAATTTTGCTTCAGTTTGAGTAAAAATTTGGCCTCATGCAATGAAAATACAACTCATTAGGAATGATTAATGAGAAAATCAGTAGCACTTCTATTGGAATTAGAGCAAAAGAGTGGTAAGAATCAATATTCAAAACACATAATTTTATAAATAATCTCCCTAATGGAGGGTAGACCCCTTGGGTGAGAGTCTCTCAACTCAAGCTTGACTGTAAGACTCATATAGCCAACTACTATCAATCAGCAGCATACTAACTTCAAGTGCAGCATTTCTAAATTCATTATACTTTAATCACATATAATAAATGCATTCCAAACCACCTTCAATAGGGTCAACCCACACACACTCACTGACTGTGACTAGATCTGAGTTCAACTAAAGCATAAAAAGGCATGCACATAATTTAGATTAATGCTCTAATAATTAATAAATAGAATATTATTTATTACTAACTCTATGCCTTAATTCAGGTCTCTTGGTGCAACTACCTCAGCTAGACTAAATCTTCTAAAATAAAGGAATTTCTCCTGAAAAATATAATCACCCAAAAAATCAGTAGAAATTATATTTTGATAAAATTAAATAAGGTGTGCTAAGCACTAAGGAATAAAGAATGCTTATGAACTACACAATTCAACTTGTGCATGCTACTATTCATATTGTAAGTAGGTGATACAAGAGAAATAAAGTGGAATGTTCATGATTTTCAATGGTTGGGTGGTTATTCTATGTAAAATAACATTTTTTGGTTGTGTTGGGTATGATAAGGACGTTCACACTAATACATTTGATGATCCCTTCTAAATGAAAGAAGACATTGTGAAAATTCTATTGCAGTTACTCATTATTAATCTCCTATCTAAATAGATTATTTGATTGCCAAAAATTAATTCGCAACAAATATTGAAAAATAATACAACTGCAACTTCACAAATAAACTCACAAGAATAGAGAAGAAAACATGCACAATAATAAACACAATATTTTGGACAAATTGTCCTTGGAAAAACCCCGAAGGGAAAACCAGTACTGCAAATGAAGAATATTATTAAACTTCAGCAAATTAAGAGATACATAAACTACTTGTCTCTTACTGACAAAGCTCCGACAATATTCTACTCCGAAAATTCTTCCCTCAATTTCTCCTCTTGAAATTTCACTACTGTTGTCCCCAACGCTATCATTGCGCCCTTGCTATCATTGCAAGACTATTTGCTAACATTGCAAATTTACTTGATATCACTGCAAGTCTTTCTCAAGTGTGTGTTTTCCAAATGCCCATTAATCCCCTTTTATACTTTTCTCATTGAAAAACTAATGGCCATGATTTAATCTCAATCAATGGCTAAAATTAAATAGACTCTAACAAACCCTAACTAACTGGATTCTAGAAGTCTCTAGAGGAATCAATTAATTAATTAAATAATTATCTAGACAACTCACTTCTTTCTAGAAGTCTCCAAAAAAATTAATTAATTAAATAATTAAATAATCCTTAGGAATGGAGACACTTGTCCAAGCTACAAAAATTAACACTCCCTCTTAGCGAGGAAGGTGTTCTGCAAAACACCCAACCTATCTCTAAAGAAGATGAATTTCACCTTCCCCAATGCCTTTGTCAAAATGTCAGCTACTTGTTGATTTGTAAGTATATACTGTAGTTGAACAATCTCCCACTATACACAATCTCTGATGAAGTGATATTTGATGTCTATATGTTTAGACCTATCATGAAACACCAGATTCTCAGACAATTTGATGCAACTCTGATTGTCGTAGTGTATCACCGTAGTCTCAACCCTCTGACCAAACAAGGCCACCAGCAACTTCCGAAGCCATATCACCTCACACGTCGCAATGCTAGTTGCTATGTATTCTGCCTCTGCAAAACTCAAAACCATAGACTTCTGCTTCCTGTTGAACCAAGAGACAACTCCTGATCCCAATCTGAAGTAGCACCATGAAGTGCTTTTTCTGTTTGTTGTACTGCTTGCCCAATCTGTGTCAGTATAGCCTATCAACTTGATACCATCACCTCAACTATATTTGACCCCATACTTGATTGTACCACACAAATACCGCAACATATGCTTTATCGTTATCCAATGCACTCTCTTCGGCTCAACCATGAACTGACTAAGAGAGTTTACTGCAAAGGATATATCTGGCCTGGTGTTGACCAAATACATGAAAGATCCAATCAACTGCCTATATAAGGTGGGTTCTACATCCTTCTCCCTGGATGTGTCTACCTTCTTCCAATTTGTGATCATATGAGTAGACATGGCTCTACAATTCTCCATCTCGAACCTCCTCAAGATTTTGATGCGTATTTCCCTTGTCTAAGGAAAATCTCTCCATCTATCTACCACACCTCCATGCCTAGAAAGTAGTGAATAAGCCCCAAATCCTTCATCTCGAACTCTGCTACAAGGTCCCTCTTGCACTCCTCTATGAGCCCCAGTGAACATGTTAAAAACAAGTCATCCACATATAGAACAAGAATGAGAACCTCACCCCCAACCACCAAGTAGTAGAGGTTAGCATCTGCTTCACTCTTCACAAAGCCCATTCCCTGCAAGTATCTATCAATGCACTCATACCATGCCCTGGGAGCCTACTTGAGTCCATACAAAGCTCTCTTCAATCTGCACACGTGGGTTTCACTGTTATGTGCTACAAATCCCTCTAGTTGTTCTATGTATACCTCTTATTTCAATTCACCATTAAGAAACGTCGTCTTGACATCCATCTAATGGATTTTCCATCCCATTTGTGTTGCAAGTGAGATCACGGCTTGTATAGAAGTATACCTGGCCACTGGAGCGAATATCTCCTCATAGTCAATTCCCTCCTTCTGAGAGAACCCCTTGGCCACAAACCTTTCCTTGTATTTCTCGATGCTACCATCTACACTGTGTTTGATCTAATAGATGTAGCGCGATCCAACCATTGCCCTTATATCTGTTGGTCTAGGCACAACCTCCCACACATTGTTCTGCACTATTGAGGTTATTCCTCAACCATCGCATCTTGCCACACCTATTGTTGTGCGGCCTCTTGATAGTTGGAAGGCTCACTATCTACCGACTAACTGATGCCATATAGTCATTATACCTAGTTGGTTGTCTCTGTTGCCTACTACTCGTCCTAGGATCTCCCACAAACTCCTGAGTATCCCTATGTATCTGTTGGTTCCCACTACCAACTGTAGAGGATGAAGTATCAACCCTCATGTATTCCTGATGCATCTCTTGGATCCAATGCATCTGTTGCTCCAAACTCTGCAAACTCTCAGCACCTGAGCCTGTGCTTGTACTAGTAACTGTACTCGAGCTTCACTGCCCCTAATCTGGTTGCACGATCCTTGGAGCTTCTGTTGGTTGCTTACTCTGATCATCTACTAGCAAATCTCTGGACCTCCTAAATGCCTTGTCCTCCATGAACTTGACATCACGCCTAACAATAATCCTCCTGGCCCCTGAAATAAATATTTGATATGCCTTTGAGGTTTCACTGTACCCCACAAAGTACCCTCTCTCTGCAGTCTGATTTACTTGGAACGTGTAGGCCCTGGAATGTGACAATATGTCAAACTCCCAAATATCCTGAAATGGCTAACATCTAGCTTCTTCCCTGAGAACGCCTCCTCTGGTGTCATCTTGCCCAATACTTTATGTCGAACCTTGTTCTGTATATAAATTGTTGTACTGCATGCCTCTGCCCATCGTACCATGGCATATCCCGGTCATACAACATAGCCCTTGTTGCCTCCGATACAGACTGATTCTTCCTCTCAGCAACCCCATTATGTTGTGGGTTGTAAGTTACAATATACTCTCTCTTCATTCCTTCCCTGGTACAAAACTCGTGGAACTCTTTCCCTTTGTACTCGCCTCTATTGTCTGACTGAAGAACCTTTATCTTCCTGCCTGTTGAATTCTCCACAAGAGCTTTGAACTCTTGGAAGCAACTGAAAACCTCATCCTTGGTCTTCAAAAAGTATATCCAAGTCTTCCTGGAGAAATCATCAATAAAAGTAACAAAGTACCCATATCCTCTAAGAGACTTCATCGACATTGGTCCACATATGTCTGAATGTACTAGATCAAGAACACCCTTGGATCTAGTGTCACTCCTTGGAAAAGATGTTTTCGCAAACTTCCCCAACACAGATCCCTTACATACATTACCATGCTTTGTGCTCACCTTTAGAACACCTGTCCCTATCTCACAAAGCAATTTAAGTGCTCCATGATGTATATGGCCCATCCTCCTATGCCATAGCTCTCTTTGATCTCTAGAATTGTTGCTACTCATCAGTGCCTTATGAGTATCAAACTACAACCTGTAAAGTCGACTGCCCCTAACTCCAATAGCTATGGGTGATTTCCAATCCTTATGCTTGATTAACACATTCGCCCCTCTAAAGAGTACATTGTAACCTTTATTCTAAAGGATGGATATGGAAATTAGATTCATACCCAAGCTTGGCACGTGTAACACATCATGAATGGGAATTAGCTTGCCATTCTCCCACTGAAATAGAATAGTCCCTTTCCCAACTAGATTGAGTTTAGACATGTTCCCCATAGAAATATGGATTTTGATGTCCTCCTCCTTATAACTGGAGAAGTACTCTCTAACTCCTATCATATAAAATGATGCCCCACTGTCTATATACCAAACACCCTGTGAGCTTGAGCTAACCATACAAGCTATGAGAGCAAACTCATCCTCCATTCTGCTAGAGAGCTCATCTGCACTTGCTAAAGTTGTCATCTGCTTCTTTCCTTTCTTTTCATTCTTCTTCCTTTGTGGGCAATCGTTGACATAGTGGCCAAACTCGTGACAACCATAACACTTGATCTTAGATAGGTCCTTCTTCTTCTCACTTTCTGGATTTGATCCTTTGCTAGACCCCTTCTTCGCTTTCCCTTTTCTTGCTAGGGCAACGTTTTCCTATTTTGCCTCACTTTTCTGACTTTTATTGTTGGTACCACTGACAATACTTAGTCTAAGCTCCTCTTGAGTGAAGTCACTCCATAGTCAATACCAACTTGATAAGGTGTCTTGTCCATTGATAACTTGAACAAAGACATCCCACTGCTTAGTAAACCCATTTAGGGCTATCTGACTAGCTCGTCATCATCTGGCTTATCTGCAATAGTTGTCAACTCATCCTTGACAAGTCTGAGTCTGGTGAGGTAACTTGTAACATCTTCTCCCTTGTTCATCTGAGTATTCCTCAACTTCTCTCTGAGAATCAGCTTCCGGTTAGTTGTAGCATTCTGGTACAGATTCATAATGGCATCCCACATCTTCTTTGTTGTATCTAACTCTACGATATGTGGAACAATATGGTCCTTAACACCATCAAGAATCAGCCTCCTCACCTTGGCATATTCCTTCTTATATGCTAAGAGTTGTATTGGATTTGTAGGTGTTGGATCTATAGGTACAACTACAACACTGGTCACATATTCCTTAATACCATTCTCTTCTAGCAATAAAGAAATTTTGGCTTTCCAGACACCAAAATTTGAGGCTCCATCCAATCTGTCCTAATCTCTTAAACTTGTTGAGGCCATCTCAAAAAAAAAAAAAAATCTGAAGAAGTAGCACTGGGTTTTATAAACCCTCAATTTTTTTTTCCTGCGCTGAGCCTTTTCTGCCCTCAAATCAGCTCTGATACCATGTGGAAATTCTATTGCAGTTACTGATTATTAATCTCCTATCTAAATAGATTATTTAATTGTCAAAAATTAATTCACAGCAAATATTGAAAAATAATACAACTGCAACTTCACAAATAAACTCATAGGAATAGAGAAGAAAACATGCACAATAATAAAGATAATATTTTGGACAAATTGTCCCTGGAAAAACCCTGAAGGGAAAACCAGTACTACAAATGAGGAATTTTATTAAACTTCAACAAATTAAGAGATACATAAACTGCTTCTCTTACTGGCAGAGCTCCGACAATATTCTACTTTGGAAATTCTTCCCTCAATTTCTCCTATTGAAATTCCACTGCTGTTGTCCCCAACGCTATCACTGCGCCCTTGCTATCACTGCAAGACTATTTGCTAACACTGCAAATTTACTTGCTATTATTGTAAGTCTTTCTCAAGTGTGTGTTCTCCAAATGCCCATTGATCCCCTTTTATACTTTTCTCATTGAAAAACCAATGGCCATGATTTAATCTCAATCAATGACTAAGATTAAATAGACTCTAACAAACCCTAACTAACTGGATTCTAGAAGTCTCTAGAGGAATCAATTAATTAATTAAATAATTATCTAGACAACTCATTTCTTTCTAGAAGTTTCCAGAAAAATTAACTAATTAAATAATTAAATAATCCTTGAGAATGGAGAAACTTGTCCAAGGTACAAAAATTAACAGACATGGTGAGCTCTCAATTCCTAATGATGATTAAGTTTCAAGCTCAAAGTTGTTAGAAAAACCAAAAAATGATTCTAGCTCCAATATATTAGACAAGTACATCCAATAATTGAATCCATAGGTTCGCCTTGTCTTTTACTATTGATTCCTTTATTGGGGGTTAAATTCACTTTGGTTAAGAACATTTGGACTCTTATCTTCTCAAGTAGGTATTGGGTCTTTTAACTATGTTGTGCATATTTACTTTCTTTAGATTAAAAATAGCTCTCCCACCTCCCCTACAACCTTCCATTTCTTTTCTTTCAAGTCACGGTTTTTCATTCCTTCTATATCAAGTTCAACTTGCAATATTTTATCTAGATCTAATACGTAGCAAAAAATACATATATTAAAAAAAAGTTGCAAATACCTTGTTGGGTGCATGCCAAATAGAAGGATACATAGGTTTTGTTCTTGTCAAAGTTTGTAAATGTTTTCATGAGCATGCGCCTGTAGGCATAGAAGTAGGTGTTCAAGATTTTAAAAAAAGAAATCTATGAGGGTGATAGATGGACACTCACTGGTTTGAAGGAAAGCATGTTTTATGTTTTAAAAAATTGCTTTCATCATATTTAGGTGCATGCAACATACAAAGGGAAGATCATGTTTCAAATTGCAAAAAACATGCAAGTCTATTGATTGGTGCACACCCTATACTAGAGGTGCAAGTTTTACAAGGAAAAACCTACGAGTATATGGTAAGTGTGTGCCAATTAATGCCGAATAGGTTTCAGGAAGTCAAAACTTGTGCAAGCATATGTATAGCCACAAGCACACTACAATGAAAAGGATCAATAGGGTTTGCTCCTAAGTTTGTGCATTGCTTTATATATATAGGCATGCCTTTCCATGAATGGACACAATTTTTGAAAATAGAATAGATCAGTTGAATAGAGGTTTGCCAGTCTTGATGTGGATGGGGTATATTACCTAAAATTTAAATAGTTCCTATTTATGCCCTATTCACACTTTGTTGGTTGAGTTTACTTGGGGCATATTTAGGTTAATTACTTTTCAAGTGCCTCATTTCATACGACTTTGACACTTGTCATGATCCTATGTTGTTCTATATTACATAATGGTCATTACATCCCAATTGCATATTGTATCTCTAGCATTCATTTCTTGCCACTCTCTTGTGGAAAGTTGTTTTTAGTTTTGCAAGTGATCTTGGCTACTTGAGTTTGTTATACGACTCTTACAACCAGTACTTATTAAATGATCAAAGGCAGAAAAGTATTCTATGTTTAGGTGATTGAAGCCTAAAATAGCAGGGTTTTGCATTTTTTATATAGAACTATGTCTTCATTCATGAATTCATACTTCCAATAAGCAGTAAGGCATCATTATAACAATAGTGATCCTTATCATTCAAGGAAGGATTCAACAGCACAGTGTAGCAGTCTTCATTGATATTTGACAACTTTCAGCATTGATTGTCAAAATCATTTGACTTCAACATGAGTTTCACATCACTAAACCCAAATTATTGCATGTTTATACAAAATGCAAGTAGGGTTTTGATTGAGTTCCAGTCCTTATCATAATCTAAACAATTGGTCGTTACCTCTTTGAAGTTATAGAAGGATCAGTCATAATTTCAGCAAGTTCAGAAGTGACTCTCCACAGATTTCCAAAGGTTTCAACAACAACTCACACTCAGATTTCTTTCCCTATAGGTTTGTAATAAGATAAAGGTTTTGGAGATTACTTCCCTAATTACTGAGGAAAAATTAGGCATGGTGCATGAATCTTTTGAGTAACTGAAGGAACAAGTCTAAATTATTTATATCAAATAAATGTTTTTGATAATTTGTTGACAAGATAAAGCTTATACAAAACACAAAAAGAAATTGATGAAGATTAGTGTAATGCTAGAAAATGTAGAAGCCTCACTAAATCTCATGATTGCAGTGGTATAAAATTTTGAACATTATAATTCCTTATCTCGTCACTCCAATACCTGCAGCGTACACTGACTGAAGCACAAGAATTGGGTTTGGGTTTATTTGAATCCATAACACGCTAGAAATGAATCAATAATATCAGCTTGTTAACATATAAAAAAATAAGTGTGCCTAAAAACAACACACCGTTTCAGGAATTACAACATTACACTCAATTTATAATCATATCTGCAAAATGAACAAGTCATTTACACCATATGAGAGAATGTACATATGCCATCACAATATAATCTATTTAAATTTTAAACATTTTTTTTTACCATACAAATAACCTAAAGGCTAAAAGCTTGAATGCACAACTATGATGCACATCCCAGTAGCTACAATCAACAAAACAAAATTTATTCTAGAGTTATTTCTTAAGAGAAAATCTGAGACAGTACATGGATATAGATAATCAATTAGTAATGCTTCCACTTAACTAAATGCCAATTGTTGCAAACCCTTTCAACCCCTATAAACAAAAAAAACCCTAAATCTTAGTGGGGATTATATCCACAACCCAAAGCTTCCATCCTGCCCTTGAACAACCTCACTTAGAAATACATCATTAATACCAAAAGGGCCATTGTCTGCCCCATAAAACAACCAATACCTTGGCCACAAGTTGACCTGTACTCTTACCATCACAATATTATTTAGTCTAGTGCCTTGAACAAATAAGACAACCTAACTGGAACTAGAAAAGGTTTAAAATGAGATGGATTGATGGAAGTACAAAAAATATAGATGGATATAAGGAGGATAGAGAGGAAACAATCAAAATTGAAATAGAATCATAGTCACACAATGTAGTTAAGCACAAAATTGCAGCCAAACATATTTCCAGGAAACAGGGTATTGCATAACCAAGATGATTATAATAGACTCATTGTGACATTAAGTTGTCATTGGGCAAATGAGATAAATTAAATGATGTATAACACAATGAATAAAGGTATAGTTGGGGTGATGTGCGCATGTATCACAAGAGATGGTTTCTTGTGAACCTCTAGCCTTTAAATATGGGAATGCAGATTCACTTCAAATTAAAATAGGAGGAGATATGAGACCAAACAAATGCAAGCAAAACACACAGTCAGAGCCTTGCAAGAGCAGCTTCGATGTTTAACATAAATCCCCATTAAAACACTTGAAGATGCTAAGGTTGCAGTAGCCAAAGGAAAAACCTTTCTAACCCAGCTGAACAATCTAAAGAAGCTCCTCATTGAACTTCAACCTCAGCAGGACAAAGTGCTTCCTATTTTTCACATGCTCCACAAGCAGGGAGACTTGACAGCTGCAAACTAAACCAACCACAGGACAAACCGGAAAAAATAGGGGATTGAAAGTAAAAATACAAGAAGAAAGAAAGATTTATGATTAATATCCAGTCATAATGATGTTCAAAAAGGTTGTTAGAATCTAGATTTAGGTCTTCACAATCGAATTGTTTCTACTTTAAAAAAATCAACCTTCATGAGTTCAAATTACTGAGAAATAAAATACACCAGAATTTCAATATAAAGCTGAAAGAAATAAATTAAAGGAAAACCAAAACAATATGAATGGATAGAAAAACAAACCATTTCTTCTTGCCCGTGCATGAAGTAAAAGCTGCTAGTTTCTTTCCTTTTAATTCCAATCTGTCCAATTTGAATTATAATTGTCTAAATTGCAATAATCCATTTTGCCAACCATGTTCAGTCGAGCAAGTGAGACTCTTCTTTGCATCCGCCACTATTACAGAACTATTGTAATGGAAGTGCATTAATCGCTCATATCAAGTGAATTTTGCCTACCAATTAGATTGAAAAGAATTAAATTTTCAAATATGTTTTGTTATATTACTAGCATTTATACATTGATAATAGATAAATATTTTTGAAATAGAAAAAATACTTCAGCTCTCATTGGTTAGAAAGAGAATTATTAATAATTAGTTAAGAGCAACCCCTTGCCTATAATTCTTTTGCAGGAACTAAAAATGTCAAGAATATCTTTTTAATTCCTACTGAATGAACTATAAGCCTCTTCCTTAACAAGTTATTAATAACTTTGATTTAAACAAATAAGAATTCATATTTATTTTCTTTTTGACAAATATTTTATAACTCTAAAGTAAATATGCAAAATATTTAACAAAACAAATATCTAAAATTAATTTTCTAAATGTAATTGAAAAGGGCAGAAGAAAGTAGCATGCTTTCCTCTTAGGAAAAACTGCAACCGTTTACATTTCGGCTTGGACAGTTTCAAAATCCATTTCAAATCCATTTCTTTCCCAAGATTGCAAAGAGCTCTGCTGTAAGCAATTTTCCCTGTAAGGGAATTCCGGAATCACAATTATCTAGCTGAGTTAATTTCGACAGTTATCTTTGTCTTCGCTGGCGTCGGTCCGTTACAGCATACGGTTTGTGCACTCTTTTTCTTCTCTGCAACTCTGTTTTGGTCCTCCTTTTTTTCTCCTAACCTTGTTTGGAACTGGAATGGATGCAGATAAGTTGACGACAGATGTGATTATGGACCCCGCGAATCGTTGGAAGCCGGCTTACACAGCAGAACCTACCGACCGGGTGGATTTTGTTTAGTTATGGGGATGTCCTGTTTATTTGCTTGATTAGAACATCTCAGGCGGTTAATCATTTTATCTCTGCTATGGAATTGAGAACCCTTCAATGAGGCATGTATCGTCAAGTTACGCTCGGAACAATGCTGCATATGGAGACAAGATATGATACTGGGGGTTTATACAGAAATACAAAATTTGCAGGGTATTTAAGAGAAGAATTTGCAAACCGCAGGCTATGACAAGAAGCTACAGACCAAACAAATGAACTGTTTGATAAAATGCCAGTCATCAAAACATAACCGGGAAGACAAAAGACGGAAGTGATTATTATGCAGATTTTATGGTAAACTGATTGACAAGGGAAAGTTTGATTCAACATGTATGAATGCCAATCATGGAAGTGTGAAGGAGGCGGATGAATTTCTTGATCACAAAACTCAAAGCAATATCTAAACGTCGCTTTTTTGGAATTTGAATTGAAGATGATAATAGACAGTAATTAGGCAACGTTATTTAAACATGGTTGTCTATCAGTCGAATTCATAAAACTTTAAAATTTGATTTTGATCATGTTATTTTCTAGGACAGCACTCTGATTTATAGAGGATGCACAAATATTTGAAACAATATTTTTATGTATCTCCCCATAATGAATGTGGAAGTATAGGTATATGTGCAAACATCTATAAGGTAAGGTACAATAAACTCAAAAAATATCTAATTAAAAAATAGATGAATAAAAAGAATAAACTTAAATTTAGAAAAAAAATTAAATTAAATTTGGAAAATAGAGATAATCAACTATTTGATAATTGTAATTCTATTTGATAATTTGTAAATCAAATTTTAAAATTTAAGAAAGTCTATTATTTTATTTTAATTAGTATTTTTGATAAATAAAATTTTGAGTGAGTTATTTTACTGCTTGGTATGTAGATGCATTAATAATGAAGCCACTATTTAGTGACATGTTTTATTTATTTATTATTCTTTTTATAATTACTTGAATGCAAATTATATCAAATCCCATCTATTAGGAGTTAAGAGTGATGAGATGTACAAAAATTAGTATAGGGAAGAGAAAAATAGTAGTGAGGCCTTGATAATATAGAGCTATAATAACATATTCTTAAGTTATATTTTATTTCTTATTACATATAATAAAAAAAATATTTAATTGATTTTAAGATGTTCTTATTGATATAAGGAGAATACATTCAATTCTGTAATCTAGATCTTTAACATAATTTAGATTAAAAAAATTACTCTTTGTTGAAATGTTTCCAAGAAGTTGAATACTTGATGTTGCTTGAATTATGAATGTTGTGTTCAAATTAGGATATGAATGATTTATGTGTTTTGATTTTTTCATCTTCCTTTAGCAATTTGCATTTGCTCTAAACCTCTAGTTTCTGAGGAAATGTATTAGCGCTACTCATGCTAGAGCCAATTACGGTACATTAGCTTGTCTTTAATTGGAAGAAGAATTGCAACTAGTTAGGCATTGTATGTATGTTTATTTTGTGTTGAAGCACTTGATTTTCTTGCATGTATCTAATTTTCCACCAAAATCTTTTTACTTTTAAAGTTGAAAGGTGGAATGCATGGGAAATTTAATCAACTTAGGCTTCTATGATAACATTTTTGAAGAATATCTTGCAACCTTACATTTTCATTGACATCATATTGTATAACATTTGTTCCCTACTCATCAACATTAGACACTGGTATCCAAAGAACATTTCTACCTTCTCTTATGATGATATTATTTGAAGGTCATCAATTGTAATTCATGTGTTCTTTGCACACATGATGTTCCCCATTCTCACTCGATTGCAGGTGTTCATTAATTTTGACTTGGTGGATTCTTTGTTGCAATTTTTGTCAACATGGCTTTCTTTCTCTTATCCTACCCGAGCAATATATTTTACTGACATTTTCCATCAATTATCTACAATTTACTGGTGTTTTTGAAGTTCTCTTTGTTCCTCTCATTGCGAGTTCTTACCTTTCACTACATTTTGTCTTTTCTACTATCAAAATCTCACGTAAATTGACATCTTATCTAATTTACTGATATTATTGAGTAACTGCCTTTATACATGTGATGGAGTTGGATCTCCTTTCCCTTGATTTTGTTAGGAAGTCTGCATCGACATGGAATGCTCAACAAGGTACTTTAAATGTTCTCATCAACAATGTAGGCATTCTCTCTATTGGAGGTAATTATCTATGACATTTTCCAACTACTAAATTTATGTTTTGCTTCATGGTGCATTGTTTAATCCCTTCAAAAAAGAGTTCCAAGTTCATGAACTTGTTATTAGTTTCACTGCTCTTGAATGGGATGAAATAGTTGGCAGGTAGGATTAAATTTGTACATCAATTAAAAAAGACTCCTTAATGTGTTTCTTCTTTGACAATCGCATGTGCCAATTACCTTTCTAAATCATTTAACTTGTCCCTTGTTTTTAATTCTCGAGTTGTATAATTGTATGTAATTGCATTCTTTTTGGGTTCAATTTTCTAGCTTGATAAATACAAAAATTGCTAAGTTTTGTTCCAAATTTTATGTGGTAGGATATGGGGAATCAACATCGGAATTTACTAGCCATGACTATTGAAATTAAACAGAAGGAAAATGTCGATTGCATTGTTCAGAAGGTTCATAATTTTATTCCTGATAAGTTAATTTTATTATCATATTTTCAATGAATTGATTCTTTCTAAATTGAATTATTTATTGTTAAAATTGGACTTTCATGTCAATTTCTTTCAAAGAATTTCACCATTATACTCTTTCATTATGATGACAATTTGGATGGAAGGAATGATCTTGGATGGAGTAGCAAGGTTGTGCACATTGTTGCACAAAACCAAACAAAATGGTAAGTTATATATGGATGATTGCCATTATGTAGCATTGAAACCTTAAATCTTTTCATTGATATTTGCCTAGTATGACAAAAAATAGTTTCAAAAAACATTGAGCCAAATCAAGAGTGTACATAGGGTGTATGAAATCTGGATCAGTCCTTGCACAGAAGTAACACCTTGCATTGATTTCTTCTTTGTAGTACTAATTGATCTTCACTTAAATGTAGTAGAGGTATGGCACCTTCTGACTACCATTTTCAAAAAATGTTTGTAAGTAAAAGATGGTTAATATATGGAAAATTAAAACTATTGCTTCCACTTTTGCAAAATCCTAGTGCTAAAAGAAGATACCAATTAGTCGATGATTTTTCCTCTCACACCAACATCAACAACAATTGTAGCAAAGTTGTGCATGCTTTTGGACAGAGGCATTTTCTACAGAATCTCTAGGATAAAATGGAACAAATCAGGAAAACCATGATAAAGCATGAAGATATGTTTAAAGAACATGTCTAAATATTTTTAACTTTAAGATGTTTCTTTTTTGTAATGTATATTTCAAATAACTTAAGTACCTTTTGAGATATTCAAGAAACTTATGTCCAAACAATTTTGAGATTATACATATATTACATGTTGATGTAATCCCAAAATATAGTTATAAATGTCAACTGTTTATCATTAGAGGAAAACTTATTTTTTATGTACCTATCATTTATTTGTTTTATCAACATGGTTGCTAAAACTTATCAAACATAACAAATTAAAACATAACTATTATAGAACTTTTTGGCAAGAACTTTGGAGCTCTTGTTTAAAAAGATCTTGAATATTTTTTTAATTTTAAATATGTTAATTTAGAAACTTTAGTAAATTTAGATTATTTCTTTTTTACTTACTTTCTTATTATGATAAAAAATTGCCACATGCACGTCAATTTTTACTTGAGGAGTTTTTCTTTACACAGATTGTTCCTATTTTTTAGTTTTAAATATGTTAATTTAGAAACTTACTTTTATATTAAATAGTAAATTTAGATTATTTCCTTTTTACTTACTTTCTTATTGTGATAAAAAACTGCCACATGCATGTCAATTTTTACTTGAGGAGTTTTTCTTTACACAATTGTTCCTATTTTTTTAGTTTTAAATATGTTAATTTAGAAACTTACTTTTATATTAAATAGTAAATTTAGATTATTTCTTTTTTACTTTCTTTCTTATTGTGATAAAAAACTGCCACATGCACGCCAATTTTTACTTGAGGATTTTTTCTTTACACAGACTCTTCCATCTCATTTGTGACTGTAAGAATGCCGACTCTTCCATCTCGTTTGTGACTATAAGAACGCCTCTCGACGTAGTGAGGATTTTTTCTTTGCATAGACTCTTCCATCCCATCTGTGACTGTAAGAATGCCTCTCGACATAAAAATATATATATTAATTTAATAATATATAAAATACGCCCACATATATTTTTTGGACGCATCTATTTTTAATAATTTTTGTCACATAAGATGTGCAATAGACACCTCTAATGTTTAAATTTATGTATGAATATAAATTAATTTTGTTTTCATTAAATTTGTTTTACATATTGTAAATAGTTAATTTGTATTGGATAAAATTGTATATATAGTATTTTTATGTTTCTAATTTATGTTATTTAGTGTGGATGCTATAAGATTATTGTTTTAGTATTTAGTTTAATTTTTTTGGCACATTAGTTTGTCCCTAATCTTAAACCATCAAGCTTTGACATGTTAAACTCATCATTGTAAAATGAGATTGATATAATAGAGAACTACCCTCCTACAATAGGCTATTTGTGTGATTTTGTAGCTCATATGGAACCATGCTACTAGTCTAATTGTCTAGTTCAAAATTTAAAATCTCTTGCTTTCACATGGACTTTCTAGGAATAAATCACTATCCATTGATTTGCATGTGAAAGGTCTTGAGTTGTGTGTCTAGGATTTTTATTTAAGAACATCACCGTAGATCATTTTAATCATCAAACCAAAACACATATGTATAGATTTAGTTGCATCAATGTCAAATAGTCTTAGAGCAATCTTCCTTGCACCTTCACATCATTTGTTTAAAACATGTTTTCAATCTTGTTACATTTTCCATAAGATTAACTATTATTAAAAGGAATCAAATGGTGCTTACCCTATCTCCAGTTTTCCCCCAAAGGTACTTTTTAGCACCCATGCTTCCTATAAATAGATACAAACATTGATGAGTGGGTTTTGTAAATCCCAAAGATAAAATTTAGAAGTGGAAAAACTGCATAGGAGAAAAAACATCTCAAGACAAAATTATTGGTGCAACCTAATCCCAAGCATCATACATTTTAGATCATATCTATCAAATTTTTATGGTCATTGATCCAATATCCATTTTTTCAATTTTTTATTTATTTCTATCAAGTCAAAAGTGGGGAAAATTGATAACACATTATATACTAGATAAGTTATCTTATTCTTCTTGGCATTTCAATTATATTTCTTTATCAATTTATCAATCTATTTGCATCAAGTAGTCTAATACACTTTAATAATCTAGGGTTTTATCCTTACATCCTTTATTTGGGGTTTATGTTATTTCCCTACACTTTGGGGAACCTATAACTTTCAAGTTTATCCTACAAGGTTAAATTTTTAGTTTTTTTTTAATTTTATTTCCAAATTGTCACTATGTATGTATTTATTGTTTCTCAAGCTACTATATTGAGTTTTGCATGCATAAGAAGCTCTTAATTAAGACCCCTTGGTGAAATTTATTAACAAAATATAGTAGGCTAAAACTAATCTTTCCATCACGAATCCTACCTCTCTCCCCTCTTCCTCTTATAGTTGAGGAAGAAGGATATTATAATAAAATGAAACATTTACTAAAAGTGTTGAGAATAAAATGAAACATGAGATGGTTCATAAATTTAAATCCTTGCAAAATAAATTACCTACCACTAAATATGATATTTTATTTTATTTTCCCATGATAATCTACCTTTGCCAATATACTTACTAAAAAATACTACATTCAAGTACAATCAATGCTAGATGAAAAATAATTAATGATACTCAAGCTCCTTATATGGTGTGTGATATTTCCCCATCCCTTTCCCAACCCTTGAGTTTCATCCATCCTACCCATAGTTTGCAAATGAGTTTTTGATCTCTATCCAAAAGCCTTAAAGGTGTTATAAATTATTTACCTTCCTATATTTTTTCCATGATACCTCTCATTTATATGTCCCATGCTCATTCTTCTTTGACCCTTCATATCATTCAACCCTTACCATATTTCTAGCTACACCTTCACGCGTCCTATATATATATAAATAATATATATATGTTAGTTTAGTAACTTACTTTTACATTCAATAGTAAATTTAGGAAAGTTCTTTCGTAGTTTTTTTTTCAATTTTAGAAACTTTCTTTTATGAGTAGTAATATTTTAGATATTTTTTAATATCTTATCCTTATAAATAAATATTGTTTTTAGTAGATAAGATAACTTAAAAAGTATATATAAAAAATGTCAAGAATATCTTTTTTTTTAAATGTGAGGAATATCTTTTAATATTATTTTTAGCAGATAAGACTACTTAAAATATATATATATATATATATATATAATGTCAAGAATTTTATTTTTTAAATGTGAGGAATATCTTTTTAAAAAATATTTTTTAGTTTTAAATATGTTAATTTACAAACTTACTTCTACATGAAATAGTAAATTTAGATTATTTCTTTTTTACTTACTTTCTTATTGTGATAACTTTTGATCAATTTTATTAAGTTAAAGATTTATCCAAAATTCAATAAATTGATAAAAAAAAATTACAACCCGCACTCAATTTTTATTTGAAGAGTTTTTCTTTACATAATGAAAAATATTCAAGATCTTTTTAAAATATTATATCTCTTAATGTTTTTTAGTAGATTTATTTAAGTAATATTTTTCAATAAAAAATAATTATTATTTAAAAATAGAAGACATTAAAAAATATGTTAAATTACTACACATAAAAAGAAGTTTCTAAAATTAAAAAAAGTACGTATGAAAGAACATTTCTAAATTTGCTATTGCATATAAAAGTAAGTTTTTATAGTAGATTTGGGAAAAAATGGCGCAAGGTGGTGAAGCCAAGCAAAAAAAAGTAGGAGAATCAAAAGGGAAGCATTGGGGAGACATTGAGGAGGAAATTAGATCAAGAGAAGAAGATGCAGGTGGAGGCAGAGCAGATGGACTTGTGCATACCCCGCAGTGGGTCTTCACGAATGGAAATTGGGTGGATAAATGTCACTCGTTTTACCGCAAAGGCCCCTGCAATGCAAAACCAAAACCAATCAGGATGGAAATCCCAAGGTGAGATGGAGAAAGGCACCAGATCCAGGAGTGAAGCCAGACATATGGCATAGGAGCGGTAAAGGAAGGAACATGCGAGGCAATGGGCATGGGTGGTTCTAGGAAAAAAGAGGTCCTAGAGAAGCGTCGTCATCAAATTGGAGAAGTGAGAAGATCAAATGACTGAGGCGCACCAGTAAAACTTGGAAACGGAAAGGCTTTGGAAACCCTAATTTAGAGAGCAAGGGAAAAACAAAACCATGGAGCGAAAAATTTCCAAAAGGAATGGGATGGAAGTAAGCAGGATGAAGGATGAACCCAAGGGATCTAAATTTGGATAGAAGAGGACTTGGAAGGAGGAAATTCCAGGGAAAATGGAAAGGAAAAGATGTAGAAGATAATATGAGGCCATGGGGGAGTAAGTTGTACACAGTGCCATAAGAAGCGATAGAAGCAAGGGTAACCAGGTTGAAAGACAAAGCCTTATTCGCTAAATGGTGTGGACCGAGATGCCCTAAGGAGGAGATTAAGGCTCGGTGGCAGAGCAACTTCAAGGACCAAGTAAGCCTTCATTAATTATCGAATTCCTTTTTTCTCATACAATGCATAGACCTAAATTTGAAGCAGGAAATTGTGTATGGAAACCCCCTATTTTTAAATGGCTATAGCTTTCATTGATTAAATTAGGAATCAAACTTTGACCCATGGAATTACACCATTAAAAAAACCCCTGCATGGATCAAATTGGTGGACCTCACATTGGATTATTGGAATATGGAAGCTATGGTGAAAATAGGGGATGCATTAGGGGTATGCTTAGGGGTAGATGAAGACTTTGTAAATGGAAAAGAAGGAGTATAAGCCAACATATTGGTGGAAATAGTAGGAGTGGGAATCTACAAAAACCTAGAGATCCTGAAGAAGTTTGGAAGTTGGCAGTAGAAAGTAGAAGTGTGTGAAGGAGCACACATGGGGAAATGTCTTTTCAGAAAATCAATCCAAGAAGGTTGTTCTAAAAAGGTGATGGAAAATAATGAAGGAAAATTGGGAGATGGAGAGATAGGAGGAAATACAGTTCATGTTGAACAAGACCGAAACTAGGTAGGGTCAAATCAGAAAGAGATCTCAGGGTCTAAAAAGAGGAAGTTGGACTGGAAAAGCCAAGGTAGAATTGAGGAATTCCAACCAGTGCTAGCACATTCAAAGGAGGCAGCATCACAGGTAGAGAAAGACTTAAATACTCTTCTAGACGAAGCAAAAGAACTTCAAAAAGACATTAACATACAAATTAGAGAGCTATCAAGAAAAAAAATAACTCAAAAATGGAAGTGCAAGAGGAGAGAGGAGAAGAATTAAAGAGGATGCCAACAAAAAAAAGTAATGAAGAAGAGGAGAAACTGGAGAACGAAGGAAACATCACACAATATGAGGAGGAAGGGAGTGATCAGAACATAGAATCAAAGGGGGAAGATCAGGAGGAGGTTGAGGAAGGAGAATTGATTGAGGAAAGGATGCTTGAGCAATCTCAATCAAAAATTAAAAAAACCAAACATAAAGAGGAAAGGAAAAAGGGGACCAAAATCGAAGAAAGCTAAGTTGGAAATTGTAGCCAATGCAGTAGGGCAAAGGAAACTTAGGACTAGGAAGGATGTACTCCTTCCCAGTGGTCAATGAAGATCATCACATGGAATGTCAGGGGCCTCAATTCCCCTGAAAAATGGTGCATGGTCAAGCGCCAAATTGACCAATCAAAGGCTGACATAATTCTAATTCAGGAAACCAAATGGAGCAAAGAGGAAGGAAAGAAAAGAATGATCAACTGGAGACAATGGAAGGGACAATTCAGGGAGGCAAAAGGTGCATCAGGAGGCCTTGGCATTATATGGAACCCATTAACAATAGGAGGTGAAGTAGAAGTAGAAGAAAGCAATTAGCAACTAATAAGATTCAAGGGTTTGATGAGAAATGAGCAATTTTTTGTCATCAATGTATATGGACCAATCACCACTATGGAGAAAAGACAAGTGTGGAGGAGGATTTCAAGAGAATTAGAATATCATAGGAATGGGAGAGGTATAGTAGCAGGGGACTTCAACACAACCTTGAATAATGAAGAAAAGCAAGGGGGATTGGGTAAAATCAATGCCATACAACATGACTTCTAAGAGTTTGTAGATAACAACCAATTAGTGGACCTTCAAGCCAGAAATGGAATATTTACCCGGTCAAATAGGCAGAAGGGATTCACTAACATAGTTCAAAGGTTGGATAGGTTTATGATTTGGGGAGATTGGGGGGAATCAACAGGCACTCAAGAGGTTCAAATATTACCCTTCATAGGATCAGACCATTTCCTGGTGATGTTATCCCTTGGATAGGAAGACCCCTCAAAGGGAAGCCCATTCAAATTTGAAAACATGTGGCTAAGGGATGAACAACTTCTGGAGCTAATAGATAAGTGGTGGAATGAAATCAATTTTGGAGACAAATTGAAACTTTTTAAAATCAACAAGAAGCTAGGCTATATCAAAGTCAAACTCAAGGAGTGGGACAAGACTCATTTCAAAAATACTTTTAGGACAAAGAAATAGTGGAACAGGAAATCAAAGCTTTGAATGAACACATAATAAAAAATGGGATGGAGGCAGATGATTTTTAGAATAAAAAAATTTGAAAGAAGAACTAGCAGAGATTTTGAAAAGAGAAGAATGTTTTTGGCACCAAAAATCAAGAGAGACTTGGTTAAAAGAGGGGGACGAGAACACCAAATACTTTCACAAATCAACAATTGCCAACTGGAGCAGGAACAGAATAGTAGAAATCGGGAAAGAGAATGGGGAAGTTGCTCAATCTGCAAAGGAAGTAAACAAAGAGGCAATCAGATTCTTTGAAGCAATTTTGAACAAGGAAAATCTAGAGAACAAAGCAACAAGAGAGAGGTTGTTGAGCACAATTCCAACAATCATAAATGAAGAGAAGAATAGGCGGTTGTATCAAAAAATCACTAAGAGGTCAAAGGAGCAACATTCTAGTTGAATCTAGAGAAGGCTCTGGGACTAGATGGTTTCCTACCTGGACCATTTCAAAAAAATTGGGACACCTTAGGTGATGACCTATTAGTAGCGATAGAGGAATCAAGAAGAAGGATTGTAATGTTGGGAGCAGTAAATCACACATTCTTGGCCTTAATTCCCAAGAAGAAAAATCCACAAGTGATGAGCGATTTCAATCCAACTGCATTGTGTAACATAATGTACAAGGTGGTCACCAAAATCATATCCAATAGACTCAAGAGTGTACTAAATGAGGTCATATTAGAAGAACAAAGTGTATTTTCCCTAGGAAGGTCAATTGCAGAAGGCATAATCAATTCCAATGAGACCATACACACAACCAAGAAGAAAAAGGAAGCATGTATGGTATTGAAATTAGACATTCTAAAGGCATATGATATGGTGGACAGGCAATTTTTGCTAGAGGTATTGGGGAAGTTTTGGTTTGATGAAAAATGGATAAATTGGATAAAGAGTTGTATTTCAATTGCCAATTTTTTTGTTCTAGTGAATGGATCGGCACATGGTTACTTCCCATCAACAAGGGTTCTAAGGAAAGGAGACCCCCTCTCCCCCTTCTTATTCATAATCATGGTAGAGGTTCTAGGAAGAGGAATAAAAACCTTGAGGAGGGAAGGGAAATGGGTTGGAGTACATGTAGCAAATGGCTTGGATCCCACCACACACCAACCGTTCACAGATGATACCATTTTGTTTTGGGTCGCAAGTAGGAAGGAAGCCAGGGTGATCAAGTCCTTCCTAGATGACTATTGTAAGGCATCTAGGAAGAGCATAAATTGGGGAAACTCTGAAGTGTTCTTCCTCAATACACAACTGAGTTTGCAAAACAATTTGGAAAAAATATTGAACTTGAAAGTGGCAACTCTTCTTCGGCACTTTTTGGGTATGCCTTTGTTTGCATGGATAAATAAAAAATGCTATTGGGAAAATTTGATAATATCTACAAAAGCAAATTAGGAACTTGGAAAGGGAAGTGGCTATCATCAATAGGTAGATTGTTAATGGTAAAATCAGTGTTATTTATCATCCCAGTATATTCAATGTCATGTTTGAAACTACCAAAAGCAGTGGAGGAGGCTCTTGTTCAAATTTTCTGGAAATTCTTCTGGAGTGGTACAAGAGAACAAAAAAATTCCCATTGATAGCCTGGGACAAGATATGCAACCCAAAGGAGTTGGTGGAGTAGGACTAAAATAGTTAGCAATAATGAATCAAGCTATGGGTGCCAAACTAGTTTGGGACCTATATGCAAGGGGTGAGTAGAAATGGGTCAGAGTACTGAGAAGAAAATACCTAGATTTAGATGACCCAACCTGCATCCTTACCACGATTGCACCTCCAAAAGGCTTTGCAATTTGGAATTATATTTTGGACTGTAGGGATATAATATCCAAGCATGTCACTTGGGAGATCAGAGATGGTAAAAGTGCTTCCTTTTGTAGTGACTCATGGTGTGGGAAACCACCCATTGACAACACCCTAGGATTGGTAGAACTCAAGGAAGAAACCTTATGAGTATGGGGGAAAAAGGTATACAATTATGGTAAGGTGGTGTTCAATAATGGAATCCCCAGTTGGAGATGGAATGATATCCAAGAACTCAATGCCCCACAAGCCCAGAAAGACACATTGATAGAAATACTCAAGAATAGACACTTCAACCCCACCAATGACAAGGATGTAATATGATTGTGCGGGTCATCCACAGGCACATATAAAGTGAAGTTTGGCTAAAAAATTAAAGAGCTAGACATGGAAAGGTAGGACTAGCCATGCAAATTGTTGTGGGGAAAATTACCTTCCCAAAGTAGGGGTATTTGCTTGGATGGAAATCTAGAAACGAATCGTCATTGAAGAAAGATTAGCAACATTTGGAGTTCAAGGTCTGGGAAGATGTGTAATGTGTAAAAATAGCTAAGAGACAGTGGATCATTTACTTTTTACATGCCCATATGCAAGTGCCTATTGGAATGTGGTTAGGAGAAAACTAAATCTACAATGCCCCATGTCGGAAAACATATAAACTTGGTTCAAGTTGTGGCCACTAGGATGCAGAAAGTTGGTATTTGGTGGGATATGACAAATCACCCCATCCACGGTGATATGGGAAATCTGGAAGGAGAGAAACAAAAGGATTTTTTAAGGTAAGGAAATGGGAGTGGACAGGCTTTGGGCAAAGATAGAGAGGGCCATAATAGAACTAGTCAATGAGGATGCTCACAGCAAAGCCGATAAGCAGAGAATCTTCACCAGTTGGGGTGACAAACCAATGAAGCTAATCAATGGACTAAAACCACCACTACTTAGTGGAAGCAATGATCTTGACTCACAAAAGGTAAAAAGAACAAAATTAGTATGGAAAGATCCAGAAGAAGGTTAGGTTAAAATCAACTTTGGTGGTGCCTCCCATGGTAACCTAGGCCCAAGAGGAGTTGGTTGCATTGCTAGGAATGATCAAGGAGAAACTTTAATAGAGAAGTCCATTCCCCTAGGAATATGCACAAATGTAATGAAGTGGAATTTTGAGTAGCTACAATTGGATTACAAATGGGACTGGAATTGGGAGTGAAATGTATTCATCTAAAGGGAGATTCACTTATTAGTACCATCAATGTAATTCACAGAAGCAATGCTTTGAACTAGAAGTTAAACCATCTATTGCAACTCATCAAACAACTGACAAACAAATTTGAAGCATTTCGAATAAGCCACATATACTGAGAAGGGAACAGTAAGGTGGATGAGCTGGTGAAAAGGGCATCAAAGGGAAGCACATAAGCAATAGATGGGGAGATAAGAATCTTCATGAATGATGGGACATACACACCACAAATTGGAGAAAAGACACTGAGGAAGATCTAAACATCCGATGGCTAAGAAAGCACATACTATAATAAAAACCAAAGCCGAAGTGGGAAGAAATGATAAGGCAATAGCCATAAATAGGAGAGGAGCATGACATGGTAACAAGTCCCAAGGCAAGGGAAATGACAGGCTAAGCACGACCTCATACAGGTAAGAAAATTTGTATTGCTTGGAAAGGATGTGGATTTGAAGACACGCTTCAAATGTCACAGACATCGAGCTTGCAATTATGAAGGGGTAAGGTCATCGATTGTTAAAAGGCCAAAGTTGGTGATTGCTTAAACAAAGGCGAGGATGAGCTAATTTAGCGTAGTAAGGAAAAGAGTCTGAGTGAGTAAAAAATTGGATACTCCATTGTTTTTTAATACAAGTGTTCCATGGCAAGGTGACAAACAAGAGGATGAAAGGAATCCTCGCCTCGTCTCACCCTATGGTGCTTTGGGCGACCAAGAAAATTCTGGGGAGAAAGTTCCTACGGGCGTATCATACATTTAGGGAAAATGAAAGAATTTTTGCCATGTTTCTGGTGATGATTATGTACATGGGTGTTCCTAAAACAAGGGCTAAAAAGCTTTGCTAGATGATCTTCATTCACACCATGCTGGCGGAGATTAACGAAGCCCTCGAAAATGTTGATGGTAATTTGATGATACTGCTTCCACAAAACTATTACATGACACTTGGTAATGGGGCAAAGGTCATGAAGTCCTCACTAGTCAAGTCAGTCAATCCAGCAGGACTGGCGAAATTGTGGGATGAGAAGGAATTAAGTATAATGTTCCTTCTCTGAGCAACAAAGATGATGAAAACCCCTCCCAAGGGGTGGGTGTAGCAGTACCTGACAGAGGAAGGGCTGGTCAGGAAGGTGGTAGCGGAGGATGATGAGGACTGAGGTCTCAGAATGGGCAAGGAATGGGTGCCAAATGACTATAGGGATCTAGAGGCCAAGGCAAGCAGCCCAACGCACGCCAACTATGGTCCAGACTGCCCAATAATTGCAGATTATATGGCATACATGAAGCGAGAGGAAACAAAGGAGGAAGACGACGAAGATGTTGTAGAGGAAGAGCAAGGAAAGGCTTTATGAAAAGGCTTTGATATCTAATACTAGAAATGTATAAATAGTGTTAGTCATTCCGTCAGTGGTGGTATTATAGTGCTAAAGATGTTTGTCAATCTATTATAGCAATAGGGTTTTTTTTATTATTTGAACATGGCTGATAGTTAATGTGGGAGGATTTTGTCAATGTGCCTATGGCCATTTTGTAACATGGATGGAGAAGGGATGAAAATCCATTTTGGCTCAGGGATAGAATCGTGTCTAGTAAAGGTGTAGCTTGTCATGGGGGAACTCTCAGAAAATCATGAAAACTCTATAACTTGTTTTTTTGAAAATCAATACAAGGTGTTGCCCCTTAGCATCGATTTAACGACCAAAAAAAAAGTAAGTTTTTATATTAATACTTAAAATTAAAAAATATATATTGAAAATCTTTAAAAAATAAATATTATTTGATTCATTGTAAAATATTGTAAAATGAATGGAAATAAAATTATAAAAGAATGAAAAACAAGTGTTCTTTTTAAAAATTCCAAATTAATGTATTTAAAATTAGAAAATTAGAAAATTAGAAAATTAAATAAAAAAGAAAATATACTAAATTTAATATTACACATAAAAATATGTTTCTAAATTAATATATTTGAAACACAAAAAATATTCAATATTTTTTAAAAATTTGAAAACATTTTAAAAAGGAAAAATCATTAATATTTTATTTTATTCAAAATTAACATATTTTTCTAAATAATTATTATAAATTTAAAGTTTTACTAAAGATTTAATTGTATAAAATATAGCAACTTAAATATACAATCTAATATAAAGAATTTTCATAATAAGTGCACATTTAAAATAAATTTAATTAGGGTTAGGGTTCAAAAAGAATTCTAAGATAAAGCTTTGAGTTAGGGTTCAATTAGGGATAGGGTTAAAGGTTGAAGGATCAATTAAGATTAAGGTTCATTTAGGGATAGGGTTAGGATTAGGGTTCAATTAGGGATAGGATTGAATTAGAGTTCAATTAGGATTAAGATTAGGTTAGGATTAGGGTTAGGGTTGAGATTAGGTTTAGGACTCTACTATGATTAGGGTTAGAGTTCAAATAGGATTAGGCACAATTAGGGTGAGGATTAGGGTTAATATTAGGTTAGAGTATGGGTTCAACTAGGGTTAGGTTTTAATTAGGGTTAGGGTAAGGGTTCAATTAATAGTAATATAGTTAGAATTAAGGTTGCTATTACAAATAGGGTTAGTGTCAGAATTATAATTATGAGTTAGAATTATGATTAGGGTTAGAATTATAATTAGGATTATAGTTAGGTTAGGGTTAAAATTAGGATGAAATTATTAGGGTTAGAATTAAATTAGGGTTAGGGTCAGGGTTAGGTTTAAGGTTAGGATTATAATTTAATTAGCTTTAGGGTTCAATTAGGATTTTAGGATAAATCTTGGAGTTAAAATTAGGGTGAAGGTTGGGGTTAGGGTTAGGGTTCTAAATAAAGCTTGGGGTCAACATTAGGGTTAAGGTTCAATAAGGGTTTGGGTTCAGTTAGGGTTAAGATTTAGGATGAATTAGGGTTGAACTTCAATAGGTTAGGGTTAGGGATTAGAAATCATTAGCATTGAATTCCAAGAGGGTTAGGTTTAGGGCTATGGTTCTAAGATAATTCCCAAGGTTAGGGTTCACGTTCAATTAGAGTTAGAGTTAGGGTTATATTTTTATTAGTATTAGGGTTAGGAGTTACAAGTTAATATTAGGGATAGGGTAGGGTATTAATTAGTGTTACGATTAGGGTTTATATTCAATTAGGGTTATATTTCAACTAGGGTTAGGATTAGGATTTAATTATAGTTAGGGTTATGGTTCAGTTAGGGTTAGGGTTAAGGTTTAATTAGGGTTACAATAAGAACTAAGTTTGTTATTAGAATTAGGATTATGAATATGGTTATAATTATGGTTAAGGTTAGAATTACAATTAGGGTTATATTTGGGTTAACATTAGAACTAGGATAAGGGTTAAGATTATAATTAGGGTTAGGATTGAAATTAAATCCTAATCCTAACCCTTTTTATTAAACTATCATTAATTCTAATTGTAACCCTAACCCTAAGTCTTACTCTAACTCTAACCCTAACCCTAACACTCACAATAATTCTAACTTGAACCCTACTCTAATTCTATCTCTAACCCTAACATTAACCCTAATTCTTAAACTAACACTAATTCTAATTGTAACCCTAACAAGTTAACCCTAATTCTTGAACTAACACTAATTCAAATCATAACCCTAACCCTAACCCTGATCTTAACACTAACACTATTTTCAACCCGACCTAATTTTATAACTAACACTAATTCTAATTACAAACCTAACCCTAATACTAACTCTAATTCTAATGCTAACCCTAACCCTAACTATAAGTTTAACCCTAACCTTAATACTTATTATAATTCTAACTCAAACCCTAACTCTAATTTTATCTCTAACCCTAACACTAACCCTAATTATAATCTAACACTAATTTTAATTGTAACCCTAAATCTAATTATAACCCTAAAATTAACTCTAACCTGATTCCTAACCCTAATTCTATCTTCATCTATAACCCTAACCTTAATCCTAACCTTAACCCTAACCTTAACTTTAATTGTAATCCTAACCCTAACTTTATCTCTTATTGTATCCCTATCCTTAACCCTAATTATAACCTTAACCTTAAACCTAACCCTAATCATAACCATAACCCTAACCCTAACTCTAATTCTATCTCTAACCATAACCCTAACCCCTAGACATAACCCTAGTCTTAATCCTAAACCAAAACCAAAACCAAAACCTAACCCTAACCCTAATTTTGAATTAATTTTAACCCTAACCTTAAGCACAAACCTAATCTAAACCATAACCATAATTGTAACCTTAACCCTAATTCTATCTCTAATCGTAACCCAAACCTTAATCTTAACCCTAACCCTAACCTTAACCCTAATTGTAATACTAACCCTAACCTTAATCCTAATTAAATATCTAATCATAACCTTAACTCTAACCCTAATCCCTCTCTAACCCTAACCTCTAATCTTAACCATAACACTATCCCTAATTAAAACCCTTACTCTAATCCTAATCCTAATCATAGCCTTAACCTTAACCCTAGCCCTAGCCCTAACCTTAGCCTTAATCCTAACCCAAACCCTAACCTTAACCTTACATTTAACTCTAACCCTAACCCTAACCCTACTCCTAACCCTAATAGTAAACCTACCCCTACCCCTAACCTTAACCTTAAACCTATCTCTATTCTTAACCTTAACCCTAATACTTTAACCCAAACCCTAACTCTAATTTTGACCTTAACCACACCCCTAAGCCTAACCCTAAAGCTAACCCTATTTTTGTTTCTAATTTTAACCCTAACCTTAACACTAAACCTAACCTAAATCATAACCATAACTATAACCCTAATCCTAATTCTATCTCTAATCATAACCCAAACCTTATTCCTAACCCTAACCCTAATCCTAATCATAATCCTAATTCTTATACTAACACTAATTTTTGTAACTCAAATCCTAACCCTAACCCTAACCCTAACCCCAACCCTAAAAATAACACAAATTCTAACTCTAACCCTAACCCTAACCATAATACTAACATTATTTTCTAACTCTAAAACTATCTGTAACCCTAACCCTAACCCTAACCCTAATCCTAATTCTATCTCTAGTTGTAACCTTGGCCCTAACCCTAATTCCAATACTAACACTAATCCTAACCCTAATCCTAATCCTAATCTTAATCCTAACCCTAATTTTATCTCCAACCCTAACCCTAACCTTAATTTAATATTTTCCATGTTGCGTTGTGAATGTTACTACCATATATATATATATATATATTTATTAATAATATATATAGAATATGCTAAGAGATATCCTTCTCAAGGCACCTATTACACTTTTATGTGAGAAATTGATTAAAAAATAGGAGCCTCGAGAAGGATATCTCTTGACATATTTTATATATAATTGATAAATATATATGTGCTAGTGCAAGATTTTTGCATGTGTTTACATAAAAAGATGCGTAGATTTATTTGGTGCTTATTATGATACCTACTTGGTCTACTTAATTTCCTATATCAACCTCAAAGAACTAAGGGGGATACCTCTCCACTTCTTAGCTACTCTCTTCTTCCTTGAGCAATTGGACTCTTGTACAATTCAATTTTTTTTTTAAATATTACATGGATGTGTCATTGTATGTCACCAAATTTTGTTTTTGATGTGAGTGTGATCATTGATCAATGTGATAACCTCTTATTCTAGTGGGGTGTATCATAGGATTCCATAATGTTTAGGTGGTAGACACTGTCTATTATCGCCTCTGCAACATACCCTTATTCCTTTAGGATCGGGGTCTTCACTTCAATTTTTTCTTTCTTTTATTTATATCTTTTGTTTATTAAAGTCAATCAAGGGGATTCTTTTTTATTTTCAAGTCATTTGGTCTTAATGTTAAGGCCATCAATTCTTGAACTTAATATGGGGAATTGTATGTCAGAATGATCCAATTGTGTCTTTTTAGTGTTATTTGGGTTGGGTAATAACACAAATATAAGATCATATCAAATAAATTATTCCTTGGATTCAAATATTCATTTAAAAGATAATTATACTTTTCTTATACTATTGTATATATGTAAAGGTGAAAATACTTGTCATTGTCCATATCATCAAAATTTTAAACCTAAATTATATTTATGAAAATTTTCAAAGAGTCTAAAATCCTGCCAAGTTCCATATTTTTGGACATTTGAACCTAGGTTATATATATGCAAAGTTGTCAAGGGTCTTGAAAACCCCATCAGGTTTCATATTGCTATATTTTTCCACTTGGCTTCCATATATGAAAAGTTGCAATGAACATGCAAAAACCCATAATATTTCATATTGTAAAATGTACAAAGTTGCATAAAGCCTCCAAAAACCTACTATATTCTATTTTCTTGAACTTTTGACCTAGGTATATATGTTTAAACATGCATAAAACTTCTAAAAAATAGATGATAATTGGGTATTAATGTCTTGCAATGTGGGTGGGTTATAAAAATTTATGATACTTCATTTTCATCATTTGAAGATCTTCAAGTGTTCAGCGTTGCAATTATTTTTATTTGGGGTTTCTCTAGTTATTCATTCCAAGTTTTTTCTTTTCCCTTTTTTTGCAACAAATTTTTAGATTGTGATTACAAAACTTAATCATATTTATTATTTTCCTTCATGTTATAAATGTTAGGATGCACCTTAAATTTTTAATTTTGGCACTATTAAGTATATATGCATTTAGTTGGAGAAAACCCTAACCCTTACATAGAGGCATGTAAACCCTAACAACATCATAGTTATGTTAGGATATAGTGAAACCTAACCATTCAAACTAACCTCTTGTATTTATATGCAAGTTAATTAGAGTTGTAAGATTAATTGTTACTCCCATGGAATGTCTAATTCATAAGGTCATCAAACTTCTTTACCCCATTTGTATATACAAAATTATTTAGTTAGGTTTTCATTTCTTATGACCCCCTTGTTAGTTTGCTCATTAGAATTTTAGGTCCATCCTACATGCGCATATAGTTGCATCAAAACCTTGAAACTCTACCAACTTCCTCATTGAAAATTGATCCTAGAACTATATCACCTTCAAAGGGAAAACATTTCTACCTCTAGAAATAGGAAATATGAGTCAAAACCCCAAAAATATATTAATGCCTCAAATATTTTTTTTTGGATTTTATGAATTTATATTGTCATGTTTAAAAAGCATTTAATGCTATTTTTCGTACTTCTTGATGATAGATCAAGGATATAGGTTATGTATTCAAAAAAGATGAAGTGTAAATTCAAAGGTGTAATCCCACCCTCCAATATCATTTTAGAAACTATCTGACATCACTGATACATATCTAGGCTATGTTAGCCTAGAAGAGTTTCATAGGATAATTGTGGAGACTAGAAGAACAAATATAATAGTGAGACACTTGGTAGAAAGTGGCCTCATAAAAGTAGTTATTTTTCTCTTCCCATTCCAATTAGTGGACCTTGAACTATGACTTGTGTTAAGTTCTATAATCCTCAAATAAGAGAGAAAATAAATGTAGATAATCATGCTATCTTGTAGATTATGCCCCAATATAATAAAAAATTGTAGGTGCCCTTGTTAAAGACTAATACATAGGGATCAAAATGGAACAAACTAACACCTTTTATGGGTTTAACATGGACCAATTTTTGATAATATTGAATAGGAATTGATTGAATAAACTAAAGGTACATCAATAAATAGGGTTCATAAGGTTCTTTATTAAAGTGACCTCCATGAGGAAGCTAATGATATCTTAAATGTAATTAGTATGGTGGTAGGGCAAGAACATATAAACAAATTTCAACCCTAGATGTTTTAGTATATAACTAGGATCGTTAAGTTAAAGAGTATATTGAATGAGCCACAATGATAAGTGACTATCTACATAATCAACTCGTAAATTTCAATGAGCCAAAAAGTTTTATAGACTTCATATCTAATATATTCTTTTGCAAGAAGGGGATTATTTATAGGACTAAGGATTTAAGGGAATACGGGGAACAAGAAAAAGAAAGTATATGAGTTTTATCTACAACTCAAGCTAAAATTAGGCACATTTTTTTTAATCAAGTTAATGGTTCCTTTATATTTTTTATCAATAAAATGATGGATAGTGGTATAAATGAAAGGATGTTTGTGGAATCTACCATTACTATAGCCCAATGAGGCAATTGGTACATGTCTAGTTCACCACTTTTAAATATATCAAGGTGGATGGATTTATTGAAGCACTATATGATCTTCTAAAGCATGTGAGCAATAAATTGGTCTTATGGAAACTATCCCATCAATTAGAAATAGTATATAAGTTATTTTCAAAGACATAAGAACAAGGCATAATTTTCAATCTCAATCAATGGATGCACTTTCCTAACCTACTCGGTTACTAAAACAAAAAAATTAGACATGTCTTAAGTATCTCTTTATAAATTCCAATCAAGAACATACTTTGACCCATGGAAGCTCTTGGAGATAGCTTTAGGATCATTTTTGAGAACTAATCAATCCTAGAAGATTGACATTAATTCCTTTTTGTATGTGATAGGGGAAATCTTCACACAATTTGTATATCTAGTTGCCTAACATAATGAGACATTCTATAATATAGTAAGTAGGTACCCTACTTATTACAAGAAATTTTATGCCACTATTCAAGCCTATAAGTTCTAGAATCACTATATTTTGGGAAAGAGATGGTAATTCACATGTAACACAAGCCTCTCCAATTCATGTTGATCCAAGGGAAGTAGAATGATCAACACTAAAGGTGGTCTGCATACCTTTGGAAGTTCCATCTCAATATTTTCCATAAGGGAAACACTTTAATAAAGATGCATATTATTTTATTTGACCTCCAATTATACCTATACCAAGAAGGTTGAACTCTTGTAGACACAAAATAGTAGATTGGATGGAGCTATTTAGCAATGATCTTGGTTTCACTAGCATCTACCAAAGACTCACAAAAGGTATATATATTCACAATTACTATTCATAAGATGGAAACCTTTGTCACATGGGGTGCATCTATATTCCTACTAGGTAACAAGAGAAGATAGTTTGGGAAGCACATTATAGTCACATTTTAGGACACTTTTGGATAGATAAGATAATTATTGTCTGCTATAAGTAATTTTATTAGCTAAAAATATAACATGATGTTACCTTGTATATTCAATCCTTGCCTAATCTATACAGTTGCAAAAATTATATGAAAAATAATGATTTAAAATTTTTCTTCTAGTTCATGATGAATATTTACATTTTTTCTGAATGGATTTTATGTTAGGACTTCCTACAACCAAACATGGTCATGACTATGCCTACATAGTGGTTGATAGGTTTTCAAAGATGGACATCATGGTAGCTTACAAGAAGGGGCTTTCTAAAAATGAAACTACTAAGCTTTTATTTTAAAAATTGTGGGTACATTTTGGCATCCCAATACTTTATAATAGGATAAAACCTTGATGAACACTATGGGCTATGATAGACATCAAGTTGGTAATCTTAAATAGATTTCACCCCCCATATAAATGGATATAGTGAGGTGATGAATCAAATGATCATTCAAGTTCTATGAATGTTTCATTTAAATCATCCCAAACATGGGATGAGAGTTTTTCTATGTCCAATATAGCTACAACCATGACTACATGGCTCAATAGTGCATAGCCCATTTGAATTTTTCCTTGGGTACCAACTATTAACACTTGTTGATGCAACCTTACATATATCATGCTAAATGAGACATCATTTTAGACCCAAAAGGAGGCAACTAAGGTGTTTAGGTTTGCTTATAATATTTTCCACATCCAACAAGTTCATGAGATATCAAGTTCATGAGGCATGATTAGAATTACATGCCTCACCAAATTTAGGCTGGTGACAAGGTTTAGATTTATATTTAGAAAGAGATTCTTCAGGGTCCACAAGAAATTTTAACCCCTACACCATATTCAAACATAACGAAGAGAGTGATTTTTAGCTTAATTTGTGACCTTTTCTTGGATTACATTTGGTTTTTAATGTAAATTTATTGTGTCCCTATTTTTCCACCATTGTTGGATACCTTTGTAGACACTTCAAATTTGACTTTATATTATATATTAATTAAAATTGAATTTTAATTAATTCATTCTGTTATCTTATAACTAATTAAATATTTTATTATTTAATTAATTATTCCATCATTCTTCTAAGTTAATTAAATATTTAGTTTATTAAATTTCCTATTGTCCCATTCTTCCAAAGGTTAAATTATTTAAAATAATATAATGTTAGCCATCACCATCTATTTCCTCTAAACACCCATTAATTAATTAATCCTAAGATTAATTAATTAATTATCTTTTCTAACCTCCACTTAACTTTTTCTTCAATTTTAAATTCACTACTCGCCATGTGTCATTCCTCTTCACATGTCTACTTCCATATTTACCCAATAAATCCTCACCTCTCTCTCATTAAATCCACTAGAGATATATATCACTTTTTAAAGTTGACTTGTATGGAGCCATCTTTCTTCTCTCCATAAAATCTAATTTTAAATTCTACCTCCCTTGAGATGAGCAAAATGTCAAAGATAAAAATGGGTTAAATCAACGTTATGTAGTGGAGAGATAGGCATGCTCTCTTCCATAATTTTTTTTAGGTTTGTATTGGATCTCAACTATGAATAGAAACTATCTTGGCTAGCTTCAAAAAAAATTATTTTATATTTTCTTACATGTTTATCAATTATTGGTTACACTACATCTAGCCTCTTGTTGGTATATTGTCCTCTTAATTAAAAAAAAAAGGATCAAATAGTTTCAAAAGAACATTTAATTTATTGAATTAAAAATAAATATAGCAACTTGTTCAACAAAAGATTCTTAAACAATTTTTGTTTGTTAAAGGTATTAATATCCCTAAAGTCTAGGACAAAATATTTATCCCTCTAAGAACAACCTCTAGCTCTATGAAAATAACAAGTCTTTAATCATTGCTTGAGAGCCAATTTAATATTTTCAAGCACCACTTCCTTCATAACCTCCATATTTGATTTCAAACTTTTTTTCCTTTTTGGTTTCAAACTTTTCATCTACCCTTCCATTTTATTGTTAAATATACCCCTTGTAGACAACACCTTTTCCACCTAAAATGAAACTCTTTGTTCCAACATACTATCCTCTCCTCAATTCATTTATTCATTACTAGATCTATCCTCTACTCTTAGACCTTATATTTATGCTAATTGTTCTTACCAATGAACATCCCTTAAACTCTTCTTGTTACTCTTTTATAAATTAAATTCATCTTTGAGGAGTTAACAAGGAGAGAAAGATTGTTTGAAAAGAACCATTAATGATTCCTTTCAAGGATAGTTTTTTTTATGAAAAATGAGGTTTACTTTACTTTCCACATGCCAACCTTATCCAATAGAACCTTACTTCTTTTGAAAACTAAACATATGTATTCTTTCATGATATAACCTACTTTTTGGCATTTAAAGCAATGACAAATGACATTTTTATAATCTAAGGGTTGATCAAAAACCTTGATCTCCATTTTGATGATAATAATTTTAGAGAGGAAAATTCATGTTATGTTTAATAAAAAAGAAGCACATATTGTATGAGTTTTCTTTGTAGAGTGTGAAATGAAGGAAAAGAGGTTCACCAAAATGAGAAAAAAATCATGAACCTAATTTCCCTATATATTTCATTCAATATGAGGTTTATAATGTGCAATTGAGTAACAAAATAAACCTAACTGATATAACAGTCAAAAGGAAAGTTTTAAGATGGTTAAATGTTGTGTACCTATTGCAAAAAGTGCTTTTTCAAACCTCACTAAGGACTCATTCGCCCTATGGCAAATGGGTCCTAGCTACGGCTTTGGAAAATCAATTTCTGGGTTATGTTCCTCTCAATCTGCACTTCCAGATCTTAGTTGGGCATTGTCGAAAAGACGGAAATAAATCTTGTAGCTCAGTTTTTGTGATTTGACAACTTTCTTTGCAACTTTGACAACTTTTGCAATTTTGCTCTCTATATGATCTTCAACCTAAAACCTACAATCACACATCAAAGGAGAGAAAATGTTGTTTGTTAGGGAATAAGGGTTTTCCTTGGTCAAACCCCATTTTGGTAATTAAACCTTGAAATGAAATAGAAATGCAAGAAGGAATGATGAATGAAAAATTCAATGTCACAAATCACCACACCTTATTTGAACCTTGGATAAATTGCAAACTAGCATGAAGTGGCCTCAATGAATGTAGATCTTGATCATGAACCTTGATTAGAACAATGCCTTTAAATATTCTTGATAGATCTTGAATGCTACGTCAACACATTAGCTCAATAACATACATGATGCACTAAATCTTTGATATGATGAAATGGATCTTGATTTCTGCAATATTCTTCTATAAATCTACCCTTGAATTCCTTGAAAATGCTCTTAATAAAGCTCTTGCTTGATCTCATGAAGTCACATAAAAATTCTTGGTGAAACTAAGTGAAATAACCTTGTATTTATACATAACTTATCATTAATTCTCGAAATTCAAATATCACAAACTAGCATCAAATCTTGGACTTGAAATCATTAAAATACTGCCAAAAACATATCGCAAGGGGGGGTCCTACTAGGTCACTTGCCTAGGACACACTTCAGAAAATGTGAAAGGTCATGTACAAATAAGGTCCTAGGGCCTAGTGAGGACCCATTCGCCATGTGGCAAATGTGTCCTAGGTCACTAACCTAGGACACACACCTTCTAAAATTAAGTGTTGTGTAATGACATTTATGAATGTCAGGTTTTATCCCTCAAAATTTGCAATTAATTAGGCTTGGATTTGAATTAAAGGGGCCAATTAAGGAAAATTAAGCTCAATTAATTTATAAAGCCCTATATTAGTGTGAAAGTGTAAAGATACACTTTACAACACCCTAAATAAGGAAAAATTAAGTCAATTTAGTTTAGAAGGTCCCTAAACTTAATGTGAATGTGTAAAACACATTACAACACTAAATCAAGGCAACATTAAGCTCACTTTATTATTAATTATTCCCAAATTAAGAAAAAAGGGATACTTTTTTTGTTACTACATTTTTCCCCCACTTTAGTGAGAGTATGACCCCATGTCAAACTCACACTAAAGTAGACATTCAAGAAAATTATGTATGCAACAATGACAAATATACAAAATCACACACTATCAAAGACCAAGAAGATCAAGCCTAGATTGTCCAACGCGATGTGGAACACATCTAGACTATCATTTTTACACTAACTTTGAGGTAGCAAAACTTAGGTTGTCCACTAGGCAAGTCTTCCAATAAAGTGGCTTAGTGAAAAATTCATTCCTATGTGTCGGCTCTCACCGTAAAATGAGAAATTCATGCCTATGTGTTGGCTCTCATCGTACTAACCATACCAAAGCTATCCATCTGATAACTTCAATAAGGTGCCACAAAGAGAAATGAAACTAAGGGGTGGTAAATGAGAGAATCATATTAGGCTCCCATACCATATCAAATTTTTCCTCCTAACAACTTCAATAAGGCACCACAATGCAAGGCAAGGCTCCACAGGAAAGCAAGGTGTTATGCTAGGTGGCCTTGAATTTAGGGTTTCCAAGCTTCACAAGGTCAACAAGTTGTATTATGTCGAACACTTATGAACATTATGTATAGGTTTTTGTTCAAGGGGATCTTGCTTTGTTTGTGTAAGGTCTTCTTCTTAGGGATCATTGTGGCTAATGTCTCCAAGAGAGGACAAGTCAAGAGTAAAAGATTCACAACTTAGGGAATGCAATGTGTCACATCACCACTAAGAGGAAAGTAATACACAAAGAAATATCGCACTCTTGGAGGACATAAAATCCAATGACACCACCAAGAAAAGGATGCATCACAAGAAAAAAGAAAATTGCACCATGAAACATGAAAAATGTCGAAAGATTATAGATGTATTCTCACACTTTAAAGTGGTTTCTAACACCATTACTGTGAGCAACTACTTTAAAGTAGCCAATGTTCAATCCTAAGACATAAGAGCTTCCTCAGAAAGCCTTATGCCAATTCATATTTTTCCAAAATAAAGCTATGTCATAAAAAAGGAGGGAGGGGTTGCCCCCAAAAATACATAAGGGATCTATGGATTCAAGGCCAATATATCTTTGCTACAATGTTGTTTTAGAGCTTGGAAATGTTATCATTCCCCAATACTCATAGAGCTATAAGAGTGACATGTAGAGAGCAAAAACAAAGAAAATTCCTTTCGGGTCAACATGGAAGAGACCTAAATGTCTTGATGCTTACGTCATCCCCAAAAAGGAAAACACAAGACAAGAGAAAAAGGATAAAAATGTTTATGACATAGAGAAGAATGTAGGTACATATGGAGGAATGCACAAAGAGAGAGAGAGAGAGAGAGAGAGAGAGAGAGAGAAATACATCAAACAAAATAGTATGAGGGGTCACATTATGCACATGCAATCACATAAAGAAACATGAAAAGAGAACAATGAAAAATACTAGTAAGGCACATGCAAGTCAACCTATTAGCAGGTTGTCTACATCCCAATCTCTATTGGTATATGTAAAAGCCAGACAACTAGACAAAGGGACATCACATGCGAAAACTAGGAAAAGGCTATCTAACCCCTTGCCCCCACTGGTAGGTCTAGATATTGGTTTATTTTTTGTTGTTTTTATACATTTTTCGAGATACTTTTAGATACATTCTCCAGACAATGTTCCTAAACTATACTATCCTTTCATATCCATTATGCAGACTTAAACCTTAATTATGATGATGGAATTATGGTTATAATATACAAGTATTATATGGTTTATATGAACATATGTATGGAATTTTGATGGAATGCTATGAGTTAATTGTGATAGTTATCCTCATGTACATGTTTTGCATAATTAACTTGTTTGCAGCTAAAGAGGAACCATGGCGCAATAGTTGCAGGATGAACCCATAGCAAAATGAATGACTGGACATTGAAGCAGGGGAAGCTCCAAGATAAGCTAAATGTGGTGATTATTGATCAAAGACACCTAATAAAGATTGGGCGTGCATTTTTATAACCAGTTTAATAAATGTCGAAGAAGAGGTCTCCTTCACTTATGGAATTTTGACAAGTGGTTGTATGTTTTCGTACAATTCTGTTTTGACAGAGTTCTAGTTCTGATAGGATTCTCTTTCCTTTTTAGTTATAGGTTGAATAATTCAAGTCTTAATTCTACGCTTTATTATATGGGAGTGGAGTTAGTGATTTCAATTAGTTGTTGTTTTTAATAAAGATTCCCTTAGCTTATATATAGTTGTTGGTTGAATTCGTAGGATAGTTAGACTTTGGTTTTTATTAGTTTTATGTTACCAGTTACTTTTAGTTTCAAGACATGAAAATTATTTCAAATGATTGAGTCCAATTTGCGGAAAGATCTTCTATAATCTTTTACAATATGCAATGAATGGAGTTAATATTATGGGACATGTAGAGTCTATTAGTTAGATTGAGTTTAGTTAAAGTGGGAACAATTACTTGAGTAGGTCACTCAAGGTATTGTTCTTCACTTCATCTTTCACTTATTTATTTTTGTTAATAACTATTATTAGTTTATCATTCTTTATAAATCATATGCACATTAATTGGAATTTCATCTTTTGCTTTTTGTGAATGAATTCTTATGAATATGCATGTAATGGTTATTGGTAGCACACATACAAAAGGAACATACCGCACCATGGGTGATGCAATAGAAGATGATCTTGATTGACTAAAATTTGAGTTCCCTATCACTGATCAACAGAGGGCTACAGTGTTGAAGAACATTCCTCCTTCAACATTACCAATCTTTTATGGGTTAATGAATGAAGACCCTAATACATTTCTCTTTGAATATGATATCTTATGTAGAAGTTATGACTATACTTCTGATGCACATAGGTTAAAGCTTTTCCGCACCACTCTCAAAGATGCAACTTTGAGATGGTTCATGGGATTAGGTAAAGATGTTCCTGATTGGGACACCATGAAGACACTATTTTTAGAGAAGTATCAGGACTACTGTATGGAACTTGATAGGAGGAAAGATGATATATTCAGAATGACACAAAAGGATGATGATCCTTTAGAAGATTATGTGGAAATATTTTAGTTTTCTCTAAATAAAAACCCTCAGAACAAGTTGTCAGAAGAGTTTCTCAAGTTAGTCTTTTTGAGGGGATTCAATGAAGATTGCATGGATGCCTTGAACCTCATTGTCTAGGGAGATATTTCCTAGCTACCATTTTCATACATTTGTAAGGCCTGCAGGAATTATTCCAGGACCTTTACAAAAAGGACAAGAGAAGATCGAACATTAGTTATTGGTAAATCATCTACAGGGGTTTCAAAAAAGAGCTAAGCAATCTATTATCCAACATAAAGGAGGATATCATAAATCATTTGGAAAATAAATTGGATACTCTTCACATTAAGAAAAAGAAAGAGGAAGCTAAGGCTATGCTCATTGAATATTTTCCAAGTTGTAGGCAAAGAAAAGAAAATTGTAAATGCAAAAGAGTGGCCACTATCCAACAAGATAAAGTTTGGAACCCTGATTTTTAGCCAATTAAAGATAATGGATAGATCTTTTATATAGCACAAAGGAGGCCATGGCAGCAAAGACAAGGTATGCCACAAGAACCCCTTAGCTTTAATTCATCCTTTCCTATTGGGAATCAAAAATTTCTGCTTGGAACTCTCAACCCTTGCAAGTAGACCAAAACCAGTGGCAGAACCCTCAACAATGGCCACAAGGTTAGCCAAATTGGAACTAGTAGCCAAACCCTTGGCCACAACAAAATTTTCATGTTTCCAATTATAATCCACAATGGCCAACCCAACAGAACTAGTGGTAGCCCCAATGGAAAAAAGGCCAATAATGGAAGCAACAAAATATGAACTACCAGTAGCCTATGCTCCCTCCTCCACAACATCAACAAGCTTTAATGCTTCCATCAAACCCTGCATACCATCCACCCAAGAAACAAAAAATACTTGTCCAACCTACACCTAACCCTAACACTAATCCTATTCAGCAGGATCATACTAATGAAGCTATGTAATACCCCACTTATGGGGTAGAGGTGAGTGATGTCCACCTTAGATCAAGGAAACAACTTGGACCTTCATCCCCCCATATTACAGAAATGGAGGATGATGAACATGCAGTTGAGGCTTTTGATAAACCATCTTTGGAACCTGAGCCAAATCAGGTACACCAAACTACCTCAAATCCCAAGCCACCTTTTCTTGAATGCCTAGCTATACAAAAGCATCACACACAGGCTGAGGCAGATCTTTTAGGACAATTGAAAGATGTGAGCATCAAGATCCCACTTATCCAAGCTATCAAATACATCCCTATCTATACCAAAAATGTAAGGGATCTATGTCTTAAGAAACTAGGCAGGAAAAGAAAACATCCACAGACAGTCCATGTCTTGGGAAATCTTGTAGATATCATGTTAGGGAACATTACAGTCCTTAAGTATACAAATCCTGGTAGTCTAGTTATGGATGTTAAGATTAATGAAACCCTCATTAAGAATAATTTGATAGACTTGGGGGAAACAATCAATGTTATGACAAAAGAAACAATGGAGTTACTTCAGTTGGTCAACCTTAGGCCTACACAAACTATTTTGCAGCTAGCTAATAAGTCCACGGTCAAGCCTGAGGGAATTATTGAAGACCTAGTCATTGCATTGGATTCTTGGGAATATCTTGCAGACTTTATAGTGTTACAATCCAAAGTCAATCTTGAAGGTTACCCACTCATCCTAGGTAGGCATTGGTTAGCCACAACCAATGCATTTATAGGTTGTAGGTCTAGTAAAATGATAATATCGAATGGGATAGTTACAAATAACTTGGTTCTTTATCCACCGGCCCAAACATATGCAAACCTTGAGCACACACTATTCTATGTAGACATTGATGACTATAGATCATAGCCCCTTATTGGATGACCAGGACAAAGATGAGATCATTGCTCACATAATCCAAAATGATTGTGGTAGGAGCCCACAACAACATGACTGCCTCATATGCCTACAAGACCCCTTGCAAAGTATTATACCCACCAATTCTATAGAAGAAATATCATATCTATTTCATTCACTACTACCTCAACAATGTCTACCCATGATACCAAGCCTTGATCTCTCATCAGTTCAAGATTCATCAAAGGAGTTGGAAATTATGCCAGGAAGGAAGTTAAATATCAATAATGCCTTGATAGAGGAACAACAAAAATCTTTGTAATCAGTGCTACAGGAACACTCAACCGCATATGCATGGGATTATCATGATATGAAAGGCATAGATCCTAATTTATGTATGCATAGGATTTATATTAATGATGGATATAGACCCATTCAGAAACCATACAGGCGTATGAATCTTGTCCTTAGGGAGATAGTGAAAGTTGAGCTACAAAAGCTCCTTGATGCAAGTTTTATCTATCCAATACCAGATAGTGAATGGGTCTCACCTTTGGTAATTGTTCCCAAGAAAGGTGGGAAATGGAGAGTCTGTGTAGACTACAAGGAATTGAATACAACCACTCTAGGAAAGATCACTTTCCTCCACCCTTCATAGATCAGGTACTTGATTCTCTAGCTGGGAAGAAGTACTTCTCATTTCTTGACAGTTTCAATGGTTACAACTAGATTAAAATTACTCCAAAGGATTAGGACAAGACTACATTTATGTGTCCTTGAGGGACTTATGCTTACTCAATTCTACCTTTTGGCTTATGCAATGCTTCATCTACCTTTCAAAGAGCAGTACTCAACATATTCTTTAATTATGCACACGACTGCATGGATATACATGGATGACTTCACTACTTATGGTGAAAGTTATGAGGAAGCTCTCAATAATCTGAAAAAAGTGTTGAAAAGGTGTAAAGAACACAAACTATCACTCAACAATGAGAATTTTTTTATGATGATGACATAGGGAATTGTGTTGGGGCACTTTATATCCAGTGATGAAATTCAGGTTGATCCAAACAAAATAGAGATAATATCTACTTTACCTATTCCTCAAAAACAAAAAGATATTAGGAGCTTCCTTCATCATGCAAACTACTACAGGCAATTCATTAAAGATTTTAGTAAGATTTTTGCACCTTTATTTCTTTTATTGAGTAAGGACATTGAGTTTGAATGGACCTTCGAGTCTCAACACTCCTTGAAGAACTAAAGAAAGCTCTGACTCAAGCACCTGTGTTGAGGGGGGATAATTGGACTCTTCCATTTCACATACATGTAGATGCTTTAGATTTTTCCATTGGAGAGTAGTAATGATTTTTGCACCAGAGAATTGAGTAAGGACATTGCACCTTCGAGCTTCAAGCTCTGAGCACCATTGGATTTCACATACATGTACTTTAGTGGAGTATCGATGGCAACAAAGAGTATGCTATATCTTAGTACTGTAATAGAAAAAGAGATGGCTATTAATGAATTCAGGCACTATATTATTGGCTATTCAGTCTTTTCTCATACAGATCACACAACAATTAGGTATTCGATGAACAAACCAGTAGTTGGAAGAGATTGGTAAGATGGCTACCTCTCTTACAAAAATTTGGCATTACCATAGTAGACAAACCTGGTAAAACAAATGTGGTGGCATATTTCCTATCAAGATTTCCAACACAATCAATTAAAGGAGTGGTGGATGATTCATTTCTAGATGAACAGTTGTTTGCTTTACAAGTACAAATACCCTGGTATGTAGATATTGTTAATTATTTGGTCATGGGGTAGATTCCACCACATTTCTCGTTGAGAGAGAAAAGATAGCTAGTTCATAAATGTTTCCCATACTCCTAGATATCTAGTTATTTGTTTTATACAAGGCCTGATAACATCATGCAAAGATGCATAAGGGAAGATGAGATATTTGACATCATGAAGGCATGTCATGATGAGCTATGTGGAGGTCATTTTGCAGCAAAGAGAATATCCTTTAAGATCCTCACGACTAGCTATTATTGGCCTACTTTGCATAAAGATGTTGTTAAATACACAAGAAGTTGTGATAGGCGTCAAAGGATGGGAAGGCCAACCAAGAGTGATGAGATTCCCTTACAACCTCCGTTGACATTGACACCTTTCGAAAAATGGGGTTTATAATTCATTGGGCCAATCTCTCCTACATCTAACAACAAGGAATATATCCTTGTGTGCATTGAGTACTTGACAAAATGGGTGGAATTCAAGGCCCTACAATTTTCCAGAGATGTAAATATGGCTAAGTTCTTATATGAAGATATTTTTACTAGGTATGGAGTGCCTAGAGAAATAGTCACTGACCAAGGGCCCCAATTTACTTCTAATCTAATTGCCAAGTTGGTTGAGGAATACCAAATTAGACATAATAAATCAACACCCTACCACCCATAGGCTAATGGTCATGTGGAAGTCACTAATAGGGAGATTGAAATTATTCTCACCAAGATAGTGCAGCTACATAGGAAAGATTATGTTTCAAGATTTCCTAAAGCAGTCTAGGCATACAGGACTACATGGAAAACTACCACTGGATTTACACCTTATAAGTTAGTCTATGGGAAGACAATAGTCCTTCCTATTGAATTCAAATATAAAACATTGAGGACAATAGTAAAACTGGGAATGGATTTAAAAGAAGCACTAAAGGAAAGGTTGCATTCTTTAAGTGGGTTGGATGAGATAAGAATGGAAGCATTACATCATATAGAGGTAGTACAACAATAGCAGATGAAGTGGCATGATCAGTATATTAAAACAAGAGTTCTTTGTGGGAGATTGGGCCCTATTATATGATTCACAGTATAAATATTTCAAGGGAAAATTCTAGTCCAGATGGTTGGGCCCCTATGAGATTAGCAAGGTTTACCCTAATGGGGCAGTACAATTACACACCATTGATGCAGTTTAGTTTTCCCTTCTTGTCAATGGCAATAGACTAAAGTTATATAAAAATCCATTACAAAAGGATGACTTTACATTTTCACTAATCTAACAATATGGTGCTCTCAGTGAACCTGATACAAAATCTTATACACAGAGTCCTACTTTGGTAATACGGGACATACCAAGCACTTCTGGTGGCCTAGAGATTGAGTTACACAGATAGTCCCTGAGCTCCCTTGGCACTAAATTTTTATGTTTTTCCCACAAGCACACATTGCACGTTATAATAATGTTCAAAATATCTTTAGAGGGACCTGAACATATCAATATTCAGTCTTGATGCCGAAGGGCCTGAAGCTTCACACTATCAACATTTAGAATGGGACCTGACTGCAGGTGCCCATAGCAACATCTGGCAGCTGAAAAGAATATTCAACTCACTTGGTGCCATATTTACTACAAGTTCATTCACATTCATTTCAAATATATTCATGTATCATATCCATCATTTTATGCAATAAAAGCGGCATAATTTTTTTATTGTCTGCTCACATTTCAATTACTTGAGTTGTCAAATCGCTAGCTCATAATTGTCATTTTTGTCCCATCATATCCACTCGCCACCCACTATTCATTATCTTGCAGTTAATATGTGTCACATCAAATCAATGAACAAATATATTCTTTTAGTTTCCATTCGCGAAAGATGGTTATTTCTACAAGGCAGTACTTAAGGTATGTTGTTATGATTAATCTAGTTGTCTTTAAACTTTCATGCACTTTTTCATTTAATTCCATGCATGCAAAATATTATATCCTTAATTACCATTATTTCACAATACACCACCTCCAAATCATAAATGTGAAGTGAGGTCACTTCACCAATTAAGTTGGGAGGAGGGTACACTTTACTCAGTCTTTTCGCTAGTCCTTTCGAATCTGCCACTCGAAACCAAATTTAATGAATATTATGACATGCAAAACCCTTAGTTATTTTTTATTCTTTCTACTATTTCCATTGCCATTTTTGAAATTGCTAAAACTTGAAACCTTGAGAGTTTATGAGAACTTCAACTTAGTTGGACTAGAGTTGAACTTAAAAGGGAATTTGTAGTTGCAGTATGGTATAGTAGTAAAGATATATGAGGAAATAGAGGTTTTGAAGTAGTATTGAAGTTCAAAGGTGGTGGGAAGATTGAATTGAATTCCCAGAGCTGAGTTTGGTATATTGAGTAGAAAATAAACTAAGGATGGGAGGAGATGCTATAAGAAGAGAGCCAGTGGCTCACCAAAAAATTTTGGAGGATGTGGCAGTCCTACCCATCTTTACAAGGGTTGGTTGGCTCAACTACTTTTTAAAATTGACAAAATTTAGTGATGACTTAACAAAAATATTTGCAATAAATCTTCAATATGATGAAGCCATGGTAAAGGGACTTTCTGTAGATGCATCTGAAACTGCCATCGCACAAGTTACAAGACTACCAAGGACATGAACAAAATTCCTAGCTCGATATGATGTAGTTACAGCTCAGGAAGAATTCTACATACGAGGAGAGGAATTAGATTCCTCGTCACAAAGTACGAAGAGACTTTCTCTCCATTGGTTGTGGGAAAGATGTGCCTCTTGCATTATTAGATACATTACCTATGATGGTAGACAAAACCTTTTGTATATGGCCCATTTCAAATTGTTAAGTCATCTTAGGCATAATAGGGTAGTAAATGTACCAAATTTTCTTTATAACTTGTTGAAATGAATGGCCTCATAATACCAGAAAAGGCAATGTGATACATCTCTCTCTCATCATTTTTTAGTTACTTTACTGATAAAAAGGAGTCTAAGAATTCAATACCCACAAGTTAAGTGGGAGGATTTTAGGGTTGAGGATTTTAGGGAGGACTTTCTCTTACATTAATAGTTTGTTGGATGCACCCGTAGTGTCTGAGGATACATAAAACCAAAATGAGCTTGAGGAGGAAAACCCTCATGTTTCACCTATGGCCTCACCTTCTCATAGCCAAGGAAAGCATGAAGAACCTACAGAGCCAGAGTCTAGGCCACCCATAAATGAGGAATTACCTTCTTCTTCTAAGTCATGAAAATCTAAGAGTCGGAGAGGCAGTGTATCTACCTCCACTACACCCTCGAAACTAGAAGAAGGTATTTCAAAGAAACGGAAGGATACTCAAAAGCAGAAAAAGGAGGATGTTCCTAAGTAGAAAAAGAATGTTAAAAAGGAAAAGAGGAAAATTGGGGAAGGAATATTGACACCTAAATGCTTTGGTAGGCTCAGGAAACAAATTTCTACAAAAGAAAATATAGGGGAACCTGAAGGGGAGATGGGTATAGAACAATCTCAAGAAGAACAACATCAGAAAGAGTAGCTTAGGGTGAGATTATGGAAGAATATGAAGAGAGAAAAATCTATTGCACTCCCAGTCAGAAGAGAGGCTAAGGATCCAGATACAATAATTGATGAATGGATGAGACTTCTTACATATAAGGGAGTGGGTAAGAAAATCATGAAGCTCAAGAGGCAAACTATAATAGAATGAAAATGTTAGCTATGGGAGTAGGACAACAGTGTTATAAGTATGTGTAGGATAGATGGAATAGTTTGACACCTAAACTGTAGAGGAAAGAGCCACATTCCATGCATAATTTCATTGATATGCTTCAAAGGGCACGTAATTACATGGCAATCGATATCAACAAGGGAATTCATTGAATGCCACTCAATTTTCATCCACCTATTCTCCTTTATTCGATCCCACATTGGACAGGGGAGAAAAGTGATGAATGTGAGAGAGCAGGAACTATCTGGATGAGGAAGCTTTCAAAACATTAAGGTTTTTATCTGAGGTAGATTCAAGGTGTTAGCACAGTTATGGACCTAAGAAAAATTTCTCAGCAGTACAATTAAAATCCCTAGTGTTTTGCTTGGGGACAAGGAATAAGCTAGTAGGTTATGCAGACTTAAACCTTAATTATGATGATGGAATTATGATTATAATAGTTATTATATGGTTTATATGAACATATGTATGGAATGCTACGAGTTAACTGTGATAGTTATCCTTGTGTACATGTTTTACGGAATTAACTTGTTTGCAGCTAAAGAGGAACCATGGCGTAGTAGTTACGGGATGAACCCGTAGCAAAAGGAATGATTGGACACCGAAGCAGGAGAAGCTCCAGGATAAGTTGAATGTGGTGATTGTTGATCAGAGGCACCTAATGAAGATTGGACGTGTGTTGTTATAACCAGTTTAATAAACATTGAAGAAGAGGTATCCTTCACTTATGGAATTTTGACAAGTGGTTGTATGTTTTCGTATAATTCTATTTTGACAGAGTTCTAGTTCTTATAGTATTCTCTTTCCTTTTCAGTTATAGGTTGAATAATTTAAGTCTTAAATCTACACTCTATTATCTGGAAGTGGAGTTAATGATTTCAGTTAGTTGTTTCTTTCAATAAAGATTCCCTCAGCTTGTATATAGCTGTTGGTTGAATCCATAGGATAGTTAGTTGGTTTTTATCAATTTTATGTTACCAATTACTTTCAATTTTGAGACATGAAAAATATTTCAAATGATTGAGTCCAATCTGTGAAAATATCTTCTGTAATCTTTTACAATATGCAATGAATGGAGTTAATCTTATGGGACGTGTAGAATCTATTAGTTAGATTGAGTTCAATTAAAATGGGAATAGTTACTTGAGCATGCCACTCAAGGTATTGTTCTTCACTTCATCTTTCAGTTATTTATTTTTGTTAATAGTTGTTATTAGTTTATCATTCTTCATAAATCATATGCACATTAATTAGAATTTCATCTTTTGCTTATTGTGAATGAATTCTTATGAATATGCATGTAATGGTTATTAGTAGCACTTCGGAGGATAGTTCAGTTGAGTCATTAGTTTTTATTAAGTTTTTTGTTGATACAACATTATTTTAATAGCAGCATTTTAGTTACAGTCTTTACTGTAGGTACCCGTAGTAACTAGTTTTGGTTTATGTTTTTACTGTTTTGCAGTTCCATGAATTTCCAACAAGTAGAATAACTTAAGTAGAAAAGTTTAGGTAGTTTTAAGTCCATGAAGGCATATCTGTGAATTTCCAGCAAGTAGAATAACTTAAGTAGGACAACTTAGGTAGTTTTAAGTCCATTAAGGCATATATAATGTTGCACCATCATAAGCTTACAAGCCTTGGGTTGACAATTTAATGTGGTCTTAAGCAATGTAAAGTGGATTGTTCAACCAGTAAACCTCTGAATTGAGTATATTTTACCAAGTTTACAATACATTAGCTTAGACTCTACACCCACTAAGTGGAGGACAAGGATGAGCTGAGATAGGTGATGAGAATGAGCTCCTTGCAATAAAAATAATGATTTTCAATGAATGTATAACATGTAATAGTGAGAATCCTATAAACCTACAATTATTACATGACAATGAGCAAGATGCATGCTTTTTTTTAGTCAAGCTTGGTTCTTAGAAGGTGCAAACTTCTTCAATACTTTCTTTAAAGGATGAAAATTTTCAGTATGATGGCCAAACAATCTATGATAAGCACAATATGGTTCATTCTTATTAGTTTTTCTTTTGGTCAAGTTTGCACGTTTAGGTGGTAATTCAATCTATTGCCAACATAAAAGAGTATAGAAGATTGTCTCGGTTTTGGATAGTTGTAATGAGTTATAAAGAGATTCAAGAGGTTCATACAACTATTGTAACTTTATCTTTTGATGACCATACATTCATGGTTTCTTCTTCTTTGGTATGATATTTGTGTTTTCATCAACTTCATCTTCTAATTGCAAGTCCTTTCCTTTTTCAAAAAAGGAAGTGTTACCGGTAGTAAAGTGTTTAGAAGGTGTGGCTTCTTTTCGTTTATTCATAGGTAATGCATTGGAAAGGGGTTGAGGAGGAGATAAATTTTTGTTGTGAGATAAGCCAAGCTACACATAAATTCAATTCCTTGTTCGTATTTAAGTAGCTTTCATGATTTTCCTATAAGGGGAACAACATGGACAGTAATAGATTCATCTCTCACGGAGTCTTGTAAAGTTTTTAATTCTTCATCTATCAACCTTATGTTCTCTTGTGGGACATAAACAACATCATGAATATTGGTTATGGGGAGGGAAGTAATGGGAAATGAGGTATGCATACTATGATCCATATGGGGTTGATTATCAACACTATTAGAAAGAGAGTTAGAAAACCCAAGATCCACGACAAATGGTGTATTATGGGATGATATGAGTCTTGAACTATGTCTCACAATAGTATTGCAAATAGGACACCAAGTTGTAAAACTCATACAAGTTTCACAAACTTAGTGTACAAACCCAAAATGGAAAGAAGCTTAAAATGTATTGCAATGACCTAGAATGCAATGTGTAAATGCAATTTTTAGATTCTTAACAAGGTAATTTTCTGATTACACTATGCAACAATCTAAAAATAAAGTCATGTAAATGCAATTTTCAAATCACAGAATGCACTAAATGTACCAAATTAAGCTAGATATAATGAAATTAATGAAAGAAAAATTCAACAAACAAAAGCATAGAAAAGAAATTTTTAATGCTCAAAAATTCAAATTATTGTCTAATCAGGGACTCATTCGCCCTAGGGTGAATGGATCCTAGATTAGGGGTTTTGAAACAATTTTTTATTGATTTTTAAGTATTTTTAGTGGTTTTCAGATTCAGGTGGTTACAACAAGTTTTAGTTTCAGTTTTATGTGAATGCAATGTGAATTTCAAGTGCAAATTATGAGAAAATGAAAACCTAGAAATGCTAGTTTGATATGCAATTTTTGTTTCAATTTTCAAATGCAAGTTAATATGATGTATATGATATGCAAGATGACTGATTTTTTTGTATTTATTATATTTAAAGAATGCAAAGTATGCAATCCAAAAACCTTTAATGAGATGCAAATTTGAATGCAAACTAGACACCCTAAATGAGACCTAATTCAATGCAAATGAATGCAGATGAATGCAAAATCTATATGTAGGATGAAAAAGACTCCAAAATCAGAAAATTACAATGCTCAAAAGGTCGGGTTCACCATAATGAAATGAAGGAAAAGAGGCTCACCAAAATGGGAACAAAATGATTAACCTAATTTTCCTATATATTTCATTCAATATGAGGGTTATAATGTGTAATTGAGTAACAAAAAATAAACCTAATTGATATAACAATAAAAAGGAAAGTTTTAAGAGGGTTAAATGTTGTGTACCTATTGCAAAAAGTGCTTTTTCAGACCTCATTGAGGACTCATTCGCCCTATGGAAAATGGGTCTTGGCTAGGGCTCTAGAAAATCAATTTTTGGGTTTTGTTCCTCTCAGTCTGCAATTCCAGATCCTAGTTGGGAACTATCGGAAAGCTGGAAATAAATTTTGTAGCTCAGTTTTCGTGATTTGACAAATTTCTTTGCAACTTTGACAACTTTTGCATTTTTTCTCTCCAAATGATCTTCAACCTAAAACCTGTAATCACACATCAAAGGAGAGAAAATGTTGTTTGTTAGGGAATAGGGGTTTGCCTTGGTCAAACCCCGTTTTGGTAATTAAACCTTGAAATGAAATGGAAATGCATGAAGGAATGATGAATGAACAAATGCAATGTCACAACTCACCACACCTTATTTGAACCTTGGATAAATCTATAAACTAACATGAAGTGGCCTTAATGAATGTAGATCTTGATCATAAACCTTGATTAGAACAATGCCTTTGAAATGCTTGATAGATCTTGAATGCTACATCAACACATTAGCTCAACAACATGCATGATGCACTAAATCTTTTACATGATGAAATTTGATTGCTGCAATATTCTTCTATAAATCTGCCCTTGAATACCTTGAAAATTCTCTTGATAATGCTCTTGCTTGATTTCATGAAGTCACATAAAAATTCTAGGTGAAACTAAGTGAAATAACCTTGTATTTATACATAAATTATCATTAATTCTCAAAATTAAAATATCACAAGTCGACATCAAATCTTGGACTTGAAATCATTAACATACCACCAAAAACATATTCCAAGGGGGGTCCTAGGTCACTCACCTAGGATACACTTCGGACAATGTGAAAGGTCATGTAAAAATAGGGTCCTAGGACCTAGTGAGGACCTATTCACCATGTGGCGAATGTGTCCTAAAGATAAGTGCAAGAAGTTGAGTCCACAAAACGTGGAAGTTTTTTCCTTAGCCAAAAAAATGAAATCGACTTGGAAAAAATAGGATCCCGCTTTTTAATAAATAGGATCCTACTTTTGAAAAATGAGATCCTGTTTAGCTTTGGGATCCCAAGCCTAAATTCTAAATGGGATCCCATTTTTTAAAAATTGAGATCCCTTTTATTAATGGGTCCCAAATCGATGGACAAGAAACGGGATCCCAATCTTTAAAAAACGGGATCCCAATTTGTATAAAATCGGGATCCCACTTTCAAGTCGTATTTTTTTTTTTTTAAAGTGAAACTCAGTCATTAACAAGCTTGGGATCTCAATTTAGCAGAAACAACAACGAGGACAAAAGCGACCGCTGACCTCCAAGTACACCACCTATAAATCTTTGTGTTTTTTTAGTGTTTTTTTTTAATTTTTAAGACAACGGTAGGTTTTAGAATGATTTTTTAAAATGTATTTAGCATTTTATGTATTTTATTTACCTATAATGAGAAGTGATCATTTGTAGAAGTAGAAGAAAAAATGAAATGAAACCCTCTAGAAACGAAAAAATCATCCTTAGATCGTATCTTAAGAACAAAATTTAGCTTTTGAAACCTAAATTGTTCAATCAAACAAAAAAAAATTGCATTTGAAAACCCTAAATTGAAAGAAAACAAAAAAAATTGCATTGAAAAGCCTAATTTGAAATGAAACAAAAAAATTGCCTTGAAAACCCTAATTTTTCTTGAAACCCTAAGTTGAATTCAAACAATTTTTTGCTAAAACCCTAAATTGAAATCAAACAAAAATTGCATTTGAAAACCCTAATTTGAAATGAAACAAAAAATTTGCATTGAAAACCCTAATTTGAAATGAAACAAAAATTGCATTAAAACCCTAATTTTTTCTTGAAACCCTAAATTAAATTCAAATTTTTTTTCTAAAACCCTAAATTGAAAAAAAAAATTGCATTCAAATGAAAACCTTGATTTCAAGCTCAAGAATATTTGATAATGGAAAAAATTTATTTGCATTGCTTAAATGTTTTAAATTGAACATTTGCATTGTAAATTAGGGTCCTTGATATTGACAATGAAATAGGATTTGATAAATATTATACATTTAAATGTGTATTCATCAAGAGACACAATCAATTAAATGTTATGAACATAGATATAATTAGAATATAAAACAATATGTTAAACTTTACTTGTGGGACTAGTGAATCATTACAATTGATAAATTTTCAATGTTTGTTTGTAAATTCCTAAATCCTTCTACAATCCATTTCCAATTATTACTTAATTAGACAATATGTGCATTCATTTCTATTTTATGTTTTGATCTCTCTTAGTCATGCCTTGTTTCCATTTCTTGTTTTCATGTGTTGTCTCTTGTCTTTCGACAATCTTAACTCTCATTCTAGTCAATTAGTTGTTAATTAGGCTTCTAGTTGAGTCTAAAATCTCAATTTGCACTAGTTACCTAGACACTAAAAGAATCTAAATATTTTTCTTTTCTTTCTTTTAGGTTCTTTCAATTCCAAGCAATCCAAATAAAATAAGATTCAACATTAACTAATTTTTTCATACATTTTATATCATAAAATTCATTTAAGTGGGAAATATTCAACTTTATCATAGTATATTAAACTATATATATATATATACAATCAATATTAATGAAAAACATGTTAAATAAAATAATCTTATATTCAATTAAAAAATTAGCGAGTTAAAGTATACATCAAACTCAATCTTAATAATACATAATTATGTGTTTCTATTACAGAAATAGTCAGTCTATTCATAAAATAAAAAATATTCATAAACTAGTCAGTCTATTACCCTAAACTATAAATTGATGTCTTAAGGGGTCCTAATATGACATTTCTTAATGGGATCAAAGAAGTTCTCAAATTTTGGTGAAGTTGCCCAAGGAAACCAAATTTAACAATAATAAGATCATGCAAGATTATAATATGAATGATATTTCATGATCTAGGTTGGCCAGTTGAAACAAGAGCTATCTCAATCAACTATTCCACAAGAAAATGTTGTTCAATAACTTGCAAGTCCATTATTCAAAGGGCCACCCAAACTTCACCCTAAGTTCCCTAAACCCTAAACCCTGAACTCTAAAATCTAAACCCTAAACCCTAAAGCATTCATTTTTTCCTAGGACCTTAAAATGAAATTTGGTTGCCTTGGGAAACTCCACCAAATTTTATTCCCTTAAGCCATGTCATTTTGTCCTAGGAACTTACTACATCGATCCCCTTAAGCCATCCTATTACCCTAAACCCTAAAATCTAAACTCTAAACCCTAAAGCATTCATTTTTTCCTAGGCCCTTAATGAAATTTGATTGCCTTGGGAAACTTCACCAAATTTTATTCACTTAAGCCATGTCATTTTTTCCTAGGACCTTACTAGAAATAGATCCCCTTAAGCCATCCTATCACCCTAAACTATAAATCGATGTCTTAAGGGGTCCTAATATGACATTTCTTAAGGCGATGAAAGAAGTTCTCAAAATTTGGTGAAGTTGCCCAAGTAAACCAAATTTAACAATAGTAAGATCGTGCAAGATTATAATATGAATGATGTTTCATGAGAGGTTGGCCAATCAAAACAAGAGCTATCTCAACCAATTGTTCCACAAGAAAATGTTGTTCACTAACTTGCAAGTCCATTATTCCAAGGGCCATCCAAACTTCACCCTAAGTTCCCTAAACCCTAAACCCTAAACTCTAAAATCTAAACCTTAAACCCTAAAGCATTCATTTTGTCCTAGGACCTTAAAATGAAACTTGGTTGCCTTGGGTAACTCCACCAAATTTTATTCACTTAAGCCATGCCATTTTTTCCTAGGACCTTACTAGACATAGATCCCCTTAAGCCATCCTATCACCCTAAATCATAAATTGATGTCTCAAGGGGTCCTAATATGACATTTCTTAAGGGGATCAAAGTTTTCAAAATTTGGTGAAGTTGCCCAAGGAAACCAAATTTAACAATAGTAAGATCGTGCAAGATTATAATATGAATGAGATTTCATGAGAGGTTGGTCAGTCAAAACAAGAGCTATCTCAACCAATTGTTCCACAAGAAAATGTTGTTCACTAACTTGCAATTCCATTATTCCAAGGGCCACCCAAACTTCACCCTAAGTTCCCTAAACCCTAAACCCTGAACTCTAAAATCTAGACCCTAAACCCTAAAGCATTCATTTTGTCATAGGACCTTAAAATGAAATTTGGTTGCCTTGCGCAAGTCCACCAATTTTTATTCCCTTAAGCCATGTCATTTTGTCATAGGACCTTACTATATAGATCCCCTTAAGCCATCCTATCACCCTAAACCGTAAATTAATGTCTTAAGGGGTCCTAATATGACATGTCATTTTGTCCTAGGACCTTACTACATAGATCCCTTTAAGCCATCCTATTACCCTAAACCCTATTTATCCTAAACTCTAAATTGTAAACCCTAAAGCATTCATAAATTGTCCTATATTAATAGTTAATTATTTTTTTCATTCAAGTAACATGCCTTAGACATAAATGAGGCTTACACATTTTATCATTTGTATTCAATTAGGCCATTTATATTGAATGGTTTAAGGGTATTTCCTAAACATGTATCTTACATTTTGAAATTACAAATCTAATGCAAGTTCACTTATATCTTAGAGATCACATGGATCAATTCAATAATATTTGTAATCCACCTCCACGCCCTCCATCTCCACCACCTTCACCTCCATCTCCACCCACTCCACCTCATAACCCCCAACCTCCACCACCTAAAACTGATGGTGCAAGCTTGCAAGCACGAGTCAATGTTGATGTTAGATCCATTCAGGATCAAATCGACATTATTCAAAATGAAGAATGTATCACACCACCTTTGAGGATGATTGCATCTACGATGCAAAATGTTGTTGATGCTATTAGGGCTATGGATGGGATGTTAGATGAGCATTGACGATGGCTAGAGGAGAGGATAACTTCTAATTCTGAAAAGGAAAACACAAAGAAATGAAGAGATGCAATAGAGAGCCACAACACTTTATAAATTAAGACAATGATCTTATAGTTATGAATTTATGAATTTGGTTTGATGGATATTTTGTGTGATGAATTTATGAATTTGGTTGGATGGATATTTTTAGTGACGAATTTATGATTTTGGTTGGATGGATATTTTTATTGATGAATTTATGAATTTGGTTGAATTTATGAACTTATAATGATGAATTTATAATAGTATATATTTTATGACTATCTACTAGATCATGATTTCTCCTATTGGAAAAATGTAATATATATATGCCTTAGACATAAATGAGCTTTTTGTGAATGCTTCAAGTTTATTTTTTAGTATGTACATATATTAAAATTGCATAGTTCTAGATCTTAAATTTTGAAATTTGTATGTACACATTGTTTAGTTGAATGATGTATGCATGCATTATGCATCGTATTTTTTATTTTAAATGTATGTACATGTTAAATTTTGAAATTTGTATGCACATGCTCAAGTTCAATCAACGTATGCATGTGTATGTATATTTATGCACATCCTATTTAAACAAATTTGTATGTACGTTTCATATTTAACTATTTCTTATAATTTTGTAAGTTTGTATAATTTAATGCAAGTGAACAGTTATATCTAATACCATGGATCAATTTAACATTGATGATATCATCAATCCAGCACCTCAGCAACCTCCACCTCCACCCCAAGCTCCACTTCCCCCTTCACCCCCTCCACCCCCTCCACCTCATATCCCACCTCCACCACCCACTGGATTAGATGAGGCTTGCTTGCGAGCATGTATAAATGAACAAGTAGCATCCATTCAAAACCAAATCAATGCTATGCAAAATCAAGCATTGATTCCACCACACGTGAGACATTTTGCATCTGCAATGCAAAACGTTGTCGATGCCACTAGGACTATTGATTCTAATTTAGATAGGCATCGACGAGAAAGAGAGGAGATGAGACAGTTTTATGCAGATGGTCTCTCATATATAAAAAATTTAGACCTAAAAATAACAAAATCCCATCTAGCCCCTTATTTTATCGACCCTAATACTCAACAACCCATTCCTCCCAATAAATCTAGAATATCCATGAGGTGGTGTATACATCCACAGATGAGTGCACATTTTTGGGATCGATGGTATATGGTATTTGACAGTCCACCACACGCTAATCTGGAGGTCCCATTATATTTTTTGAGGAAACCATATGTAGAGTTTGTTATGGGGAAAAATCCCAATTATTTTGATTTTAAATCATTTTAGGATGTTGGTAGCGACATGCCACAACAGAGGTAAGGGGAAAGGGTTGATCCCCAATGCCCTATGCATGCACAACCCCTTGTTGCTCCTCTTGGTACTTCCATTCCCGTACCTGTGCATCAACGTGTGGTGGTGTCGACATTAGGATCCCTCAGTACACTCGTAGGAGACCTTGATCAACATGCTTCTACGATAGCAGGTAGGGAGCATAGAGACCATGATGATGGAGGATTGTTTTATGGAGTTGGTCCTAGTACCACTCCATGGGTGTCGAGACCACATGTATGTACTAGTTTCCATCATCTATGCTATGGACCCAACCAGGCCACACCTAGTTCGGGTGGACGTGGAAATTCTGGTGGATCATCTAGTCGCCTCGGTTTATTTGTAGAATTTCTTAATATAGACCATCTCCTTAAGGACAATGCGACATAGGTATAAATATGCATCTACATGTTGAATTTATAAGAATTTTAATGAATGTATGTATTAAAAAAATTCAATATATTTTACCAATCAAACTGTTTGGTGTACAAATGACACTAACGATGGGGCAATCATCTGCACCATGAGTACATATGTCGACACCAGTCCTAGTCGGCAACCCTTATGGGGTATTTTGATTTAAATTTTTTAAATTATATATGAAATAATTTTGAACTTGAGTTTTAAATTTATAATTCAATCATGAACATATGTTTTAAATATCTATGTTGGTTCAAGGGAGTCAATCGACTTCCACATCGATTCCACCCTTGTCAAGCGCTCCTCCAGTTTCGAGCATCACATATCAGGGGTAGGTACATTTATATTGTAAATTATTTAACTTACATTACTATCTAGTTACAATTATGAATTTTGAATTCACTATATATCAAATGTGCATGTACACTTGTAAATATTATAAGTGTTAAATGTCTATATGTATGTCTAGGTTGATACGACAATGAGAATGGGCATTAGAAAAACATTAGATGTTGCTACTACTTGTGAGGCCTTTGAATTTCAGGTTGTTTAAAAAAAAATCTACACAAAATGTGCAAACTTGAATATATATATATATATATAAACCTAATTCAAGTATACATGCTTTAAATTTGATCTTGTGGGAATTTGCTAGCATGATTTTCTGCCATGACTCGGTCATAGTTACACCTCCAGGAGGACATGCAAAGCAGGCTCCAGATATCATGGTAATTTTTTTTATTATTATATTTAAAGTCAATTACAAATTATATATTGTGAATAACTTTAATTAAATTTAAAATTGAATATATATATATATATGAGCTCATACATTTTAAATTATTTTTCTTTTATGGCATGAGACACACCTTGTAGTTGAGCATGTACAAACAGGTCCTAGAGTAGAGGGTGCACAACCTGTTACGGTACAATTTAAATATGATAAATTATAAATTAAATTGAATTAAATCATTTTTAACTCTAGACCAAACATCTAATTTCAACTTTCTTTGTCTTGTATATGTAGATTGATTCAAAGAATTTAGAGGTTGGTCCAGGTGCACCAGAGCATCCAGATCCATATATGATGGTAATTTAATTTTATGATGAATTATAAATTAAATTGTCATTAAATCATTTTTCGTCGTATTACATTTTATTTCATCTTTCTCTTGTACAAAGTGTTTCTGGTCATCCGCGTAGTCCGCATGGTGTGAAAAGGTCTCTTGATTATAGAGACGATACATGACCTAAACATGATTTATGGGTCATATTTTATTATTTCATGGACTACATAGTTGGTTTCTCATGTACTCTGTTGGACTTTATTTCATGGGTCAAGTACTTTGTTGGACTTTATTTCATGGGTTATACTTTGATGGACTTTATTTAATGCACTTAATATATTGGTTTCATGCATTTAATGTATTGTAAATAATGGACTTTATTATTGTTCAATTTTAATTTACACATGTACACTTATGCATTTTATGTTCATAGTCAAGACATTAATATAGGACATTAATGTGAAATTAAATATAAATATGAAATTAAAGTTGAAATTAATAGGACATTTTAATATTTGTACTTTACAAATTTAGTGATCCATACATGATATACATGATATGTACATTCAGTAATTAGAGATAATTACTCAATGAACTTATTCAATTCATGTCCTAATAGGATGTCTTAAGGGGTCCTAATACATAGGTTAGATCTAATAAAACAAGAAAATAAATCATAATCTACAAACAAAAGAAATATGTTTATATACCGCAAAGGATGAAATTTTAAGAAATAAACAATACCATACAAGATTAGAGAACAACGATATTAATAAATTCTACAAACTAAACATAAATACCAATCAAAATGCAACAAGTTTTTCCAAAAAAGTTGTTCTATAAGTATACACCATATTTCCTAGTTCTTTTACAACATTAAATTAAATAACTTAATTATCCAAAAATCGGCTAAAGTTTTGAAATTAAATCATGTAGTCCCATATTTACAAATCACGCAAAGTGCTAGAGAAAACTTAAGAACATAAAAGTCCTCTTGACCTAATGTTCCACAAAAAACACTAATTTATAAGCTATCAAAACAAATAATAGCATCCAACATGTCTTAAGGGGTCCTAATATGACGTCTTAAGGGGATCAAAGAAGAGTATAATTAAGTATAAATATTAAGTGATATAAATAAGTATTATACTTTAGGGTGACTCATCATAACAAATGATATAATTAAGTATAATTTATTTGGGATATGTGCTAATACGACACATCTTAAGGGGATGTCTTAAGGGGTCCTAATAAAAGTCCTCTTGACCTCATGTTCCACAAAAAACACTAATTTATAAGCTGACAAAACAAATAATAACATCCAACATGTCTTAAGGGGATGTCTTAAGGGGTCCTAATACGACCTCTTAAGGGGATCAAAGAAAAGTATAACTAAGTATAAATATTAAGTGATATAAACAAGTATTATACTTTAGGGTGACTCATCATAACAAATGATATAATTAAGTATAATATTTAGGATATGTGCTAATACGACAAGTCTTAAGGGGATGTATTAAGGGATCCTAATATGACATCTTAAGGAGATCAAAGAAGTAATATACATGTTGTTTAGTGATATAAAATCAAATTTAAAGTTTCAAAGTAGGGTGACTCATCATAACAAATGATATAATTAAATATAATATATATGTCATCTCAAAACAATATTTACAAAATTTGGCTATGTCATCTCAAGAACATCTCAAACTTGTGCCCAGAATGTAGTAGGTCCTCACGCCACCTAATATCAAAATGATACAAGCAATATCAATGAAATCATCAAAACATACATATTTTAATTTATATAAAACTATCTATATGTACACAACTCAAGTACTTGTATTTAAAGTATTCCACAAATGTGTGTATGTTGAATCTGCATCCTCTCCTTTTTGTTTCAAAGTATGAGATCAATGTGATGATGGCTTAAGGATACAAATAAGGATAATAAATCAATTTTAACTATTAATGTACAAGAAATATCAATATATAATCAAAACATGTATTTCAATATAATTTAACTAATAATTAGTTGTTTTTACCAAGTATTCCATGTTTTCTAGGTTGAATCTGCACGAAATCTCCTTTTTGTGATGATGGCTTAAGGAAATATAAAAGGAAAATTTAAGTCAATTTCAACTAATAACACACTTGACCAATATCAACAGATGTATTTAATCTATTTAAAAGGAAAATATAAAACTAAAACTATATTTAGTTGTATTTATTTATTCCATCGTACCATCTGCATCCTCTCTTTTTTGCAACGCATCTATGATTGTCTCATGCTCTTCCATAGAAATTTTCCATAACACTTTATTTGTAGGTCTTCCACAATACCGATCTAGTTTTATATTTATTGCCACCACCAAATGTGAATGGTGTATAATCATTTTATGTGTTTCACAATCTTCGAATGCAGGCAGACCATTCTTCCTTATCAGGTATTTTCGTAGCCAAGTGCCAACAACCACCACCAATCTTATTGGAAAACATGATTTAACCATCATCAAATAAGTTCTCAAGATTTTCTTTAGGGGATCAAAGAATTGTTCTAAAAATTTGCTTAAGGGGATCAAAAACTTGTTATCAAAATTTTCTTAAGGGGATGTCTTAAGGGGATCACCATACTTGTTGGATAATGATAACCATCATCATCTTCTCAAGGTGCTCTTAACTTATGTTTAGTCTCCACACAATGAGCCAACCAATATTTTGTTTCCTCTTCATTCCCCTCAAGTGCAACAACAACATACACATATCCTGCAAAAAAAAATTGATTTAATAACTTGTGCACATGTCCATATAATTTGACCAATCTACATACATCCATTCATATGTATATAAATAAATAATTTAGTATTACAAAATAGTAATAAAGTGAAATAAAATGAAATAAATTGAATTAAATTACCTTCTTGTACAAGGTCTGAAACATGGTCATAGTCTTCTGATGCAAACACTTGATCATTGTATTTAATTGTTTCATATCAATTGTGTGCTTGTGTAGGTGTCAATGATCTATGCTTCCAATCTTCAACCCATTCCATATTTTCACATGCTTCCCAATCTCTTGAGACACAAAACTGACAAAAACATGCAAGCTCCCTTGTCCAGATAGTCTATGTGCTTGCATTCGAACTCTTAAATGAATTCCATTTAGTAGATCCACTAATTGTCTCATAATCAAGTCTAGGTGGAATGTTCTCTTCTTCAACCAACCAAAAGAATCAACGAACTGTAGAGTACTCGCTCAAACTAGGTGTAGATAATCTTGTATTGCACCAATCCACAATCCCATGTGCATCTTTAAACTTTATTGCATCCTCAAATTTTAGTTGTTCTCTAGCAAGAATTCTTTTAACACACACACCAACTCCATCATGTTATCCTTTACCATGCCCAACTTTAAAAAAACTCCACATATGTTGGAAATTAAGTTCCTTATGAATCCTACTTAACTAATAGAATATTCAAGCATTCTTGAACTGTCCCATATAATTCTCTGACCATATGAGATGTTTTGTCATCTAGATTTCTCTTTCTCTTAAATTTTGATAAAATATATTGAAACAGTATTGAACAAACTCTGACGAGTGTAACCGGTTGTCACTTGAATAGAAATGATACTCCCTCAAACAAATTATATCATCCTTTGTGCTATGCATGTCTATAAACAATATGAACAAGCATAGCTACTTGCACTGAATTATAATACTATGATTGAATTTCCTCTTGCGGAGCTAGAGTATAGTTTTCCGCAAAATCAACCACTAATAATATACTACCAACTAGAAATGTGTTTCTACATGTGCAAAATTGGCCATCAAGCCATCGAGCATGTTGAGAGTGCATAACATATTTTGGTACAATCTTATTCTTAAATTCTAATATGAATGCATGTACACTAAATTTTTTTGTAACTAAATCCCAACGCTTTCCAATTTTTCCATCTTTTAGAGAATAGTTAACATTCTTAAATCTTTTAACATTAACTAATTATTTTCCAAAATCATTGTCAACACTTTCATGCATGCAAACTCTTAAGGATGAAAGATTTCCACAACTAGTGCATTGTCCAGAAATACAAGAACTTAAATAAAATATTTTTCTATTAGATCTTTCACAAAACAAACTTGATATAAACTCCCTTATTGTTTTAGGTGGCATATTAATACCACATTCTTGCATAATCATGTTAGCATGCAAAGTACAATGTATATATCGAAAAACATCATAAAAATAACGAAATTGAACATGTGTTTTACAACAAAAAGATATTCGTTGCTTATTAATTTTTACATACCATGGTTTACATTTTTCAAAAGACCTTTGACTTATTTTAATATTACCAGGTAACACTAAATCACCACAAAATTTTCTATAAAATTTAGTTTGTGTTGTATCTAATAGGTGTTTTGGATGAGGATCGTGAACTTTGGACCCCACCGTTAATTTTAAAACATCTCTAGCATTAGATGATACCCTAGTATTATCATGCCAGTATTTTTCAATCGAATATTTAATTTCAACATTCAATTTCATATAATACCTCAGGAGTCGACCACTAAAACTTCAACATTGGTTGATAGGATCATTTTCTATACTATCTCTTCTTTTTGCCGCTCTTAGCAATGTTTTAGGATGTATTTTTAAAACTTCACTAATATTGCTTACCATTCTTTTATTCAAAGTTGCTTTATTAACTATAGTAGTTGTTATAGCTCTTCTTGTTGCATTCTTATCTTTAGATCTACTATTTTTGCCAATAGACTGAATGGCACTAGCAATAGTATACATAGCATGTTTTACTGATTGATCTTTTCTTCTTTGTTTAACATAAATTCCTAACTTTTTCATTACTTTTCTCATTTTTCGCATTCTCATTAATTGCATCATTAGTTGACATTGAACTGAAAGTTTTTTATGATAAAAAAATTGATTGTATAATCTATTAGCATGTGTTCTTATTTGTCTCCAATAAATCTTACCAGGAAGATTATCCAAAACATCACTTTCAATTTTAAAAGAAATATATTCATTTTCAACATCACTTCCACCAAATTCATTTTCATTTTCAAATTCAAAACTATTTTCATTTTCATCTTCATTTTCATTCTCATCTTCATTTTCATTTTCAATAACAAAATGGTTTTCATTTTCATTTTCATTAAAAGGATTTTCATTTTCATTTTCAATAACAAAACAGTTTTCATTTTCATTTTCATTTTCAACAACAATTTGAGTCAAATCTTGAACTCTATGAATATTATCAATGTCAACATTGTGATATCCAACATTTTTTAAATCTCTAATAAACACCATTTCCATGAGGCTCAAAGGTGGATATGAAGACATACCTAGACTTGTGCCTATTGAAACATTCTCCATAGCATTGGAAGGGATATTTGAAGACATACCAGGAGTAGACTTGTATATTCATATTAGTTTCCACATTCACTTCTTGCAAGTTTGCATCATCTACATCCATGGTCTCCTCAATGTTTTTATCTTCAATATTTGTGGAATTGGATGCTTCAACATCATTCATTGAACAAATTCTCACTCTTTTTTCTTTTTGTCTTTGTTTCTCCTTCTCTCTCTTTGCTTGAATTTCTTCAAGGGTCAATACCTTCCTATCTATCCTCTTATTCTGAAATTGTGATCCCATGATTGAAAATTTGTGAAGTATACACAAATGAATGCCAAAAGCTCGAGTGTCTTCCTTGTTTGTTCCTCCTTCAAACAAGTAGTAATTGTTCACAAAATTCCTCTTCCTCCTTCAAACAAGTAGCAATTGCACAAATTTCCTCTTCAAGTCCTTCAAACAATTAGCAATTGAACAAAAATCATCTTCCTCCTTCAAACAAGTATCAGTTAAACAAAATTATTCTTCCTCCTTCAAACAAGTAGCAATTGCACAAAATTTCTCTTCCTCCTTCAAACAAGTAGCTCAACTAAACAAAATTTCTCATCCTCCTTTGAAAACAAATATGAATTCAATAAAATTTCTCTTCCTCCTTCAAACGAATAGAAAATAAATAAAATTCCTCTTCCTCCTTTGAAAACAAATAGCAATTCAAAAAAAATTATCTTCCTCCAAACAAGTAGCAATTAAATAAAATTCTTCTTCCTCCATTGAAAACAAGTAGCAATTCAACAAAATTCTTTTGTAACAGTGTCCCAATGATGCCACCTTTCAAAATTGAAAAAAATTCCAACTTGAAGAGTTTTAACAAGACAAAAGGTGATAGAAAATAGGGAATATGTCGTAGTCGGTCGTACAAAATAATTCTCAAACTCGAAATGCCCCTTTTTGATAGTAAAATTGAAAATAACAGTCAAAATAACTCAGGATCTCGTTTAAGAAATGAGATCCCAATTTATATAAATCAGGATCCCTTTTTCTAAACGGGATCCACTATTAAATGGAATTCCATTTATTAAACGGGATCCCATTCCATTTTCAACGGGTGAATGGGAAATAGGATCCTGTTTACTAAACGAGATCTTGTTTATAAAGAAAACAAGATCCTGTTTTCTCAAATTTGAAATGTAGGTCGGGTTTTTGCTTTGTTGAAAAGCTCAGGAAAAGGTTTGGGGATCTAAACCTAGGCCTTGGACCTGGTTTGACCTACAAGTTGAAGGTCCTAGCAATGTCACACAAAATATAATGACTTTGGGCATATGTCTGAAGACCTTTTTTGCAAATTTTTTTGACAAAATTAAAACCCATTATAGATTAGATAGTGCAAATTCCATATATGTAATTTTTTTTACAATTAGATTAATTTTTGATTAAACAGGTCCATAAACTTGAATTTTCAGGGTTTTTTAGTATTTTAATAACTTTTTATCAACATAACATTTTCACAAACAAATTGCACGAAAGCGTACTTCAGACAATTCTTTTCAATTTAAGAAAAAAAATAAAAATCATAAGTTTAGGTCATCTTATGCGTGACATACACGACAATTTTTTAAAACACCAAATATGGCCAATAAAAAATTAACAAAAAAAAATATTCAATAAAAAATTACAAAAAAAATGGAAAGCGTGCTTCAGTGAGTTACAAATCTTTTCCCAAAAGGATTTAGAAAAATATGACTATTTAGGTCAAAATATGGATGACATACATGTGCATGGTATGGTAAAATAAAGACTTTTAAATAGTGGTTTTTAGAAACGCCCATTGAAAATCAATTTGTATCATCTGGGTATTGAAATAAATTACATATTTGGAAACTAGACTCTGAGTACTACATTTTATGATTGATGACTTTTTTCAAGATTTCATCTCTAAGTGCTTCAAATTTTAAGGTCAAATGTGTCGAATTATGAAAATCAGGGAAAACACTTCCACTAAATGGCCAAAAAGTGGACTCAACTTCTTGCCAACACCCCTAGGTCACTAACCTAGGACACAAACCTTCTAAAATTAAGTGTTGTGTAATGGAATTTATGAATTCCAGGTTTTATCCCTCAAAATTTGTAATTAATTAGGTGAGTGTTGCCACAATAGTGTCACTTTTGGGACATTTTTTTTACTGAAATCACTTTTTAAAGAAAAATTAATGATTTTAGCCTTGAGAGGTTCCATTTAAATAGTTTTAATTGAAGAGGGATAGATAATACCCCCTTAGATCAAACCTCCTTGGATAGAACCCCACTAGTATTAAATCATACCCACAATGGAGTCTCCTTCACACCTATCAAACTGCTGGCAAAAAAACATGTTTTCTTTACCTTTTGATGGATTAAATAATGGCATTTAGAAATGATCTTTTGCAAGATTCTATCCCTTGAAACGAGCTTTCCAACAAGTATAATTTTTACTGAACATATGTTTTCCTCCAAACATCAAGCTCTTTGTTCTATAGAGGTGGAAAAATAGTAACCCATTGTAAAATAAATTAAAAAATACCCTTTCCCTAGGTTTTGATGCCCTTGTTTCACTAAAAAAAATTGGATTTTGATATATACACAAGAAGTTAGGTTGTACAACACACATGCATGTCCAAATTATAGTTACAAGTGACTTCAAAAATTAATTAAAAATATATATATGTAATAAAAAATTATGAAAAATATCCTTTCCCTAGTTATTGATGCTGAGAATCAATATTTCAAATATTAGAATTTTATCCTTTATAGAAAAAATGTTATGTTGTACGACACAAACATTACTTTATGAAAATGTTGTTTTTTATTTAAAACTAGTTACTAAAGGAGATGTTGAAATATTCATGATTTATTTCGAATTCTTTAAAAAATATATTTTTAAAATCTACACACGAATTGTCACAAACCACTAGTTTGCATCATCTTCAAATTCTTAATGGTTTAGCTTCTATAGGTCTTAGAAGATGAAGATTCAGTTAAAAATATTGATGTAAATGTCCATCTTGGAAAAAAAGTGAGACACAATATTGTGATTTCACCTAGGCTTGGATTTGAATTAAAGAGGCCAATTAAGGAAAATTAAGCTCAATTAATTTATAAAGCCCTAGATTAGTGTGAAAGTGTAAAGATACACTTTACAACACCCTAAATAAGGCACAATTAAGTCCATTTAGTTTATAAAGGCCCTAAACTTAATGTGAATGTGTAAAACACATTACAACACTAAATCAAGGCAACATTAAGCTCATTTTATTATTAATTATTCCCATATCAAGAAAAAATGGATACTTTTTCCATCACTACAGAGTGTTAATCTATTTTTACCACATGCACATGGTTATCTTTGTTATATAGTTTATAATGCAAATTCCAAAGGAAGGACATCAAATTGTACCCAAATATTCTCCCTCAAAACATGAGAGGGGCACTAAAGAAACCACATTTCCATGCTCTAACAATAAATTCCCTTTCTAGATAAAACCATGAAGCTCAAGACAACATAGATTCATATAACATTTGAAAAGGAAAAAGAATGATGATGATACCTTTTAGGAGATGAAAAATTAAGAATTCCTCATTCCATTCCACTTGCACCCAACTTGAATTTTCTTCCTTCAACAACCATGTTTATCCTAACACGAATAAATCACCACCTCAAAAAATAAAACACTTGTGTTCTCATCTAATAATACTTTTGGAATATTACTATCGAGACCAATCATTTTGGTGAAATCACCATTTCTACACAAATTTTACTTTTTGTGCATCTCCTCTTCATCGATCTCTTATTTTCACTTAGTGTTATCTATGTTCAAAATTTTGTATTCCTTCAAAGGCATTTTGAACTAGACCCATCCACGATTTACTTGAAAATCCTTACTTCCTATGCAACATTTGTTGAAGGTTTTATGCTCATGGTTATTGCTTTTTTAGTTCACTTTTTTGAAAGGCACCTTGGAGGCATTTCCTTCTCATTTTGTAGCCTTGGAGCTAGCATCACCATCCCATTTTCTTTGTTCCTTTTCCAATCATGTCAATCATGTTTTCACCCCTTGAATATTTTAACTAATATAGCTTTCAAGGTCTCATTAGTTGTTATAAGTTGATTAAAGTGTAAATGATTTTAAATTGCACATTGTCGTGGTGTATTTAATGATATACCCTAGTTTATTATTATTAGAAGAGATCTAGATCCAAGAACATTCACATGAGAGTGTCATAGAGCAACCTTGTTGCATTATCAACATGCACCATCATCTTAAACGTAGTACACATTTGCTTGTTGTCCATGATCTTGGTCCATAACAATTGAATCTACCTATCTAAAGATCCAACTAAGGAGAATAAGACATTTGTAGTTGAACAAATTCTCCAAATTTGTTCTTAAACACCATTAGGGGAGAGGGGCCCATAGTGGAGCACCCTAACTTTGAGTTTTTCAAAATCCTATGTGAAAATTTCAAATCAATCCCAATTTTGTACAACAGTTTATTTGGCAACTCATGTGCTTCTCTATTTCGTTTTAGAGTCACATCATCAAATATGATGCCACATCAGCATGCTTTTTGTTGAGGTATCCAAAAAGGGCCAAAAAAAAGTGAGAAAGACAGTGGTGCACTAAGTCATGTTTTATTGGTGCACTGATGTGGCATCACATGATTTGTCAGTTTGTTTATTTTATGGATAAAAAGTGTTTTGTAATTGGATATTAAGATGCTCTACTATGGGGCCCACTGTGGACTACTTCTATCCCCACTATTGGACCATGCTCTACTATGGGCCCCTCTCCCCTAGTCCTTACTCATATTCAAACATTAAAATACCAAGGTGAATCTATTATAGTAATCCATTTTATGCACATGATTTGTCCTAACAAATTTTTAGAATGATCTAGTTTAGGTTTTGTTATTCTACTTCCAATACATCCAAGAAGTTATGATTTTGAGTTACGAGCCAAAAATTATGACCAAAATAATGGACAATTACCTATCAACTACCAAAACCATCCAAGTGTTTTCATTTTTGTTTATTTCCTAATTTCTACATTTTCCAAATTAAATTTAATTGGATTGTGTTGTTTGTCATATTCACGGAAACTCAATTCTAATAAAAGCAATCAATTTATTGTTTCCATTTATACATTTTTTAATATAAAAAAATCTTACCATTTGAAGGACAATTTTGAAAAAACTCTAATATATAATTTGGTCACATATAGTATTATATTCAAAATCAACTAAATGTTTTCATTCAAAATTCAAAGAGGTTCTATAATGAATAGTTCAAGACACAGCACTTGTTGAATGTCTCCGACGTGGAATGAAACAAACACAAAAATGTAATTGAGGGGTATGGTCGACTGTCAAATTTAGATACGGGTTTAAAGATGTAGGTATTTAACCAGTATTTTAATATTGGAATTCCGATGATCTCGGGGAGCATCCTTGCAAAATTGGGCGAGACGAAGATGGATAGAGGATCGGCACAGAAGGCGAGAGAGTCGTTGGATTTGGTGTTTTCCATCTCAAATTTTCTGCAGACTGGACTCGATCGGCACAGCCTGGCAATTCTCATTGCTCTCACCGAACAGGGAGTTAATCCCGAAGCACTTGCTGCAGTTGTGAAGGAGCTGCGCAGGGAAGCCGCTGCCATCCACCAACATACTTCTTCTTCCTCTTAACCAAGGTACCTTTCATCCAAATGAAAATAACTAGGGTTTCAACTCAAGCTATCTCCATTTATCCTTCCATGCTTACTTACTACAAATGAAAATTAGTTTATAAACGAACACTTGCATGCCAAGCGATAAATTGCAAGGATGTCTAGGGCAATAGAAATTATGGGGGAAGTGACAAATTTATGCCTAAAGCGAACCCTAAGAACAGCATTTGTTGTAAATGGTTGTGCGGGTTTTGCATGTGTGAGCAAATTGTTCAACTGATCAATAGGCATTGCTTGGATAGTATATAGTGATGTAGAAAAAGAGATGTCAGTTCTTATCCACTTTTCTGAACCAACATGATTTGAAGGCAGTGTAATCAATCTTATAATGGCAATGCCTGCATCTACCACTGCTGTGCATAAATCATTCTTTGTTGCAGGTTGAATGCCATTTACCACCATAATCTCAAATAAGATAATGAAAACAGGTCTCGTAACTAGGCAGTCAAGAATACCCAATGATATCATGCTTGTTGCTAAATAATGAAATGGATGCCACACAAACTAGTGTACAAGAAGATTGAGTATAGAAATCAGATAAAACTAACCTTTTATTTTCAATGCCTCTTAACAACATAATCTGTAACTAATATTATAAGAAAAGGAGTCACTGACGGTTCGCTAGGGCCATAGCTAGTAATGGATTTAAGGAGATTACCCCAGTTTTAGCCATAGTAGACTTCAAAATCCCTAATGGAAATGTACAACAGCAAAATGTTATTAACATTAGATAAATATCTATTGCAATTATAAACATGGCTCCGAAGACCCCATGTCTAATTATACTATTGCTTCAGGCAAATTTAAAATCTTAACACCTTGAGGAACATGGAAACTTTGAATCTCTAGATGTTCTAATTGTTGTTCAAGGAAAACAATTAAAGTTAGTTCTTCTGCAAGTCCTGGATATCTTCTACGACATTCTTGATGCTGCAGAATTTTGAAATAATGCCATCCAGATATCAAAAGACAACTCTTACCACATTCAGATTAAATTAGAATTTGACTAGGTATACATTTAATAAAACCGTTTTTTAGATGGATTAAAACTCAGGCATTGCACAAGTTCATGGCTTTAGTTCTCATTTTGCCAAAAATATCATGTCATGTAAAGCTATATCGAGAGTGGACTCATCCAAGTTCAGAGTCTTTTCAGCTATGTTGTAATTTCTGATTTTTCCTTGCTATCCTTCATATCCTTACTCAATTACTTTTTATTTTCTTATAACTAGGGGAATCGATATCCCACTGACCCAGAGCCAGCCTGAGAGGCAGCCCTAAGTGTATACAGTGGGCAAATTGAGTTTTGAACCTGTGACCACTGTCCACGTCTTTCAATGGCTCACCAATTGAATGAAGCCACACCAAACAACAATGTTATCAAATTGTATATATAAATCTTTCTGAATATCTTCCTTAGGCTTTACTGAAATTAAATCCCTTGTATTTTAATGGGGCAGGGTAAATCTAGTTTCACAACTTGAAGAACCTCAACTAAAGGCTTCATGAAACTAGAAGAACCTCAACTAAAGGCTTCAAGGCATGCAGAATCAATGAGCAAAGTTGAGGGGGAATGTTTTGCATCTCTAACCACCTGGGAGTTGTTTGCACAATTACTTCACTGGGGCTTAATTCGGGGTTCTAGAACATTGCCCTAAAGACAGACCTCCCCATGTTTTGAAAAGACCAGCATAGAACCCTTTTCTACATGTTAGAATTTTTTAAAATAACTACAAATAATAAACATATCAGGCTAAATCATGGTAACCAAGTCTTTCATCCCAAGATAGAGGTTATCCAGTCATCAAAGAAACTTCTGGAAGTCAAGGCCTCCTTATTGAAAGTGAAACGAAGAAAAAACACAGCAGCTTTTTAAGTGTTATCTTCTTTTTTAATCACCTCTTTCATTACTGTGATAAGACTAGGAAAAATAACCGACATTTTAGGACCCAGAGATTGCTCATCTTGTTCATTTCCTCCAGGGTTGGGCTTCTTTACCTTGAAGAGGTTGTCAGCATTGCTTCCATAGCAAACACTTGCTGCAAAGCATGCCATTTCTGGCACCACTGTGGACTTTTCTGCTGACAAAATCTGTTCATAAGATTTGTGAGGCCCTTGAGAACAAAATGTATTAGATTTCTTACTGTCTGCACGATTATCAAATGCAATGCTTCCTTGTCCTTCACCATCATTTCCATCTGCAAACTCAATTCCTCTCTTGTGTTCCACAAAAAACAGAGTAAATACATATCCGGGTTACCCAAGAAGTGAAAATGTTTTATTGAAGATATACGTGTGGAAGATTCTGTATTGCAATAATCTGAAATTGAAGTGGAAACAAATGCAAAGCACAAGATTCCTATTTCAAACCACCACAAACCTCTAGATAGAGCTCACAATGAAATTCAAAACAACACAATAAACTAAAAAAAACAAACTAAATGTTACCATACACTCCATCATGATTTGATTTGCTCCAATGACAACTGATGTGGATGCTTCTTTTGCATAAACGTTATCTGTTTTGACAGCATATACCTAGCATAAAGTTGATGGATTTGAAATGAGTGGAGTACCTCAATTTGTAGAATTTTGGAGTAGGCAATGGATGGTCAAGATCTAATGGTGAGATCAACCGTGGAGGATTCTTGAGAAGATTTCCCTAGGATCAAGGAGAGGATCGATGGTGGAGATTGAGGTTGTTGGATTGTGAATGACTAGGATGAACTTATTAAATTTAATAAGTGGTGGTGACCATGAGGGAAATAAGGGACATGTGCATCTAGTAGGGCTATATTCTTGGGTTTAGTGGAGACAATAATGGAACCATAAGAACAAGTGTTCTTAGGTGCCTTTTATTTTTGGAATGTGTTAAGGGAATATAGGTAATTATTTTAGCCATGTGTGAGATGGATAATATGTGAAAAATGGTAATTATTTATTGTGAGGTGAGATGGAAAAGGTGATTAATTAAATAATATGATTACTTGATTAAGTGTGGGAGACTTTCGATGAAAGGGACTTGTCTTAGGTGATGTGTTTGGTCAATTAGGACTAGGTATGGAAGGGAAATATGTAGGTGTCTACAGATTCAATTGGGAGGATACAATAATAGTAAAACTGAAGTAACACAAGGACAATCCGCTACCCATTCAGCCAAAAGCCAATAGCATCACCAATACTAAAACACCAACCAAAAAACCAAAATCAAAAATAAAAAACACCACCACCCAAACAAAAATAAAGCTGCAAACAGCAATGGAGAACTAGGAAAACACTGTTTACCAAGATGACGAAAGGAACCGGTCAGCCTTGTTTGCAAGAAGCAAGGTAGCTCCAAGAGCTCTCATGGAGGACAACCCTTTCTCTTCTTCAGCAGCTCTAGAGCACCTCATTCTCTCCTACCACTCCTTGTGTTCTACTAATTCTGAATTCTCAAATATATATAATCTTTTGTTGCAGCCTATGTGTATTTGAATGAATGCTATGAATAATGGTGAAAACGGGAGGGTTTTTAAAGCTACTTATGCCCTTCATTAATGCTCCGTAAGTTGTCTGCACATTGGCCTTTATCATTTATTTTAGTTGGTTCGCCTTGCACTTTTAACTTGTGAGAGTATGTTGCATTAAATTTTTCTCACATGCATATAGATGGGTAAGCCTTCCGTGACCTCCCTTAATGAACAAGTGGGCTTTCTTTTCCCTTATCAAGGTTCTTATAATAATCTTTCTTTGTATTTATCCAGCATTACATGGCGGTTTCCCCTTGTGGCTCTAACACTGTTTGCAATCAATAAGAAGCTCTTAATATTGGAACTAAAATGGTCGTTTAGTGGCAAGGAAACTTGAAAATACTGAAGAGGGGAAGTTCTTTAAAATGAATGGAAAATATTTGTTCTTGTATTCTGTTTTCTGTTAGTCTTTCTTTTGGCTTCATGAGCTGTTCGGTTTGGGATAACGTCTAACTAATACAGCATTGGCAGCTTGCAGTAATATTAAAGCACACTGAGTTGGAGATAGAACAGCTCACGGAGCAGTTCAATTCTTTTCCACCACGGTAATGTTGTTAGATGTACATATGCAGAATGGCTGGTGATCATGGAAATTTAAATTTAGCATTGTAATTAACAATTGGTAATGGAACTTAGTTATAGTAGTTTGTTACAGTCTTATCTATCCTTGTTATCGGACCATTTGAAATTCATGTAAATCCCGACATAGCTGCCATGCCTGGCAGCTTTCACAATTACTAATTTTGGAAGTTTACATTGATTTTTTCCCTATATGTTAACAGAAGGTTCGTGTGTTACTTACCATAAAAGTAATATGAGTGGGATGGTTACTTGCTGCATAGTTTGTGGTAGAAAAATTTCTTGGTGTCTGCATTTTTATATGTATTTGCTAGTTGAGAATAGCCTTGGTTGCTCCAGATATTCTTGGAAGTGGGTAGCTTTTGCCATGTTATGGTATTAGGTTGGAATTCATTGGAGAATATTTCTGATTCGGTATCTTAACAGGAAAAAAAATTCTTTAGTAAGTTCGATTGGAAAGATTCCATGTTTCTTTTATGATATTCGTACAAAATCACTGATAAAAATATGTCTTGATGTTCTCGGTATTCAGATTCCAACAAATTGTGTAAAATATATTATTGGAAGGGAATGGATGTTTAAACTTTGAAGGGCTTACAACGAGTTTTGCGGGATTTTTATAGTACGATGTTTCATGGTGGTTAGAGAGATAATAACCATAATAATTCTAAATGTTCTTCACTTCTAGTTTTATTCCCTACTGTTTTCTTATCATACATTTTTGGAGTTATATAGTCATTATTGAAATGCTGTAATGAATGGACATAATATTTTATTTATTTACCAATCATTGTGTTGAATTGCATTTTAAACAGAAATAGAGATTAGTGTTGGTTGAAAGCAAACTTTTAGTTGAGTCCATTCTTACACTGATTAATATCATACCAAGAAATAACATCTTTATCAACCCATTTAACACAATCCTTTAGGAAAAAGCTCTAGACTTTTTAGGCAAACAGATAAACAAAGAAACGATTGAAAGAAATAGGGGAGAGGACCCAGTAGTTGAGCATGTTTCAATAGTTGTGATAGTAGTTGTTTACATAATGCCCAATAGTTGTGATAGTAGTTGTTTATATAATTCCCAATAGTTGTGACATGACTACCCATAATTAAACAAAATGTATTCCTTTGTTCTAAAAAGCAACCAATCATTTGATGCCACATCAGTGCTCAACTACCCATGATGTGAATCCACAAGTATTGGTCTCACTTTTTTTTTGGGGCCTTGTTGGACACCTTGACAAAAAACATGCTGATGTGGCATCATATTTGATGATGTGGCCCTGAAACGAAAGTTATAAGCAAGTGACTTGCCAAGTAAGCTGGTGTAAAAAATTGGGAGTGATTTGAAATTTCCACGTAGGATAATTAGAAGCACAAAGTTAGGGTGCACAACTATTGGGTCCTTTCCCCTACTCTTTAATATTACACAAAGAACAAACGACATTCTTAATTCCAGAGGTTTCTGAAGTAAACCCAAAAATTAATTATTCAATAGTCACAACCAGTGGAAGCAAGCTTTTTTGGGTTCAATCCAAGGAAACGAGACAAGGGGCATTCTTTTCTTCCACTCAAACTCAAAAGAAGGCAACCCCTCGTTTACTGCTCAAAAAACCAAATCATTTCAGTACTAATTAGTATATCATAGAAAGGCTTATTTGAGATTTTGGTTAGTGAAGTACCATTATACTAATTGATATTATCCATAAGTTTAGTTTTAAATTTAATTTTAACTTGAATAGGAAGACTACTAGTTGTCTTCACCTCAATAGAAAAAGGTTCTATTTTGGGAGTTGGGGGATCATAAATTTGTGTACTTCACAAAGCCAACATGCAACCTCTTTTTATCTTGAAACTTGTTATTCCTAGCTCTCTAAATGAAACATAATACTTTAGTTTATAATATGAGTCAAATTTATTTGGACCTTTATAATAATAAAAAACAATATCAACATAATACTTCAATTTATAATACAAGTCAAATTTATTTGGACCTTTTACATAATAAAAAAACAATATCAAACTAAGAAAGGACATCTTTATTAGCCCATTTAATACAAAAGTAGAAAAATACTAGTCTTTTTTCTTGATAAAAGGGTAATTAAAGAAAAGATGAAATAAAGACATTTCAATATTGCACAAAGAACATACAACATTGTTCATACCAAAGGTTTTTAAAGTATGCCCAACAATTGACTTTGGAAAAAGTAAGAAATAGTGGAAGCAAACCTTTTAGGTTCAATCCATGAAGACCAAACAAGGGACACTATTTTCTTCCACTTCAACTAAAAGAATTTAAACCCATGTTTATTGTTCAAAAAAGAGAATCTTTTAGGTATTGATTAATATATCACAAGAAGACCTAATAGAGATTTTGATTGAGGGGATATCATTATATTCAATTGATATTATACAAAATTTCAATATTAAAGTTAATTTTTATTAAAAGAAATGGCTTCTAAGGAGAGGAAGGGTAGGATATTGCTTTGTCTACAACAATTTGCATTTTACAAAAATTGTTGCACCCGTGAAAGGGATTTGTGCCATTTTTTCATTGAGGGAAGACCAATTCTTCCTTGTGATTTATCCATACTGCTTTTGCTTCTTCTGCCATGAACTTTTCTTGGTGCCATGAAAAAATGCTTGTGAGTTGTGTCTAAATCCCTAACTTCCTTCTTCACTTGTGCTTCCACATCCTTGTTTTTGCCATTGCTGCTTGCACTCACCATAATTTAAATCAAATCAATTAATCGTTTATTGATTACAATTGAATATTTCACTATCTTTTCATTGTTGAAGCATTGGAAGGTATCTTTTGGCTTCATGTTGTCTTCCTTAGTAAGTATTTCATGTGTCTCCTCTAATCACTTTATTATTGAAGTGAGATTCTCAAGTGCCACTTTTTTTTTAAGGACAATAACCTGATATTCTCATAGCCCCCTGCAATTAGATCTCAAGGTGAAGTCTATAATGTTTTATGTATGCTTCACATTTTATTGATTAATCAAAAGCTAATTACAATAAAGATTCATTATTGGCATAAACAAGCAAACAAGTCATAAATATTGCCATTTTAAAAGAGAGAAAGAGAAAACTTGGACATCAAAACACAAATTCTTTGCATATTCATAATTATGGTCTCAACATTGTTAACAATACATGTTTCAGAAATGGAAACTTGCATAGATCTCATCTTAATCCTTTCCACCAATACCCTAAGTTGTGATTTATTGATGTCTGCATGGACTTTGTATCTCTTTGTTTCTCTCTGAAATATTTATTTTTCTTGTGTAATGATGCAGGAGCTTCCACAATCAATAGCAATCTTGCATCAACCAAAGGGGATGTATTTTAATTTTTAATTTCCCAAGGTTTGGTAATATTGTAGTTGGAGAATAAATTGCAATTTAATGGCCAAAATAATGTAATAAATAATTGGCATTACTTTTGTAGTTACAAATTTGATATGGGAGAAAGACTAGGAGGTAATTAAAATGTGAAAAATTCAAAAAGGCAAACATGGAGTGGGTTTTTTGGGAGTTACTAAAATGCATTAAGGAACATTTAATGCTTTTTCTAATTGTTGGAGCAACCTTTTCAAAGGAGGCAAAAATCAAATTTTTGGAAGGTAGTGCAAGAGAGGCATTGACAATTTTAGGTGGTCATTGAAGGAAGTTTTGAATATGCCTTTTTGGCATTTAATATTTTTCTAACATGCATGTTTTGGAGGATATCCCAAGTTGGGCATAGCTTTTTGGGAGAGGGGAGAAGATGGATTTGTTGTTGCATGTTGAAGATTATGTTGGTGAATGTTGGTTTTGATGATTCTTCTCCAGATGGGAGGAGTTGGGCGCAACTCTTTAAGAAGGGGTCAAGAATCCATTTTATTGCAGGTTTTGAGGTGATATACAACATCAAAAATAGTGGAAGATTGTTGGTTATTACAACAGTGGTTTTGTAGTAGAAAATTGCATGTTGAATGTGATGTTGGATAAAGGTTGCATGATTATTATTTTCCATATTTTGGGGATAGGAGAAAGAGGCGTGGATTTTATTGGAGAGGAAAAGAGGACATTGTTGCGGCAGGTTTGAGGGTGTTTTTGACAGCAACAAAAGGGTTTGGAATTTTGCAGGTCATGGAAACAAGATTCTCCATTGGAAATTTTAGATTGGAGGAGCTAGAGGTTGCAAGATTGGACTGATTGGAGGAGACCATTTGGTGTTTACTCTTTGCTTTCATAAATCAGTTATATATACCTATTTGTAATGTCTTCCAACAACCCATATGGCTGCAAACAATGTATTTCCATTTTGCTTATGGTTTTCATGTAACTGAGAAGATTTTTGAATGATAAATCAGCTACACTTCTTCCTAATTTTGAGTGTTGATTAAATCATTTTTTGTGTTATCTTTTGTGATTTTATGATTGCTTACAAAGACCTATGAGTTTCCTTCATCAGTGGTATCAAAGCTAGTGTTCCTGAGTGTGCAAGCAGAAGCACCAATTGGAGGCAATTTACACCAAGACCTAGGGGTGGAGTGTATGTGGTGTGTAAACAGATCACCGAATGTAAGACAATCTATACTCGAGAGGTTGAAGATTGAGGGTGTATGGCAAGTGTTTGATGAAATGTCAAAGAAGAAAGACACAAAGTTTGTTACAGTTGTGTATGCAAGTGAATAGGATGGAGAAAATATTGCAGAAGTATGCTTTGAGGATAGCATGAAGAAAGATGGTGAGATTGTAGTGGACGATCAACAAAAAAAAGAAAGTGAAACAATCAAAGAGGAAAATGATGTTGCAGCATTAGATAAGTGTCCTTTGGAGCACTCAAAAATATTGGAAAATGAAGGCGTGGCTGAGAGCGAAGGTGAAAAAGATATGGCAACAAACAGTGGTGAAAAAAAGGTTGTAGAGAAAGAGGCAATACACAATATTTTTCATTTTTATGATAAAGATGAGTGCATTTTGTTTAAATGAAAGAGTTGCAATAGAGGATAATATTGATTCATGTTTTGTTAAATTTGATAAAAATGATGATTTGTATATTTTGGATAAGTTGGTTCAAATAGAGTTTGCTTGTGGTGTTTGGTACGCAGAAAATTTGTTTGGTGTTGCAAAGTTTAGTGCAGGTGCATTTTGGTGGAGGTGGTCAGACTATGGTGGGTTGAATCCCTTAAGATTGGAAGAGGGTGTGAGTTGCATTTCGTAGAGGTGGTTGGTTTATGGTGGAGCCAATTCCACATTGAAGATGTTGAGTGCAGAGAAGAATCGTCAAAGGAGAAGGATACTTGTTTTGGTTAGGTGCTGGAAGAGGAGAAAGAAAATTTTCTAGGGTACCATCTCAACATTGGAGTATGTTGCAAGTTGTTTACAACTTGAAAGAGTAGTTCTACTACTCAACTCCATTTTGTGAGCCTATGTTTACAAACATTCTACCATGGGTGTCTGATGTAGGAGCATCCGTGATCAATAACAATCTTGCATCAACCGAAGGGGATGTATTTTAATTTTTAATTTCCTAAGGTTTGGTAATTTTGTAGTTGGAGAATGAATTGCAATTTATTGGCCAAAATAATGTAATAAATAATTGGCCTTACTTTTGTGGTTGCAAATTTGATATGGAAGAAAGACAAGGAGGTAATTTAAATGTAAAAATTTCAAAAAGGAAAACATGGCATGGATTTTTTGGGACTAACTATAACGCATCAAGGAGCATTTAATGCTTTTTATAATTGTTGGAGAAGCCTTTTCAAAGGAGGAAAAAATCAGATTTTTGGAAGGTAGTGCAAGAGTGGTATTGACAGTTTTAGGTGGTCATTGAAGGGAATTTTGAATATGATTTTTTGACATTTAATATTTTTCTAACATGCATTTTTTGGAGGATATCCCAAGCTAGGCGTAGCATTTTGGGAGAGGAGAGAAGATGGATTTGTTGCTGCATGTTGAAGATTGTTCTGGTGAATGTTGGTTTTGATGATTCTTCTCCAGATGGGAGTCAAGGAGCTAGGCGTAGCTCTTTGAGAAGGGGTCAAGAATCCATTTTTATTGTGGGTTTTGAGGTGATATACAACAACAAAAAGAGTGGAAGATTGTTGGTTATTACAACAGTGGTTTTGCAATAGAAGATTGCATGTTGAATGTGATGTTGGATAAAGGTTGCATGATTCTTATTTTTCATATTTTGGGGAGAGGAGGCATGGATTTTATTGGAGAGGGAAAGAGGACATTGTTGTGGCAGGTTTGAGAGTGTTTTTGACAACAACAAAAGGGTTTGGAATTTTGCAGGTCATGGCAACAAGATTCTCCATTGGAAATTTTAGATTGGAGGAGCTAGAGGTTGCAAGATTGGATTGATTGGAGGAGACCATTTGGTGTTTACTCTTTTCTGTCATAAATCAGTTATATATACCTATTTGTAATGTCTTCCAACAGCCCATATGGCTGCAAACAATGTATTTCCATTTTGCTTATGGTTTTCATGTAATTGAGAATATTTTTGAATGATAAATCAACTACACTTCTTCCTAATTTTGGGTGTTGATTAAATCAATTTTTGTGTTATCTTTTGTGAGTTTGTGATTGTTGATAGAGACCTGTGAGTCTCCTTCATCATGTATTCATATCTTTTTCTTACCATTTTAACAGTTCTCACCATGAGCAATGGTTGAAGTTGTGAATTTCTGAGAGAAAAGCCTAAATAATGTTAAGTGGAGACAAACTATTTGCTACTAATGTTTATCATATGCATCTAAATATAGCTTCTCCATGTAATTATAAGATTATTTAGGCTTATGTTGAACAAAACATTTCAACATATTTCTCAGTTATAGTTAAGTTTTAACTTTTAACCATCTTGGTATGTTTATTTGCTTGTGGATGATATATATAGAATTGTATTGCATCTACTTCCCATCATTGCACATTGATGTGCAATTATGACTTAGAAATTTTTCATCTCCATATGAGTTATGCTCAATGATTATGTTACTGGATCAGTTGGCTAAGTTGCCAAATCCAAGTTGGGTTTGTATTGGATGTGGTAAGGGTTTGAATGTTATATTTATATTTTGTATATTACTTTAAATTATATATTATATTTATATTATAATATTTATATATTATATTATTATATAAATATTTATTAAATTAATATTTTTAAAATTATTATATTATATATTTACATGTTTTTTGTATGGACAAATCCAAACGAACCCAACCCCAATTTTTTTAGCCAAATCCATAGACCCGAACTAGGATCTGTACCAAAACCAACAACTTAGCACAATGACGATGTAGAAAATCTTATTATCTCTTTGAAAAATAAGTGTTGTGAGGCTTGTTTATGCTTGGTATATTGTACCAAGTAAGTCATTTTAGGAAACTAGTCCACTATTCACATGTACAACTCATACACATGCTCCTTTTGATTCTTCTTTCCCACTCTTAGACACACATCATGCATTTATATATGCTTTGCAATATTCTTTCTTATCAATTGCAATCCAATTCTAGGTCTCTCCTCCAAGATATATAGGACTTTGTCCCTACCAAAGTGTGAACTCATTTTCTGATGCATTTTGTATCTTGTATCGATGCATGTCATGTTGTTATAGTTCTCAATGATCAAAAATATTAGTGCTAGTCATTAGCACCATGCTATTTGCTTTATATTGTTTTATACATCCTTCATGTGCCTCAATGGAAACATTTCTTCACATACCTCCAGGCAATCATTTCTTTGGGAGTGGCTTGCAAGTAAATGGTTGTCAATCCAACAATCCCTTGCTTAGAAGCCTCTCCCCACCCTTTGCCTTTGGTTTAACACATGGATTACTTTTCTACTAAGGGTGTTGTTGGTTGTCTTCACTTTATCAGAGATATAATTATAAACTGATGATATTCTTTGAATTAGATTTGCTTAGTGATTTTGTCTTCTCCCATTGTGTTGGAATGCCTTTGTTAAAATTTCCTACATAACATCCACTTTTTGTTTGCTCTCTATATCTTTATGCTATTAAGATACCTTTAAATTTTATAAAACCAACTATGTTTTTTTATGTGTTTATTGAAAATTTAATTTTTACTAATTAAATCCCATTTTTTTGAAAAAATATTAATCTTTTGGTTTTGCCATTTTTTCTACAAACGATTTTTGTTGCTACACAGGGAACAATCAATAGAAGCAAAAATGATGCATTGTGCTTTAGGTGAATTCAAATTTTTATATGCTAAATAGCAATCCTGAAAAGAGCCATACTAGGAACTATTTTCTCCTTTCTCATCGTTGAACCTAATTATCCAAGTTTATTCCAAGGGTAGCTTTGCTTCATTGGATGTTGTTTCTTTAGTTTCACCTGGATGTTTTAACTCCTTTTCTCAATACCAAGTGGAGTTTTGCTTACCCTTATTTATTTTGCTTGTTATTACAGGTGAATTTTTTATTCTTGCTACTTGCGAGCATTTTTTTGAGAGCACCCTTTGGAATTTGTCTAATGACATTTTTTTTATAGCCCCATAAATGCCAAGAAATTGGGTGACAATATTTTTTTGATAAATGTTGAAACTTACGTTAAAGGAGAAAAGTATTTACAATACCCCAAAGCTTGGCACGGATAGGGCAATACGAAGGAATTTCATACATGCAATTTGCAACTCAAAAGTGTGCCACCCACGAGCAATGACCAAATGAACTAGAAAAGAGACCTTACATATTCCAACAAAGTTCTATTCTCACTAGTATGAGTCACGACACTCCTTGTTTGCAATGTGTTTGTCTACGCAAAGGGATAGCATTAGGATCTTGGTCTTTCCATACCTCGATGTAAGTTATCTGTTTACAAAATAAAAATTCTCTATGATGATATTTGTGCACTAATGAAAGCTCAAAGTCTAATCTATCACTCCATTTCCAATCTTGATCAATTTCACTCAATCTCATGCTATCTATTCTATCTGATCAACCAAGATTATCCATGTCTAATATCAATCAAGCTAACCATTCTTCACTTCTTACTAACCTTTTCTTCTAGCTTGTCAGAAATTTTGACTCAATTTCTAGATTTTTCACCCAATTTTCTGAGGGGGCACCATATTATCCCACTACCATTTGGGCATGTTGGGGCAAGACCTGGAACATTTTTTCTCAATGTTTTCTTTGAAACAACACTAAAATTTCACATTGTTTCAAAGAAGGGCAAAATTTAGACACTAAAAATATCTCATGCCTTTATAGTTAAATTCATTTTTCTTCTTATCTTTATAATTAAATAATTTTAACTATTTAATTATTCTAACTTTCCTCTAAGGATTCATTAAAATTATTTAATCAATCCTCTTCATCGTCATTTCTTATTAATTAAACAATTTTAATTGTTTAATTAATCAGTTCCTTTTTCTTTAATTATTTAATCCTTAATCTCTTCTATGATTAAATAAATATCTTTATTTATTTAATTGCTTACATAATTTCTTCTATGATTAAATAAATATCATTATTTATTTATTTATTCACATTTGATTGAAAAATAAATAAATTTTACTTATTTATTTTAATTATCACTTACCATATTTTCCTCTCTACTTAACTCTCATTTGCCATATTTTCTCTCTCCACTTAACTCTTCCTTTCTTCCACTTAACTCTTCTATTTTTCTATTTTCCTCTCCACTTCTTCCATTTCCTTCTCCACTTAACTCTTCCTCTCTTCCAAATTCAGAATGACAACTTTCCCATGCACATTCTCTCCTCCAATCTCATATGTGGATTCTCTATCGCATCTTGACCATCAATTGAAGCCACATTCTCTGTAAATGCAACTTTCAACCTCTTCCAATCTGACCACAATCTTCAAAATTTTGCAATCATCATTTTCGAGCTTATCTTAGTTGTGCACATGATTCTAAGAGCAACAAATATTAAAATTGTGAAAGAGAAGGACAATGGAGGTGAATCAAAACGGGTGCTAAAAAATATAATGCTTATTTAGTTTTCATGTTTCTTGCATCCATTTCTTTCGTTCTTCATTCGTAGATTATAATTATTTGTTTAAATCTAATGATTTTTGTGGTTGCTATTGATGATTTATACGTTCTCCTAATTTTTTGATCATACAGAGGCATCAAGCTAAGTAGGAATTTTTTTAGTGGTGAATATTTACCAATTGGTGAATAGTATATACTGGCCAAGTTGCAATTGTCGAATAAATTGCAACCACCAGGGAGGCCAAATCGTCTGGACTTTATGAATTATCAGTCCAATGCATTTCCATTCACCATTGATTTATTTTATGAGGCATATGTAAGTAATATTTTTTCCATAACAAACTACGCATTTCAAACAGATTGATTAATATTTTTGCCTAGAATCTTGAAAGAATGTATTAAATCACCTACATATTCACCAATACTATTAAAACGACGTTGTGTATCCAAACATGTTTCGCCAGCATCATTAAATGTTCATTGTGTGTGAGGACCCATTTCGCTAATTAAAATTTACAAATAATTGCTTGAGGACCCATTTCACCAATAACATTAAAAATAATTATGTTTGAGGACACATTTCGCTAATTACTATGACACCTCCATGCTAATGTAGGGCCATAATTGCCTTGAAAATTACAACGTATGTGTTCTAAATCAAACATTTAAATGTATCATTGTATAATCACGAGGGATTTGATAAATTTTTACTATACCATTTAAAAATCCCGCAAAACTCGCCAAATATGGATTGATATAAATACAATCGAAACTCTAATTTATTCTTACACATTTTGTTCAGTTTTGAACTTGTGAGCTCTTGATTCGGAAGTTGGACTTGGAACCTTGATCATAGGCAAGTTACAAACTTACAACTACAGGCATTCCTACATTAACAAATAGCAAGTTAGTGAAAACCTAAAGGTAAGTGATCATTTCTTCATAATGTTATAAAATTTGTAGTAAAGTAAAATTTTGATTTTTGATTTGATATGTGATTTTGCATCAATCTTCAAACTTTATGAATTATTTTGATCAATGCCTTATCCACAATAGAGTCAAAAAATGATATATACTCCTACAATAGACCAACTCATGGCTTCTTATAACCTCACCACCTTAAAATGAGAAACCAAGAAAAGAACAACACTTATCACACTATTTATAAATCATTATTGCATTTACACAATCTTTGATGAATAACTAAAAGAAATATTAATCCATTCCTTGAACAAAAGCTAATAGTTCAACATCCATAACACATGATGTGATATGAGAACTTATAAATAACCCTTGATTATTTTGAGTCAAAATATAGTGAATACAATACTGGAGAGTAAGATAGGTCGATATTCAAAATTCAAGAAATACATTGAGTATTTGAGTCATATGTTGTTATTACAAAGAAAAATTATAACATTTCCTATTTGTGCTATCAAATAGCTTAAACTGTGCAAAAAGAGCTTACAAAGCTGAAAGATTAAAAAAAAAAAACCCTTTGAATGAGGCTCGGGATTATTTTTTATAACATATGGGAAGCAACAAGAAAAGAACCTCATCCTAGACTTTTCTAACAACCAAAATCTCAAATAGGAAGCATAGGAATAAAAACATGGATCCACTCACAAGTTGAGTGAACAATTATACTTTTCATTCCTTAAAAATACCCTTAGAAGGCTAGCTATGAGCTAAGAGCATTTCCAAATTCTTCAAATTTTGATGATACTTGGCATCAAGTAAAGCATTGGTCTCTCTACAAAAAAATTCCATGCTATGATCTGCATTGACCAACCTGCCTGAATAGGAATTAAGCTCATTTATATCAACTTTGTCGTCTTTGCAAATCAAAAGAACTGCGGGGATTACAATATTGAAACTATCTTTCCATTTCTCTAGGTTCTTCAACTCCCCATTATCTTCTAGCAAGCAGGGTACAACCCTATTGTCAACATTTAAGAGATAGTTCATTTTTTATCATGCAGCTTCAATTATACTTTCCATATATCGTTTATGATTTAGTGCCATCTTGAAAATATCAAAAGTAAGATGGATGCCAGGGGGCATCAAATGTGTTTGTAGATCCATTATACATACCTTGCAAAGATGTAAATCTAGGATTCCATTTTTCAAATATACATTTGGCATGCTCTTGATCCCCACTTATTCTAGTAAAGTCACCTCTCAAATTCACATATGAAACATGGATATCTTCCAGCCTTCTTAAGATTTTAGATATTTTGTGCTCCAGGATGCACATTGCAATTTGCACATTCTCTTTTTGTTGAGTCTATTGAGCATTCTTCAATTGTTCTTCCAACACTTGAATCTTTTCTTTAAGCTCTTTGTTTTCAATCATCACATGAGCAAGGGGAACTGTAGAAGAGGAGCCTACTTCCTGCATACTTGTAAGAAGGTATGTTTTTTGAGCCAATAATGGCAGCTTTCGTGAGATTAGTATGTTCATTCAACAATGTATTAAGTTTTGCTTGCAACCTTTGAACAGTAGCTTCATTAAACTTGGCAACATCTACCACTAATGCAACAACTTCAGGGGAAAAGGTGTCAGACACCCTCTTTACAATCAAGCTCCCTTTGATTTCCTTTGATGCTTCTGCAATCATAGGCTTATTTGTAGTTGGGGAAAGGGCCCATATTGCAAGGGCTTCCCAATGTGGGTTGAACCTTGATCTTGACAATGTCATATCTGCTTCCTCTTCTATGGAGAAAATTTCTCCTTGTTTCGTAATAGTATCAAAGAGAATTGTAGAAGCAATGTTCCATTCAGGGAGTAGTAGCAATCCACTATCTTACACCATTCTTCTCCCTTCTTCATGCATAATGTTTTTGGATTCAAAATTTGTTTATGCCCTTACCTTTGTAGCTAGTTCATCATACTTTTCTCTAGGAATATTTTATTGTGCCAATTGAACTCTATGGTACTCCTCCCTCTTTACTCTCATAACAAAATATTTAAACTCCTAGGATTTTATAAAATTTTCATCAGAAATGAATTGTGAAAATGAAAATTCCCTCACATTATTGATGTTATCTCTCCCCATAGCCATGTCCAACCCGAACCTTTGTTGAATAAGGCCAACGATATTTGGTCTTTGGGGGGATGGCATATATTGTTGAATTTCATCTATGGTGATATGAACATCTTCACTTTCATTTGGATTGATGGGATAGTCAACCAACAATGGTGGTTGCTCAACTTTCATCCTCTTCTATGGTTGCTCTCTTGGGTGAGAATCCACACTGATTATTTGAGGGGGAGGAGAGGGAGTGACCTGTGATGGGTATGATTGCACATTTTCTCTAATAACAAGCCCCTAGGGCCTTTTGATAGAAAATTCAGGTCTAGGACGCTTTTTTGGATTCTCTTCTAGGGCAGGGGCCTTACCTACAACTCTGTCAAAATTCTTCAACACTGCCTGAATCTTAGTAGTTGAGTTGTCAATATCAAAAAATGATCCAAGATAATCCTTATCCTTCTTTGTCCTGGCAGCCTCTTCTTTGATGAAGGCAATCCATTTCGCCTTTTTGTTATCTATATCATATTCACCCTTACAATTTCTTATGACATCTTCATTTTCATAAACCTGATGGAAAAAATCATACCTTCTAATACTTTTCCTAACCTCATGTATGAAACCTTTAGGGTCAAAATCCCTAACTTTTACCTAAAATAACCTGTATTCCCCAAGCATTTTGTTCAACCTACCTAACCTGTCTCTAGTTGAAGTGAAATCTAAAAAGGAAATAATATAAGGGGGAAAATACCCTTTCTTTTGTTTCCTTAAATAAAATTGACCAGTCTCATTCAATTGCCATATAATCTCCATGAATGCCAACCAGGGTGACACATATTTGGGTAGCACATTGTGGGCTTGAGGGAACCCATACATTCTAATAATAACTAAGATGTCATAGAGGTAATAATCTCCCTAGTTATGTCATACTCCTAACTCTGGCCTCTTATCTTTGGGCCTAACGAAATCTAAAATTTCCTTGTGCAATCTAATTCCAGGTAGACCCAACCTTTCCATGAATTTTCTTACAAAACAATTCTCAAAAGAACCATAGTTGGAATCACTACAATGTTTGTCCCAAATATGGGTCCAACATTGCACTAGAAGATCATTCCCCTCTGTATCTTTTATGTTCAGTTGTAAAACTCTACTCAAATGATCTTTCCCTTTGTACAAAATCATATGGCAAAGAAGAGAATACCACTTGAAATTCACCTCCTTACCACTTCTCTTAATGTCCACTAACCGATTGTGAATAGCCTTAGCTAAAGAACTAGCATAGTCAAAGTCACTATTGACAAAAGGATGTTATATATCAGCAACCATATACATAAGAGGTATCTCCATTTTTGAGAGTGCATCTTCTTCCAACACCTGCCATAATGCCCAATATGTTCTAAAATAGTCTTCAAAAGACTTGACATCACAAGACTCAGATTCTTTATCAGGGATTCTCAATGACCTTCCTGTGTATCCTTTTTGTCTAAACCTAGGGATTCATTTCACTCTAAAGCTATGTTTGTCTTATCTATATTTTTGTCTAAAAGAAGCAAAGTCTATAATGTTACTTGCGGCCACATTGAGTCTAAAAACCTCATAAATAAACTCCCTGGTTATATCCATTAGGAAAAATCCATCCAATGCCCTAATTACTCTGATATTTTCATCATTACTCAAAAGTAAGGTGTATAATGAGTTCCACATTTATAAAGACATTAGGAATAACCAGCTTCCCCAAATCATAAGTCCATGCATTGGAGATAGGGTCACGATGGTTTCTTTTTCCATACCAATGTAGAAATAATTCCCATCCAGTAATTGTGTCATTCATTTCCTTCATCTCTGCAATTTTTGGCTTTGTCTACCATCCCATCTATTGCATTAGGGATGAGGGAACACACAGGCTATTTTGAGGAACCTGAAAACTGGGCCATAATATCCTCCTCAAAGGATATTTTAGATGTAGAGCTAGAGGGTCAAGTGTTCAGTTGACTCATAATTCTTGAATGATTTTAAAACAGATTTCTACATTATCCTGTTGGGACTTTACAATCTTAAGCAACAGATTTTGCAGACTTGTTTATGAAATATGAGCTTCAATAATTTAACAATGATGAATTCTTCCAAGAATGCATACTTGTTTTTTAATTGTTTAGAGCTCAAGTTGACACAAAATGGGCGCACCTCTGTAGATTTTGCTACTATGTCGAACCAAACAAATGAGATGACCAACTACATTGAACGGAAAATTTATAAATGCAGTTAACTTAAAAGATGATACATCATATGTCACATCCACCATTACTTCTTTTTCACATGACGATAGTTCATTAATCTACTTGTTTATCAATTTTGAACATGGGTCGTCCATCTGGAAGGGAAGTAAAAATCTCAATGATGAGTAAAGCCTTGATTTTCTTGAAAAGGATGTAACCGTCCCCTCTCTCCAAGAGGATTCTCTCACATGAGAATATCGTCACATAGTGTCCTTTCGCATGTGATCTACATAATTTTTCTATGATTAAGTAAATATCATTATTTATTTAATTATTCACATGTGATCAAAAATAAATAAATTTTACTTGTTTATTTTAATTATCACTTACCATATTTTCCTCTCTACTCAACTCTCGCTTGCCATATTTTCTCTCTCAACATAACTCTTCATTTCTTCCACTTAACTTTTCCATTTTTCTATTTTCCTCTCCACTTCTTCCATTTCCTTCTCCACTTAACTCTTCCTCTCTTCCAAATTTAGAATGACAACTTTCCCATGCACATTCTCTCCTCTGATCTCATTTGTTGATTCTCCTAATTTTTTGATCTTGCAGAGGCATCAAGCTAAGTGAACTTGATCTTAAAGAAATTTCATGGTTAAGTATGAAAATACTTCACCCATGTGAACATCACCTAAATAGAGTGAGTCCTAAGTGAACCATTCATATTCAAAAAATGGATTCATGTGTTTATTGATTTGACCACTTGATTATTTTTGGGAATTTTGTTATTGGGAGGTTGGCCTCATCTGAAGAATTATGATGGTATTTCCATGACTAAGTTTGGGTGCACTTGGATCAAACACAAAGGATCTAGTTGTTATAGCTTTTATTTTGTTTAATATCACTTGCAAATAACTAATTTAGATGCCAAAAAATAGTGATGCTAAAACAAAGAATGAAAATAATCTATTTACTTTCTTTATGTTTTATATGTTTTTAATATGCAAACTAATTAAATATATTGTATGCAACTTAATAAAATGAATAACTAGGGAAAATAATATTGTTGTCTATTGGTGTTTTGAAATAGCTTTCATTTATACATTTAAACTAACATACATTTGTAAATGGATTCCCAATGCAAAAATCAACGAAGTAATATTTTCCTTTTTGGACAAACAAACATGAACTAAATGAATATCTTTGTCGAACAATCAATCTAATATTTCTTTTCCCAAATATTCCTTGCAAGAGGGTATGGATTTTATGTTATTTGATTTGATTGTTTCAATGACTTAGATGAAGTTTACATTACTGTTACAAAATAATAATTGTAATTAAATAAACTAATCTAAAATAATATATCCTATTGAAACTAAAACTAGTTTAAATTTAAAGAATAGCCTAGATTTACAACTTGCAAGTGAATGTTGCATTCTCACAACAAAGAGATGACTTTTCTAACAAAGATATTATACTCTACACAATAAAATAAAGAAATTGTTCTAAGAAAAATAATTGAAGAACTCCACACCCAAATTTTGTTGTTGATGCCTATAAGATTACCCTTAATGATCAAGTTTGACAATCCTTCTCTACAAATTTTGGCACTCATCTTTATGGAAGTAATATAATAAGTAAGATTGGTGTGCATATATTTAAAATAAAAAAAACTAATATACTAGAAAATTATGGAACTTTGAAATTGTGAAGTAATGGATTGTAAATCCTGAAGGTTGTAACTTTTACTAAAGGAAATCCTACTCAAATAGTTATAATTCTTATGAATATCTCAAAAACTTAGTCAAACATGTTACATGTTGTATGGCAAGGAAAGAGAAAATTTCAAGAATGAGCAATCAAAAGACCCCTACCATTTTTTTGGAAATTTATTAATAAGAGTGAATCCATAATTAGTGAATGTGACTAGAATTTTTCTATGTTGGTCATGCTTAAAAGTGGAGTTCCAAATCCAACCTTAATGCAACAATGAGACAACAAAACACAAAATTTTGATCACTAGAGTAAACTTGCAATGAAACAATACAAAATTTTGATCACTTAATAGTTAAAGAGCAAGATTTTTAGAAGTGTCAAACTATTAAGGTTTGAAAAATGATCAATAGGCATGAAATAAAAGTCAAGGGAGATCCTAAGGGTTGACTTATCACTTCAATTGAGTTAGGATTACCTGAGAGAGTTATCCATGCTAGGCCATCAAGTCACCATTGGACTTACCATGTATGCATGTTCATTTTTAGGAAATTAAACCTCTTGTTATAGGTATTTCTCCCCCTTTTTCACTTGATACCTAGAATTTTGTGGTACTATTTTTCTTGATCTATCCACTCAAACATATTACAAATTCCCTCTTTTTTTGTGCTACAACTAGCATTTCTTTCTCACTAAAATTTCTTTTCACTTTCTTTGCAAGAAAGGCTATTACTTCCCTCGTCCTCTACAACACATTATTCAATATTTTTAGGGGGAATAAAATTAAAATTTATACAAATATCCTTCATTATTATAATCTAACATCTCATTATTGTCTCATGCTCCTAATAAGTGTACCATATTATTATAATTGGTGTGTGGATCCAATAGAATAATTAAATTATTAGTATTTCATCTATTTCTCCTATTGTATCCCAAGCTTATTCACATCCATAATAAACATTTATTTTTGGGATTGAGGCACCTTCTTATTTCTGGGTGGCTTCTAACTTTCCTTCTTCCTCCATGTATCTTATTTTGATAAATATAAATAGTGATTTCCACATGAAATAGTAGTCATATGCATGTTCCCCGATCATGTCACATTCACTGCTAATGAATGTATCATCCATGGCTTACATCTTAAATCCTCCATTTCAAATGTCTTTTCCATTAATTTGAAGTACCAATTAGGTTGTCCACTCCTGTGTATTTTTACAATTTGGTACATGATATACCTCTTTTAATGTGGTAATTTTTTTTCTCTCCTCTTGTGGTAGGGTTTCCTCAGTTTTAGTACTCTCTAATATTACTTCTATATTTTATTATATGTATGTCTTTCTTGGTTCTCTTTTTTATCATTCAATTCACATGTATCTAATACATCTTTTGAATCTACGGTAGATTCTCCATTATCTGCCACTAGTTTCCTTCTATATTTAGCTCTCTATCTACATCAATCTCATGGATCCTCCTAAATATGTAAAGTTTCCTTATTATTTCATCATTATAATAATCTTCATTTGTATGTACTTCTTCAACCTATTACCTTTTTTATTCTTACATTGAAAGGTATATATACTACCTTGCCATCCCCTTGTAGGATTAATTCTTCTATGTCTTAATAAAAAATTATGTCATAATGCATGACCCATTCAATGCCTAGTAAAATGGTATAGGGTTCTACTATTCCTCTATTAATTTATATCACTTCAAAACCCACTTTTATTTTTATTCCCATAAAATTCACTTCCAAATTTCTCCAAGTTGAATAAGCAAATCTAGGGGTTCCATTTGGTACAACTATATATTAAAGTGTTTCAAAAACTATCGGTTTTCCTAGATACTCCTAGACAAGGTTGGGGATAACTATAATGTTTTCTTCAAGTTATAGTAGTGATTCCATCACCAAAATTCCTTAGTTTGGCATTCAATAGTACATGTTTTTTCCACTTTTTTTGCAATTTTCACCATATTTCTTACTTGAAGGGTTTTTCTTTCTTGACCTTTCTTTTTTTATTAATGGAAAAAATAATTTACTTTTTTTAGAAAGTTTTCTTCTTCCAAAATATTGGCTAACTCTTTTAGCCTTTGAACTATTTTTTTTTTAAAGTAGGCTTTCCTCCCCCCCTTCTTCTATTCTTCCTTTATTATTTCTTTTGATTAAGCTACAACTCAATCATGTCTTTCCTTATTAGGGTATTCGTCTTCCTCTTTCTTAGATGTTTGTTGAATTTATTTCTTATTTTTGGTATTTAATATTTCTCTAGTGACCATTGCAACTCTATTATCACTATTCATTATATACTCCTTTATGGCCTTTTTACCTTGGATTTCATTTCACTCTTAGTATTCTTGTTCTAGTCTTTCATCCTTGTTTATTGAGAGTCCACCAAGCTCTATTTTATTTTTAATTTCTATATTTTGACATCTTATTGAATTAGGCCCTTCTCTTTTGTTTATTTTCATTAGAAATTTCACCCTTCTTGGTGCATTAAGTCCAAGGATTTTATTACTTCTAGTATTACTAAGATTCTATCAACTCTTATAATACTAGACTACCCTTGGATAATTGAAGGATTCATGCTTGTATTATTTCAAAGTCCACATGATATCTTATTCTCATTTCTACATTAGAATAATGCCTTTTTTACAATAATTAAAATAAGGGATGCCTTCTCTCTTTCATTTCTTCCTATGCCTTTCTTTGCCTCTATTGTGGTATCCACCCTTGTATCCACTTTATGAATTTTCTTCTTGGTATGTCATGTGGTATCCACCCTTGTATCCACTTTTATTGCCAATAGATCACCCTAGGCAACAATCCAATTTCTCTTCACTAGCACCAAGGCATATCCATACATTGGTTTGCACCTCTTTGCAAGAACACATCTCAAGCTATGGATTAGAAGATAGATTCCTAAATGACATGTGCACATCATATCCAGAATTCATGATTAATGGAGTGGGCCAAAAAGATACCATTTTCAAAAGATGATTGTGTTCAATTCTTAATGGATAGTTCTTCATGTGAATTAACTGTGCCACACTAATTACGAAGTATCAGGATGAAGGAAAGAGTCAAGGAAATGTGTGGAGAATAATTATGGAAAATGAAATTTATCAGTTGACTTGTGATAAATTTAAGATTTCAATGTCATTTGAAATATATTTATACTCATGTGATTACATATGAAAGATGAACGTTGTGATGTGAAATGGAATCTTTTTGTTTCGAGCATTGGTTATTGGTTACTAATGAAACTTTGCAAGTGCAAGTGTTTGAATGTAGGAACATGATGAAGACTGAGAACATGGTTGAGGTAGGATTATTTATCCGGATGACGAATGGTAAGAAAGATTGGAATCTAGAACACACAAACATCACTAAAATCATAGCATCTGCATTTGACTTGCAATTTGGTAGACATAATTTTGCTTGTGTGAAATGTATGAATGATAAATAGGTAAGCTTATGGAAAAAAAAATTATTGAAGTATTTTCTTACCTTGTCTATTCAATGCTAATTCCATTTTAAGAAATAGAGGTAGAAATATATAATGTGTGGGAAATTTTTTTCTTCGATTTGAAAATGTTGAAAACAATTTCTTATATGAAAAATTAAAAAATGATAAAATGCCACTTGGGAAGATAATTGATGTTATCACTTGGAAAACATTCAATGTTAAAACAATTAAATTGAAAAAAAAGGAATATTAACATAATAGTTAATATTTATTTCATATTCAAATTTGAATGGGCTCGAAGGGGTGGAATGGACGCCCATAATCCCCAAAAAATAGAGAAGCAAATCAAAAGTGCAAGAAGTCAGGGCGGTTACCTTAATGAAAGCCCTCCAATTTTGGAAAATCACAGTGTTAGTGGGTGTAAAAATCATGCAAAAAGGAAAAAGAGAGAACTCAATTGAACATAGTGGGTGAATCTTGGTCTAAAAAGCAGGAAAAGAGATCGATTGGGTGGGTGAGACAAGGAAAAAGTCATATCCATAGCCTTCATGAATTCTTCATCTCTTATATGGGTCAATTTGGGTGCTTTATCAAAGGTGAGATTGGCTCATTTAGAATGTTTCCAATGTTATATGATTTTCTTATTTCATCGAATTCTCTAATTTTCTATTAGAAATAATAATTTGAAGAAAATCCATTCATTTGTTTTGGCCATGCATTCAAGCCTTGTTTTTGCATGTGTCAATCTTTCCTTATCGGCATCGAACCTTGTTAACCTTTATTCATGGGAAGGAGAAAACCATGGGTCTATTCATTCCATGGACACCTCCGTCATGGCAAGTTGTATACTTTTCATTTTGCTTTGTCTATGCGATAGTAGCAAGGTCGTTTTGAACCTTACATGTGAATGCATGTGTGATGGGTCGTCATTCAAACACTCCTTTACCATAATGAAGCCTTGAGATGGCTAAGCGATGCTATTGTCATCGACACTATTATCTTTGAGTCTTTCGGGTGATGTATAAACCCTTAGACCCATCCATGTATAGTATAATTATTTTGGTTTGAGTGAGGAAACCTGAGAACGATATGATCATTCAAGATTGTATACATATTTTTATCTATATAACCGATGTAAAGCTTGTATATATTTTATCTTTGTAACATGATGCTTGGTATCGGACGATTTCCATCATTCCTTTTGATAAGTTTGGATTCCAAGGAACCAATTATTCATTGATATCAATTGTGCCTCAACAGGTCGCACGATGAAGATTCATCATTCCAATTTAAATGTTTAAAAGATATGGAAATGTTGTATATATATATATACAGATGTTTGGTCTGAATGGTGTATCAAATTGAGTGATCCTTATCACTATTAATCATATCCCTGTGTATGATGTTACTATCTAGTCGTCAGTCTCTATGTTGTCTAAAATACATGGAGAGAGTTATATGATGTATAAAATCAAACAATAGCATTTAATCATTCTAAATCAATAACATGCTTATCATTCCTAAACCTGATAACGAATGTTTACAAGAATGAAATGAAAAGAATAATGTTCTTCCTATCAATCCACCTAGTATTAAATGATTTCAGTTTTCTTTAAAATGATACAAGAATAATAGTATTGGCCTCAAATGTCGGAGCCCTATGAAGAACAAAGGGGGGCCAAACGAGATATTCGTTTTGAGTGAAATTATTTATTTAGTCTTTGTTTTTCAAAACAAAACAACATTCTTACTGTCCTTAGTTATGAGTCGATGATTCTAACTATGATAGAATTGCTTTAAAGTTTATGAATTTGACCTCATCCATTTGAAGTATCCTTCTTACTGTGACATAAGTAAAGACCTGGAAGTTATTTTTGAAATTGATCAAAATGAATTAAGAGAACTTGTTATTTGCTTATACAGTGAATTGTTACATTTTGAAAAGAAGTCAAATTGAATCTAGAGTGTATGGATTATGTTAGAATATGCAAATTTATATATGTTGTCAATTGTAATTTTATTTTATGAAAAATGACTTTGTGACTTACTATTTGAAACTCATATTTAAATCAAGGTCTAAGAATGACTGCTCAATGTTTATGTTCCTATATTTTTAGTTGAATCCATTCATACATCTAATGAACATTGACATCCATTTGAATATAGGAATTTGTATGTGGAATAGATATTTCTTTTATTTTAAAAAGAGGATATATGCATACATCATTTTTAATAGGTAATATATATGTACATGCATAAATCTTCCATTTATGCATTACACATACATGTGATATACCTTCTTTAAAAAATACTTTATTTTCTTATTTGAAATATAGATTTCATTCCAAGTATGAAGGAATAATGGAAATAATGGGAGTCTATAGTTTTTGATTAATTAAGACAGTAAGGGCCCTGATCCTATGGTTACACAACCAAAACAACAAAAAAGGATGCAAACTAGGAAGAAAAACACCAACCAACAACAAAAACAACAACAAACGAGAACCAGAAACCCATATGGCTCGCAAGCCAAGTATCCAAAATTGTAACCATAGAACTATGATAAACTTAATCAAAAACATAATATCCCTACTAATCTGGCTAATAATACGCAGACTATTAATAGTCAACCAAAATCCAACAAAATCTTAACCATAACAAAGCTATAATATAATAGCAGCCCGGGATTATAAAGCAGAGAGCCAAAAAAAGTAGAGCAACCATAAACAACAAAGAGAAACCATGCCATTACTTGGCATTGGCTATTAGGTCCTAGTGCTCACCAATTTGGGAGACAAACTCACTCCAATCAGGTCCCTCTTCTTCTACCTATTCCTTCTTTTCTTTGCTCTTCCCCATCTTCTTGAGCATTTTCCTTATCTTGGTTTGACCCGAAACAACACCCACCATGGCCCTGTGCATGAGACCATTTGTTACCCTCATCAAGCTGATGATATATTTCTCCATATCATCCATCTAGACCTACATATAAGTAATCCTTCTTTTAAGAAAATTAGTGTTAGAATCCTCAAGAGAGATAATTGCGATGGCATTGTTCTTTGTTTTAGTAGCTTTCAACATGTCACTCCTTTGCTCCTCTTCTCTTCTAGTTTCTTCCTCTGCATTAAATTCTTTATCCTCCTCCATTTCTTCCTCTCCCATATCATACATAGTCTCTTTGAAATCCATGTCCTCACTATCATCATCCACTTGTGGGTCAAACTCTTCAACCTCCAAATCCTCCTCTTGGACAATAGCCTTTTGTTTACCCTTTTTTTCCTGAGAGGCAACCTTTGCAAGATGCGCTGATCTTTGGCCTCCACTAAATAGACCCAAATTCCCTTCCTCCAAAAAATCCTTCTGATTACCCTCTTTGTCTTCATTTATTGTGATGACCACACTATGTTTATTCAAGTCATTTTCGGATTCTTGGCCCTCAGAGGTTCAAGGAGAAGCGACGAGTGCTTTCGCTTCTTCGAAGTGGCTTTAACCAATTCAAGCTCAAGGGAATTTTTATCAGGATCCTTCTTACCCATAGGGGTTGAGGGAATGAAACTTTTAGCAGCAGAGGTAGAGACATTAACAGGGGGATTCACCTTGTGGGTAATAATTTGGGGCAGAGGCCTAGGGTTATGCTTTGGAATGAGATTAGCAGCAACCGGGGGTTCTTCATCTCTGCATTTTGATTTGGGACATCCAATCTAGAAACTAGAGGATTGTTGTGGGGGTTTAGAGCTATGGAATATTTATAGAGAGCAAGCATGATGGCTTGGTGCAGAGGGGGTTCACACCATTTTCTATATTGTTTTGCAATGAGGAAAGTAGATAAAAAGACAAGTTTATGCATTCACTGTGATGAATGTGGACAAGCAGAGGAAAGTGATAAGCATGGACGAACATATATCTACCCTATAAAGTAAAATATCTCATAACAAACATACTAACCAGAGAAAAAGGTGACAAAAGTTCTAGCCACGCATACCCATTTTGAAACTGTGTGAGTTTCTCGCCATCATGGAGGAAATTGTCAACAAACGCCTGGTAATCAGCTCCAATCTTCTTAACAACCTTTATTCCCTAGTTCTCTAGACCTGTCACCTCCACAATGAACTGAGTTGTTACCTCAAATCTCACTGCCCCAATCACCACTTGCCCCTTCCTCCAAGAGTTAGTGAGTTTAGCTATGAGACTCTCATTATACCCTTTCATTGCCTTAAAAAATGAGACCATTCCTGCTCTACTAAATAGCCTCCAAAGATTAGCATTTTTCTTAAGAGCCGAGCAATTTGGAGGTTCAGTTCGTTTTCTAGGCCCACCCATTTTAGAACACTATAAAATTTTTGAGTTATTCTTCTGCAAACCTTTCCTCATACCACCGCAACACCCAAACACCCAGCTAATGTTGTAGAGCACACAACAACTTATGTTTTGATGATAAACTCTTTTAGAATTGAAATTCAAGAACTTTCTTAAAGAAGTGACCTTTAACACATTTCCTCGGGCAGAAAAATCATTATTTCCTCTACAAATAATAAATGAGTTCAAATTTTTCGTAGCAAGTTGATCTTTGATGAAGAGGTGAGATTTTACATTAAGCACGACGATACACTGGGATTTGATGCAAGCCTTAGCATTGAAATAAGCCATGTGATTCTTGGTATTCTTGGGAATGATATAAAAATTAAATCTCTCACTTGGGGATATCTTCTTACTCGCTGTCGTGCCAATATTACCATCATTAATATAAGAGCCCTTTTTATCATGAGATCACATAGGACCCTTATACCAATCCCTTATACCAACTTTATAAGTTATAAATATTAACATATTTATCTTTGAGCACTTTGTCCTTCATTTCCGAAGGCAACTAGTTGTACTCCCATTGGGTCCACCTATTACACTTGAGTTCCTCGTTGGTTGCACAGTCAACAAAGAGATTACCTTCCCTAAACACATGTTGTATATGACAATGAGTGAGGAATTTCACTAGGACCTTGCAATTATCAATAATGTCTTTTATTTCCCAAGGGACCATAACACCACCTTTCAAGATGTCAACTATTAATTTGGATTCTCCTTCCAATATTAGCATCTTAAAACCAAAATCTCTAAGCATCTTTATTCCTCCTCACACTGCCATTTCCTCAACTTTGTTGTTGATACATATACCGATTTTTTTCACATATCCCACTATGCGATCTCCAAGGTGGTTTCTCAGTAAACCTCCTGCCCTGCAATACCAAGATTTCCTTTTGAGCACCCATCGAACTTACATTTGATCCATTCCCTCTCAGGAGGAATCCAAACAGTTGACTTCCTAGAGAAAGTGTAGACCAATTGAGATTGATAAGGTCCTTCTTTATTCACCATATTTGCTTGATTCTCAATTCTTTATGGGTCGACTAGACTTTTGAGTAGTTGTACCCTCCAGCTTCCACATTTTCCTATATATGGGCCTTTATATAAATACATAGCTCATAGTTGTTTCTCTCAACTTCCCTAAAAATTCTATTGTTCCTTTCCTTCCAGATTTCCAAAGTTATGAAAGGGGGCTTGATTCTAGAGATCCTTTATAATCTTATGGAAGTAAGGACAACTAGACCAGCTTTCAAAAAATGAATTCATAGTAGTGGGAACACCCAATCTGTGAGCAACAAAGGGAGGAAAAATGACCACACTTCTCTAGAGTACGGACAATGGAAGAATAAATGCATAACATAATCTTCTTCTTGCTTATAAAGGATACATCTATTAACTAACTAAAACCCCCTCCTCACAAGGTTATCAGTAGTTAAGATTCCACCATGTCATGTTGCCCACCAGAAATAGTTTACTTTCGGAGTAAGGTTTTTTATCCACACCTTGTCCCAGTGAAGGTCTCTGCAATCAGTAAGAGGTTTCTCCAGTTCCTTATAAGCATTTTTTATTGAGAAGTAGTTGGAGGGATTCTTAATCCGCAACCATTCATATCTCCTATCTTTAGAGAACCAAGTCACCTCCCTAATGAGGCTATGTATCCTTTGCACCACCAACTCCCAATTAAGTTGTCTTTGGCCTCTCAAGTTGGCACTCCTAAGCATTCTATTAAATTCCTTCCATTTTGGTTCATCAATCTCCCAATTGATGTACTCAACCACCTTTTTTCCACAAATTCTAGTCACACTCTGTTTGAGGGGGTTGAAACCATCTAAGGAAGAGAGAGGGGATTCAAAAACCCAAGGGTCCTTCTAGAAATTAGTTTCCTTCCCATTTCTAATATGCTTTCTCACACCCAATTTCAGCACACTTTTGGTTTTGATAAGGTGGTTCCAAAAAATAGATCCATAAGGAAAATCAAAGGAAGTAAGGAAACAACCATCATCTTTGTTCTTAAGATATCTTGCTTAGAAGATCTTTACCTAATCCTTAGTCCCTTCTAAGAGACTCCATCTCATCTCGGCAGTGAGGGCTTTGTTGAAGAGTTTAATTCTCTTTATCCTCAGTCCTCCAACATTTTTAGGGGTATACACTTTCTCCCAACTAACTAAAGTCAATTTATTTTTCTCTTCCATTCCAAACCACATAAGTCTTCTTTGTATTTGTTCTATTTTTTCCCCAATGAAGGCTAGAATTTTAAAGAGAGACAAATAGTAGACCAGGATGTTTTGAAGAGAAGCTTTTAGTAATTGTATCTTCCCCACTAGGCTTAGAAGTTTACCTTTCTAGCCTGCCAACTTTTTTTTAACTCTTTCAATTAAGTGATTCCAATAATTATTATCTAGTTTTCTTGATATTAAAGGGAGCCCAAGGTAGGAAATAGGTAGAACAGCTTCCTGGTAGCCCAAGATTTGCACCACTCTTTCTTTCACTATTTGATCAGAATTGAAGAAGTATAGCTTACTCTTATCATAATTAATATGTTGACCAAAGGTAGAAGCATAATCATTTAAAACAAATTTCCATTGGTTGGATTCACTAACTGAGGCTGCTTCAAACAAAATAGTATCATGAACAAACTGTTGATGAGAGTCTGTGGGAGAGACAAAGCAGCTTTAACTTCTCTCAAGACATTAGAATCCATGAGATTTTGAATATTCCTTCCAAGGACCTCAACTACAATTATGAACAGATAGGGGGAGAGGTGGTCTCCTTGTCTTAGACCGTGGCCACATGAGAAAAAACCCTAGGGGATTCCATTCACAAGAATCAAGCACATAGGGGTGGTAACATAGGCAGTAAGCAACTTGAGGAATCTACCATCAAACCCAAATTTCTTAAGAACAACAAAGAGAAATAGACATGAGACTCTGTCATAAGCCTCTGAAATGTCAATTTTTAGGGCCATCCCTGGGTTTTTAATTAGTTCCATTGATTGAAGGATTTCATGGGTAGTAATAATAACATCTAAGATGTTTCTTCCTTGTACAAAACCTTTCTAGTTTGGGGCTATCATTTTTCTTAACACAGCTTTTAGTCTAAGCACAATTATCTTTGAGAAAATTTTATACAATGTGTTACAAATACTAATGGGTCTAAATTCCTTTATAGATGAGACATCTTCCTCCTTGGGGATAAGGGCTATGAAGGTTGCATTCATTTGATTAAGAAGCCTTCCTAATCTAAAGAAATCTCTAGTAGCATTTAAGAGGTTAATATTTCAGTATATATAAAAAAAAGGTTGGAGGGAAACCATTAGGCCTCGAGGATTTGTAAGCCCAAAAGGAAAAAACATGTTTAACCTCCTCGATAGAGATAGCATTAGTCATAACCTTAAGATTTTTCTCAATGATAACTTTAGGAATCACTTCAAGGATATCAAATACCTGGATTGCTTCCCTTGGAACATTCTGGAAGGAGGAGAAGTTCACAACTTCCTCAGCTATTTCTATTTCAATAGTCACTATTGTGCCATCCTCTTTCTTAAGCATTCTTATCATGTTCCTGCTTATGTTTTTTATAGTGGATTGGTGGAAGAATTTGGCATTTGAATCTCCTTCAATAAGCCACTTGACCCGAGATTTTTGCTTCCAAAAAATTTTCTCCTATTTGTTGACCTTAAACCATTGAGATCTTAAATTATGTTCATGAGTGAAAATCTGTTCATCCACTAGGCTAGCCTCCATTTTATCCTACACTTCCTTTAAGATGTTCCCCAAGAATTTTTTAGTTTCAAAGATGTTACCAAAGGTTAATTTATTCCATCCTTTCACTCTTTTCTTAATTCTTCTCAACTTTTCCACCAAGTGAAACATGAGGGTACCCTTTATAGGTTTAGCCCACCATTTTTTAATTAGGGTAACAAATTCAAGATGGAGAGTCCACATTAGTTCAAATTTGAAGGGGAAAGGACCTTTGTTACGATCAAAATTTCTCTTAAGCAAGATGGCATTATGGTTTGAATTAGATCTTGGGAGGGTAGAGAGAGATGTTAGGACATATTCCAATTTGAAGAGATAAGAAACCTATCCAGCTTACTTGAATCAACTGATTACCGAGCCTTCTATTGGACCATGTAAATTTGGAACCTAATAGAGGAAGATCAAATAGCCTGACAAAATTAAAGAAACCAATCAATTCCATCATACTTTCTATAGACACTTTAAAATGTCCTGAATGATATCATGCACTCGAATCTGATATATTAACATCATTTCATCCTAAAACCCATCCTCTTTTCGCTTAATTGATTAAATTTTCCTAGCTATTTAATTAATTGCGTCATTTGCATCTACTAATCTAAGGTTAATTCACCCTCTTTCATGCTAACATTTTGTCCTATTAAATTGAATAAATCAAATTATTTAGTTTAATCTCTAAAGTCCTCTTATTTAATTAAATAACCCTAAGTTATTTAATCAAATATCATATCACTTCCCCTTTTCATTAAATAAATTAATTATTTAATGAATATCCTAATTACCCTAATTTGCATAATTAAAACTTTATTTAATTATCAAATTACTAATCCTCCCACTTGCAAAGGAATATTCCTTGGGAATATTCCTCCTTTGCACATTCCTCTAAAAGGAATATTCCTAGGGAATATTCCTTTACACAATTTTAATTGGTTTTAATTAACTAAATATCTAATTTCCCTCACCCATGAGAATATTCTTTGAATATTCTCTTTCTTCACTCATTTGAAAAAGGGAATATTCCTTTTTGAAACAAACTTTCAATAAAGCTTCTTGTGCAAGTTTTGAAAGTGTGTTTGTTTGGATGAATGTAAGCTCTCGATTAAATATCATCTTGCATACTCAACCCTTGATGGGAATCCATGATCCATGCCTCCATCTTCCTTCCATTCTGACTATTGATTGATCCTTTTGATCTTGACCGTCAATTTCATTTTTCCTATTCTATAAATAGAGCTTACATCTATTGAATAGGGATCCATCTTTTAATAGTAAACTCATGTCGTTAAAACCACTATCATCTTGCACTCATATTTCATGTTTTAAAAGGCATTTTAGGTTAATTTCTTGCATCATAGTAGCTTATATTTCATTAATGGCTTCCATGGTAACATAGATGCATCCATTTAGCATGCTTTGTAATTAGGGTTGAAAGGTAAACAATATTGTTTTGCTTACCTTCTAGGGTTTAGGACCTAAAATGCAAATTTTCATTTTCACTCAAGGAAAAACCCTTGAGATCTCAATGCAAAAAAGAAAGAAATCTTGCAAGAGGGTTGTTCTAGGGGCTGAATATGATCTACTATGGTGCAGGTGCACCCAAGCACATGAAGATTACAAATGTGGGTCAACATGACAAGTCTAGATGTTAAGGTCTTTAGGAATTAGATATGGTATATTTATATTAAATAAGGTCTAATGAGATCATTCATTATGTAATTGGGTGGTTTTTGAGTCATTAGTGTCAATTAGGCAAAAGTTGCAAAAGAAAGTGTAAATGTTGTCAAGAGCAAAAAAATGCAAAAATGCAACTTTTAGGAATATGAAGGGTCATGGTATTTCAAAAGGTAGTTATATGCATTTTGGTGGTTTTACTTTGGATGAAATATGTATAAAAGCCTCTGAAAGGCTCATGGGGTTGTTGTTGAAGAATGTATTGATCCCTTCATATCTAATACAACATTATTTCTGCAATTTTTATTGTTATTTTGCATTTCTCTAAGATTGTACAAACCCGTACAGGCTGTAGATATTCTGAAATTCATTATAATTTGTAGTAGCATGTTCTAGCTCTCTTTTGAATCTATTTTGAGAGTCTAACATTAAAAATTGAGAGAGATTTCATTGATTTTCTGAAGCAGCTTGTTGAAAACCAGTCAAGGGTCTGTTTGGTGTTAAAATGACATACTAAGTCATTCCACCTACTGTAAAAACCTGTATCTTAGAGGAATGACTTCTCTTATGTTAGGTTAGATTTTTTTTTGGTTTTGAAGGTAGAGGAGACAAGTTGTGATATTTGGGTTGAAGCCCTAAGGCAAAAAAATGTGTTTTTCCATGTGAAATTGAGGTGTTAAGGTAGGGTTTTGGAAAAACAGTGATGGAACTGTCCATGTAATGGATTTGTGAGTTTTTTCAGGGTAATTTTGATTTGTTGGAGGCATTTTTTGAGTCATATTAGCCCGGGTGTTATGAGTTCTAGTAAACCCTTGTCTTTTTGCATGTATAGTGAGTGTTTGGTGGATCAACATCCTAGAAGTCTTGAATCTATGAATTGATGATGGATTTTGTTATTTTAGAACACAATTAGTGACTTTCTATTGAGTTTGAGTGAAAAATTGATGTTTAGGAGGTACCTTCTTTGTAAAAGAGGGCTATTTGGTGGCCTAAAAGGTAGGGCAGTCCATTGGTTTACAAAATTGTCTCAAAGAAACCTTATAGAATCTTTTGGAAAGTTGTGTTAGATCATGTTGTGAGCCTAGAAGGTTTCAAGAAGGTATCTATATGGCCTTCTCTAAAATATATCTCCAAGAGTTGGTTTTTGAGGGCTACAAGCCTTTAAGTGTGTGTTTGAGAAAAGTTGAGAAAATAGTGTTGCAAGAGTTGGTTTTCTTGATTGGGTCTAATCATTTTGTGTTGGATAGGGGGTCTCCACCACCTAGGTTGCTATCATAATAATGGGTTCACCACCAAGTTTATACTTGGAAAAGATAATGAAATGAAAGATGCAACACTAAACCCTAATTGAATGCAAAGTAACCCTAAATGACCTATAAAAGTGAATAAAACGTAACAGAAAACTAAAGACAGGAAGGTTTGCACCTGGGAAATTGGAGATGGTTGAATGGAGGTCTGAATCACTGGAAACTTTGATTTTATTGTTGACTGGGACTCATTCACCAAGATAGGCAAATCAGTCCAGTTTTTGAAAAACTATGCAGGAACACGTTTCGAGCAAAAGGGTATTTGAATCTGCAAAATCCTGAAAATTGACTGGAACTGGGACTCATTCACTAGAAGTGGTGAATCAATATAGTTGGGCTTTTCTGCAACTTCAAAATTTGATCTTTCTCTTCTCTATCTTCTTTGTCCTTCCTGAGTGATTTCTGAATCTAAATCTCTGAATTGCAACATGTAGGTCTTCTCCAAGGTTCTCCAAGGCTTGATGACAACTTTGAATGATTTGAAACTTTTCTCCAATCTTGCTCCTTAGGAAATATACAACCTAGACCTACAAATCACATACAAAGGAGAGGGAATAATGTTGTGGGGTTAGTGGATAGGGGTTTTCCTTGGTCAAACCATGTTTTGGAAATCAATCCTTGAAATGAAATCAAATAAGAATGAACAAATAACAATGTTACAACTCACCAAACCCTAGAAATAAGATGTTGCAAATATGCTTGTAATGGATGCAATGGATGTAGACTTTGATTCTTTCTTGAATGATCTTGATCTTGAATGAAACACTTGCTTGAATCACAAAATCCTACACCACAATTATTAGCTCTAAAACAACATGATGCGTGAAATATTTGACATGGTGATTGATGCTTGAATGCTACTCTAAAATGCTTGAAAATATGCTCTTGAATACTCTTGTGAACACTTGATTTCTTATTAGATTTCTAGGTGAATTAAATATGAGAGAAAGAACCTTGTATTTATACTCAATTATGCAATAATTCTTAAAATTACAACACTACAAGCCGACATCAGATCTAGGAGAATAAAATCCTGCCAAAATTTTGAATTTATTTTAATTTTGGGCCACATGGGACTCATTCGCCCAAGATGGTGAATGAGTCCCATCTGGCATAATGTATGGGACCAAAAATAAAAAGTGCTTAGAAAGGTGTTAAAAATAGGTTTGGCCAAAAATCTAGGTGGGACCCATTCGCCCAAGGTGGCGAATGAGTCCCAAATCACTAAATCTGGGCCACACAAGCTGAAAACACCTGAATTATGATTGGGTAATGATTGGTATTGGGATTATCCTTGAAAAGATGCAATAAAATGAGGCTTGTGGATGCAAAATAGGGCCAATTAAAGCATAGGAGAGCCCAATTATTAATTAAAATCCTAGACAAGTGTGAAATTTTGTTACAACACTTGAAATAAGGAAATGTTAATGTTTATTTTGATTAAAAAGAGGTTTATTAGGTTTAATTATTTGATAAGAGCTTAGAAATGTGTGAAAGTATGTTACAACACTTCACAACACTTTAGCAAGGTACCATTTAAATCCATTCATTCACAAGGGCCCAAGACCTAATGTGAATGTTCCAACCACATTTTAATACTAAATCAAGGCAACATTAAGCTCAATTTCACAAGGAGGGCCCAAACAAGTGTGAAAATGTCCCGACGATATTTTTCGACACTAAAAGGGTTTTAAATATTTTGTGCTTAAACTCCATCTAGGATAGCTTTGCATACACCCATATCGATCATCTTAGCATAGATCATGTTTAATAGTCTCATCATGTTAATTTAGCTTTTAAATCATGTTTTCATACACATCTCTCATTGGTTTTGTCAATTCTCTTCAATAGAATCAATTGAAACAAGATCATTTATCCATGGGATTGGGAAAGGGTCGCCATTCCACATCAATGCAACACCACTTCCCCAATAGGATAAGTTTCAATGGATTAGAATAGTTTTTTTTTAAGTTTGTGTATTTTAATATGTCAATTTTAATGGATTATTAGTTTAGTTTGTATTGAATGATCTTACTAGACTGATGTTTAGTGGCTTAATTATACTTTGAATCATCATGGATCAAGTGTAGTTAGCCCATACTACGTTTGTCGATCAAACTTTCAATATAGTCATCCAGACCCCTGACTTCTCTGAGGGTAAAAGAAGAGAGTTGAAGTCACCTCCCAACATCCAATAGTCATCAAGTTTGCTTGTTATGACATCATTCAGAAAATATCATAACTGTAGTTTATTCCTACTAAAGGTTGGGGCAAAAATATTGATTAAATTTCATTTCTACAGAGGATATAGATCTTCCAAAGACACTATTAGACTGTTCTTTCCAACAAATCCAAAAGTCCCTTTAAATTTCAAAGGATTCCATAGAGTGACTATTCCCCTTGAGGCCCCCTTAGCCTCACTCAAAAAATAATTCGCACTAGACTAGATTTTCAAAATAGCCTTGTCAAAGGTTTCTTTCTTCATTTTAGTCTCTTAAAGGAGTAGGACATCCACTTTGTTATCCAGAATACATGTTTTTACCAAAAAATATTTATAAGGGCTCTTAAGGCCCCTAATATTCTAGGAGAGAATCTTCATCATCAGAATAAAACTATTATAGAAACACCAGGAGGCCGTTAGGAGAACAACCAACATTACTTCTTTTTGGACTTCGAACTCATGATCGAGTCCAAAGTTTTTTGTATTCTAGAAGCCACATCCTGCACTGTATCTTTATTCCTTGATTCCTTTTGGGAATTTCTTCCAACCTTATTTCCTCTACCAACATCTGGTTTCTTTTTCTTTTTTGACTTACTTAAGTCTTGTAACCATTCTTCCTCTTCTTTTGTTTCATCGGGATGAGGGGGAAAGCCCAAAATAGCCAAAAAGTCACTCAGGTTTCCACCCTCCTTCTAAGGCATAAAGGAAATATCCCCCAAGGATAGAGAAGGATCTGAAGACATAATAGTAGGAATTTCCCCTTCCTCCATCCCATCCACTTCATTAGCACCAAGATCGGCCTTATCTTGAGCCAGTTCATTGTCCCCCCTATGAGTCCTTTCCACCTCTTCATTTGATTTTTCTTTAGGATTTTCCTCATCTTCCTTTGGTTTCATACCTTGCTTCAATCTTGGGATTAAGATTCCTTCTCGTGAGGCTACTTCCTTAATTTCCTTAACTATCGAAGACCTGAGAAACAACAAGAAGCTAGTGACAAGCAACTTCCCTGTCTTTGGAAAAAGCGACATTCCCTAGGGGGATTCTTTAGAACAACAACTCCCTCTTGAACATAGACATCCTTATAGGAGGTCTAGCAAAATCAACCTTAGAATCCTTAATCTTCAGATCTATTAGGGATGGATTTCTTCATTAGGCACATCTTGAGTCCTTTTATTGCATAAATCTATAAGGTGGCCAAATTTATTACATAACTAGTAGAATTGTCTTGCATTTTCGTACTCAAGAGGTTGGGACCAGTTACCAAAATTTGACTTAAGGAGAACTGAGGTCAACAGAACTGTGTTAAATGCAACATTAACACAAATCCAAGCATAAACTAACCTTGAATTTTCTTGCATTATCTTTTCAACCGTTAGGAGGCTTCCAAAAGAGTTGGAAATCCCTTTCAGGATGCCCAACTCCCAAAACTTAAGGGGTAGCCCTAGAAGGCGTACCCATGTAGGAGCCATAGCACCCAAGTTTGTGGAAGGGTCAAAGCTTGGTTTCCATTTACACAAAGAGAGGAAATTCTTGAAGCCAATATCAAAAGCCTAAGCTCCACCTGTTAAAACCTTTAACATATCTTCATAAACCACAAAGGAAAAGAAGAAGATACCTTTGGGCATTGTACTGATAGAGACACTTCCTTTTAGGTTCCAAACAAAAGTAGCCCAAAGTCGTACCTGTTCAATATTCGGTCGATATGCTAGAAATTTTCCAACCAATGACAACTTGAGGCCTCCACTGCCTTCATCATCAACACTTCGGGGAAATCAACTTCCCAACCAGTAAGTGAGCAGGAAGCAGACCCCGTATTTATTTTTCCCATAGATAGAAAGTTGACACCCACCAATTTATCCACAAAAGAGGTAGGTTCTTCTTCAAAGAAGAAAGAATCTAAACTGAAAGATAGGAACAGAGGCATCTTACCAGAAGTACCAACGGTCCTTCCTATAGGAGAAGGGATAGAGGTATGAGAAGGGGAACCAACATGGTGAACAACATTAGAAGTTGCTAAAGAAAACACAGCTCCAAACAAAGGGACAACATTCTTGGAATGGGGAGCCTTCTCGGCCCCCCTGCCCAATTGGTCCATCAGGTAGTCAAATCATAGCAGAAATAGAGGAATTCAAAAAAAAGCAAGGGCAAGAAAGTTGTAGAGTGGAAGATTCAAGCGATGATGATTCAATTTGTTCACAATATAAATCGGGAATCTATAGTTATTAATGCATGTTCTACGATATTCTTATTGTAATTGATGAACTAAATCATGTATTACATTTAAAGTTTGAGTGCATGAATGTTATATTTGGTTACATTCTTTCGTATGTATACTAAACAAAGATAGACAAATGATTCATATGTAGACTATGTTGTAGATAGTTTGATTCTTAATCCTGAAACGATTGCCTAGTTAAAAACTATTGGAACCAAATTGATAGTTGAAAATTATGAAACGTGGATAATATGTATGTTATCTTATGTATGTGGGAGGTTATCTTCTGAGACAAGTGTCAAAAATGGGCTATTAGAGAGTGTAGGTTTTGATTTTCCAAAATCTACTTTTTTAGTTGTATACAACATATTGTTGGCCAAGTCTTTGTGGTCCATTATGTTGAATGGTCTAATCTTTATGATTTAACTCTTTGTCATTTCCTAGCATAGATCTTGCATGTTCTAAATGTATAAATGCATGATGTTAGGAACACACCAAATTCCACCTTGCATATTGTATCTCTTTCCAAGTATTATGTGCATGGTTGGGTATTCTTCAAGCTAGGAAGAATTCCAGGGAGTCATAGCTTCATGGTTTGGTAGAAAAGTGCCCTAACCATGTCTCATCCACCAAATTTGGTGAGCATTGAAGAGGAATCACATGGAATTCCATATTCTTGATTATTGTACCATATACTTCATGACGTAATTTGAGTTGACTAAGTGTCAAGTTATCCCAAGTCAAATTATGTAACTTGTAAAATTGACATTTGCAAATGAATATGAATTATTATTATTTTGACATGAGGTGCTATGATGACAAATAGATAATTGAATGTCTATAATTTATTGTTCATAATGTCATATTTTATTTTTGAGGGTTATTTATGTATGAAACATTACATTTGGTATCAAAGCTTAGGGTTCAGCTCTAGGCCTATGAGCCCGTAGTGGTAAAAAATTAGGGTTAGCCGACCCTTAATTCAATTTTTAGTTTAATGAACCTCAATTGAATCCAAGTATGGGGAGGTCAAGGTAGGGGGAAAATAAGGGAAAGACCATTAGGACTACTAAAAATAAAGTTGTTGAAGAGAACCCAACACTTGAAGTCCACCTTGAGATTCTCGATGATGAGACTTTGGCACACGCCCTCACTTGACTCAAGTTAGAGAGGGGAAAGAAAATTGAAGAATCTAAGCATACTTCAAAAACTAAGAAACCCTCTACAATTCAAGATTGGCCTTTGGGGTGTGGACCCATTGCACCCATTCTGACTAAAGAGGAGGAGTGCCTACACACACATCCTACCTCTTCCAAGAAGGTTGTAATAGACTCTGATGAGGACCCAAAGGAGTTTCCTCTATCTGATAATGAATAGCCCATCTAGTATTGGGAGAATTTATAAATCAAGATCTTGTAATATGTTATTATATTAAATAAAGAAATTATTTCATGTTTTCAAAGTTGTGAGCTTGAATGACTTATTCTTGTTATAAACGAACATGAACATATTTATAAGAATGCATGTCACAATACTCAGTATTATGTGTTGAAATAATTAAACATAGAAAACTTATGTCAGTTGTGCTAAATGTGAGTTGTGATGTAAGTCATTCGTGAACCATCATGGTGAACACTAGGAATAGAGGTTCAAGTGGTGGTCAAAACGAAGGTCAAAATGAAAGGCTAGATCGAATCCTCGACCACCTAAACCGTTAGGAAAATAGAATGGACCATTTGGAAGGGGGATTCTAAGTTATGCAAGATGGTCAGAATTGGAGGATTAAGGAGAAGCCGCAAGGAAATAGAGATCTAGATGTCAATAACCTAGCTAGAATCAAACGAGAGCTCGATAAGGGCCTAAAAAGTGTGGTTCCGCTGAATTTTGATGGTAAAACCATCAGAGATGAAGTGGAAGCATGGTTCATTGAAATGGAGAAGTACTTCAGGATTCAAAATTTATCAAATGAAACTAAGGTTGCATGGGCAGCATACTAGCTCTTTGGTGAGCAAACCACATGGTGGGACAATGAAATGCTAGAACAAAAATTACAACTTGGAGATACCACCTGGGAACAATTTATCCAATATTTTTTAAAAAGGTGGCTTCCCCAACACTTTTTTGATAAGAAGATGATAGAGTTCTAGAATTTAGCTCAAAGGAGCATGTCAGTAACTCAGTATTGGGAAAAGTTCACTCATTTATTGAAGTGTGTACCTTAATACCAGACCAATGAGCACTTTCAAATCTAGAAGTTTATACTTGGGTTAAGACCTCATATTGGAGCGGACGTATACTTACATAACCCACTCACCATGGAGGAGGTCTCTGAGAAGGCCACCAAGCAAAGAAGAGAAGCTACAATAGCTATCCAGTTTTCAAAATAATTCTGATTCTAAGTCTTGGTTTAGGAACAAGAAATTTCAGATAGGAGACAACCCCGTCATATCAGGAATTTGAATAGGGGAAATGACTCTCAAGAGAAAGGAGAGGGCAGTGAGGGTGGAAAGAATAAGAAGGCCAACAACAACAAAAGAAACTTTGATAATAAATAGAAGATCTCCAAGGAAGATAGGTCAGGAGGTCAGAAAAGGCCTCGTGATGGTTGCTACACCTACAGAGGTGACCATTATGCCTCAGGTTTCCCACAATGTTCAAAGGTGTGAAAGGAAGGAAATCAACATCAAATCCATGTGGCAGTGGATGATAGGAAAACTGAATATCAAGCCTTGCCAATCTAGCTGTTGAGTAAGCTATATGGAAAACCTATTTCTATTTTGATGGATATTAGAGCTAATGAATTTTTTGTTGATCCAAAGATAATTTCTAAGCTATCTATTAGACCTAAACACATGGAAAAATCTTGGATGGTCCAATATGGAAATTGAGTAGAGCAGAGGGTGGATTCAAGTCTCTATAGTAGCGAGTTATAATTTCCCAGTTTCTTGACTCAAGTCAACCTTTATGTGGCACTCTTAGGTTCCTATGATGTAATCTTGGGTATTAACTAGTTAATTGAGCACAAGTCCATTGTAAATTATGAGGAAAAATTTGTTAGTTGTTTGGACGACTATGGGAACCCTGTTGAGATTCGTGGAATCTAGAGACCACTAAAGCTTAGGTAGATCTCAACTATGCAGCTCAAGAGGGCTCAAAGGAAGGGGTGTACCATCTATGTGGTACATGTTAGCAAGCCTAAAAATATGAAGCCTTATTTGGATTATTACCCCATTCTCAAGAAGTTTCGAGATGTATTCCCTGAAGAAGTCACATAACTACCTCCAAAGTGAGAATTTAATTTATCTATTTATCTAGTATCAGGAGTCGAACCTCAGTCTTAATCCTCGTACAAGATGAATACCACTGATTTATTCAAATTGAAGGCCTAGTTGCAGGAATTGTTGAGCAAGGGGCTTATTCAACCTAGTGTGTCTCCTTGGGGTGCACTAGTTATCTTTGTTAAGAAGGATGGAACCTTGCATCTATGTATTGATTATCGAATGTTGAACAAGGTGAACATCAAGAATAGATATCCTCTTCTGAGGATTGATAAGCTATTTGATCAGATGAAGGGAGAAACAGTGTTCTCTAAAATATATCTTAGATCTAATTATCACTAGTTGAGAATAAAAGAAGGGGTGATGCCACAATAGTGGTTTACACTTTTTGGGACATCTTGATTTTTTTTTAAATCACATATTTTTAGAAAATATAATGATTTAAGCCTTGAAAATTTCCATTTAAAGGATTCCAATTGAAGAGGATTTAATCAAACCACCTTAGATCAAACCCCTTTGTATAGAACCTCGCTAGTTTTAAACCATACCTATAACAGAGTCTCCTTTACACCTATCAAAATTTTGATGAAGAACCACTTTTTATTTACCTTTTGGGGGATCAAATGAATTCATTTAAAATTTAATTTTTGTAAGTATGTAGTCCTTATTATAAGCTTCCCAAAAATTATAATTTTAAATATATTTAATTTGATTATTATATTTATTTTTTATTTCTTGTTAATGTAGGTTTTTCACTGAAAATAAAGCTCTTTGTTTTGCACATGTGGAAAAATAGTAGATTACCAAAAAAAAATGAAAAATATCTATGCACTTGACATTGATGTCCTTGATCCAACAAAAAAAAAGTTTTGAATTTCAATACATACAAAAAAATTAATGTGTTAGAAAGTAAACCTATGTCTAAATTGTAATTGGTTTGACTTCAAAACTTAATTAAGATAAAAATATTCAATAAAACATTATGAAACCAAATGCATGAACTCTATATCGTAGTTACAAATCTAAATTCAAAAAAATAGAATTTTATCCTTCATAGAAAAAAATTAATGTGTAGTTACATACCTAAGACTGCTTTCCTGACTCAGTATGGACACTACGAGTTCACAGTGGTACCTTTTGGTCTGACCAATGCACCAAATTTCATCAATCTCATGAATAGTGTATTTAGAGATTGTCTAGATGAATTTGTCTTGATCTTTATTTCAATGACATCCTAATTTATTCCAAGTCCATTGATGAGCATGATAAGCATTTGAGGATTGTCTTACAATGCCTCAGAGAGAAGAAGCTTTTTGGAAAGCTATCTAAATGCTCTTTTTATTAGGATAGGGTGCATTACCTTGGTCACATCATATCAACGAAAGGAGTCGATCTATAGATCTCAAAAAGATAAAGGCTATAGTATATTGGACAACACCTTAGAGTGTGATAGAAGTGCGAAGATTCATGGGACTAGTGGGATACTATAGGAAGTATGTACATGGATTTTCCAAATTTCATCCCCAATCACATCTCTAAAGAGGAAAGGGAAAAATTTTGAATGGATAGAAAAGTGTGAGAAAGCATTTCAACTCCTGAAGGAGAAGCTCTCGATAGCCCTAGTGTTGACTATACTTGATCCCAATGGTCAATTTACAATGATCATAGATGCTTCGAATGATGGTGTAGGAGTTGTACTAATGCAAGATGGGAAAGTGGTGGTGTATGAGTCAAGGAAGATAAAGCAACATGAAATGAACTATGCACCACATGATTTGGAATTGGCTGAAATAGTGCATGTCTTGCAAATGTGGAGGCATTACCTATTTGGGAAGCCTTTTAAGCTCAAAACAGATCATCCGGGACTGAGATATATCTTCACCGAATCAAATCTCAATGCATGTCAAAGGAGATGGTTGGAGTTCCATAGTGAGTATTACTTTGGAATTGAGTACATTAAAGGAAAAGAGAATAGAGTAGCTTATGCTCTTAGTAGAAGAATACATTTGGCACCTATGACCTCGACAAGGTCGAACCTAATGTAGCAAGTGATGCAACACTTGCAAGGGGATGAGCATTATGAAAAGGTTAAGCAAGCTCTTTAAGTGAACCATTCAGACCATCGATATGATGGGTATGAAATTGAACCAGATGGAATCCTAAGATACCAAAAGAGGATGTATATTCCAAATTTTGGAGAACTCAAAAATTTGGTCTTGGAGGAAATCCATAATGCACCATATTCAAGACACCCCAGAGTTGTCAAGATGATTACAGAGTTGAAATCTTTGTATTTTTGGCCTAAGCTCAGGAAGTATGTAGTTAAGTATGTAGCCAGATGCTTGGAGTTTCAATGAGTCAAGGCTGAACATGTGCATCCAACAGGGCTTCTCTATCCTCAGAAAATTTTTTAGTACAAGTGGAAGATGATCGGTATGGACTTTATCTAAGGGTTTCCATTGAGTAAAAGCAAGCTTGATGTCATCTTGGTAGTAGTTGATAAGTTGACAAAGGTGGAACATTTCATTCCAGGGAACCTTAAGGATGGATCGTTGACCTTGGCTGAGAAATTTGTCCAAGAGATCTTCCATTTGAATGGAGTGGTAGAGACTATCATATCTTATAGGGATACTCAGGTGACGTCCAGATTTTGGAAAAATTTGAATGTAGCCTTGGGAACTAAGTTGAATTTTAGTTCAACATATCACGTCGGACCGATGGTCGGACATAGAGAGTCAACCAGGTAGTAAAGGATCTCCTTTGAATGTATTGCATGGACCAAGAGTATAAATGGGAAGAGTATCTACCTTTAGTAGAATTTACATACAATAACTCTTTCCATGCATCCTTAGGTATGGCACCTTTCGAGGCTCTTTACAGGAAAAAGTTTCATACACCCATCAGTTGGCACAAATTGAAAGACATGATTATAGTGGGTCTTGAAATGTTCAAAGAGATGGAAGAGCAGATGAAACTCATCAAGGGAAGATTGAAGGAAGTGACATATAGATAGAAAAGTTATGTCGACAAGAATAGAAGCTTCAGACAGTTCTCAGAGGGAGATAAAGTCCTTTTGACAGTCAAGTCACATAAGAGATCCATTACTTTTGGAAAATATTCCAAGTTGGCCCCTAGATGTATGGGTCCCTTCGATGTGTTGGAAGTGATTAACTCAATTGCATACTGACTTGCTCTGCTACCTACTCTAGCTCAAATCCATAATGTATTTCATGTTTCTTTGCTTAACCCATATCACCAAGATGCATCTCATATACTTGATTGGCATTATTTATAGGTGTAGGATCCAGGAGTGGTGCTAGTGGAGCCCATTAGAATTATGGATAGATGCACTATCAAGTTGTAAAATAGAGACATTGTTAATATAAGGTTTAATAAGACCAATATTCTGAGGACAATGGTACTTGGGAGGATGTAGAGGAAACATAACATTCCTTTCCTCATTTGATTTCTAGATAGACTCTTAATGTCCATCAAGATACTATTGCTCTAGCATTTTTGGATTTGCATGTTATGATATATTTTTTTGAATAATAATATGATTGAATGTTCAAATAGACATATATAATTCAGTGTTATCTAAGAAGACATCAGGACGATGTCTCTTCCAAGTGGGGAAGGATGTCACGTCCCAAAAATTTTCTTGCATTTAATAAATGTTATGTTATTTAAATAATTATAGAAAATGAAATTTATCAGTTGACTTGTGATAAATTTGAGATTTCAATGTCATTTTAAATATATGTATACTCATGTGATTAAATATGAAATATGAACATTGCGATGTGAAATGGAATCTTTTCATTTTGAGCATTGGTTATTGGTTACTGATGAAACTCAACAAGTGCAAGTGTGTGAATGTAGGAATAAGATGAAGACTAAGAACATGGTTGAGGTAGGAGTACTTAGTCGAATGACGAATGGTAAGCAAGATTGGAATTTGGAACGTGCACACACCACTAAAATCATAGCATCTATATTTGACTTGCAATTTGGTAGACATAATTTTGCTTGTGTGAAATGTATGAATGGTAAATAGGTAATATTATAGAAAGAAAATTTATTGAAGTATTTGCTTACCTTATCTACTCAATGTTAATTCCATTTTAAGAAATAGAGGTAGAAATATATAATGTGTGGGAAATTGTTTCTTCAATTTGAAAATGTTGAAAAGAATTTCTTATATGAAAAATTGGAAAATGATAAAATGCCACCTGGAAAAATAATTGATGTTATCACTTGGAAAACGTTCAACGCTAAAATGATTAAATTGAAAAAAAAAGGAATATTAACATAATAGTTAATATTTATTTCATATTCAAATTTGAATGGGCTTGAAGGGGTGGAACCACCAATAATCCCCAAAAAATAGAGAAGCAAATCAATAGTGCAGGAAGTGGTGGTGGTTACCTTAATGAAAGCCCTCCAATTTGGGAAAAACATAGTGTTAGTGGGTGTAAAAATATGCAAAAAGGAAAAATAGAGAACTCAATTGAACACAGTGGGTGAATCTTGGTCTAAAAAGTAGGAAAAGAGATTGATTGGGTGGGCGAGACAGGGAAAGATTTGTATCCATAGCCTTCAAGAATTTTTCATCTCTTATCTGGGTCAATTTGGATGCATTATTAGAGGTGAGATTGACTAATTTAGAATGTTTCCAATGTTATATGGTTTTCTTATTTCATAAAATTCTCTAATTTTATATTAGAAATCATACTTTGAAGAAAATCCATTCATTTGTTTTGGCCCTGCATTCAAGCCTTATTTTTGCATGTGTCGGGCTTACCTTATCGACATCGAACCCTATTATCCTTTAGTTATGGGAAGGATAAAACAATGGGTTTTTCCATTCCATGGACACCACCATCATGGCGGGCTATATACTTTTCATTTTTCTCTATCTATGTGATAGTAGCAAGGTCATTTTGAACCCTACATGCGAATGCATGCGCGATGGGTCTTCATTTGAACCCTCCTTTACCATAATGAAGCCTTGAGATGGCTAAGTGATGCTATCGGCATCGCCTTTGTATCCTTGATTCTTTCAAGTGATGTCTAAACCCTTAGACTGATCCATGTATACTATAATTCTTTTGGTTCGGGTGGAAAACCTGAGAACGATATGATCATTCAAGTTTGTATGTATTTTTATCTTTGTAACCAATATAAAGCTTGTATGTATTTTTATCTTTGTAACCGATATAAAGTTTGTATGTATTTTATCTTTGTAGCATGATGCTTGGTATCGAATGATTTCCATCGTTCCTTTTGATAAGTTCAGATTCCAAGGAACTGATAATTCATTAATATCAATCATGCCTCAACAAGTCGCACGATGAAGATTCATCATTCCAATTTAAATGTTTAAAAGATATAGAAATGATGTATATATATATATGTACATATATATATATACAGACGTTTGGTCTAAATGATGTATCAAATTGAGTGATCCTTATCATTATTAATCATATCCCTATTTATGATGTCATTATTGTCTAGTCAACAGTCTTTATGTTGTCTAAAAGACATTGAGAGAGTTATATGATGTATAAAACCGAACATAGCATGTTATCGTTCTAAATCGATAATATGCTTATCGTTCCTAAACCTGATAACAGATGTTTACAAGAATGAAATGAAAAGAATGATGTTCTTCCTATAAATCCACCTGGTATTAAATGATTTTAGTGTTGTTTAAAATGATACAAGAATAATAGTATCAGCCTCAGATGTCGAAGCCCTGTGAAGAATGAAGGGGGCCCAAACGAGATATTCATTCTGAGTAAAATTATTTATTTAGTCTCTATTTTCAAAATAGAGCAACATTCTTATTGTCCTTAGGGATGAGTCAATGATTCTAATTGTGACAGAATTGATTTAAAGTGTATGAATTCAACCTCATTTGTTTGAAGTTTCCTTCTTACTGTGACATAATTAAAGACCTGGAAGTTATTTTTCTTAACGTTCTTGTTGAAAAAATTGATCAAAATGAATTAAGAGAACTTGTTATTTGCTTATACAATGAATTGTCACATTTTGAAAAAAAGTCAAATTGAATCTAGAGTGTATGGATTTTTTTAGAATATGCAGATTTATATATGTTGTCAATTGCAATTTGATTTTATGAAAAATGACTTTGTTACTTACTGTTTGAAACTCATATTTAAATCAAGGTCTAAGAATGACTACTTAATGTTTATGTTCCTATATTTTCAGTTGAATTTTTTCGTACATCTGATGAAATTTGACATCCATTTGAATATAGGAATTTGTATGTGGAATAGATCTTTCTTTTATTTTAAAAAGGAAGTATATGCATATCATTTTTAACAAAAAGCCATATATGTGTACATGCATAAATCTTCCATTTATGCATTACACATACATGCGATATACCTTCTTTAAAAACTATTTTATTTTCTTATTTGAAATATAGATTGCATTCCAAGTATGAAGGAATAATGGAAATGATGGGAATCTATAGTTATTGATGTATGTTCTATGATATTCTTATCAGAATTGATGAATTGAATCATGTATTACGTTTAAAATCTGATTGCATAAATGTTATATCCGGTTACATTTTTTCATATGTATACTAAAAATAGATATCCAAACGAATAGACTATGTTGTAATAGTTTGATTCTTAATCTTGAAATGATTGGATAGTTAAAAACTATTCAAACTAGATTGATAGTTGCAAATTTTGAAGATAAGATGTATGTTATCTTATGTATGTGGTAGGTTATCTTTTGGGATGGGTGCCAAAAAAGGGCTATTAGAGAGTATAGGTTTTTCTTTTCAAAAATCTATTATTTTTAGTTGTGTATAGCATATGCTTGTCCAAGCGTTTGTAGTCCATTATGTTGAGTGGTATAATCTTTATGATGTAACTCTCTGTCATTTCCTAGAATAGATCTTGCATGTTCTAAATTTAGATAGAAATGCATGTAGATGTTAAGCATGCACCAGATTCCACCTTGCATGTTGTATCTCTTGCTAAGTATTCTATTCAGGGTTGGGTATTCTTTGAGCTAGGAAGAATTTTGGGGAAGCATAGCTTTTTGGTTGGGTGGAAAAGTGCCTAAACAATGTTCTCATCCACCAAATGCGGTGAGCATTGAAGAGAAATCACATTCATATTCTTGATTATTGTCCTATGTACTTCATGATGTAATTTGAGATGACTAAGTGGCAAGTTGGCCTAAGTCAAACTATGTAACTTGTAAATTGATATTTGGAAATGAATATAAATTATTATTATTTTGACATGAGGTGTTATGATCGAAAATAGCTAATTGACTGTCTTTAATTTATTATTCATAATGTCATATTTATTATTGAGGGTTATTTATGTATGACACATTACAGGTTTGTAGGGTGATATTCCAACTCCAAAGGAATCTACCTTGGCCTTAAGGACAACGTAATGTAGTGTGCTGGAAATTCAAATTTTGGGCTTGGCGCCATTGTATGCTCAAGGTCGGACTGTTCCTTAAGGGAAATTGTTAGCATATAAATGTAGGGAGCATTGAATTATTATGTCATTCTTCTACATTTCTGAAAACTTGTGTTCTCATTCCTTTTGTGAACAAAATCCCATAGGACTTGGTGTTCATTGGACAAAATCCCAATGTTCACTAGGATCATAGGACAAAATCCCTTTGGTGCTTGAGGGAATTCTCACTCAAGGATTGCATCTGGGCTTCAAGGAATTTGTAAGGAAGTTAGTAATATTATTGTCGATCTATCATTTTGGATTAGTCTTACAAAATTGTAATTGATATATCATATATGTGGATAAAATTCAAAAGTCTATCAATATATCCAATTAATTTGTGTTCATATGTTGGTGTTCATTCAATTCAATTTGAAAATCACTCTTTAGGTTTAAAATTTATGTTAGGGACATATAGTGGTATCAAAGCATGATTTTGCCAGCCTATAAGGTTTTCTAATGATTAATGTTGCCAAGTGAAAGGGAGATTAAGCTCTAGAGGAGAGAATTGAAGAAACTAGGTCAAGAAGAAACCATGGATGATGAAGCAAAAGAAGCCAAAGAAAGATTTGAGGAAATGATAAAAGGGTAAAATTGTCTTGCTGACATGTTTAGCCAAATGTTTTAGTGCATGTAGACTAATGATAGGAAGGAGAATGATAGTAATAATGGAGTTGGCATTACTAGTGAAACTAATGGTGGAAAGGTGAAGGAGAAGATGGTGGCTACACAAAGCTCAGGAACTAACTTCATTAATAGGCCTCTCAAGCCTAAATTCATTGAAAGAGTGGAATATCTAGGGGAAGATACTACCCTCCAAGATGACATCACAAGAGCTTATGAAGAGTATAGGGATTTAGACCCTCAGATCAAGGAGATCTTATCTTTAAGAGATTTTAGGGAAATGAAGAATAAGGACGGAACTTACCATTCACCACCTAAGCCAAAATATTTGGAGACTCATTGGGGAAGCTTTCTATTTCATCCTTTGATGGATCTGAGAAGAACACTACTAGGGCATGGTTGCTAAAACCTGATACATACGTGGCACTCAAACCTATGTCTGAATAATATGCCATCAAATTTTTCACCCTACATTTGGAAGTAATTTCTCATGATTGGTGGTACCATGGTCTAATCACTCAAGGCCATAAATTTATCAAACCTTATGATAAGTTTTGTACCAGACAAGTTGAGAGATTTGATAGGATAGATCCAAAAGAATAATTTAGAGAATTGGCTCACCTCAAGCTGATGTAAGAGGGGTTCTCAAGAAACCCTTGTCTCTGATATTACACTTAAACAACCACAATAATGCAAGAATATATGCAATGATATTTCATGAATTCATTTGAAACTTGCAACACAAAGTCTACACAATCTAGAAATCTGATTACAACATTATTTTTATTCAACAATGGTGTTGCCACAATATTGTGTCTTACTTTTGGGACATTCTAATTTTTTCCTAAAGTCACTTATTTTTAGAAAAAACTAATGTTTTAGCCTTGACAAGTTCCATCTAAATGGTTTTAATTGAAGAGGGTTAGATAAGACCTCCTTATATCAAATCCCCTTGGATAGAACCCCTCCAGTATTAAATCATATCCATAATGGAGTCTCCTTTGCACCTATCAAAATGCTGGAAAAAAAAAAAATCTTTACATTTTGAGGGATTAAACAAAGTCATTTACAAATTATATTTTGCAATATTTTATCCCTTGAAATTATCTTTCCAACAATTATAGTTTTGATATGTTTTCATTTTATCATGTATTTAATTTTCAATTTTTACTTAACATAGGATTTTCACTAAACATCAAGTTCTTCATTCTATAGAGGTGGAAAAATAGTAAATCATTTTTAAAAAATTTCAAAAAATACTTTTTCCCTAGGTATTGATGTCCTTGTTTAACCAAAAGACAAAAAATATATTTTGATATATACAAAACAAGTTATGTTTGACAACATACACCTATGTCCAAATTATAGTTTTGATTAATGGGAAAAATAGGCTTTGAAGGGACCCGAAACCCTTTACAACTGAGAATACAAAATGCTGCCAAAGAGAAAAATTAAATGACCACCAGCAGGAACCCAATAGCCAGGAAACACAATCAAACAGGTGCTAAACTAAAAGTAAGACAAAATACCACCATCAACGCCCAACAACAACACAACAGCAAAACAACCTAAAAGAAACTAACCCCCAGTAGGAAATAGAAAGCAAGAAAGAAAAAGTAACACACTAATTCAAGCCACCCAGAGTATTGGTGACCTCAATCTACTAGTTCATGTGCCTCTCGACCATATCCAGCGGCTCTATCTTCTCGACATCAAAAAATTTCTTCCAATCCACCGATCCTCTGCCAACAGTACCTTTGTCATCATCCTTAGCCACTTTTTTTCCCTTTCCCTTGGTCACATGCTCCTTCTCCATAAGCTCTAAGAAGTAGAAATGATCCTCCCTGAGCTCACTAATTTTCCTAAACAGGACTTCCAGGGAGTTTGCACTGTTCTTGACTGAGATATGGCACGCCTGCATTAACTTCTTGATGTCTGAATTTATGCTTGAAACCTTGGCTTCCACAGCCACCAATCTATCCTCACACAAAGACTTAAAATCATGATAAGAACCCTCAAGGTCCACCATTCTATCAATAAGAATGTCTAGCACAGACCCTTTCAGACCATTCTTCAAATTCTCTTTTAAGCCTCTAATTTTAATATTAATTTTATTGAACTCTTGAAGAGTCCACTTAGCCAATTTAAAGGTTCCAGTGGCCCAAACCCTAGCCATATCGAGTAAATAAAACATGGAAGTAGCATCATCATCTAGGTAAGAAAATTCCTGTGAAAGAGGATTTACCTTCAAGGGCTCCTTCCTGGATTTTCTCTTCTCCTCATTCTCCTCACCCAAACCCCTAATTTCCTCATCATGTTCCTCCTTGGGTAGGTCCTAAATGGGAGAGTCCTCAATAGCCACCATCTTTTCATCAACATCCTTTTCCTCACTAGCCATGCTAGGGTCCTTGACCGGAACCTCAGAAGCCTTGTTCTTTAAATTGGCAATTCTCTTCGACAACCTCCTTGGTTTATTGACCAAACCCTCAACATTACCCTGTGTCCCCACCTCCGAACTACCACCAACAACCACCTCCACATACTTGGGAGAAGAATCACCTGACCCCACCTTCGTGTCCTCACTCTCAGAAAGGGTCAACTGCTTAGGCGACCTATTACACTTGGAACTAGCCACCTTCCTCTTCTTCGAAGACATAGCCACAGTTGTAGGGGAAGCATCCTCCTCCTCATTTCATTCCTCATCCTCTTCCAAAGAGGAATTTGAACGCGACGACCCAGACAGATCACTAACAACTTTTTCCTTTCCCTTAATGGCTAGAGCCAGGATGAGAGCCTTCACGTGCTCCATAATAAGAAGGATAAGCCCCTCATGGAGGAGAAGGGCCCTCCTATTCTTCAGATGCACATAAATTGAGACCTCTAAAGAAGATAATAGGAAAAAAGGAAACGAAATGAACAAACCATGACGAAAGTGGTTGAGGAGCGTGAAATGGTGACCGAGAATAGCCCTAAATCTCCCTGCCATGGTCACGTAATGCATCATGACCTCCACAACACTCAACCATATTTTCTTGAAGGAAGTTCTCTCATAACCCCAGCTCTCCAATTTGATTAACTACTTCCTCTCATCATCTTTGAAAAACTGAACCATCACTTCTTCATTGCTTTTTTTGTCCTTAAAAAACTTCCCACCTACAGTCGGCATACCCGTAATAGTGGCAATAAAATCTTCATTGACCTCCACCTCCAGAATTTTAATCTTAAGCTTTCGGTTATGCCAGAAAGAGACAAATTGTGTCGAGGAATTAGGGTCATGCTCGTGCAATCTCTCCAAGAATGGAGTGAAATTCCCATGGCTCAATATACTCCATAGTTTCTTATCTCTTTGAATGTCACCACAAGAGTGCGGCTCGATTCAACTCCTCTCACCACCCATTGCAACCACCACAAAAAATTGCAAAACCCTTGCAAAAACAACTCAACTGAAGACCAAAGAGCTGAAAACTTCCCACAAAGCTTGCAAATTGAAGACAAGTACAAGGCCATAAATTTTTCAACACCTCATCCCACGCCATAATTCCTTAATAATCTCCTAGCTTTCTCGGGAAGGATCGATCCCTCCTCCCATGAACGAAATTCATTTAGGCTGACAACCTTGTTGGCAAAAAAATCTTCCAACGAGTTTCCTTCTCGGTAGACGTGAGAGACTCGGGTCTCATCACAAGATTGCAACATAATGATTGTATCCTTGATAAGATGGTCGATGTTTCAACTTGGAAGATGGGGGCCACGTAGATAATTTATGATGTTCATAGAATCACCTTCCACCCAAAGTTTGGAGTATCCTTTGTTGATGGCATACTTAACACTTATGAACACAACCTCCACCTTCGTGCAATGATTGGTCTGCATACCCAATGGGAGTGCCACTGCACCCAAGAATCTGCCAACATCATTCCTGTCCAAATTATATTTATAGTGACTTCAAAAATTAATTTAAAAAAAAAAAATTAACAAAAAATTATGAAAAAATATCCTTGCCCTATATATTGATGTTAAGAATCTATATTTTAAAAATTATAATTTTATCCTTTCTAGCAAAAAAGTTATGTTTGATGACATAAAAGTTACTTTCTAAAAATGTTGTTTATTGTTTAAAACTAGTTATTAAAGGATATGTTGAAAGATTCATGATTTATTTTAGAAATTTTTTAACAAAATATATTTAGAATCTACACACAAATTTTCATAAATCACTAGTTCACATCATATTCAAATTCTTAATGATTTAGCTGCTATAGATCCTAGAAGGTGAAGATTTAGTTAAAAATGTTGATATAAATGTCCATCTTGGCCAAAAAGTGAGACACGGTATTGTGATTTCACCCAAAAATGACTAAAGGGAAGCAACATCTACCCTTTACATAATATAAAAACAATTTACAATAACAAAAACATTTTAAGTGCTACATGAGCACCTCCAAATCTTCTCTTTCCTCCTGCAAACAATCACCTAGAACCTTTAATCTTCAACCGTGGAGCCTTAAATATTTAATGGAAACCTTAATCTTCTCAACCTATAATTAAATTTCTTCAAAACCCCCTTAGAGAATACCATGGCCAACTCTCTCTTTCTCCTTAACTTGAAACCAAAAAAGTGAATGCCAAAACATGCAACAAAACTCCCTCCAAAAATCAAAAATTTGATTTTTTTCCTCCGCTTTGGAAAACCAACAACCACCTCCTCATAATGAGTTTTTTCCACAAAGGAAAAATCAATAAATGATTTTTCATGCAAGTTTGTAACTCGCCACAAACCCAACACCCAAATATATTTTTTTCATTTTTTTGTAAAATTGCAACTACACTCCCACTACCTCCACTTGCCAACATGGCTTAACAAAGGTGACATTTATTTTATTAAATTAAATTGTCAAATTTATTCAAATTATCCTAACATGAAATTAAAATGAAAATTCCAAAATTTGAATTTTTTTGTTGACGTAAGATTGTTGGCAAACGTGGATGCTCCTGCATCACAAATAAAAGGGAAGTGTGGAAGAATATGTTATAGAGTTCCAAAGGCTATCAGTCATGGTAACCAATATCTTAGAGAAGAGACTCATAGTATTATCCATTGAAGGCTTGGTGGAGCAACTCAGGTTCCTAGTGAAGGATTTCCACCTACCAACACTTCTAGAGACTATTTGAAAAGATTTTGATTTGGAGAACTCTATTCTCCAATAGAAATCAAAACCCTCAATATGGAATAAGAAAAAAGGAAATTTCCAAAAGAAGCCTTGGATTTCTCAAAATATTTCTCCCCCTACTATACCTAAGAAGATTGATGATGAAACCAAGAATGAGCTTAGGAGGAAGAATCTTCGTTTCTCTTGTAGGGAGCCATGGGTTTTGGGACACATATGTCTTGGAATGTGGAAAGTTCACTATATAGAAGTTTCTAACAAAGAGTCAAAATTAGATGAGTCTGATGAATTTCATGATCCAGAAGATCCCACTCTGGAGGAAGAAGATAAGGAGAAAGACAATGATAGTATTCTGGCATCACTATTTGACACACATAGGTACCACTCTTTCAAATTTTGAGGAGTCCTTACCGAAAAAAGAGTCATTGTTCTAATTGATGGTGGAGCTATCCACAACTTTATTGATGAAAGGATTGTGAAGAGGAAAAGATCAAATACGAAATACTTTTAAGGAGCTTCACTATCACTGTGGTGGATGGGTATAACCTACCCTACAAAGAGAAAGTCTAGAAGCTAGACATAATATTTAGAGATCATAAGGTAAATGATGACTTCTATGTAATTAGATTGGGTGAAATTGATGTCATTTTGGGTGTCATGTCCCCAATTTGGAGTAATAAGGAGAATATATTAAATTAATCATTTATAAGGTTATTAAATAAATAAATATTAAAAAGTAACCTTATATTTAATTAATTTAATATTAAAGTGACTAAAAATAAAATAATATAAAAAAGTCACTTAAAAAAATAAAATAATAATTTATTCTAGAAGCTTCTTGAAAATGCTTGTGAATTCTTTATAAGGAGCTTTTGGAGGGCATTTGAGATCATCCTGGAGTCAACTACATTTTCTAAAGTATTGAAGAGCTTGAATGCTTGTCACGGCTGGAGAAGTAAAACTCTCTAAATTTTCTATTTTTGGTTGTGTAACACCAACCCTAGCTAGATTGGAGTGAGAGGCATTTTTCAGTCTTTCACATTGTGCCTGCAACTACAAAATGTTGTGGCTTTCGGCCAAATTTTGGTGCTTAAGAGAAATCGAATTAAAGAAGATCATTATAAGATTTTGATGGAAGAATTTTGTGTTTGGAGAAGGACATTTTTTGGTGGGAAAGATGGACTCAAAGGTGAAATCAAACTAGCTTATTGCTGATCAAAGAAATCAAAACTTCTTTAGCAAGCTGGGCGCACCAAGCCACGTGCGATTTTGGTCTAAGAGGGCTTAATAAATTCTGAGAAAATTATTCGAGGGACAAATTGTTTCAAGAAGGTTTGGCACAGCTTCAAGAAGGTCAAGAACAACTACTCTCAAGAGTTCAAATTTTCCTAAGGCTGCTGCAATATAAACCCAGGTTCCTTCATTTGTTTCTATAGTGCATTTTAGTCTTAAGTTTCATGTAGGAGGCATCGGCTCATGTTACCTTCAATTGAGCATTGTAATTAAAATTCAAATATATCAAGGAAGTGCATTGTAAGCTATTATATTCACAGCCATATTGCATTTTAGTTTCAGGCATGGAAAGTAGTTGTAGTATACATGATTGCATTATATAAAGTCTAATTGTAGAAGAAGTCCCAGTTGGATATTAACAGCATTTTAATCTTCATTGAAGACATTATAATTATAGTTAATAGTTGGTTGCCAACTATTCGAGTAAATGTCAAGTAGATATCTTCACTTCAACATATTGAGCTTGTATGCAAATTGTATGACATAATGCCTCTTTCATGTATTTGCATTTCACTTATTTAGTTCGCATGCCAAGTGTTTGTGAAAATGTATCTTGGCTATAGGTAGTTATGTGCATCAGAATTTCATATGTTTGCATAAATACAAAAAAAGATTGCATTTCATATTAGTTACTTGTTTATCTTCATTTGCAACATTTCCAAGTATTCTAAAACATCATCATTATCAAAACAAACAAAAACAAGCAAACTGAAACAACAAACAGCAAGCAAGAAGATTGTCAGCAAAGTGTTTGACAAAATACCAAAGGCAGCAAATCAAGGATTTTATATCAGATTTGGTTAGGCACTTTACATTGGGTGTATAGTTGCTACATTCATTAGGTGAGTGCACTACAAACTGCCAAATGATGGAACTCAAGTTCAAAGCTAATGGAAAGGATGTAATAATAAAAGGAATGGCTAATGGAGGTCTGCAAGTAGTTTCAACTAGGAGAGTGGAAATTTTTTTTTGGAGGAGCCAAGTTGCTTGGGCTACTAGTTGCTTGGTGATATCAAAGGAATCTTCAACCGATAAGAACAATCAAGTTCATTGTGACATACAAGAGATTTTGGATAAGCATAGTCCATATTTTAGTGATATACTCTTGGATTGCCACTAGATAGAGGATTCCAACACATCATAGAGCTTGAACCAGGATCCAAGCCAGTTATGACCATTCCTTATCACCACCTCGGATGTACAAGGAAGATATATAGAAGGCAATAAAGGACTTGTTGGATAAGAGATACATCAGACCAAGCTCTAGTCCTTTCGCATCCTCTGTGGTGTTGGTAAAGAAAAAGGACACCTTGCGGATGTGTATAGATTACCAGGTATTGAACAAGAAGACCATTAAGAACTAGTACCCCATACCATAGATAGATGAGTTGATTGATGAATTACATGGTGCAGTGTATTTTTCAAAGATTGATTTGAGATCTAGATATCACAAAATTCACATGCGGGAAGAATATGTGCAGAAGACTACTTTCCAGCTTCACTATGGGCATTTTTCAATTCCTATTTATGCCCTTTGGTCTCACTAATACTCCAAAAACCTTTCAATCATGCATGAATCATGTTTTTGGTAAGCATTTGAGGAATTTTATGTTGGTTTTCTTTGATGACGTTACATGATCTATAGTAAAACATGGGAAAAACATATGTTACACCTAGATATAATTTTAGGAATACTTGAACAATAGTCTCTCTTTGCAAAAATGTTCAAATGTAATTTTGGGTTAATGGAGATACTATATTTGGGGCATTCCATAATTACTAAGAGTGTTCAGGTTGATCAAAATAAGATCCAAGCCATTCTAAACTGGCCACCTCCTACTAACTTATCTCCACTAAGAGGTTTCTTTGGATTGTGCAGTTGTTTTCAGAGGTTTTTCAAAGGATTTTATCAGTTTGTGGCACCACTCACCAATCTAACTAAAACAAGAGCCTTTGAATGGAAAAAGGAAGCACAAATAACTTTTGAGAAGCTGAAAGGGGTAATGAGTTCTTGTTTGGTTCTTGCAATTCTTGATTTTTCCCTTCCATTTATTGTAGAATGTGATGCTTCTGGTGAAGGGATCTGGCGATGTTCTCTCTCAGAGGGGGGGCATCCCATAGCATCTGAAAGGAATAAATTGAGGGACAATGAACAAGGATATCCCATATATGATAAAGAGATGCTAGCTATAATGCATTCTTTGGAGAATTTCCAACAATACTTGGTGTGCAAAAGATTTATGGTCAAGATAGATCATAACAATTTGAAATTCTTCTTAAGCCAAAAAAAATTGAATGATAGGTGGAAAAAATAGGTAAGGTACAAGCATATGATTTTGATATTGAATATATCAAGGAAAAGAAGAATATTGTGGTAGATGCACTCTCTAGGAGATCTACACTATGCCATGTGTTCATCACATCAACTAACTAGAAGTATTTTATCATGGAGGAATATGTTAAGAATCCCTTTGCTACCAAAGTCCTGGAAGGTGTAGAGAGGGATGATCGGTACACAATAGCGGAAGGCCTGATACTATTCAAGAATAAAGCATTCTTAGTTCTGCGATCCAAGGTAAAAGAGAAGATATTGGAGGCTTACCATAATGCACCAATAGTAGGGCATCCTAAATTCTACAAAACTTACTAAAAGATTATAGAAAGGTTAACTTGGAAGGTCCTTAAGGAGGATGTTTTCTCACACATCAAGGAATGCATCACATGTTAGCAGAACAAGGGGAAAGAAGAATTTCTAGCTAGATTACTGCAGCCTCTTCCCATTTTGAAACACAAATGGGAGAGTATCTTAATGTATTTCATCACCAAATTACCCAAGGCACAAGGTAGATAAAAAATTTATGTTGTAGTGAATAGATTAACTAAGTATGCTCATTTATTTGTCATCTCTTGTGACTATAAAGCTCCACAATTTGCAGAACTATTCTTCAAGGAGGTTTTTCGACTACATTTGCTACCCAAGAACATTGTAAGTGGCAGATATAGATGGTTCCTCAGTGTTTTTTAGAGATAATTATTTCTTTTAACCGGCACTAAGATCACTCCTAGCACCAGTTACCATTCACAAACTAATGGGCAGATTGAAATTATGAAAAAATGGGTGGAAGGTTATCTATGAAACTATATCACTAATCAACAATCAACATGGATCAAGTAGCTTCATTTGGGAGAGTATTGCTACAACACCACTCACCACATGTCAATTAGCATGTCTCCTTTCAAAGAACTCTACGAATATGATGCTTTAACCTTTACAAAATTGGTTCTCACAGACAATAGGGTTCTGAAAGTGAGCAATCTAGTCAAAAAAAATAGGATATTTCAAAATCACTTAAGGATCACTTGCAAAATGCTCAGAATCAACAAAAGATGTATACAAATATGAGGCACATAGAAAGGTCTTTTGAAATAGGGGATATGGTAAAGAATAAAATATTTAAGTGATAATAAATTAAACAAATTATAAATAATATAATATATATATTTATTAGATTTTATATTAAAAAGTTAAAGAATATATAAGAGGGGCCAACGACCCCAGCCACAAGGCTGGTCTGTCCAAAATTAGGGAAAAAAAATTAATATTTCTTAATTAAAAAATAAACTTATAAATAGTAAAATTTATAATATGTTTTAAAAGGGTATTTAATAATGTGTGCAGCCATAAAGAAATGAAATTTATTCTTTAAGAATTTTTTTATTTTAGTCTCTGCAAATCATGTGAAGAATGTGCAAACCAATGAAAATGTCAATTAAAACCTACGTTATAATCGGTGTTATATTCTAAAAAATATATGCATAAGATTTATGAATTCAAGAATATTAAGATGAATTCAAAAATATATGCACATTGAAAATAACAATCAAAGAAAATAAAAAGAATTAATAAAGAGGTAGGTAGTTTTTGAAATAAAAAGCAGCAAAAACAAGGGTGTTGTCCCATCAATACAAGGCACCAAAGGCCATCCAGAGTAAACACATTAGCAGCAGAGTGATAGCAGAGAAAACCAAGCCATCACCCATAGAAAGTCATATCAAAAATAAAAAAGCAATAGTAATCATAAGATAAACAGAGTCCATCATGCAGGCATGATATGGAGCAAACGAGTCCAAAGACCCCTAGGGGTCAAACCAGTAAAACAGCATAAACATATTAAAAGTCATAGAGAAATTAACAAAAAAAAGGAGCCAAAGGCCTAATTATTTTCCTCCCTGCAAGGTTTGTCCTGGATAGCATTCGCCCAATCCGCCATGAGGAACTTGAGCAGCTCTTTAAAACCAACGTCTTCTTCACCATCGTCTGCGGACTTGTCCTTCTACAGCAAGCATAAGCTAGTAGCTGACCTATGCATGACCTTCAGGGAAAAGTGAGACACCTCCTGAACCTTTTTTTCCAGCCTCTCCATTCTCTCTTTCAGCTTTCCAACATCTTCCCAAACCTGATATTTTTTATTGTGGTCTTCCTACAAGGGGGATTTTCCCTCATCCGTATTAGAGGCCCAGGGATTAATTTTTGTCACATTGACACTGGTAGTGCCCTTCTTCAGGCTTTCAGACACGTGGGACGCGCTACTCACCGAGACAGACTAGTCTTCCCCTCCCACCACCTTTTTCTCCTGACTGTCACTATCACTCCCATTTTCATTCTCTGAATCTGAAGCCTCCTTAAGACTTCCCACCTTGTCCTGCTTAAGGACCATTCTATGAGATCTATAGGGGTATTAGCTTCGTTAGTGATCTCAATGTCGGAATCAATTTGATGGAGAAAAAATTTAGTTTTCTTAGAGGCTTTGGCCTTAGGTTGCGGGGTAGGGGCAAGACGCTTATTTTCTTTACCCATTTCCCCCGGACCCTTGGCAGGGGACATTCCATGGGGAAGGGCTTTCAAGGCAGGGTTTTTTAGGCATTTTTTCTTACTCGAGCCCAACGTATCTAAAATGCTAGCAAAGGGGGGAGTAGAGGAAACCGGGGTTTCGTCAATAGCAGGCAGACACGGGACTTCTTGCACAGTGATAGGCCAAGTAGGGCAAAGGGCCATGTGAAAATGATAAAGCCTAGACATAAGGCCTTGGTGCAGGATAGTATAATTCTTTCCAGAAAATGTGGCTTCGTTAAACTCCGCCACAGTGCTATCAAGAGAATGAAACAGGAAAAAAGGAATGGAGATATGTCGGTGATTTCTAAGGTGGTTGAGGAAATTAAAGTGGTAATAGTAGTAAACCCCATACCTTCCTTCCAGCGTGAAATACTTCATGATCACCATACAAACTCTATCCCACGGCTCCGGGAGTGCCTTGCGGTCAAATCCACCCCACAACTTGACAGGTTTCTCTCCACCGCGAAAGAACTGGTTAAGACTAATCTAGTTCAGAACCTTTGTGGTTTTCTTCCAGGTTCGACCACTATTCAGAAGCCTCGTAACTCTAGCAATAACCTCCTCAGAAACCTTAAAGGAAATGCCACCGATGGTAACCCTACCATCATTCTAAGAGGTGACAAACTTACTTGGCAATCCCTCATCGTGTCCTGTCATGGCCTCCATATACTGGGAAATTCCGCCCTCTTTGCAAATGTGCCAAACAGTGGCATCCGCCTTCCACTCATCACACCTGTCCAGCTCCACATGCACTTTGTCCCCACCCATAGAGCCCACACCAAAGTTGCCAACCACCAGAACAGGAAGGAGATAACCAGGGCACAAGAGTTGGTAATCAATTCTAGAAGTGTCGAAAAGGAAAAGGCCGGTGAAAAGTGACCAGAAAAGACGAAAATGAAGGCAATAAATGCCCCATCTCGCAACCCACACAAAATTATCAGCTCCCTCATGCGAATTGTCCCAGGCACGTAAGGGCATGATATCGGCACAATACTTAGTCGTCTCAAAAAATCTCATAAATTCCACTAACTTATGAAGCTCAACACAAAAATTTAGGGAGCTCAAAAAATGAAGACTCCATCGGCCAGTAGGGGCAGAAAGATTCGCCATACCATCAGCCCACAAGAGGCTGTACATATCGTCGGACAAACACATGATATCCATCACTACACATATCAGCCCATTATTCAAAATCATGCTCCCGCTAGAAGTACTAACCAAAGTTAGTAGGATCCCAGCTAAAATAAGTAAGCACCTTCTAGGACTCAACATTTAAATGTTTGAGATCTTCCCTTAAACACACCAAAGCCGAGGGGGGCAAAAAATCAACTTTTTGCCAACACCGAAGCCCTTCAATATCAAGACCCGCCGCCGCCATGCTATCAGCAGTCACATTCCCCTCTCTAAAGACATGTTGGATAGAAAAGTCTTGGAGACCATTTAGGAGAGATTAAATGTCCTCCATAATACCTTTTAAATACCACCCCGTCTTCATCTTTCCTTTAGTGGCTTCCACAATTAGCATCGAATCACCTTCAATTTCCATGGTCTTGACGCCGAGTGACAGCACAATCTTAAGACCCCAAAGGAGAGCCATGCCTTTAGCCTAGTTGCTAGTGTGATCTTTCAACTTCCCAACATAGGCAGCCACCAGGCAGCCGGTATGATCCCTGATAATACCTCCTCCGGCTGTCGTACCTCCCCTAGCCACCCCATCAAAATTAAGCTTAACCTAGGGCAGCTTAGGGGTTCTCCATCTAGTATGCTTCCTAATGATCACTTTGGAATTATCAAATCTCTGGAACTCACTAGGAAAATTCCAAATGGTAGCTATGCTTCTATCCCAAGCAATCGGGGGATTACTAGTCATCTTCCATTTGCATGTCGAAATGTTATCCAGGAGAAGCTTATTAAGGATTATCAGCAAACCTTCCACATTGTTCACCATTTCTCTGAAAATCTTGTTATTCCTTTCTTTCCACAGGCACCAGCAAATGTGAGATGGAATAAGTTGCTAGAGTAATCTAATTAACGGATGATTAGAGGGGCATTTCCAATTTAATATGAATTGGTGGATGTCTCTATCAAAAACCCAAGAGATGTTCAATCTTTGTAAAACATTTTGCCAGACCTGGGCAGCAAACTGGAAGTGAATAAAAAGATGGGAGATGGTTTCTTCTTCCCTTCTGCGAAGAGCACACCAATTAGGGAATTGAAAGCCCCTCTCGACAAGGTTATCAATAGTTAAAATTTTCCCATGGATGGAAGTCCACCAAAAGAAATTTATTTTAGGGATGAGTTGATGAATCCACACCTTCTAGCACTACTCGTCACCGCAGTTGATAAGAAAACTTAACAGTGAACTCCCCTGAGTGGTTCTTTGTCCAAAAAATATTGTCCTCCTTGGGAAATAAAGGGAGTCTAACCGTATTCAAAAGCTCTTGGAGCTCTGCAACCTTTGGCAGAAGGTTAGGCTAGTGTAATAAAGACAACTTTAGAATTTTCCATCTAGCTTTGGGTGAGGTATAATCAGTAATATAAGTACCAATGAGATCTTTAGCGTGTTCCCTCAATATATTAAAATGACTATCAGAAAGGGGTCTGCTCCCAATCCAGTTGTCCTCCCATAACCTAATTGATCTCCCATTTCCAATTTTCCATCTGACCCCTTCCTTCAAGAGGGATCTACTCTTAAGAATATTGTTCCAAATTTTAGAGCCAGGAGGGAGACCAACTTGGTCCAAGGCTCTTAAAAAATGCCTTTGATTAAGATATTTAGCCTTCATTATTCTGCACCATTCAACCTTTTCTTGCACCAAACTCCAGCCAATCTTGGCAATAAGGGCTTTATTCAGATTAGTAATCTTCCTGATCCCCAGGCCCCCTTGACATTTGGGGTGATAGACAGTGTCCCAGTTCACAAGGGCAAGTCTTTTCTTCTTCTCCGCTCCCATCCAAAGAAAGTATCTTTGAATTATTTCCAACTTGTCAGCCATGGAACCTGAAATCCTAAAGAGAGAGAGGAAGTAGACCGGAATTCCTTGAAGGGAGGCCTTAAGAAGTTGGAGTTTACCAGCATTACTAAGAAGTTGGCCTTTCTAGCCATCAAGTTTCTTTTGCATTCTCTCCAAAATTATATTCCAAAAGTTGTGTGACACCTCCTTAACAGTAAGCGGCAGGCCCAGGTAGACTCCCAGAAGAGAAGCACTAAGACAACCCAATATGGATAAAATTTTAGCTTGGAGATCAGCTCTAGTGTTGAAGAAATAGACATTGCTTTTGTTATAATTTATGCATTGACCAGAAGCACAAGCATAATCTTGAAGGAGGCATTTCCATTCTCTAGCTTCAATCACAGAGGACTTTCCAAAAAGAAACGTATCATCAACAAACTATTGGAGAATAGAGGGGGGTAGGGTGGAGGCAGCTTTAATCCCCTAAATTTTCCCTGAGTTGAGCAAGGATAGAAAGTTCCTACCCAGAACCTCAGCCACCATAATGAATAGGTAGGGAGAAAGGGGATCCCCCTGCCTAAGCCCTTTTCCTTCCTTAAAGAAACCCCAAGGAATCCCATTGACCAGCACCGAATATTGAACAGATTCCACACATTCTCTAATGATACCAATCACTCTATCATTAAAGCCAAACTTAGCAAGGATTGAATACAAAAACTTCCATCTAACCCTATCATAGGCTTTAGAAATGTCAAGTTTGAAAGCCATACCTTGGTTCTTTCTTTTCCCCATAGAATGAATTATTTCATGAGTCATAATAGCAACATCCAGGATTTGTCTTCCTGGAACGAACCCATTCTGACATCTACTAATAATAAATAAAGGCTTCAATCGGTTGATGAGGACTTTGGAGAAAATCTTGTAAACAGTGTCACAAAGACTTATAGGTCTGAAGTCAGTCATGTGCTTAGGATCTTGCACTTTAGGGACTAGCACAATAAAATTATTGTTTAATTTCTTTAACAATTTACCAGTCCTAAAGAAACCTTTAACATCCATGGTAATATCGTAGCTAACAATGTCCCAATATTCTTGAAAGAAAGCCGGGGGGAAACCATCTGGTCCCGGAGCTTTATAGGCTCCCATAGCAAACACAACAGTTTGAACCTCTTCCTCAGTCATAGGGGCACAGATTTGAAGATTCTCATGCTCACTAATACCATGCGGGAGGTGCCCCAAGAGCCTCACTTGAAGCTCATCAAAAAGGGAGTTGCTAGTATCAAAGTAGATCTGTCTATAATAATGTTCAACAACCTCTCCAATTTTGTCAACCTCCTTGACTTCCTGATTAGAATCATTCATCAAACACTTGATAGTATTCCTCTTCTTATGTATGTTGGTCATCCTATGGAAAAAAGAAGAGTTCTTGTCGCCCTCCTTCAGCCATTGGACCCTTGATCTCTACTTCCAGTATATTTCTTCTTTACTTAAAATATCCTTCCACTTTTTCCTCTAGTTTTCTTCTTCAACATGTACAAGTTGCTGAGAATGGCCCAAGGCCATAATCTTTTGGAACCCCTCAAGCTTGTCCTTGATCATCTTTTCAGTTTTGAAGAAGTCACCAAAGGTTGCCTTGGACCAACCTTTGGCTTCTTTTCTAATAAGCTCCAATTTTTGCGATATTCTATACATTGCCGAACCTTGAATAGGGTGGCTCCACCAAGTCTCAATGTATTTTCTAAAATCTTGGTAAGACATCCACATCATCTCGAATCTAAAAGGGTGTGGGCCCAAAAATGGCTTGTCCAACCACTGAAGGAGGATAGGATTATGGTCAAAGACAGTCCTGGGGAGGGAGGCAAGGGAGGAATTGCATCCAAGGTCCCAACCGGCCGAGACAAGGACCCTATCCAACCGAACCTGAATAAGGTGAATGCCTTTTCTATTGTTCGACCACGTGAAAGGATTGCCCTTTAACTCCAAGTCAAACAATCCAGAAATGTTAATGAATTCAGCCAGATCATTCATACTTTCACTATAGTCCATTAGGCCACCCAGCTTCTCCGAAGGAAAAAGGGGGGAGTTAAAGTCTCCAGCCACCATATACAACGCATTGTTGTCACTCAATATTAAGGATGACACTTCCTCCCACATCTTCTTTCTTCCACCTCTAGAGTTCGGTGCATAGATATTAAACAAATGCCAAGTGAGATTATCAGCTTTAAGAGTCACAGCAAGGTAATTCTGAGAGAAAGCAAAGGATTCGCCCAAAACTTTAGTAGGATTCCATAAGGTAGCAACACCTCCCGAAGCACCATCTACCTCACTATAAAAGAAGGAAGATCTCGGCCAGATTTTGTTGATGGCAGAGGAAAACGTCTGGTGAGTCATTTTGACTTCCTGGAGTAAAAGGATATCGATCTTCATATCAATAATATATTGCCTTAAGGTACATTGTTTTAGAGGACTGTTTAGTCCTCTCGTGTTCCATGAAAGGAACTTCATTTCTTACCTTTGTGAGCTGAATCCAGGGTAGATTTCCTGTCGCTGGCAATGTCCCTGGTCGTGGCTTTATGCCTAGACAACCTTTCAGAAGGTCTTATGACTATACTCTCAGTTCCAACATCCACTTTCTTGTTCCTTTTTTTCCTTTTTGAGTTCTTCCAATCCTCCAAGTTATCACTCTCCGACTGGGCTATCAAAGAACATGATTTAGAGATAGGGGAGAGAATAACAGACTTAGTTACCTCCCCAGAACAGTCTTCCGCAGGAGTAGGTTGAGGAGTAGGAATACACGAGTTAGTAAGAACTAGCTTAGAGGGGGTGGAAAACAAGGCACCCTCCAAACACTAAGAAGAGGCTAAAACGTCCACCAAGGTCTCACATCCAGGATTGTCAGCACCATCGACATCCAGCTTCTTCTTGGCAGAATCCAAACACACATCAGACATAGGAAAGGACTCAGGTATTTCCTTCCCCTGACGAACACAAGAGCCCGACACCAAATCCACATCCATTATCAGGGAGACTTCACCCTCTTCCAGCCCTTTGGAGCAGCTTATCTTTGAGTTAGTTTCCATCTTTCCCCAAAGACAGAGGATTTTAGCAGTTCATTCAAGCCATCAGTGAAGGGTTAGTCATCTAAATCACCTGATTTCAATGACGCATCAACCCCACTTGTGCTTGGGTTAAGCAGTTTATCCTGTAACATCGGAGGGCTGGAAGGATTTTTATCCTTCAGCGGAGCATCCTTTATAACAACCTTCTTGCAGTCAGAAATAACATGACCCTGTTTACCACACTTCTGGCAGAACAGGGTGGAGTTCTCATAAACAAGAGCTTGAGTCCACTTCCCCCATTTAGATTTAAGAATGATAAAGTTGGGGAGAGCTTTGTTAATGGAGACATTAACACAAAATCGGGAAAACACCAACCTGGATTTCGCTAGAGTGACCGCATCCACCGCCACGAAGCTACCAAAGGAGTTCCCAATCCATCGAAAAATCCTTTCATCCCAGAATTCCAACAGAAGGCCAGGCAAACGAACCCAAATAGGGGCCGAACGAGTAAGATCCGTCGAGGGGTCGAAACCTGGTCTCCATTTAGTCAGAGAAAGAAAATGTTTACCATAGGCCCTAGTACCAGAGAGGAAAAGAACCAGGTCCTCCTTAGTAGTAAACTTAAACAAGAATAGACCACCAGGCATTACCGAGACAGACATGCTACCTTTCAGCTTCCATTTATCATTAGCCCATTTACGGACCATATCAATCGTTGGCCTAAAATCCAAGAATCTTCCCACCAAGGCTAGGTGAAGCGAACCTGCAACCTCCTCCATCACATCATCAGGAAGGCAGAGCTCAGTGCCTTCGTCTGTTAGAGTAATCTCAGGACCGACAGACTCTAGGGCACTATCTCTTATCCCTGAAAGGATGCCTTTCCAGCCAGTCTTGGGAGAGGCAACCCCCCAGCGGCCCCCATTGTCCCCACTAGGTGGAGATTTAGCAAGTGCATCGGAGTTTCCCAAGACAAACTCCACATCCCTAGAATATGCATGTGAGCGAATCTTTTCTGTATCTGGCAGAGGGTCAGGCTAGGGAGAGATAGAGGTCTCCCCAGAACTAGCAGGCATGATCGAAATTTGAAAATTGCAGGGCGGAAGGAGCAGGGCGGAAGGGAGTTGCAATAGTACTTGTATAATATAAGAGGTAGGTAGTTGAGAAGTTATAAGATAAGAAATTAAATTTTTATATATATATATATATATATATAATTTTGGAAAAAGGGAATAAATTAGATTTTTCGTAATTAAGTTTATAAATCAAATGAAAAGTAAAATAAGAGAGGGTTGTAAATTAGTTATTAGTTAAAGAAAATTAGTTTCCATTTAATTTTTTTTTTTAGAAATAAAACTCAAAATTAATTTTTGACTTGTAACTTAAAATAAGTAAATAAATTATGCATATAGGATTGTTGAAAGAAAATGGATCATAGCTATTTCTTTAGCATAGTAGAAATTTTTCAAAAAGAATCTATTTGGCTAGAGTTACTTAACTAGTAGTTAATTATCTTTTGTTGTCAATTTAAGTACTAGTAAATAAAATTTATAATCAATATCAGTATGTTAATAGATTTAATGGACTCTATACTAAAAAATAATGATTTAGCCTAAGAGATGATTGATGTTCGATTACAATTCAAACTTTATGCTTTAATATCTATTTCTAGTAACCAATTTATCGAACTTAATTTTAATATCTACTTTTACTTGTAAATAGTTTTAACATAGTATTATTGTTACTCTATATTTGAAAGACCGTATCTTTTATTTTTTCAAATTAATCAACTCTTTCTTAGATTAAACAACCAATTTAGAGACAATTAACTTCACTTAAATCAATTTCGAGTTCTTTCAAGAATTCAAACATGTGAACTTAAAATTAGACTAGCTAAAGAATGAACTTGGATTGAGAGTGAGTGTATGAAAACACATCACTCAAATAAGTATTAGAGCTAATAAATAACCATAAAAATGTAAGAGTTAAAATAGTGGAACTTAGAGTTACATTAATTATGTTTTTATAATTAATTTAATTAATAAATCTATAGGAATTGAATCCATCTTATATTCGGATGGATGCATTTAAATATATTGTCATTCAATTATTATTTGAATTCAAAGTATAGTAATCAAGAAATTTAATTTTATGGTTCTCTAGTTGTTCGCCCTCCTTAAAAATAAAACAATTGTATTAACAACTTTTACCTTTGTTATCTATATACTATGTGAAGAGTTTAAGTTGGAATTTTATGAATTATACTCTTGAATACACTTCTTGTACAATAGGATTAATAAGAAAATTATTTGAGATAATCATTTTTATTATGGACATCTACCCACTTTATTTTAATTGTCATTGATTAAAGGAATGTCGTGTATCAGCGTAATTCATTCACATGTTCCATTTAGTCATTTAGCTTGAATAGTTGTTCTCACAAAGTGTGGACAAGATTTGAGTTATTCTTGGTTTTAGTTGTGTCTCTCCTAGTTTCGCACTATATGCAGAGTGCATAGGAGGCCTCACATGCTTGAAGCCTTCGAAGGTGCAAAGAAGTTCATCATATCTAACTAGTGTTGTAATTTAAGGAAAAAAATATTTGTGTGATATGTTATTTTCGGAAGGGCTATGTGTTGTGTATGCTTATGTATGAAGAGGAAATCTCATCTTGGTAGCAATAGGGAAATAGTGAAAAAAATGTAGTTGTGTTTGTTTTGGGTTGAAATTTTTTAGGGCATGATATATGGTATTCATAAGGTTGCAACCATATAAACAGTCTTACATCAAGAAAGGTGGAGCAGAGAAGCTCAAGCCTAAATTCTATGGGCTATACAAGATAATCTGGAAGGTTGGAGAAGTTTCTTATGAGGTGGAGCTTCTAACAAACATCAAAATCCAAAATGTTTTCCATGTTTCATGTCTAAAGAAGGTTTTGGGATTGAATATATCTCCTGCAGCTGAGTTATCACCACTAGATGATAAAGGAAAACTCACTCTTATTCTAGAAGCTATGATTGACACCTGAGTCATGGATCTAAGAAATAGGAGCATAACAAAATATCTTGTTCGTTAGAATAATCTTCCAATCAAAGATGCCACTTGGGAAGGATGTGAAGTTCTTGTAGATTATAATTTGTATTGCTTGAGGACAAGCAATTTTGAGAGGGGAGGACTTGTCATGTCCCTTTTTCCAGAAAGACCATTGCAGAGTTGCATCCAAGAATCATGCTAAATATCATCACAGAAGGGTGAATCAACATGCGATCAAGAAAATAAGATCAGCCAAGATCCATCTATAATTTTTCCATATTTTATAACAAAAGGATCAAGCTCTGGAAATTTATCACCAACAAAAGGTCACCTTGGCAGCAGTCCAATTTCTCTTCATTAGCACAAGGGTAGATCCAGACATTGCTTCACACCTCTTTGCAAGAGCACATCTTAGGTTGAAAATCAAAACATACATTCCTCAATGGCATGTGCACATCATATCTAGAATTCATGAAGAATGGAGTAGGTCCCGAAAATATACTATTGTTAGAATATGATTGTGTTTGATTCTCAACGGCTAGTTCTTCATATGAATTGAGTGGGTTACCTCTGGAACGTGCAACACTAATTGTGAAGTATCAAGAAGAAGGAAATAGTCAAGGAAACATGTGGATATGTCCACAGGGTGGCACACCAACTCCAAAGTAATCTACCTTGGCCTTAAGGCTAACCTAATGTTGAATGCTAAAAATTCAAATTATGGGCTTGGCACCATTGTTGGCTCAAGTTTGACCTATTCCTTAAGGGAAATTGTTATCATATAAATGCACAAATTCAATTCATGTAATAGGCATCGAATTATTATGAAATTCTTATGCATTTCTAAACACTTGTGTTCTAATTCCTTCTATGGACAAAAACCCATAGGATTTGGTGTTCACTAGATGAAAACCCAATGTTCACTAAGATCAAAGGATGAAACCCATTTGGTTCTTGAGGGAATTCTCACTCAAGGATTACATCTAGGCTTCAAGGAATCTATAAGGAAGTTAGCAATATTATTTTCAATCTATCATTTTGAATTAGTCTTAATGAGTTGTAATCGATATATCATATATGTGGATGAAATTCAGAAGCTTGTGAATATATCCAAGTAATCTATGTGTTCATATGTTGTTGTTCATTGAATTCAATTTGTAAATCAGCCTTTAGGTTAAATTTTTATGTTAGGGACATTACATGGTAGCAATTGGAGGGATTCACACTCTTTATTTTTGGTTTCATATTTCTTGAGGAGTTTACTTTTCTTATGTATATGATAATTTATAATATAAAATTATCCATTTCTAGATCATATAACAACCTTTCAATTATTGCATGTGTCTTCCTTGAACTTTTCTAATATGAGACTTCATTTAGTGGCTTCCCATCACACCAAGCCCCACATAAATTGTTATTTTCTCCCATTATCACCAATCAATAGTCATTTATTACATGGTTGTTTTATTTTTGGCAAAAACCTCACCATGTTATTTTTAGTTTTCTAATCCTTACACCGAAATCCACCCTAAGTGTGTTGGTCCTCTTAGTACCTTCTAATATCAAGAAGTCATTCCTAATATAGCCTTGATTAGAACATTGAATGCACCATAAATGATTTCTTCTTGAGGGTGGGGACACTCATTTGTTATCCCTCTTTGCCAAAATCTTTTGTTTCAACCTTTATTGTTTTAGCTTATGTAGTAGCTTTTTAATTTATTTTTGTAGTGTTGAAAATGTATCCCTTTACATTTTCACTCTTGTTTGGACCCTCCTAATTAAAATGGACTTAATAATGCCTTAATTTAGTGTTGTAAAATACATCCCTTTACATTTTCACACTTATTCAAGGGCCCCCTTAATTATATTGAGATTAATTAGGCCTTAATAATCCCTTTTATTCATTTACAAGCCCAATAAATTACATTTTCTAAAGGGGAAACCCGATAATAATTAATGACAATACATAACACTTTACCTTGAGCAATGTGTGTTCCAAGAATAGGGACCTGGGACCCATTCACCCATGGGAAAATGGGTCCTCCCTAAACCTCTGGACCTAAATTTAAATTATGTTTTTGATGGTATTTTAACATCTCCAAATTCATATTTCAATGTCAGCTTGTGATATTTGAATTTCGAGAAATTAAGGATACATACCTATAAATACAATGTTATTTCACTAAGTTTAACCTAGATTTTTTATGCAAGAATTCCTAGAGCAAAGTTGATGATCAAGAGCATTCAAGAGTAGATATATTAGAGATTTATTGCACAAATCAAGATCCATCCATCACGTCAAAGTCTTCTTGCATCATGCATGTTTTTGGAGCTAACATTGTGATGTAGGTTTCAAGATCAAGTTCAAGCTTTCAAAGCATCATTTCAAGTGTCAAGATCCACATCCAATTTATCCATTTCATGCAAGTTGTAGACCTTCCAATATCTCCATTATCAAAGGTTCATTCAAGGGTTTGTTGAGTGGTAACATAGTTTTGTTCATTCCCCATTCCCTCTTTCATTCTTTATTTCAATTCAATGTTTGATTACCAAAACGGGGCTTGACCAAGGAAAACCCCCATTCACCCAAAACAAACAATTTTTTATCTCTTGTGTGTGTGATTGCGTATTTAGGTGGAAGAAGGATTGAAGAAATTTTGAAGTGCAATATTGGAAAAGTTGCAAAAGTTGCAAAAGTTGTCAAAGTTGTCAAATCATGAAATCTCACCTACATATTTGATTTCTGACTTTCTGACACTGAAACATGGACAAATCAAAAGCTACAAATCAACATCAGAGGCTCTCGAAAGTTACAAAAAAACCCTGACAAAAGACCCATTCGCCCATGGGCGAATGAGTCCTAGTTAGCCTTCAGAAACTGCCTTTTGGTGACTAGTAAACGCCTTCCTGCCCTTCTCAGATCTACAATTTGTTTCCCGGTTATGCTAATATTGAGTTTAATATTATTGTTTCAAGTGTTAGATTTCATTTTGGAATTGATTTTCTATTTTTATTTTTTCCCCCAAAAGTGTTGTTTGACCTTGACCCTCGTCCTTCAAGCATAAGGAAATCTAAAGATTCTCACATTGGGTTGATTCACCTAAGGTTTGTTAGTCAATTTTTTGTGGGGATCTCATTTCCTAATGAAATATTGAGAAATAGGTGCATCAGAACCCCCTTGTTACCGTCCCCTTTGTTTGGTTCACCTATTTTTCTTTATTTCATTTTGGTGAACCCGACTTTTGAGCATCATAACTTGTTGATTTAGAGTCCATTTTTAACCCTAGATCCAGGTTTTGCATTGATTTGCATTGATTTGCATTGATTTGCATCTCATTTAGGGTTTTAGGTTTGCATCTTTGCATTCTTTAAAATCTAGAAAATTCAAAAATCTTAGTCATTTTGCATAGTGTTTATATAACATTACATGCTCAGTCATTTACATCACAAAATTGAATCAAAATTGCATCTCAAATTAGGTCTTCTTGCTTATCATTTAGCATTTTTTTGCACTTGCATTTAGACCTCATTTTATAGAAATCTAAAACTATAACCTCTTACCTGAAAATTGAATCTGAAAACCATAGAAATCACCTCAAAAACCTATAAATTGATTTTTAAAAACCCTGAAGTGAGACCCATTTTCCCATGGGCGAATGAGTCCCTGATCGAGGCTTTAACTGAATGTTTGAGCATTAAAAACACAATTTTTGCATTATGTATTTTTCAAATTCAATGCATTGTTTCAATTCAAAATTACGTCTAAAAGACAACAAAAAAAAGGTTTTTATATAGCATAATCAAAAAGTTATCTTGTTTTAAATATCAAAATTACTTTTACATACTTACATTGCACTTTACATTCTAGGGTGTTTGGTTTCATTTTACCTATTATCCATTTTGGGTGCACCTTGGGTTTGTGAATCTTGTATGAGCTTCACAACTTGGTTTCCTATTGCCAATAATATCGTGAGACGTAGTTTGAGGCTCATGTCATCCAACGATATATCATTTGTCATGGATCTTGGGTTTTCTAACTCTTTCACTCATAATGTTGACACTAGTCCACCCACTATGGACCATACACTTAAAAATTCATTTCCCATGAATTCCCTACCCACAACCAATGTGAATGATGTTAATACAATAATTGCTAATGTCCCTCATGAGAACCTTAGGAGAATGGATGAAGAACTTGACAAATTGTAAAACTTTGTAAGTTCTGAATCCATCGTCGATAATGCAATTCTTATGATACGAAACATAAGAAATTTAATTAAAAATAAACAAGGAATACAAATTGTGTGCAGCCTTGATCACATCATACAACATCACATAAGAAATAAAGAGAAGCATACTATAAACCCCTCGTTCAACTTCATTGAATTTCAACCTCGTAAGGGCCTAACCAAAATGCCCCTTGACATTGCTTTCTCACAACATGACATAATTAAACATGCACCTGATGGTCCTCTTTACATAGCTGGAAGAATTAATGATAAGCCTACTAATGGGATATTAATTGATCTCATTTGTGTAGAGAATGTGATCATTGAAGAATTCTTATTTGTGCATTAGCTTTATCAAGATACTTATGAAAAACCGAAAGCATGGATTAAAATGCATAATGGTTTTGCTTGCCCTATGATAGGTTTGATAACTCTTCCTCTAAAAGTTGGACCAAAAACATTAAACTTGTTTAATTTTCATCATCTCGTCATCAAATCAATTTTGTGTGAAGTTAGGCTACCAATGGCTTCACTCCATTAATGTCATCCCATCGGTTGTGCATAAATGCTTAAAGTTTCCATTTGGCAGTGAGATATTTACTGTGCACCATAGTGGCTTTAATCCTACATCTTCCCGTGGGAATTTCTCATTGTATTTATTTTGGCCCAAACCTATGGAACCTATTAGGCCTCATGAGGACTTCTTTTTCAAATCCTATCAAAAATTTAAGGCAAAGCGCATAACAGAATTATCCCTTAGCAATATGCCTCAACCCATGATTGAGCCTCCTATCCTTGATGAAACCATGATTGAACCAAAATCCATTCCAAGTAACCAAGACCATCCTATGAAAAATCCTTCACCCATTTCCTATAAGTGACCATGAGATAACCAAATAAGTCTCATTGTGCCTCCTAAAATCAAACAAGTTTATAAAGTTAAAGAGAAAATGGTTGAAAAACCTCCCATGGTTCCTTCCTATGTAAGGGGGAAATCGAGATGCATAAGGAAATCAATGTGAACAAATTAAACAAGATTTAAATTCAAATAAATATTAAGATTCATACCCATTACTCACGAAATGAACAATACAAGATTACTAAATTCAATGAAACAATGTTTACCAAATGAAGAACAAACAAAGAATTTAATTAATTATATCGTTACCCATCTCGTGTCGAATTGTATTCACAATGATGTTGGATCATTGTATCAATGTGAAGCCTCGATTTATGTGTTGCAAAAAGATCCAAATTTGCTTGAATGATGATCAAAGATGTGTGTTAAAGCTTGTGATAAATCGATTGTCAATTTGGCATTACTTCGTTGTGCAAAATATGTCAATTCTCCAATCATTTTTTAGGATGAAGAGGATTGTTATATAGATTTTACAATTCGAGATGAACGTGCAAGATTGCGTAGTAGGAAATCTTGATCAATGGTTGAAAAATGTTGAGAGGAATTAGATTGATCAATTAGCTTATGTGATTGAATCAATTAAGGATGTTAATTGATCAATTAGAGGAAATAGATATCCTAATCAGTGGAATTGAGGAAATCAAGTTGAGCCTTCAGTGGGATTGAAGAATAGATGAATCAATTAGAAAATAGATGAATCAATCAGGAAATAGATGAATTAGTCAGCCAATCAGAGTGAGCAATCGGGGGATCATAATTTGCTCAATCATAAAAGTGGGTGAGGGTAATTAATTAATTAATCTTTTTTTGAGTTGAATGTGCAAGTCATGTTTGAATTTTGCAAACAAAGTTGTATTTGTTTGTTTTGACCTTTTGAATGATGTTTGAATAATTTATTTAATTATTCAAGTTTAGGGGAAAGTGATTTAATTAAACTATTAAGTGATAATAATTTAATTGACTTCAGGGAATAGGGTACATTAGTGACATAATTAAATAATTGATGCTATTTAATTAATTGGGAGGAATAAAGTTAGATTAGGACCTTATTAAATAAATGAAATTTATTTAATTAGTCAAAAATGATGAAAAAATGAATTAATTAAATAATGCAATATTATTCAATTAATAGAGGAAATTAGGGTTTTTTTGTAATTGATGTGAAATGTAGTGATATTAGGTGATAATGATGTTGATGGTGAGAAAAATGTCATTCAAGATGTGTGATAAGCATTAGGTCATTTTTACATGTCTATATTTTGCCCCTCTTTGAGACAAATTACTGGTTGTTTTGTTTCAAATAATTTGATGTTAAGATCAAGATTTAAGAAAAAAATTATATGCCCCACTTGCCCTAATGGTCAGCAGAAAGATGGTAGGACGTTGGGCTACCCCCTCGAGAGGTTGGCCGAAAAAATCATTTTTTGGGTCGAGCTCACGACAATGTTTCATTTTAGTTCAAATGCATAGAGGATAAAAAATTAAGTTTATAGGACCCTTGTTGATAGTTCAGATGTTCCTGGGAGCTCATAATTTTAACCTAGGAGGGTTTTCTAGGTAAAAAAAAGGGTTTGGGGGGTTAAAATAGGATTAGGGTTTAATTTAACTCATTTGCATTTTGAACCTTTAGTAATTTCTTGCCTCTGGATTTCTTGATTTTGCGATTGTTGAGGAGCTGTGGCAAGGATTTGAGGAGCCCCACATCACATGGATGTGGTTCGTGAGTTCGAGAGGCCTGCTAGCATCGGTGCTCAAGTATGTACCCTTTCATTTCTTATTTTCATCTTTTTCATTTTTGAGTAATTAATGCATGAAAACTTTTTAGGTGATAGTGGTAGTTTTAGGATTTTTACGCTTTTGAATCATTTTTGTCACTTTTGCATTTTTCAACCGCCTTTGACTTATCTACTCGCTATTGCTTCAAATGTTCGCTCTTGTTTTTACATTTGTTTAAAAAAAAATCTATTGACTTTTTTCAAGTTAAATGGCTACCATTTTGAAATATGTTCGCTCTTGAGAAAAAAATTCGCTTTTGCTATTTGTACCACTTTTGAGTTTCTTTACCGCTTTTGACAAAAATAGGTCTACTTTATACTATTTTGACCATTTTTTCCAAAAAAGTAACCGTTTTTGCTATTTTTGGAAGTTTGAGCTAGTTTTTTTGTAACCATCATTTTTTTTGTTTTCGTAGCAAATTATTAATGTTGTGGGTTGAATGTTTGCAAGCGGTTCTCAAATCGCTTTACTCGAAAGAGCGACAATCGCATGAGTTATTTGATTTGATCAATGGTTTCCATGAGCTTGAGCGAGATGTGCTAGATGTTGTGGGGTTATGTCATATATGCTACATGTCAGTGATTAGATTCCACAGAGTGATGATGACCGCTCTCATTGAGAGGTGGCATTCTGAGTCATTGTATTTTCACTTACCGACTGGCGAGGCCTCCATCACCTTGGAGGATGTATGGAGGATTCTTTGTGTTCTGATCCATGGAGAGCTCATGACTTATTTTGTACGACAGGGTACATGAGCTATGCGATGAGTTCTCGGGGGTCAGGAGCCTTCGATTTCGAGAGTCAAAGATAGATTTCTCTCCCTTTGTTGGCAGTGTAGATCTAATTTCACTAGTTCTATGTGCTTTGGTCTCGTGGCTCATTATTCCTAATCGGTGAGGAAGACAGTTTCTAGTTGGTTAGGGCATGTGTATTGAGCAGATATTCAAGCATGGTACTAGGTATGCATGGGGCCCATGTCTCCTTGCACATCTTTATAGAGATATGCACGAGGCTGCCTACTGAGGGGGTAGTTCCATTTCTATTTCGGTTACATTGCTACATGTGTGGGACTGGGAGCATATCCTAGTCACTAGACCTAATGGTATCTTGGATTGGGATCTAGAGGATCCATACTCCTACAAATATGGTGATTTTCTTCATTACACTTGGCATGGTCAGTTGTCTTACTGGCATCGTGTGATTGATGATATGCCTGGTTTCGTTTGGAGGCTATGGTTAGATTGTGATGTGTGGCACAATGATCAGGAGCACCTTCCATTTTTCTAACAAACTTGTTGGTTAAATGGTCATGTACATTCTTTGCTTGAGTGCTATCTACCTGATTGGGTTCTTCACCAGTTTGGCGAGCAGTAGACCCATTTTGCAAATGATTACTAGGATCATTTTGGGAGGACCACCCAAGAGGTTTGGGTGTGGGGGCTACAAGAAGATCATGATGCAATAACTGTAGAATTTAGGGGACTTGCCCCATTTAGATGGGGGTGGCCTCTTGGACCATTAGATGTAGGGACCACACCAGATTATGATCAGTGGTGGGCTCATTAGGTTCCTCTCTGGTTCACCGATCTTGTTGGTGCTATGCCATCTATTTGGAGAGTAGGTATTACCAACCGCCGTGGTGAGAGACAGCAAGTCAAGATCACTATGGAGCAGCTTGATAGAGCCAAACAAGATGAGCAGCAGGATCAGCAAGATCAGGCACATGGTCCTCTTCTGCCACCTGGGGATGCAACAATGGTGGCAAAAATCATAAAGTTGATAATGGCTCATGATGCAAAGATTTTCAGGAGACAGGTTGCGAAGGCACAGGTTGTCATTTTGACTGTCAAGTGGGATACTACGAGATAGGAGAGAGATGGCTTCAGGCAGGAGTGGGTTACTGAGATTGGGTGACATCATGTTGCTAAGGCACAGGTGCAGGTTATTACCACTAAGAGGGATACACTCAGGGCAGAGCATGATGTCAAAGCAGAGCGAGATCAATTTATGAGGGAGGCCACCTACTACTAGACTCTATATGAGGTTGTCATTCCCAGAGCACAAAGACGTCCTCGCATTGGTGAGCCTAGTACAGGTACTGGTGCAGTTGATTTAGGTGATCAGTCAATGAGGTATCTGGATCAACCATTAGTCATGCCACAACCTTCTCCTCACCAAATCCATGATCATCAAAGGTCCCCACCTCCGACTGGGTAGTAGGACTGTTTATTTCTTGATCTATTATGATTTTCATTGTATGAGAGACTTATGTTGTAGACATGATTCTTTTTGTATATACATTCATCGGCCTAGCTAAGGCCTCGTATATATGTATTATGATATAGCACATGTTTGATGATGTACCTAGCATTTTCATTTTTATGATATATATGAGATATACCATGTTTCAATCAAGCTTTATTATGTGTTATGTGATGATTATGGATGATGATGTATGCAAGTTCATGTTTTTTGTATTTTTCTTACGTATGCATATGATGTGGATGGATGGATGATTTATATATTGAAATGATATATGATGTTGTATGTATATGATGGATGATGATATCTTATATATATGTGATGTATGATTATACATGATGTGTGATGTTTTTATTGCTTTACTATGGTCATGATATGTATTGATGAAATTTGTGGATGCAGGATGGATGTGGTACTAATGATATTTTGATGCAGGATGGATGTTGTTAGTTAGAAGAAATGTTGGATGATGGATAGAAATTTGATGTTTGTTAGTTATTGATGAGTTTTTCTTTTTCTTTGCATAGAGGCTTTGTATCTTTAACAATCCTTTTGATATAGCAAATAGACACGATGCACCAGGGTATTAATAACCAAAGTGGCTTTGTATCCATTGCGTGGACTTTGACTCGACATACAAGGCTATTCTTGCTCAAACCAAACATACGAAAACCTTGTTAGAATATATGGTTGAGTTGTGTTAAAACTTTTCGGACTAGTTACACAGAGAGGTATGAAATACCTAACATGCAACCGTTACACAAGTTGTCTCAAAACAACTTCCATAAAAATAAAAAAATTATTTGTCATGGTAGTATCACAAAAACATCTTATAAATAGCTCAAACATAAATTGACAGTTAATTCCATCATTCCTTCTTCCCTAAATCCTTATGGACATCCTTGAGAGATCCTGAGAATGTGGTATTATGATAAATTAAAAAGATAAGACTCTAAAAAGATAAATAATGTTGCAGTATCACTTGCCATAGTTGTTAATGTTTCATGATGAAATCCATTGATAATGTCTATCGTAGGAACGTTTTATCCATTAAGACTCATGTTTAGCATTGTTGATATGATTTTCAAGTGGGTATGGTAGTTTATACTTAGGCATTGTTTTCACTTGATAGTTGTCTAATTGTTTCGATCTTCACTTTGGATTTTTTTTTATTTTGGTGTTTGTTTTCTTTGTTTTCTTTGTCAAAGGGTGATCATGATGATTGTTTATTATGGATGAAAAAAATATTTCTATTGGTGATGATCGAGGTAGGACCTTTTTGTTTTTATGAGTTTATTTGATGTTATTTTTGTTGTTTTCAAGGGACTAACCTAGGGTCTTGGGGACTCATCAGAGATGGCCTTGCCTACATTATACACGCAAAGGATCATAGTTTTCTTGGTTTGATAAGAACCTGTTTTTGATTTTTTTCTATTTTGTCAAAAAAAATTGAATTTTGAATTTTCGACTAAGTTAAAAAACCATTATGAACACCTAAGGGGATTGACCTAAGGCCTCGGGGGCTGATAAGCCTTGCCTACATTATACACACAAATACCACGTAGTTCGATTGGTATTGGCTCAAAGCATAACATGTTTTTTGGGATTTTTGATGTTTTGAATTTGTTTTTGATTTTTGTTTGTTTTTTAGATGTTTTTATTTTTTATTTTTGATAGTTTTTGACCATGATGGGATGTACAAGGGTCCAATCCGCTACAAGTTTTGGCAAGTTTCCCCCAATTTGAGACAAGGTTACCTTCATTAGGGGAGACATATGTTGATGGTACAACAAGGTTCAACACTTGATCAGTTACAATCCATGGTTGGTGCATATGTTTTATTATGGGATGAAATGGGTGGATTCTCCAAATAGTGTTGATAGACAATAGTGCAAGTTTTATTCAAATGTAGTGCATGTTTGCCAAATTTTCACTATGTACCTATTCTAGAAGTGCCACAAAGTGGTTTTTCGCTTAAATAACATTTTATTTCTCTTTACTATTTTTCTTGCTATTTTTTTATCTTTTTTGCTAGGATACTCTGATGTGTTCAAGTATAGAACTTTTTAAGATAGTTGTTGTTCAGTGGTTTGGCTAAAGGTTCTCCTTTAGGAGTAGCCAATTGATAAGCTCCAGAGCCATAGCTTGTTGTGACGATCAACGGACCTAACCAGTTGGGTTCAAAATTACCTTTGCCATCTTGATTTAGTTGTACCTTCTGATTCTCTTTGAGTACCAAGTCACCAACCTGAAATTTTATGTTTTTTATCTTTTTATTGTAGCTTCATTTGTGTTGATTCAGATAAACCTGAAGATGGTTTAACATGATCAAACACCTTTCATCTAGGAGTTCCAACTCATTTAATCAGGACACCTGATATTCCTCATTATTGACCATGCCTTTTAGTGATATTCGCAGTGAAGGGATTTCAAATTCAATAGGTAAAACAACTTTAGATCCATAGACCAAGGAAAAATGTGTGGCACCTGTAGGTGTGTGAATATTGGTTTGGTAATCCCATAGGGTTGGGTTTAGTTGTAGATTCCAATCACAACCAATATTATTAACATTCTTTTTCAGTATTTTTAGTATGGTTTTATTGGATGCTTCAGCCTTAGAGTTTCCTTGGAGATAGTAGGGCATGGAGAATCTATGTTGGATAGAAAATTGGGAACAAAGCTCTTTGACATCTTGGTTTTTGGATGGGGTTTTGTTTTTCATTATGATGGTTTGGGGAATTCCATAATGAACTTCTGCCCATTGGAGGAAGCGGGAGAGATCTTACCTACCAAGTCTAATCCCCACTATGAAAAAGTTCATGGTGTTGTGATAGGTCTCAACTCCTATGCCAATGCATGAACAAGGTCACTATCTTGTTGATACTGATGACATTTCCTTGAGTACTAAATGCATTCTTGTTCCATGGAGGGCCAATAGTACCTTGCTCTTACCAATTTTGTACTAGGTTAGGTCCACTAGAGTGGGACCCACAAATGCCTTTGTGTACCTATTGTAAGGTGGTTTGTGCTTCTTTTGTGTTAATACATCGAAGTAAAGTACCATCTAAACTTTGACGATATAAGGTGTCTCCTAGGATTGTGAATCGGGAAGTTCTACAGGCAAAGGTCTTCTTTTGGGTTGTTATCAAGTCAAGGGTATGATACCATGTTGGGTGTAGTCAAACTTATCTTGGTACCATGGTGAGTTGGGACCAACAATATCACATACCAATTCAAATTTTGGGATATTGAATGTCGGTATGAGCAGTTGCTCCATAAGGAATTTGTACTTTGGAATGTTTTGTGGAATGTTGAGGAGCGAACCTATTGTCGCCATGGCATCAACTGCTTTTTTGTTGATCCAGGGAACCTATTCAAAGGTGATGATGAAAAAATATTTTTTGAAACTATCCACCATTCTTTTGTATGGCATTAGCTTGTCATCCTTTGTTTGATACTCATCACTTACTTGTCTAATTACCAATTGAGAATCTCCATAAACTGCAGTTCTTTTATCCTCCATTTGATGGCTATTTTGAGTCCTTTGATTAGTGCTTCATACTCTGAGATGTTATTTGTACACGAGAAAGAAATTTTGTAAGCCTTAGGTATGCTATCTCCCTGTAGTGTGAGAAATAAGATACCTGCTCCTAAACCGTGTTGAGAGTGGGACCTGTCAAAATACAAGGTCCAGTAGCTTGTTTGTTCTATCAGCAATATGGTTTAATCTGGGAATTCTATTGTGAGAGGTTGGTGATCTTCTATCGGTGTGTCTGCTAGTTGATCTGCTATTATTTGTCCCTTTATGGAATTTCTAACCATGTATTATATGTCAAACTCACTCAGTATCATCACCCATTTAGAAATCTTGCCTGTTAGAGTTGCTTTTGCTAAGAGGTATTTTAGGGGATCTACTTTTGAGATCATATTTACTTGTTTGTTCAAGATATAGTATCTCAACTTCTATGTTGCAAAGATGATAGAGAGACACACTCTTTCTATGGGTGAATAGTTCAATTCATAGCCCACTAGTGTTCGGCTAATATAGTAGACCACTCTTTCCTTGTTATTATCATCTATCTATGCTAAGAGAGCTCCTAATTCTGCTTGTATTGTAGACACATAGAGTATCATTGCTTTATCTAGAATAGGCGACATTAATACTGGAGGAGTGAGTAGATACTCCTTGGCCTATCGGAACGCTTGATCACATCTACCATTCCATTTTAATGTGATTTCTTTGTGTAGTAGATGGGTAAATGGATGGCACTTGTCTGCTAACTGTGCGATGAATTGACTGTAATTTCCCTTGTAGACTTCTTAGCTACTTTAATGTCTTTGGAGGAGGCATTTATAATATGGATTTTACCTTCGCAAGATCTACTTTGATGCCTCTTCTTGATACTGTGTACCCTAGCAATTTTCCAAATGTTACTCTAAATACACACTTTTTTGGATTGAGCCTCAAGTTGTATTGTTCAAGCCTGTCAAACGCTTTTTCTAGGTTGGTCAAATGGTCTTCTTTTTTTATGGAATTCTCTAGTATAGAATCCACATAATATTCCATAGTTGTATGCAGCATATCATGAAATATTGTATTCATTGATTGTTGATAGGTCACCCTTTTATTCTTTAGACTAAACATCATGGCATTCCAACAAAAGGTCCCCCATGCACAAGTGAATGTTGTTTTATGTTGACCGTTAGGGGATATCTTTATCTAATTATATCCATAGAAACCATCTATTAGTCATAGCATTTCATGTCCTATAGTTAGATCCACAATCATATCTATACTCGAAAGAGGAAAGTAATCTTTTTGGAAAGCCTTGTTTAGATCTCAGAAATTCGTGCAAATTCTTATGCCCCTAGTGGGCTTTGATACCGTTACTAGATTTGAAATCCATTCAGGGTAATCAATTAGTTTGATGAAGCCTACATCTAGCAGTTTCTTCATTTCTAATTTTACCAAAAGTATTATCTATGAATGCATCTTTCGTAGCTTTTTCTTGATGGTTTTAGCTCTAGGAAACATGACCATGTGGTGTACGACCAATGTTGGGTCTAGCCATGGCATGTCATCATATGCCCATGTGAAGTTTATCTTCCTTTCATTGATGAATATTGAGAAGTTCACCTTTTCTTTAGGATCAAGTGTGTTGAGAAGTTGTTGAATATGATTTAGCATTGTTGTCATTGATGTCAAAACCTTGGATCTAGAAGGATGTGCTCTAGATGATGTACTAACTTGATCTATCCTATCATATGCTATGATGTTACGCGGTGTGGATAGTATCCTTGATCTGGATATGTCAGTACTTCTTTTTAGAACATCTGTTGAGTTTAGTTTATGCAAAATAATGAAGTCTAATCTTTTGATGTTGGTTGTTGTGCTCAAAGCTTACTCTGGGTAGCCTTCCTATCCAAAAATTCATGCAGCATGTTGCAAGTTTTTGTATATTGTGGTTCTCCGGTTGACACTGAAATTGATGATAATCAAGATTTGGTCTTGGTTGTGGAATTCTCATCACCTTTGAAATATATTTCATGCAATTCAGATTTTTCTCTATCTCTTGGAAATTATGTTATCTTATGCATTACCTATTTTTGGTCCCTTGGTAACGTGGCAAGAAGATCTTTATGTGCGACCTATCTTTTGGGTCTGGTGCTAGCGTGCAAGGTCTTATTGAATATCTCAAGGTTGTTCTTCATGCCAACATGTTTTATGGTGATCTAATTCAAATTGTATTTGGCCAACTTGGAAGACTATGATGATATTATGTCTGGCCGACCTAGGAGATTATGATGGCATGGAATGGTATAAGTAAAGGTTGTTTTTGTTCGATGAAATAAGAAGTGTGGAGTATGATGTGTGCGAGTAGATAAGAGTGTTTGAAGGAAGAAGTAATATGTTTTGCAAAGTTTGTGCGAAGAAGTTGTGCAGAAGTTTCTTGATCAAATCTGTTGTAGACAAATGTTCTTCTCTTAACCAAAACTGAATTCGTGCATATATAGATGCAATTTCATTAGTTCACTTTTTCAATGAGACTATTTTCTAATCTATTGTTTTGTATTTGGGAAGTGAGCCCACCGGTAGTGATCCACCCTACAGTGAGCAACTTGATAGTGAGCCTTTGTAAAAATCACCTTAACCGGTGTTTTATAATTGAGAATTAGCATTCTCTGTGGTTTTCCCCTTCTTGGGTTTCCACGTAAATTTTGGTGTTCATCGTGCTTGGTGTTGTTGTGTGCATTCATGTTGATATTTGCCTGATTAATTTCTGATTAATTTATGTTGGCTCTGGATTAATCAAAGATAAGAAAATTGTTTATGATAACTAATTCACCCCCCCTCTCAATTATCTAGACTATTCAAAAAAATGAAGTTGCATGATATGTGATCTTGGGTGTTTCTATTATGCCAACGTTGATAGGTCTAGCTTCTTCCACTAGGAGTTTCGACTTCTCTTGATATTCAAAAATAGGGAGATTGAATCCTCCATCTTCGGGTGCCTCTAAAAGGTTTTCACCATTGGATTTGTCCTTTATTTTTCACTTTTTAGGATCCAATAGAGCCAAATCTTGGTTTTCCCTAGGAGATCTCATTTTGATTTTTATATTGTCTTTTTCAATTTTGTGACTAGAGGACACAATCTCCCCTCCAAAATATGCTACATGTTCGAGTTCCATGAAAAACCTTGCTTTATGATCTCATGAGGGTATATTGGTTTGAAGTCCCATAAATTCTACAATAGCTTCATCATTTTGGAATTGATCCAAAATAGGCATATGATGTTGTTGGTCCCATTCTATTAACTCTGGGTAACAAAGGGGTAGGTTCTCATCATTATCTATAAAGCTTACGAAAGTTTTCGAAATGGTCAATATAGCTCGAGAATCATTCTCCCATTAGGTATCTAGGTCATCGTCACTAGAAGCAAGGGAATCCCATTCATACTTGTTAGAGTCTATTTCATAAGTACAGTCTTTAAGTATAGGTTTGCTAGGCTGGGTAGGGACTATACTTATGCTAAAGTTTTCAAATAGGTCCTCGAGTGGTAAGTCATTTTTTATAAGATGGTAGGTATCCAATGTCTTAATATCTATAGAAGGAGCTCCTTTCTCAAAAGAGGCACATCCAGTGTTTGGAGTAACCACGTCTATCAAACCATAGCCTAGTCCCATGTTCTTATTTCTTTGTTCCACTATAATAGGTTCCCATCTTCCTTGGTTGTGTTGTCCAAGGCCACCTTTTCCATTGTATCCCATTTGTTTAGCCATCTAATACCCTTTCCTACTAGGATCAATGGGAAAGGGTTGTAGTTGTTCTAGTTCTTCTTGTTCTTCTTTGTAGATAATTGACGAGAGGTCCTCTTTAAATATTTCCTCATCTTTCATATCTCCCCACTTGTTAAAGATCATGGGTTTGACTACCATTGTTACTACTTGAACATGTTTGATCTCCTTTGGCCCTCCATAAACCTTTGGTGTTGGGGGAAGCATTCCAATGCAAAAGGCTTGATTGAAATGATAGTTTTTGTTACCTTTGTCAAGTACTTGAATCTTGGGATCAAATTTTGGTTGTTCACTTGATGTGGTTTTATTTGAGGTTGATTGTAGAGTTGATGGGTCAACATATGAGGAGTGGAATGATCTATCATTACTAGGTACTCGCTAGATTTTTTTGTATCTATCCTCTAATTTTGTACAGAAGCGGAAGGTTTCAGGATCAGTGTATAATGTAACCTCCTTTCCTTTGTGAGGAAATTTTAGACACTAGTAGAATGTCGAAGGAACTACTTGTAGTACATGAATCCATGGGTGTCCTAGAAGAAGGTCATGTGGTAGCTCAAGGTCCAGTACTTGACATGTTGTTTCTATTGTTTTCGGTACTATCTGTACAGGAAGCCTAATCGTTCCTTTTGAATTTCTTTTGAGGTCTTCATAAGTCCTTATAGTGATGCTTTTTCCCTTGTCAATTACATCGTCAGAATACCCCAGTTGTTTAACAAATTTCAAGGTACAAATGTTTAGACCTGCACCGTTATCTATCAATACTCTTTTGACTTTATGTTTGTGGGCACTAACCTCTATATATAGGGCTTGGTTATGGAATGATTTATGTGGAAGGTCTTTCTTAGAAAAGACTAAATGATGAGTGGCCATGATTTTTCCAACCATGGCTTGAAACTGATCAGGATTGAGGTCATTAGGGACTGATGTTTCCAAAGCTTTTTCTAGTATTTCCTTATGCGCAGGTGATAATTTCAATAGCTCTAGGATGGAGATCAAAGCAGGGGTCTTCTTTAGTTGTTCCACAATACTATATTCATTAGATGATTTAATTGTGGGTTTAGGCGAGGCTCCTTGTATTGTTACTTTCTCTTGATAGGTAGTTATGTTACATGCGGGTTCCATGCCTCGTATAGTTAGCATATTGACTCTAGTGTCATGTGCTTGGGAGAGGGTACCTAGGATGGTATCACCATATGTGTAGTTGGTGCTATAATAGTCTTGTTCTTCCCCTTTGTCATTTTTCTTAGCATGGTTAGGAATTGGATTCATGTAGATTCGAAGGTCTTTGTTTCCAGGATAGTGTTCTATATCAACTTCTCCCTTGTTGATTAAATCTTGCACTATATGTTTAAGTCTCATGCATTTATTTGTTGTGTGTCCCTTGATCTTGTGGAACTCACATAAGTATTTTTCATTGTACCATGGTGTTTTAAAACTTGGCTCTTCATAGTTTGTGTGCTCATTAACTTTGATAAGGTTTTGTTGAACTAATTTGTGCATGATTGTCTCAAGTGTTTCTCCTAATGCAATGAATTTCCTCCTTGGCTGGCTATATTGTCTTTGTTGTCCTCTCTGATTTTCCTGCTAGTTATTTGATTGATTATTTTGGGGATAACTGAGTTGATTGTTTTGGACATTGTTGGGAGCGTAGCTCATTTGTGCAACCTGGGCTTTGTTTTGTGGTCCATTGGGATTTTGCACGGTCCATACAGCTCTAGCATCAACTAATCGATCATTGGTAACTTTTTTGTTCTTGGACCAAATCTTGGGTTTGTCATTCAAACTAGAAGGGTTATCTTTTGAGTTGTTTAGTTTAATAACTCCACTTGCTATGAGAGCTCTTTCAATGTGTAGTCCCTTTTCAATAGTCTCTTCAAAGTTATTGGGGCACAATATAGTGAGTTGGTAATTGATTTTCGCTTGGACATTGGAAACAAAGATATCCACTAGTTCTTTGTTGGGAATATGCCACTTGCATCTACTAGGTTTATGTATCCATCTTTGTAGGTAGGTTGTAAAGGATTCCCCTTGGCTTTGTTTAATCTTGTAGAGGTCAATAATGGTGACATCCTATTCTATGTTGAATGAGAAGTGATTCACAAACTTGTTAGTCAATTTATCAAAACTCTTAATACTTGGTGGCAAATGGGAGAGCCATTCCATAGTGTGACCAGTAAGACCGCATGGAAAATGTCTCATTAGGTAGGAATCATTGTTTTTCACTTCCATGCAAGCTACCAAGAAATCTCGCACATGTTCTATTGGATCACCTTTTCCCTTGTACTTGTCAAATTTTGGTATTTTGAAATTTTTTAGGGAAGGGGAGCATAGTAATAGAGCAATCAAAAGGGAACAGACATATATCCTATAGAGTGTAGGTCTTCTTTGGTTTTCCAATTTGGATGTTTGATATCCTTTGATTTATGGCTTGTAGTTGCATGCTTACCTTTGTGTTTAGTACATTTGTTTGTGGACCCTATGCATAGTAGCCTTTTTATTCCAAGATGTTCTTTGTCATAGGTTAGGTATGGTGGAGGTATAGGACCTTGGTAACCATTTTGGGTGGAAGGAGGGTTAATTCCTTGTTGTATTGAAGGAGGATTAAATCCTTTTTGATTGTAAGGATGGTTAAGTCCTTGTTGTGTGAAAGGAGGATTAAGTCCTTATTGATTGTAAGGAGAGTTAAGTCCTTGTTGTATGGAAGAAGGATTAAGTCCTTGTTGATTGTAAGGAGGGTTAAGTCCTTATTGTATGGAAAGAGGATTAAGTCCTTGTTGATTGTAAGGAGGGTTAACTCCTTGCTGATTTTTTTGAAGATGGTTAAGTCCTTGCTAATGTTGTTGAAGAGGGGTAATTGGATAGTGCATTGGCGGTACACCTTTTTGTGGCTGATTTTGCTAAAGGGCAGCTCGGTAATGCGTTGGTGGTACACCTTGTTGTTGGGATGAATTGGTTTGAAGGGTACCCTAGTAATGTGTTGGTGGTACACCTTGTTGTTGATATGAATTGGTTTGAAGGGTACCATGGTAGTGTGTTATTGGTACACCTTGTTGTTGGGACAAACTCTTTTGAAGGGTACCCGGGTAGTGTATTGGTGGTACACCTTGTTGTTAGGATGAATTGTTTTGAAGGTTACCCTGGTAGTGCATTAGTGGTACACCTTGTTTTTGGGATGAATTATTTTGAAGGTTACCTTGGTAGTGCGTTATTGGTACACCTTGTTGATTTTGTATGTTGGTTGAAGAATCAATATATGATACATTTTGTGGCACATATTGTCCTTGCAATGGGATGTTACCTTGTTGTTCTACTGTTTGAAAGTTTCTCATGTTTGCATATTGTTTTTTTGTTATATGTATTGAGTTGGAACTCCTTGATATTGTTTTGCCATTGTTGCTTGCTCGATTTGGGATGGTCTCCTAGAAAAAGGGTTGTCCATTAGTTGTTGTTTAGGTCGATCATTGCTTTGTGAGAAGATTGGTGGCATGTTCAGAATCTCCACTGGTTTGGGTATTTCTCTCAAAAATGATTTATCCCCTAAGGGAATGAGGTGAGGATCTTTAAGACCTTCCACATTAAATTTTATAGGTAGTTTAGCACCATTTTGTGCTAATTTGAAGAAGTAAGAATTTGGATCCTTTCTTAGCATTTTTTTCATTAGTTTGAGTACCTTGGGATTGCTAGAGTGTTGAAAGAATTCTTCCTCATCTAATTCTTCCTCACTATCCACCTCTTCTATGACCCTGTCCTTTGGGTTGTGGTTTGACCTATCCATCATTTCTTGTTGTTTACGAATTACTTCCTCCTCACTTGATGGTTGGTTTGATGTTGCCTTGAATGTGGGTTCCTTTTGAGGAGTTATAAGGTAACTTGGTCTATAAGCCCATGGGTCACTTTCGTCATTTATGGTGTTCGTTGGTGGTATACTAGAGCTACTTCTTTTGGCTTCCATCTTTTTTTCTATGTTGGGATCTCGTGGTTGTCATAAACAAGTACAAGACCTAGTTTTGGGATTTTTGTGACCAATCTCTATGAAATGATGTTTGTTTCCATTTTAAAAGATTGGTGTTTTTGTAGCCAAGATTTTATATTTCCACATGGGAGGTGGTAATATGGACCTTCCGATCGTAAGATCTGCTTTTCATTCCTCTTTTCCTAGGATATTAGTTGTGTTTCTCCACTGAGTTGATGTTTCCTTTTTCTCAAATATAAAACTTCTCAAACTACTAATGATGTCTGATTGTTCACCTTCAATTCATATGAGGTTTGGTATAATGGGTGTCGTAATATTTGGTTGTTGAATTGGAGCAATTGGATGCAAAATGGTCATATCGTGAGTGCTGTTTTGATCTTTTTCTGTTTTCAAACGGATGATGAATGATAGATGATGTGAAAAGGAAACTTTTTTGGACAAAAGTTATTGGTGTTTTGATATGGTTTTCATGATACTCAAGACTCTAAATTTTGAGTGATGTTTTGGATGTTTTGGAAATGATGCTATTTTTGGGACTCAAAATGTTGAAAACTTGGACTAATATTTCACTTCATTTTAATAGAGGATATGTTCTGATTTTGAATCCTAAAACTAGGTTGAGGTGTTTTATTTTGCAAATGGATTATGATGTGTTTTTGGTGTCTAACTATTTTATTCTCAAAAATATTTGTAAGTAGTTTCGGATTAGTCTTCTAATTTACACCAGAAAATAGAGCAAAAGTGGCAATTTTAGAATAGTAGTGGTAATTTATGTCAAAAGCGGCCAAATTTTTGTCACATGCGTCCAAGTCTAAAGGGAAACTGTAGTAGGATTTATGAAAAGTGGCCTTTGTTTGTAGTTTTCTAATTGGTGAACAATGGATGCAAAAGCAACCTTGGTCAAAACTAGCCAATTTTAAGTCAAATGCAGCTAAGAAAATATGTCAAGTGTGGCAATGTTAGGATCAACTACGATAATTTTAGGTCAACTAAATTTTGTTTTTCAAAAGTGGCAAGGTTTTGACAGTGACAAAAGTGGCCTGTTTTAGATTGACTGTGGCAATATTTAGCCATTAATGATAGAAATAGAAGTAATAGTGGTTTTCTGTGTAGGTTTGTTTTCTAGTTTATGTTTTGGTAGTTTGGACAAGTTTGCAATTTTTGATATCTTGTTTGATTCTGATTTGTCTTAAGATTTTGGTAAGTGATACAATGCAACACAACAATAAAAATTATTTGACCCTAGATGTCTATAGCTTAAGCAAGTTTCTTTCCACAAAAGCTCTAAGTTTGTGAAAATCAAAATACTAAAACTATAGTTTCCAATGTTGACTTTGTTCTTAATGTGACTTGAAATGTAAGCATAAATATTCAGAAACCTTTAGAGATATTTGTTTAAGATATATTTTAAGGAGTACAAATATAGGGCTCTTTTCAAAGGTATTCACACTAAGTCCAAAGGGTTTGAAATTTGATAACCATGTTCAATGTTTGTTTTGATGTGTTCATTTTAAAATCAAGAAAAGTGTTTGATGTCCAAAGTAACCAAGAATTTTGGAAAATTCGTGAAGACAGTTTACAACCTAGGGATAGGCACGTTATTTTAGGTGGGCTTACCTCATGCCCCGAAGGGATGATTTTACATACAACTCATGGAGAGTGTTTTAATCTCAACCACAAATTGGATTTGGTAAGTAACTTCTCAGAAGTAGATTTTGATGCACCACTTTCAAAGAATGTTTTGGCTAAAAAGGTGGCCTCTACTACATTGGTTCTTAGTCATGCTCAGAGGATCGAACGCTTTACTAGCATCCAACAAGCCACTTAAGGCTTTAACCAACTTACTCATGGCCCTATATACACAATGGTACCTCCCCTTTCATGAATGGAACTGACGGAAAAGTAATCATCAATTAAGTCGTTTGGAATTTAGCCTTGACCATTTATATAGTGGCCTGAGTGAAATACTACTTTGATTCGCCTTTGAGTTCTCCAACACAGGATGTGTCTCAAAGACAAGCCCTATAAAGGTAATTCTTTGAAATAAAGCAAGTGCAAAACTCAAAATGCTTTTCATCACCCAAGATCACCAAAAGATGTGAGGGGAGAGAATAGACACTTAGTTTTCCAAACATGGAAGATAGCATATAATTCATTTTAATATTCATTTTAAGCCCCTTGAGCGGTGCTATCCAAAAAACTGAATGAAGTGTGAACAAGATAGCAATTTATTTTTATGTGCACCAACTTGAAGTGTTTTGGATTTCAAGCAAGTAGATAGTAGAATGTAAATCATAATGTATTTGTCCAATTTCAAGCACCAACTTGAGTGTTTCTAACAACCTTGTCTTAATGTGGTCAACAAAATAAAATTGTTCATTTCATTAACATAATGAAAGTTTTTTTCAAAAGAAAGCATTCATTTTAAGAGCACCAAAAAATAAAATGTTATTCCAAACTATGGAATCGTTTTGAAATTTTCATTTTATGGCACCAAATCGAAATTTTTTCCTAAACTAGAAAGCTTTTGAAAATTTCTTTTTAAGGCACCAAATCGAAAGTGTGCAAGTTGTGGGGTTCATTTTTATAGCACCAAATCAAAAAATTTCCCTAAACTAGAAAGCTTTTGAAAATTTATTTTTAAAGCACCAAATCGAAAGCGTGCAAGTTGAGGGGTTCATTTTTATAGCACCAAATCGAAAAATTTCCCTAAACTAGAAAGCTTTTGAATTTTTTTTTTTTTAAAGCACCAAATCAAAAGCGTGCAAGTTGAGGGGTTCATTTTTATAGCACCAAATTAAAAAAAATCGATAAACTAGAAAGCTTTTGAAAAGTTCTTTTTAAAGAACCAAATTGAAAGCGTGTAATTTGTGGGGTTCATTTGTCTTAAGCACCAAATCAAAAAAAAATCCTAAACTATGAAAGTTTTTGAAAAAGTTGGACTTGGACTATTTTCCTTCTCTACAATAAAAGTGTTAGTTGTTTCTTGATGTAAAGTGTACCATATCCTTGCAAGAGCTACACAAACAAAGTCAACAAACAAAAAAATCCAAAACAACCACCTATTAGTGTTAGAAATTGAAAAATTACTTTGCAGATTTTGAATAAAAAATACACAAAGCAGAAGCATAAATTTTAATAAAAAACGGACCTGTTGTTTTTAGCAAATGCGGTCCTCATTGTCAAAAGTGGCCCTGTCATATGCAACTATGGTTTGAAAAGTCAAAGGCGGCCCTGTCTCTGAAGCAAAAGTGGTTAGAAAAATCAAAAGCAGACCTATTTCTCAAGTAGAAATAGTTAGAAAAATCAAAAGCAACAAAAATGAAGGAGCGACCTCGTGAAACTCCTGTAGCTTTTGTGTGAAAATTTTTCAAGTGCGTTCCTAGAAAATGAATTAGTGTTCCAAAACCTGCAACTACTCAATAAAAACTCATAGAAGGTTAGTGTCAAGGACCATGGTCCCACCGAGCGTGCCAAAATGTGTAAGGGGGAAATCGAGAAGCATAAGGAAATCAATGTAGATGAATTAAACAAGATTTAAATTCAAACAAATATTAAGATTCATACCCATTACTCATGAAATGAACAATACAAGATTACTAAATTCAATGAAACAATCTTTACCAAATGAAGAACAAACAAAGAATTCAATTAACTATATCGTTACCCATCTTGCGTCGAAGTGTATATTCACAATGATGTTGGATCATTGTATCAATGTGAAGCCTCCATTTATGTGTTGCAAAAATCTCCAAATGTGCTTGAATGGTGATCAAAGATGTGTGTTAAAGCTTGTGAGAAATCAATTGTCAATTTGACATTACTTCATTGTGCAAAAGATGTCAATTCTTTGATCGTTTTTTAGGATGGAGAGGATTGTTATATAGATTTCATGATTCGAGATGAATGTGCAAGATTACATAGTAGGAAATCTTGATCAATGGTTGAAAGATGTTGAGAGAAATTAGATTGCTCAATTAGCTTTTGTGATTGAATCAATTAAGGATGTTAATTGATCAATTAGAGGAAACAAATTTCCTAATCAGTGGAATTGAGGAAATCAAGTTGAGCCTTCAGTGGGATTGAAGAATAGATGGATCGGTTAGAAAATAAATGAATCAGTCAAGAAATAGATGAATCATTCAACCAATCAAAGTGAGCAATCGGGGGATTGTAATTTGCTCAATCATAAAAGTGGGTGAGGGTAATTAATTAATTGAATTAATTAACCTTTTTTTGAGTTGAACGTGCAAGTCATGTTTGACTTTTGCAAACAAAGTTGTATATGTTTGTTTTGACCTTTTTGAATGATGTTTGAATAATTTATTTAATTATTCAAGTTTAGGTGAAAGTGATTTAATTAAACTATTAAGTGATAATAATTTAATTGACTTAGGGGAATAGGGTAAATTAGCGATATAATTAAATAATTGATGTTATTTAATTAATCAAGAGGAATAAAGTTAGATTAGGAATTTATTAAATCAATGAAATTTATTTAATTAGTCAAAAATGATGAAAAAGTGAATTAATTAAATAATGTAATATTATTCAATTAATAGAGGAAATTAGGGTTTTTGATGTAATTGATATGAAATACAGTGATATTAGGTGGTAATAATGTCGATGATGAGAAAATGTCATTCAATATGTGTGATAAGCGTTAGGTCATTTTTACATGTCTACACTTTCGTTCCTCCCTTAAGGGAAGAAAAGAAACCTATGGTTGATAAACCCACTCCTACACAATCGCAACTTGAAAATCGAATGAAAAGAAATTGAAATGCTAGAGAGCATAGGCATAGATGTTGTGCTATTGCTTGTTTGTTACAAGCAAAAGAAGAAAAGAAAAACATAGAAAATCATAATCCAAACTTAACTCGAGCAATGCATGATGATTCTCTACCTTTACCGAAACAAGAAAATCCTAAATCTTGAACACAACAAGAACAAGAATCTTTATGGATATTATCATTAGACCTTCTATTGTGATAAACTTGGATGATGATAATGAGATTGCAAAAATTTATGGGGAAGTACATAAAGAGTTAAATTTATTGTTTTCCTCTTTCATGAGTTTAAATGATAACAACCATGACGATCCTCCTAAAAAGAGTGATTCACCACGTGTTAAACTTGGTGATTGTCCTAGTTTGGCACTTGATGTTTTCCCTTTGGCTAGTTGTCTACCTTCTGCATATGATGAACAAGATTGGGATGGAGACAACTTGCTATAGGTTGACTCACATGTGCCTTACTAGTCTTATCTTTATTTTCATTTTCATATTCTTTGTGTGATTACATGTGCATAATGTGATCCCCCATACTATTCTATCTGATGTGTCTTTATTTTCATTCCTATATTTGTATCTACATTCTTCTATATATTGTAAAGCTTTATCTTGTCTTTTGTCTTATGTTTTCCTTTTGGGGATGATGCAAGGCGTCAAGACATTTAGGTCTCTTCCATGTTGACCCAAAATATTTTTATTTTTTTTTCTCTCTATGTGTCATTCTTCAAGTTCTATGAGTTATTTGGGGAATGATGACATTTTTTGGCTCTATAATAACATTGTAGCAAATACATACGCTAACTTTGAATCCATGGATCCCTTATTTGTGATTTTGGGATTTCATTTTGGGAGCAACCCCTTATTCATGACGCAACTTCATTTGGAAACATATGCTTAACATAGGGCTTTCCATATAAGCTCTCATGTCTTGTTAGCATTTATCATTTGCTAAGTTTTAAAGTAATTGCTCATAGCATGATGTTAGTAATTTCTTTAAAGCGTTGGCATACATTAGCATTATCATTTTTGAGATCTTTGACTATATCTTATGTTTCATTGTGTGGTCTTCTTACTTCACGTGACATGTCTTCTTCTTGGTGGCGTCATTGAGTTTGATGCCCTCCAAGAGTGTGACCTTTCTTGGCAAATGAATTTCCTCTTAGTGGTGATGCTATGCATTGCATTCTCTATGTTGTGAATCTTTTATCCTAGACTTGTCCTCTCTTGGAGATGTTAGGAACGATGTTCCCTAGGAGAAGACCTTACATGAACTAAGCAAAACCCCTTTGAACCTAGCTTATCCTATTTTCATTTTATTCATAAATTTTTAACATAACACAACTTTCTAACCTTGTGGAGATCGAAGTTACAACCCTTTTTCATGGCCACCAAGCATAACACACTTTGCTTTCCTATGGAGCCTTGTTTGTTTATAAGTGTTTAGCATAAAGCAACTTGCTAAGCCTTATGAAGCTCGAAGTTTGTATTGTGTGGTGCCTTATTAAATTTATCGGAGGTATAACTTTGGTATGGTATGGGAGCCTAATAAGATTCTCTCATTTTCCACTCTTAGGGGCTCATTCAGTGGACAACAGATTTCACTAGCCCATGTGAGTGTGCATTGTTGTTTGTATAGTGGACAACGAGTTCCACTTGTAAACATTTTTGGTTGAGGCTTGATCCACATCGAGTTGAACAAATAGTTGAGGCTTGATCTATCCTTTTTATTTTTTCCTTTTCTTTCTTTCTTTTAGTCTTTGACATTGTATGATTGAGTATCTTATCATTGCTGCATATATATGTTTAACATAGGTATGTGTCTCCTTGTGCCTTTGTTGGTTTTTCCATGAGATCTTAAATCTTGGGGGCTTGATCATCCTCCTTGATCTTTGTCATCTTATTCTATAGATGATTATACAATTATACCTCTATTAATCATCTACTTTAGTGTGAGTTTGACGCAAGGTCATCCTCTCACTAATGTGGGGGCTAAATGCAGTGTTGAAAAATGTATCCCTTTACATTTTCACACTTTTTTGGGCCCTCCTAATTAAAATTGGCTTAATAATACCTTAATTTAGTGTCATAAAATGTGCCCCTTTACATTTTCACACTTATTTGGGCCCTCTTAATTAAATTGAGCTTAATTAGGCCTTAATAATCCCTTTTAAATTTATTTACAAGCCAAATAAATTACATTTTTTGAAGGGGAAACCCAACAATAATTAATTCCAATACATAACACTTTACCTTGAGCAATGTGTGTTCCAGGAATAGGGACCTAGGACCCATTCACCCACGAACGAATGGGTCCTCCCTAGACATTTGGACCTAAATTTAAATTATGTTTTTGGTGGTATTTTAACATCTCCAAATCCATATTTCAATTTCGGCTTGTGATATTTGAATTTCGGGAAATTAAGGATACATACCTATAAATACAAGGTTATTTCACTAAGTTTCACCTAGAGTTTTCATGCAAGCATTCCTATAGAAAATTTGATGATCAAGAGCATTCAAGAGCATATATATCATAGATTTATTGCAGCAATCAAGATCCATCCATCATGTTAAAATTATTCTTGCATCATGCATTTTTTTGGAGCTAACATTGTGATGTAGGTTTCAAAATCAAGTTCAAGCATTCAAAACATCATTTCAAGTTTCAAGATCCACATCCAATTCAGCCATTTTATGCAAGTTGTAGACCTTCCAAGATCTCCATTATCAAAGGTTCATTCAAGGCTTTGTTGAGTGGTAACATAGCTTTGTTCATTCTTCATTCCCTCTTTCATTCTTTATTTCAATTCAAGGTTTGATTACCAAAATGGGGTTTGACCAAGGCAAACCCCTGTTCACCCAAAACAAACATTTTTTATCTTTTGTGTGTGTGATTGCAAATTTAGGTGGAAGAAGGGTTTAATACCTTTTGAAGTGTAAGATTGGAAAATTCGTAAAAGTTACAAAAGTTTTCAAAGTTGTCAAATCAAAGAATCTCACCTACAGATCTGATTTCTGACTTTCTGACACTGAAACCTAGACAAATCAAAAGCTACAGATCAGCATTAGAGGCTCCCAAAAGTTGCAAAAAAACCCTGACAAAAGACCCATTCACCCATGGGTGAATGAGTCCTAGTCAGCCTTCAGAAACTGCCTTTTGGTGACTGGTAAACACCTTCCTTCCCTTCTCATATTTGTAATCTATTTCATGGTTCTGCTAATATTGAGTTTAATATTACTGTTTCAAGTATTAGATTGCATTTTGGGCCTTGATTTTCTAATTTTAGTTTTTCTCCCAAAAGTGTTGTTTGACCTTGATCCCCGTCCTTCAAGCATAAGGAAATTTGAAGATTCTCACATTGGGTTGATTCACCTAAGGGTTGTTAGTCAATTCTTTGTGGGGATCTCATTTCCTAATGAAATATTAAGAAATAGGTGCATCATAGTCCCCTTATTACCATCCCCTCTATTTGGTTCACCTATTTTTCTTTATTTCAATTTTTTACTCCTATGTTACTCTCCCTTCGTAGGCCTCTATTCATGATGCCATATCTATGACTTTGGTGTAAGTTATAAATAATTTACAATTCATAACAACTATAATATAGGGGATCAATTGTAAAATAAACCATTCCACTCTTTATTTCTCTATGAGTGGCTCTTCTAATTTTCTCACCATGTTTTTGAAATTTTTCTCATGTATTCTTTGATATTTTCATCCTTTCTTAGTATCATATCATTTATCTTTTGATGCTCTTGAAAGGAATATCAAGATCCTAGAATCTTCAAGAATTATGTTTTTAGATCATATTGTCTTATCATAGACTCTAGACATGTCTTTGTATACAAATTTAAGACATCCCCTCTTATGGTCTCCACAAAGTCATACAACTTGATCTAATAACCCTTGATAATTAACCTCCTATAAGAAGAATCTAGGATAAATAGATGCCCACCTACCTCTTTTATGTCTTTTCCAAAAGGCTCATGTCTACAAGTAGTGAGGTAGGTGATCTTGATGTTCCTTTTTATTTTTTGATTCCACCCTTCCTTTCATCTATTCATTGCCATGTTCCTTGAGTGATGCTTTTGTCCCAACTTTCCTTACCTTTGTTTTCTTTAGTTCCTTTTCCTAAATTTATAACCTCCTACCATTTTACTTAATTGGACTCAATCCTTATCTTTGACCGACTTAATATGGAACAAATTCTCACCTAAGATCTCTTTATAATCCTTTAGACTCTCTCTCTCTCTCTCTCTCTCTCTCTCTCTCTCTCTCTCTCTCTCTCTCTCTCATTCTTCTAGTCTTCACAAGCTCTCGATATTTATATCTTCGAGCTTGAATGGCATGAGGGGGTGATTTTTGGTTGGGGATTGATGAGTCTAGTTTATGGTCTCATTTTTGGGTAGAATTTATGATCTAGTTGTTGAAGTTATCATGGACTTTGACATTAAGTTTTGATACTTTTATGATATTTTCCTCAAACTATAGACATTGGGCTTAATCCTATTTCTGCAAACCTTTAATGATAATGACATGTTAAATGGTCTGTCTATATTAATTTTGCATGTAGTTAATGACTATTCCTTAAGGTGGTTATAGATATGCAATTATTGTGTGTACTAACATTGCCATGCAAATTTAATTTGAGGATGCTAAATTGAGGAAGGAACCGCCAGCTGGGCATGCACCATAACGTCCAGCAAGGGAATCGTTCAAAGGTCAAAGGAGGAGGAGGGCAGGAGATTCCTCATGCAAACCAAACGTAACCGCCTTGTAGTGGTCATTATTGATGTTGAGCAAACGTGTGCATTACTGCAACACTAAATCTATGGTTGGACATGCATGTCTGACCAAATTCCACGCATGCATAACCACCACCCCACTTTCTCTATTTTCCCTAAATGGCGTCCTCCCAGTTCATGGAGTTGACTACCTCGTTTAGTTGATAGTATAAATAAAGATCTAATGCTCCTTCTCTGGAGGTTTCACGATTTGATATTGTACTTGCATTCTTGAGTTTTTCAGTAATACAGATATATTACTCTTTTGTACTCATGATTTACAGTGAATAAAATAAAGTTCTGAGTTTGAGCATTTGAGTTCTCCTTAGTTTTAGAGGATACTTATCCAAGTGGGCCCACTTGGTGAGTAATTCGTCCTTTAGTTTAGTATTAGTTTAGTATTACTTGTTGTTTAGTAATTAGTTAAAAATCTAGCATTGACTATTCCTGCAGCCACTAGAATTCCATTATGTGACTATTCCTGCAACCAAAGCAGACAAAGTAGTGCCCTGTTTGTTGCTCAGATTTTCATTTCTTTCATGCATTTTAGCTTGGTGTAATTTTTTATTGATGGTTAGCATTCATGTTATTCCTTTCTAAGCAATTCACTTTCAACATTGTGTCATTATTAGCTGTAGAATGAAAATGGCTACTTTGGGTTCCTAGTGCACATACTGTGCTGACCCATTTCAAGTTCATGTCCCTAAGTTGACAAGTTAAATGCACCTTCATGATGATTGAAATAGCTATTCAGGTTAGATGTCCAATCTCTTAATCATGGCTGTGAAGGCCTAGTTGTTGAATCATTGTAGGAGGCAGACATGGATCATATATTTTTCTTAGTGGACATGGTCTTTCATCTTATCTCATTAGTTATTGATTTATCATTATTATTACTTAAGTTACAACTTGCTCCTCCTTTATTACAAATTACCTCAACCTTATCCATTTTTTCTACCTAATTTTTTTCACTATCTCTCTTCTCCACAAACTATCATATCTACTAATCTTAGTATTCAAATGGTTTGCATAATATTTAAATTATTTAATTGAATATTTGGTGTGGAAACTCCTCAAAACCTTCCACTATTGTGACCTTTGGATCCCCATACTGGATCCCCTTTTTAGGAACTGGCAGTCCATACACCACACAAGAATAGATGAATTCCAATATATACAAGGAGAGGACCAAAAGATTAGAACAAGAATAGATTCATTTCATACACTAAAGCAGTGGTTTGTGCCAAAAATATTGAAAGATGATGACCACTTGAAGGACCTCAATGAATGGAAGAGTGAATTTGGCCAGATTGTTCCACAGTGCATCACTCGCATACAAAAGGATGGTGAGTTGATTCTTGACAAGTTCTACTTAATCATGGATGGACTAATAGCGTTGGATGTTGGATATTCTAAGTTTATCATGGATGGCAGGGTGTTACTAGATAGCCGATGGAAGATTCACCTTGCAAATATATTAAAAATTCAAGAATACAAATATCCACATGATTATACAATGTACAAGTGGGAGCAGAAGTATTTGGGTCTTCTCGAACAGTAGGCCTTGGGGTTGTCACAATGGAAGAACTGCACATTTAGATACACTAATTTGGAGAAAGGACCTTGAACAAATCTTCAATGATCACGGGTGCCTTATGGAGATTAACGGACTATGGTGTCACGAGTGTTGCACACTTCATTAATTATCTACTTTCTTTGTTTTATGTTTTAAGAAAAACTAATGTTCAGTTTATATGAAGAGGCATGAATTTTAAAAAGATTCCATGTTTTGTAACGGACTAAAGCTTGTTGCGTCTCTTAGAAAAGAGAAACCAAGACCAAATTTTGATATCATTATCATAGGAATTTATAAAAACATATATGAGGAGACTTATGTTATATTGTAATTTCTATTTGAAGCAATCAATTGACAAGAAGATTTAATCTGGTCCTCAAATTTTGGTCTCAATTAATTGTTGATAATATTATGTATGATTGGATTTTTGTGTATTTTAGGTTGGAATATAGGGGTATATTATGAATTGGTATTAATCATTTGTTCATAATCATCTGCATTGTTGATTACATTGCATTTCACATCTTTCAAACTCAAAGCATTATTTCACATTGCATAACTAATAACTAGATGTTGATAGATAACAAAATTTCAATTACAATATAGTTTTTACAAAGTCAACCTAAGCAGATATGCAATTAATTCACATAGCATAACTAATAACTAGGATCAGTTTCCAATTGCATTTGCTTGTCATGGCATTCCATGAGACACATTTCTTTGAGGTATTTTTTCAAACAGTTCACTGCCTTGTCTATGCTACCACATTTTTCATACATATTGTCTACCAAAGAATTTTATCAAATGGTTCATTGTCTTGTTGCTATGGATAAAATCCTAAAACAAGTGCTTTCAAACAAGCTATGGATGCTTGGAAAAAATTATCAAAGCATAATAGTAAGCAATAGCAGCTAGACAAGGCAATGAACTAGTTGAAAAAATGCCTCAAAGAAATGTGGTCTCATGGTGATGGAATGCCATGACAATCCATAAAAATTCACTTGTCATGGAATTCGTCATAGCATTCCATCACAATGAGACCACATTTATTTGAGGCATTTTTTCCAAAGTTCATTGCGTTGTCTATGCTACCACATTTTTCATACATGTCTACCAATGTATTTTATCAAACAATCCACTACCTTGCTACTTTGGCTAAAAGCCTAAAACAAGTGATTTCAAATAAGCTATGGATTCTTGGAAAAAATATATCAAAGCATAATAGTAAGCAACAAGCTATGGTCTCATGTTTTTTTTGGCGCGAAAATCATCGTGATTTTATTTGCATTTTTTTGCAAGTTTTAAACGCATTTTTTTGGAAATTTTGCTATTTGAAATGGGGAAAAATCTCTATGGTCAATTTTGTGCATTTTTTAATTGTAGGATTCTCACAGTTAGTGAAAAAGGTAGTGTTCATGAAGGAATGGAAAAGATGCATAGAGTCTTTGAATTATACTTGTACTGTGCAATGGCATTGAATCATTTAACAAACCATTTTTTCTTCATAGGGCAATATTTTCTTATGGAACAGTTGACTGAGACAACTCTTGTTTCAACTGACCACCCTCTCATGAAATCTCAGTCATATTATAATCTTGCACGATATTATCATAGTAAAGGTGATTATGACACCATTGGTTGCTACTGCATAACATTAGTCAAGGAAAGCCAGAGGCCACAGGATTTTGCGGACAGGTTCAATTGAAGCTAGGAGATCTTAAGAGGCCTCTCTCAAATTTTGAAAAGGTTTTGGAGGTCCACCCTGAGAACTGTGAGAGCTTAAAAGTTGTAGACCATATATATGCTCAGAAAGGGTAGGCAGAGAAGGCTTTGGAAATTTTAAGAAAGGAAACTCACATAGATCCATGTGATGCCCATGCATTTATCAAGATGGGTGAGTTATTAATAATGACAAACCCCAATGCAACCTTAGATTCTCTTAAGATAACAAAGTCTCTTCTAGAGAAGAGCAGAGAAGTACCCATTGAATTGTTAAACAACATTGGGGTTCTTCATTTTGAGCATGATGAACTAGAGTTGGCTCAAAAAACTTTTATGGAGGCATTAGGAAATGGAATTTGGGTTGAATTCATAAATAAAAGCCCCAATGCCAATTCTACAGTATTTTTTGTGTGCTTTAAGGATATGGAATTCTTCCATCGACTAGAAGAAGGTGGTGTTTCACTTGAGTTACCATGGGATAAAGTTAGAAAACTATTTAATCTTGCTAGGTTGTTTGAACAACTACATGATACTGAAAAAGCAAATATTTTATATAGGCTAAAATTGTTCAAGTTTCCTGATTATGTGGATGCATATCTACGTCTTGGAGTCATGGCTCAGGCTTGGAATGAGATCCAACTAATCCTAGAATTGATTGTGGATGCACTTAAGGTGGATACAAACTCATCAAATGCTTTATGTATGCTTGGAAACATAGAACTGAAAACAAATGATTGGCTTAAAGCAAAAGAAACAATTAAAGTAGCACGCCAACTTGTCTTTGTTTTTGAAGAAAAATGCAAATTTGATGAAGAACGAAGGATTCAGATGGAAAGGAGAAATCAAGAGGAATAACTTCGAAGGGTGATGCAATAAGAGGAGCAATTTGAACATGTGAAGGAATTATGGAAGAGTAAGCGTAAGGACATGGATGATGACGATGATGAGGCTAGTCAATATGAGAAGAAACAAAAGAAGTTAATGAAGAAAAAGAAGGATAAGGACCACAAGGCTTATGATTCTTATATGGAGGAACCTGATGTTGCCATGGAAGATGAGGCAAATTACATGAGTGATAAGGCACAAGATGATGCAGAAAATGCCCGAGATCTTCTTGCAACTACAAGTCTAGAAGACTTTGATGATGGCGAGACAAATTCTCCAATTTCAACAAAATCACGAAGGAGGCATGCATACTCTGATTCTGAAGATGATGAACCATTATAGAAACAGAGTTCAATAGAAGATGATCCATATGATGATGATGTTTAGGCTTCCTGAGCTTTAACCAAACCTAGCTCCTATTTTCCAAGAGAAAAATCCCCAAGGCCCATGGGAAATGAATGATGAGCATTTGAGTTTCAACTTGGTTTCATTTCGAAAAGGTGACATTACATTTTACAATATTTGTTTAACAACAAAATAATTCAATCCACCTATTTGGGACTGTAAAATAAAAATAGATGAATTAATCTATTTTCAATTATAGGTTCTTTTAATCTAGAATTTGATAGAAATATAAAGCATAATACATTGAAGGACACATAAAATGTTCTAAAATAAAGACTAAAATAGGTTGCCCATAAAAATCAAGAAAGAGGAAAAATGAAAAGATAACATACAAATGATTCATTTGAGGTTTTTGATAAGATCTCATTTAACTATTTCAAATGGATTTGGAAGGGACAAAGCATATTTGATTGACTAAAATTAGGAGGTAGCCTATCCATTGTCATTGTATGCATCATCTTCTCTTGGAATCTGTTAAAACTCAAATGTTGATCATTCATTCCCCATGGGCATTGGATATTTTTCTCTTGGAAAATAGGAGCTAGGTTTGGTTAAAGCTTAGGAAGCCTAGACATCATCATAATATGGATCATCTTCTCTCAGACTCTATTTCTGCAATGGTTCATCATCTTCAAAATCAGAGTATGCATGTCTCCTTTGTGATTTTGTTGAAATTGGAGAATTTGTCTCGCCATCATCAGAGTCTTCTAGACCTATAGTTGCAAGAAGATCTTGGGCATTTCTGCATCATCTTGTGCCTTATCACTCATATAATTTTCCTCATCTTCCATGGAAACATTAGGTTCCTCCATATAAGAATTATAAGCCTTGTGGTCTTTATCCTTCTTCTTTTTCTTCTTTTCCTTCTTTTATTTCTTCTCAGACTGACCAACCTCATCATTGTCATCATCCCTATCCTTACACTTACTCTTCCATAATTCCTTCACACATTAAAATTGCTCCTCTTGTTGCATCACTCACCGAAGTTCTTCCTCTTGCTTTCTCCTTTCCATTTGAATCCTTCGTTCTTCATCAACTTTTCATTTTGCTTCATTAGCCAAGACAAGTTGGTGTGCTACTTTAATTGTTTATTTTTCTTTAAGCCAGTCATTTGTTTTCAGTTCCATGTATACATAAAGCATTTGATGATTTTTTATCCACCTTAAGTGCATCCACAATAAATTATAGGCTTGGTGAATTATAGAAACAGATTCCAAGAGAAGATGATGCATATAATGACGATAGATAAGCTACCTCAAAATTTTAGTCAATCAAATATGCTTTGTCCCTTCCAAATCCATTTGACATAGTTAAATGAGATATTATCAAAAACCTTAAATCAATCATCTGTATATTATCTTTTCATTTTTCCTCTTTCTTGTTTTTTATGGGCAACCTATTTTAGTCTTTATTTTAGAACATTTTTGTGTCCTTTAATGTATTATACTTTATCTTTCCATCAGATTCTAGATTAAAAGAACATATAATTGAAAATAGATTAATTCATCTATTTTTATTTTACAGTCCCAAATAGGTGGATTAAATTATTTTGTTGTTAAACAAATCTTGTACAATGTAATGTCCCCTTTTCAAAATGAAACCAAGTTGAAACTCAAATGCTCACCATTCATTTCCCATGGGCCTTGGGAATTTTTCTCTCAGAAAATAGGAGTATAATAATAACTCAAGAGGATTTTAATGTCATAAAAGGGGCCACTTAAGTGTTGGCACAAAGACCAGGAAATGTTTATGTTGCAAATGGGGTAGCCATTGTGCTAGCTGAAAGGGGTCAATTTGATATTACAAAGGAAAATTTTACACAAGTACAAGAAGCTACTGTAAGAAACATCTTTGTTCAGATGCCTGATGTGTGGGTAAATCTAGCACATGTTTACTTTGCACAAGGACAGTTTGGGCTTGTAGTGAAAATGTTTATGCTGCAAATGGGGCAGCCATTGTAAAGTGTTGGCATAGAGACCAGGAAATGTTCATGTTGAAAATGGGGCATCCATTGTGCTAGCTGAAAGGGGTCAATTTTATATTGCAAAGGAAATCTTTACATAGGTATAAGAAGTTGTTGCATGAAACATCTTTGTTCAGATGCCTGATGTGTGGGTAAATCTAGCACATGTTTACTTTGCACAAGAATAGTTTGCGCTTGCAATGAAAATGTATCAAAATTGTTTGAGGAAAATTCTATTTTGGCACTGACACCCAAATTTTATTATATTTAGCTTGAACACATTATGAAGCAGAACAGTGGCAAGATTGTAAAAGAACATTATTAAGAGCAATAGATTGTAATGAGTGTTTTGAATTTATGTTTAATGTAATGAGGGTTTCGAATTACTTCTGAATTTGCTACAAAGGGTGTCCCCAAATACAACTTCGCTATAGAGGGCCTTGATGACTTCAAATTCATTACAACAAACTCCGAATTCCTTGCCCGCATTTTCAAAATTCTCCAGGTCCTCTCTAAATCTTTATCGCCCATGCAAGTAGTTGTTATAATTGATCAAAATGCCTTAGTGCTAGGATGACGAATGAAGCGAGGTCTATAATAAATGAATGAAGTGAGGTCTTCAATGAATGAATGAAGCGAGGTTTTCAATGAACATGAATAATTGCACCAATACATCGCACGCAATACATCACGCCAATAATTGGCCAAAATGTTTTTTTTAATTTTTTGTCTAATTTGTATTTGATGACTAACTATTTAGCCTTTTTTTATTTTTGTAACTAAATAATTTTTTAGTCAACGACCAAATTAGTCATTTATTTACTCATTTATAGCTGAGTTGCAAAAAATTAGTAGAATTTAGTCATTTTTAGTTGTTGTGACTAAAATTTTTAGTCACCTAGTCATTTATTTTCCAAATTCTACTAGTGTGAGCACTTCTAATTCTAGGCCTCTCTTTCTCAATTTCGTCCTTTGTTGTTTTCCTTCAAATTTTAAACCTTCCACACCCTTTGATGCCTCATACTCCTTGATTAATCCACTATTCTTCCCATGTTTTCTTTTGTTATCCTAACGAGGGTTATTGTCTACTTTGATTCATCTAGATTAGTGAGCACCATCTTGTTTTAAGATCTCTCTAACTCAATACTTTAGAGGATTATGTACTAGTCCTCCTGGAATGCTCCCTAGATGCCTCCTACATCTTCTCCATATTTTATTTATATCTATCCTTGCATTCTTATCTCTATTTTAGTTTTCTTCTCTTTCTATTTGATTAAGTTCCATATTATTGGTCCCCTCAAATCCCATCTCAATCTCAAAAATGAAATCGCTAACCTTTATGTTATCTCCCTTGGCCATGATATTTTAGTTTTAGTTATCCTTAATCTCTATTTATATGTCCCTAAAAGATTTACTTGATTTGACTTAAAAATCACATTCCTTTATGATCTCCCCCCTTCCATAGTCACCCTTTAGGTGCCTACCCTAGAGTTTGTAATTAGAATTTCTCACCATTTTCATATTTCCCATATGCAATCAACTTCCTCATAAGTATTTATTATTACAACTCCCTCCTCATGCACCAATAATAGAGGCCCCAATAATGGAATCAAGTGTTCACATAAAACATATGCCAACACGAGTGAGTTTGTGCATGTATCCTCAATGTAATATAAAAAGATGAAATACCATTATATATATAGTAGATTATGGATTAAACCAATATAAATTATACACACATGCACCAACACATAATATCATATATTCTTATACTTCAATGGGTCATATAATATCTTCATACATTCACTTCTATTACAAAAAGTATAAATATCTACACTAAATACACTTAATCCTATTTATGTGTATTACATTGGTTTGACTATAATAACAACATTTGATATAGGTCCACATGTTCCTAGACTTGTCTTTGTATAGATGCACCCTTCTTTTGTACCACAAGGATTTAGATTGTGCCACATTGTTGCTCTATGATACTTTCCATACCCTTTGTTCTTGTCTATCACTAGTTACTAGTGGGAGAATGTGAATATTAGATGTAGATTATGACACCCTTGTAGGTTTTCACCATAAGACTCCATTACCTACCACCCTTTTAGGTTTTCAACCAAATAAGGATAAGATCAATCCACCCTTTTGGGTTCTCAATTTGATCCATGAAGTCCCTAGTTTGGCTCTAGTCCTACCAACAACCAAGATCTTGATCTTCTCCAACCAAATGAAAAAAAAAAAAAACATTTTATTTTGAAGGGGGTCTCTTGGAAGAAGTAACAATGTACAAACAACTTGAGATATATAATTCAATACTAAAGTTAGAAACATTTAGAAGGACAAAGAATTTTGGGTGGTTGGAGAGCATATTTTGTATTGTAAAATAGAAGTATAGAGAATAAATTATGGGACTAGACAACTATATATGTTTTATTTAGACAATTAGTGATACTAGAGGTGTTTTATGGGTGTGAAGTGTGGGTTGAAACATAGTAGAATTGAAATCTAGAGACAAATAGAGGGGTTTCTAAAGCACTTGATTAAAAACAAATTCAAAATAAGATCTTCAATTTCTTATAGGTTTGTCTAGGAAAAAACAAGTACCTTTTGTATTGGGGCAGATGCTATAATTTCTCTAAGATACTTGAGAATAAATAAATAGATAGATACAAAAAAATGGCGCACCAAAGAAGTTCTAAATAAGAGAAATAAAATATGCATGAAACATGAGAACACATTGATGAACAAATGAACTATTAAGTTGAATGCATAACCAAATAATAACAAAGCGATAAAGACATTTCTTATGGAAAAATTTATGTAGCTATGTGGGAAACAAAGTTAAGGTGAAATATTAAACATCTTTTTAAATTTAACTCTATAGGTGATCACCATCAAAGTGCCTCTAGGAGTAAACATCAATTGAAGTGTAAAGATTATTGTGGTTCAATTGAGGATTAATTCATGCCATCTTTAATGTGTACAAACATATGGAAGAAGCCAAACAAACACTGAGAAAAGAGGATATGTACCTTTTACACATTTAAAGCAATTAAATATAATGAAGTACAAAATATATAATGATATTTGAATTAGATATATACATTACTTTAACAATAGATCTATTACAAAAAATATTTATTTTTGTAAAAAAGAGAGAAGGTAAAAACAAAACCAAATCAATTACTTTATAAAATCACTATCCCATATATTGCCCTTCACATAATGAAATTAAAAATTTTCTAATCTATTATATTCTATTGAAAACAAGTGCCACATAGTGGCTAATACTTGCCTTTATAGTATTATTATAATTATTGTTTTCTAGGTTTTTTTTTTTAATTCAAGGGGTAAACGCTTTTGACTGGAGCTATGAACCAGATACAACCATTCAACAATACCACCCCAATGGGGTTTGAACCTTGGTGGCAAGAACGACAATGCCACCTATAAACCAACACACCATGCCAATACCAACAATTGTTTTCTAGGTTTGAACAAAAATAAATGTAAGTATTTTTTTATCGATAAATAGCTGCTAAGGGGTAGCGCCCTTTGTATTAATTGTAAAAAAAAAAATTATAGTGATATTTTAGTAGCATCCCATCCCCTTATAGTGACATTTCAAATCGACACCTTTCCAAGCAACCCTGCACAACCAATTTCTATGAAAATTTCAACCCAAACATCCTATACCTTTCTTAGCCCTAGTACATTCTACTACTATAGAGGCTCCCATGGTTACAAAATTGGGGCATAAAGATACATTGACTACTTTTGACAGAATTACATAAAAAAGAAAAAAATTGACACAAACCCAGCTTAGCTATCACCTTCCAGGACTAGTCTTCATCATCACTAGCTTCCCATATCTTTCACGTTGCAAGAGAATTTTCCACCACAAGAAATTCATTACCAAAAGCATGGTGAGTTGACACATTCACTATCTCCTCAGTGTCTCTATAATCATTTTCCACCCATTCCTCGCCTTTTCCCAAGCCCCAATCTTCATCATCCCTGACTTTGGCATCCATCACCAGCCCTTCCGAGTCCACGAAACCCTTCACCCATCCTACACTAGGAACTCGAGCAATACCAGCCACCCACATCAGAAAGGTAATGCTCCTTTCCATTTTCCCCCAACGCATCTCTAGCTCCTCCGACTTCAATGTGTGAACTACTGGAAATTTCTTCACCTCTGCCCCACGTCCCCACAACATGTAGTAGTTCTGAGGTAGTGGTGTGAGGAGGTTGTCATCCACATTATCTAAAGCCACATCAATTTCATCTAGGAAGGCATGCAAGAAAACCTTCTAGCACAATAGCTTCACCTTGGCCTTGCTTACCCACATATATAGTAGAATAGCCAAGAACATTTCCATGATGTCAGTATTGACCCTGTATCAGCGATGAGCTATCAAGAACTCATGCCCTAGCACTTTCTTCATAGCCTCTAGAACTGGAGGGTGGTCTGAGGCAAGAATGGCCTTTAGCCTTTTATTCATTACCTCCCCTCAAAAGGAAATTTGCTCCTTTGTAGAATCTAGGCATATCTGTGGGTCCATCGCTCTATTACTAACAACACTCCACAACCATAAAAGAAATGAGTCATCAACTGCCTCATTACCCTATTTATAATTTCCATCCATATTGTTGTCATGATGGGAAATTTATTCGCTCTTTGATTAATGTGTCATCCAACAATATTTTTCAGATTTTGCAATCTTCCTTAAGCACTTAAGCCAACCATTCATCATACTTTTCCATGTCGTCAAGTGAGTCATTGAAGGAAAAGGATGAATGCAGAGAGGGCATTCTAAACCAAAGTGTAGGGCATTAAGTATTTGAAGGCTAAATAGAATGTGGAATAGCATCATACAGGGAGGTAATTTGCAAAATTTGAGCTTGTTTCTATATTCTAGAACCATCAATATGAAAGGAAAAAATCTGATTGCATAGTTCATTACTTATTTGAAATGCAAAATGAAGCACAAGAATGTGAGAGAGAAGTGAAATTGCATCTTTTGAAACATTCAAATGCATTTAAAATTTTGACAATGTTTGAAAGAGAACATCAAAACATCAATCTATTTCACAAAAGAGTCTTCATAAGTGTCAAGTGTGCTCAAGATCAGTTCAAGACAACATCATTAGTAAATGGGATTGCAAAAAAATTTGTGTTGTTTCAGCATTTCTAATGATGGGGGTAGAATCAAGCTATGGTGGCCTATCTTGAATTGAGAAGTGAAGTGCATTCTGAAGTTTCAAGTGATTTCAATAAAGGACAAATATCTTGATAGTGGTATGTACACAATGCAATCAAAAGATACATTAAGAGGCTTCAAATGTAGGAAAATGGTGATGTTTCAAGCTCAAATACAGGTGGAAAGTGAGCCTAATTGGACTCTCATGGCAGTGGCCTAAGAGCGAAATTTCTTTTACAAATGAAGATACCCCATTTATGGAATTATACATAATATAGAAAGAGACTAACTATGACTCGAACACATGTCGATAGTGGAGCTACATGAATGAAGTTAATGGGTTTGTAAACACTGAAATGAGGTGACAATTGCATACACATGTTCAGTGGAAAACATGAGAAAATATAAATACATAGAAACCCTAGCTAAAGCTCTCATGATCACGGCCTTAGAGAGTCTCTCCATTCAAGAACCAAACTTGCGCTTAGGGTTCTACCATTAAAATTTATGCACAAAGATAAATAACAAAGGGTTGAACCCTTAACAACAAAGAGTGCTTTCAAAATGATGAAATCAAAGCTACAGGCCTATGGCCAAGAAGGGTTTTGAAAACCCAGAAAATGAAAACTTCCACTCAAAAATGTTTTCATTTGACAAAGAAATCATTTTCATATCATGGGTCGAGCCTTATCAATTTTTCATTTGACAAAAGGAAGGAGAACACATAGTGGGGCCGCAACTTGTGCAATGGCCTTCAAAATTTTCCTCACATAATTCATGTTTTTTGCAAAGAAAGCTTGAATAAAGCTTTATTTAAGAGGAAAATGCAAGGGAATAAGAGAGAAATGGAGACTTACCCTTCATATATATGTAGAAGAGCCTCACAAGCCCGCAACTAAGCCATCACAAGTAGCTCCAACAAATCCTCCACAAAATTCTTCAAGCAAGTCTCATGGTAGCCTCACCACAGTGGCAAGAGATGTCAACACAACCAAGGAAAAAAAATGCATCAAATGTAATTATAGCCGAGGCCTTTTAAGGCCTTATTTCTCATCAAAAGATCCAAGGAAAGCATAAAAAAAAATTTAGAGACATAACACCAAATGTGGAGGACCGAATGCACTGAAGAATCGAAGGAGAGGTCAAATGAATGGAAGCCCAAAGATGAAACCCTAATTTTTCCATCCCAATGCACAGGCAGGGTTTTCCCTTCTCCAAAAGTCCACAACGCAAATGATGGTTAAAATGAGCATTTTGAATCCCTTTTTGTGTATTAGGTTTTTCCCCATAAAATTGGCCTATATGATTTTTATCACATTGATTTTATTTTTCAGTGCTTTACCTTGTTGAGATCTCATGTGCCTAGGCCGACATAAGCCTATGGCTTATAAAAAATTTATTTTATTTTTGTAGAAAATCAAACACATAACATGCTCATGGTCCCTTCTAGGGTATCCCCCTTTCTTTCCTTAGAAATTTCATGACAAGCTGCTTTGGAGCCAAGCGATGACCTTAGGTCATTTTTTGTTTTTGCCCAAGTAAAGAATGATAAATATATTTTTATGATTTTTTATATAAAAATCAACCATGTAAAAGAGCATTCAAGAGAAAAAATCCTAGCTTTTTTTCCACAATGATGACACCAAACCCTAATTTGTACTTCGACTTAACTTCCCAACATTCAATTACTCTATTGTACATGTCACCCAATGAGTGAAACTTGCATAGTAATATGTGGAGGGAATTGAAACCTACATCATCACCACTCGGATCTACTTGCTTCATATATCCACATGTTCAAAAATTAATGTTGCATCCTATATATGGAAAAATCAGCATACAACAAGACACTAATTATTAGGATAGGTTGCAATCAAATCAAAATGATTATTTTCATGGAACTATCCTCTTGACACAAGAAAATCAAGAAATTTTTCAAACAAATCTTGAAAAATAGTTACAAGAGGTGGATGTTACAAAGATGACCACTATAAACAGAAAAACAATATGCAGCGATAATTTGACTTCAATAATCCTAAAAGCTCTTAGTTGGTGCAAAAGGTCTAGCCCTAAGAGGGGTAGCAAAAATAGCTTTGCGGCAAATCCGTGGTATGATGAAGAATGCAAGGCAGAGAAAAAAATAGCCAAATCTGAGGGAAATAAAAAGGAGTATGAAAATATTATGAGACTGAAAAAAGAAGTTTACATGCAAACAAGGTGGAAATATCTGATTTTCATGGGTAGGCACAATTCGAGAGGGTTCTGGAAAGAATTACAAAAAAAAAAATAGTCAAAGAGAACAATATCACAGAATTACAATTGTTGGAATATGCAAAGCTGTTATATGAGAGGGTGCAAGACAAAGATGTTCCTCCTATGATTAACTCGAGGGCTAAACTCTTCTCCACAAAAGACATCAAAGAAGGAGTTAAAAGGTTTGCGGTGGGAAAAGCGTGTGACATAGATGGCCTACAATCGGAATATTTAAAATGGGGTGTGGATGCCCTCACACCGCACATCAAAAGAATATTCAATAGGGTTATCCAGTATGGTTTTCCAGAAAATTGGATGACCAGTGTTGTCATCCCCTTGTACAAAAGTGGGGATATCAACAACCCCTCAAATTACTGCACTATAATGATCAACCCGCTCTTTGGAAAACTTTTTGGGAGCATGGTGGAGCGTCAGATTAGTAGTTGGGAAAAAAAAGAGGGAAAGAGGGAAAAAGGTCAAGCGAGCTTTAGACCAAAGCACTCTACCATTGACCACTGCATTACTCTTAGACACTTGATTGAAAAAGTTTGGGATAGACAAGGTGGTGAGGTCTTTTGTTGCTTCGTAGACTTCAAGAAAGCGTTTGACACGGTTCCTAGAAGCAAGCTATGGTCTAGAATGGAAGAGTTGGGAATCTCAAAAAAGCATAGGGTTGATGTTCATAGATTATATGATCAAGTTCAAGCTAAAATCAGAACTAAACAGGGAATGTCAGAATGTTTTGGAAGTGACATTGGCGTCAAATAGGGCTGCCCTCTCTCACCTACTTTAGTTGGGTTGTATATTGACAAATTAGAGGAATGGTTAGACAATTTTGGTGGGGGGGGAGTTGAATTGACCAATTATGTTATAAAATTGCTTCTATATGCTGATGATCTTGTTCTAATGGCAAAAACAATGCAGGATTTGAGGGATCACTTGAAAGTTCTTGAGTTATTTTGTCAAGAGGTTGGGATGCAGGTGAACACCAACAAAACTAAGGTTATGATATTTACCTTGAAGAGAAAGAAGGAAGTTACATAATTTGTCTTTGAAGGCAGTCCCTTACAAGTGGTTAGTGATTATAAGTACCTTGGCCTTGATTTTCACTATAAACTTAGTTGGGAGACTTGTAGAGCAAAAAGGATCCAAGGTGGATGGAAAGCTTTATACTCTTTGCAAAACAGATGTAGGAGTGTTGAATTATGGGATTGGAAAACTAAGAAAACTCTCTTTGGGTTGTTAGTGGTGTCAGTGGTTCTTTATGGTTGTGAAGTTTTGGGTGGCAGTACTTCAGCAATGAAATGGAGACAAATTGAAAGGTTGCAAAAACATCTAATCACAATTAGCCTCAAAATAAAATCGTCTGTTCCCTATGAGATTGTCTTAGCTGAAGCTGGAGCCCTACCTATGGAGGCATCGGCTATGATTCATTTGCTAAGTTATCTAAAAAGGCTAGAGAACATGGAGTTGTCTCGTTGGCCCAAAATGGCAGCAGGAGAGATGTTAAGTAGAAGGAAGAGCACATGGATGAAGCAAAATAACAAGTGGTTGAGTAAATGGGATATCAACATAAATAGCTACCCAAATAACATTAAGGCAATCAAAATGTATGTGCAACAAAAAGTTAAAAAAAACATGTGGGAAAGAGAATTATCAAGGAAAAGAGAATATTACATCAAACACTTTAATCCCTCATATGACCACTCTCAAAAGAACTATATAGGAGCGGATATAAAATGGAAAGCCAAAATGCTAATTGCTTAGCTAAGGACTAGTTCACACCAGCTGAGGTGTGAAACGGGTAGGTGGTCGACACCTAAAGAAGAATGGGTGGATAGGATATGTAGGTTTTGTACTTTAAAGCATGTTGAGACGGAATGGAATTACATCATGGAATGTCCATCTTATACGGATATTCGGGTCAATTATTTTGAGATTCTAAATGTGGACACTCTAAACAATCTGTTTGAGGCAAAGAAAATATCAAAAAGTGTTGATTACTTGATAAAAATACATAGCAGAAGATCCAAGATCCAAAAATAAAGGGAGATCAAGTAATTGTTGGGCAGTGGTTTTTGTTTCGGGCTGCTATTGTGTTCATTTCTATTACTGATCTGTGGGTCCCATAGGCTGTTTGGCCTTGTGGACGTTATTAAAAATCTTCATTCATTCATCATTCACCAATTCAATACCTTCTTCAATACGTGGCTTAGCTTTCATCCATCAAACCCCAACCATGCTAAGACTTAACCTCGTATCATTCAATTTTATATCACATTGTCGCCCAATGTGTACACCACAATGCTTGAGCTGTTTTATATAACCACGTGTCCATAAACCTAGTGTTGTGTCCTTTCTGTTGTCACCTTTTCCAGACTATCCACTAATTCATTCCCTTCCCTATACACATGGATTAGCTTGTATGCTTCAAACCCCTCTAGCAATTCTTGCCTTAGCCATTGTCTGACTTTCCAGTTTGGAAAATTGTTGATTCTAATGGTATTAATCGTTATGAGGGAATTGCGCTCAAGGTGGATATGCTTGGAACCTATTTTGCATCCCAACTGAAGACCAATCCAAGCTACCAATGTTGTTTGTACTAATGCCTAGCTTGACCAATCTCTTTGCTAGGACCTTCCCATGCTCATCACGTACAACACAACCAATACCACTTAGACTCGAGTTGCCCCTCAAGGCACCATCAAAGTTGATCTTGAGCCATCCAGGTTCTGGCACTTCCCACCTCACCTCCTTTCTTTTTGTCGATCCATATATCCCATCTCCACACATGGGTGGGATCTTGAAGCCAGTAAACACTTTTACGATCTTATCACCCCAATTCGTGAATATTCTCTTTTTGTTGATTTTGTTACACAACACCTCATTGAACAGCTCCACAATGTGACCTTCAATTTTTCCATAGAGCCTCTCAATTTCTAATTCCTTGTCTTGAAAAATTATCCTATTTTGTTCTTTTCATAACTCCCAAATGATAGTGGATGGGATAACACACCAGAGGCTACCAAAAACAAACTTCTTGTGCTTTTGCGGCCACATATTAAACTAGGCTTCTAAATCTAGGGGGGTTGGGCATTGGAGGTCCACCTTTCTCATGAAGAATTTCCAGCATGCATCTGTGTATGAACAAGTCAGGAGGATGTGATCGGTTGTTTCATTGTTGCATTTGTAGAGTACACACCGCCCTGGTCCTTGCACACCAAAATTTTCCAACCAATCCATCATGAGAATCTGCTTTTGAAGCGCTAACCAAGTGAAGACCCCTACCTTTGGAAGGTAGTATTAATTCTAGATCAATTTGTTTGGCTAGTTTTGTTTAGCAATCACCTCTTCCTTCACTTTATAGCCAAATTTGACTTTGTAGGAGCCTATGGTTGACCCACACCATTTGATGATGTACATTTGATCAGAGGGGGAAAAGGTTCTATCTCTTAGGATTTTGGTGAGTTCCACCTTCTGCTCTTAGGGTGCATTAATTTCCTATAATGAGCACCATTCCCAAACCGCCACACCATTTTGTAGAATTTTTGTGCCATAGTTGCAAACCTTACTGCCCCAAGCCCTGAGGGTTTCATTTATGATGTCCTCGAGGTTAGGGTGATTGGAAATTGGCTCCCACCCACCCCATCAATTGCTCCAAAAAGAGGCACTTTTCCCATTCCTGACTTCCCAAGTGACATGCTTTGAGATAATGTCCCTACACTCCAAAATATAGTTCTAGATTCCAGAGCCTCTAAGGGGGTCCATCATGGTTAGAATCTGTGTAGCCTCGTCTGAGTCAAGATACTTCCTTTTGAGGATTCTAACCCATTTCTTCTCACCTTTGGTATATAAATTCCACACTAGTTTTCCCCCCATAGCTAAGTTCATTGTAGCTAGTTGTCTGATACCAGTCGCACCAACCTCCTTTGGGGAGTAGGTTTTATCTCGTGTGACCAAAGGAAATTTTTGTTGATCGTTAGAGCCACTCTAGAAGAATCTACTAAGAATTTTATTGAGGTCCTCTTCCACCGCCTTTGGGATTTTTAAGAATTCCATGGAGTATGTTGGGATGGTTGATAAGACTGCTTTCATCACCAAAAGTCTACCCACAGAGGATAACCACTTTCCCTTCCATGTTCCCATATTGTTCTTGTAACTATTGAATAAGATCTCCTAGTAGCACTTCCTGTTAATCCCTACAAATAGAGGTGTACCCAAAAATGCCTAGGGAAGTTCACCATCCACAAATTCAATATTCTTGCCAAGTCTTTCTATATACTAGGCTGAGTGTTTAGAAAAAAGATCTTTGACTTCCTCTAGTTGATACCCTTCCTAGACACCAAGCAATAACCATCCAAGAACATCTTTATGACCCTAGCTTCCTTCCTACATGTGGTGTCAAAGAAGATGGTGTCATCAACAAATTGTTGGTGGGTACTATGGTCCAACCCGTTAGCAACCGATACACCCTGCCACTTGCTCGCCCTCCTTAGTGCATTAATCCCCTTGCCCAAAGCCTCATCTATGATGATAAATAGAAAGGGAGATAGAGGGTCTCCTTGTCTCAAACCCTTTGAGGAGGCAAAGAAACCATGTACCACACCATTTACTAGGACTGAGAATTTAGGTGTGGAAAAGCAACTTCTAACCCAATTGATCCAACCTTGACCAAAACCAATCTTTTCAAGCACTTCCACCAAGAGTTGGCTATCCACCAAGTCATAGGCTTTGAAAATGTCAAGTTTGAGTACCATGCAAGTCTCCCTTTCTTTCCTTGTTGATTATATGGTCTCATGTGCTATTATGATTCCTTCCACTATTGATCTCCCAAGTGTGAATCCGCTTTGTTCTTTTGAGATAATTGTCTTTATGGCTTCCTTGAGCCTGTTGGCAATGATCTTGGTCACAATCTTGTAGACCTTGTTGCAAAGAGCTATCAACCTAAATTCACTCATTTATTGAGGGTCCTTCTTCTTAGGTACCAAGGCTAGGAAGGTGTGATTAATGGATCCAAACATGGTCATCTTTCTCCTTGACTCCTCCATAACCAATGTGAGGTCATCTCCAACAATTTCCCAAAACTTTTGAAAAAAACTAGCCAAAAAACCATCTAGCCTTGGCGCTTTGTCTAGGTTTAGTTGAAATGTGGTAGCCATGACTTCTTCCTTCCCAATACCTTGGAATAAGCTCTCGTTCTATTCTACATTGATTAGTGTTAAGATGGACTCCAGTAGCTTGTCCTGAACATTCCTATGCATCGATGCATCCTTATTTAGTATTGCCTCAAAGAATCCCACAGCTTCTGCATTAACCTCCTCCATGGACTGTACCATTACACCATCCTATCTTCTTATTTATGTGATTTTTTTCTACTTCAATTGGCCACAACTATTCTATGAAAGAATTTAGTGTAATTGTCTCCTTCCTTCAACCAGGTTTCCCTTGATTTTTGCCTCTAATAACATTCTTCCCTTTTCAATATTTCTACCAATTCTTCCTTTAGGGATTTTTCCATTTCAAACTCCACTTCCCCCATCCCATGCCTTATGATGTGCTCATTTAAGGGTGCAAGGTTTTGTTCTGGTTTTTCCTTTTCATGGAAGATGTTCTTGAAATTTGTTTTGTTCCATTCTTTCAATGTAGCTTTGACATATCCAAATTTCTTGCTAAATTTGAATAGATTGGAATGATTCTCAATCTGAACTTCTTTCCACCAACTTGACACCAATTCTGGGAGTTTTTCATCTTGTAGGAACATGTTCTCAAACTTGAAGGGGTTACCTCTTGGGGGCTAATTTAGAAAAATTATTAATTGTACTAGAAAGTGGTCTGAACCCATGAATGGAAAGATTGTTGCTTCAGGAAAATTTGCTTGTCCTTCCCACTCACTGAATAGCATAAATATGTCTAATCATTCTGCAATGTTAGTGAATCCCTTCCTCCTATTCGACCATGTGAATACCCCATTCTTGGCTTGTACATCCTTTAGTTGATCGATGTCTATGAAGTCTTGAAAATCTTGTTGGACATTTGTGATCCTCATTAAATTGCCCTTCTTCTCTTCATTCTTTAGAGTTGAATTCAAGTCCACTACTATGATTCCCCTTTCACCATTAATATTTTCCAATCTATTGGTGATTTGTTGCCATAAATTCCTCTTATCGATTGTGAATATCAGCCCATGCACATTGATGAGAAAAAAGTGCTCATTCCTCTATAGTGTTTTGCCTCTTATCATAATCTAATTCTTGTCCTCCCTAATTACTTCCCAATCTATTGACAAGGGATTTTATATGATGCCTATACCCCCCAAGGCTCCTTCATCTTCAATAATGTTCCCTTCCATTGCCACCAATAGCTTAGCCTTTTTTCACTTTCCTCTCTACTCAATTTTATTTATTGCAACAAGAAAATGTCTGCTCTGGATTGGTCAATTTGGTGTTTGACCAAACACCATTTGTTAGGGGTAGTAATGCCCCTAAAATTCCAAGTTATGGCCTTCATCGCCCCTAGGGAAGGATTACATCCTTCCTAGACCTTAGTTTCATTTGTCTAGCTACATTAGCTACAATCTTCAACTTTGCTTTGTTTGTCTTTGGTCTGTGTTTGCCATTCTTCTTTATGTTCAATTTATTCAACTTTGATTTAGTTTTCTCCAACATTATTTCCTCCAACAATTCCCCTTCCACATCCTCCTCTGCCTCTTCATCCTCATACTCTAGCACCGCATCACTCTCTTCCATTCTTGGAAGGGAAGCATCAAGTTCTGGGTCTTTTGGTTCATCCACTACTTCTTGCATTTCCTCTTCCCCATCTTCCTTTTCCCACCCATAAGGTTTTTGCACCCTTTCCAATTCATCTACCTCTCCATCCCACACAATTTATTGTGGGAAGAAAAACACCAAATTATCTACTAGATTGAGAGAGTATTGTAGCTCTAGTTCCCAGGTCTCCTTCTCACCACAAATCTCTATTATTGTGGGGCCGATGGTTTGGTCTTCTGTGTGTGGCCCCCAACAACAATTGGATTTTACTTCATTTTTATGTCCACAATTGGATCCCCCTCCTCTCGGGTTCTAATCTTCATGGCCTTCGCCTAAGAAGAACCCCATTCATATTCATTGGCCTTACCTACCTTCACAGTTATCCTACACTGCAGATGTCCATGATCCTTTGATTTACAGGTGGGACACAATTTCATCTGATCTTCCCTCATCACACTTTGAATCCATGGACCTTCCCTTGCACAGAGCTCAATTTCCTTGGACAAAATCTGATTTTGAGTCAACCCAAGGTAGAGTCTGGAATATGTTCCTAGACACCTATCTTCAACCTTTTTGTCCATTTATCATGAGTGTACCCAAGCTTCTCCCAATTTCTTTAAGAGTGTCATCTTCCTAGTATTCTTCCAAGAGGCTGCAAAGGAAAACCCAAATTGGCCCCTCCTCAATTCTATGCTTCTAGGGGTCAAAATTGGGACGCCAATCAATTAGATGCATCCCAACACTATCAAGGTAGTGCGGGCCAGTACATAGAGCATTCCACTTTTCCACTTTGGAGGGAAACTCTAAAAGAAAATATGCATTGGGTAAGGCTCTAATCTGGATTTGGTTTCCCCATTTTCCCTAACACCAATTCTTTATACTTCCTATATCACACTTGCCACCCCCATTTGGCTATCACCCTAGTTTCCTTTAGCCTTTCTATTGATTTTCCAATTCTATCTTTGCACAAAGTTACCAAATACTTTGATAAACTAGGGTTTGGGGACATACCTATGAAATCTCCATACTTGTGAGATGGTCCTTCATTGATCACTTCCTTCTACTTTCCTTTCCAGGGTCTGGATGAGTGATCTCGCTCCCCATGCTCCACACTAGCATCCTTTTTGCTTCACCATCTATAGGAAGTGTCTGCCCTCAGGTCTTTATTTTCCCAAAGCCACCCACGTCGACCATTTGTGGATCTATTTCACTTTAGTGTCGTTTGGCTACTACGTCTTTTCCATTGATCCTCCCACGTTCAATCCGACCATGTTGCCCACCATTGGGGACTCCATGTATGCGGTTGCATCCAAGGGAGTCCTCTTTGTCTACCCCGACCTTTCTGACCATAGCGCAACCACTACCCTTGGCTTTCTACTCTTTCGCATGCATTGGATTGATATTTTGAATGGCATTTGTCTACCCATCTTCCACCTTCATACACCCACTACAAAGTGTGGTTTATTTCATTTGCACGCCTTCCCGCAACTAACTCCTCCCTTGAGCGTCTGTCCTCTTCAATGTCACCCCAAGCCTTCCTGCCCAAGCCACCTACATTTTTTCAGTCTTTGTCACTCATTTTCGCTCCAATATTTTGTTATCAACTCTTTTTTTTAAAGTATGATATTAACAATATGAGCCTTTAATAAATGTAAGTTTTATTAATGAGAATAAAAATAAATGCAAGTTTTGTTAATTATAGTGTTTTAGTATTGCTAATTACTTCTTTGCATGATCTAACCCTAATCCTAACTCACACCCTAACTCTAACTCTATCCCTAACCCTTACCCTAACCCTAACCCTAACAATAAATTCTAAACCATTGTCCTAATCTTAGACCTATCTCTAACCCTAACCATGGTTGTGACACTATGCATAACTATAAACCTAACTTTAAACATTGAATTATTAACCATAATCATAACCTTAACCTTTCCCTCGTCGTAACCATAAACTATAATCCTAATCCTAACCCTAACTACATCACAAATTGTAACCAAAAACCCTAATCCTAAACTATAAATCTTAATCTAACCCTAATCCTAATCCCAGTTCTCATAATCTTAACCCTAACTCAAACCAAAATATAAAATAGAAATATTTAAATATCTAACCTAAAAATATTAAATCCTTCTAAAAATTGATTTTATTAATTTAATTTAAATATTGAAATGTTCATATCTTTAATATAAATTAATGTTATGCATTTTGATAAAAAATAAATTTTAGTTTCTAAATTTTTAATTTGAATAATAACAAATCAAGAAAATTGATGACAAAAATATAATACTATAATATATTATTATAATTTAATATAACCAATTAAAATATATATTAAATCTAATTATATTAAATTATTATAATATAATAATATTACATTATTATTAGTATTAGTATTATTTTATATATGAAAAAATTCTTAATGTATTTATATTATTAATATTAAAAATATTATATTAATATTATATTATTACTATTAGTTTTTATATTTACAATAATATTTTTATATTAAATTATTATTATTATTTTATTATTAGTATTAATATTATAATATTATAATTAATAAAATATTATTATTCTTTTATTATTAGTACTTGCCTTAGGCATAGTACTATTGTAATGACTGACTTTTTTTTAGTTAACTAGTTATTAATAATTTAGTTTTCAACCAATCAAAAATAATATTTAAACAAAAATTAAAATAAAATTCAATTTGGTAAAGTCAACTTGTAAAATATTTAACTTTACAAATTATAAAAAAATATTTTTTGTGCATTTGATTGGTTTAAAAAGATATGTGTGTTATTGGCGAATAAAACAAATTAAATATTTTTTTAAAGAATGATTTTTCATTTTTTGCTTTATAAAATCATTTCATTAAATCTTTCTAATTAAATAAATGTTACTTATTTTGACTTTTTTTAGAATAATTTTTTTATGTATGTAATTGTTATTTTTTTATTAAAGAAAATCTTACAAAAATCAATTAACTATTTTATAGAGATTTGAATTCACTATATATATATATATATATATGTTCTTATGTTTTTATGGTATAATTTGATTATATTATTATAGGTAATAATTTGTAGGTAAATAAATTAACCTATATTATGTAGGTAATATATTAATTTATATTATATGTAATATTAATTTTTATTTTTTTGGTCGATAAACACTGCAAGGGGCAGTACCCATATATTGATTTCAAAAAATTTATAGTAGAGATAGTATGAGGATCTGGCAGGTCTTTTCTGTAATAATGACCTCCAGATCATCTTGTTTGAAGTTCACATTTACATGCCAAAAAATGGTTGCCCAAATAGTAGCAGGCAAACCATCAAACCCAAAAAAACCATGGTAAAAACCCCACACCCGGGACTGGCACCTAGTCTAAAGGTTCAAAACTATGAAAAAATCTTTATACTGCAAAAGTAATCAAAAACCCATACTGAAGAGGTCCAGACCTCAGATACCTTCCTCTGCATCAACGACTTCATAGTGTTTTAGGTATGCCTTGCAGTTGGTGATTGTGAGGCAGTCCGGGCCACACTTCCTATGAAGCCGGGGCTTTCGCTTTCTCTTCTGGGTCCCGCTGGTCATTCTCCAACCACTCCTCGCCATCGCCCAAGTCCCATTCTTGAACGTCATCAGTGTCGAAATCGTCCTCCAGTTCTTCATCCTCAACATACCTACTGAACCAACCCTTTGGCAGATTTGTTGTCAGCTTTGCCGCCTTGAGAAGGAAAAAGATGCTCCTGTATCTTTCTGCCCATAGTTTCTCAAAGCCTTCAGGGTTTATGATGCGAATCAACGAAAATTTCATGACCTCACGGCCCCTCACACACAACATATAATAGTTTGTGGCATGGGAATATTCCTGTCCTCATCCACATTATCCAGCACCGCGTCAATCTCACCCAGCCAAGTATGAACAAACATCATTTGGGTCAATTTCTTACCTAAAGCTTTGGATACGCCCATATGAAGAAGAACTGCTAGGAACATTGCTGGAACTTCTGTGTTGGCACGCACTCTGTGGTATGCATTCAAGAATTTTGGACCCAACACGCGCTTAGTAGCCACCAGAATGAGTGGATGAGAGGAGTGAAGGAGGCCCTACAGCCGCTTATCCGTGACTTCCCCGCGAAAAGCTTACATTTGCTTGGTTGTTTCTAGGGACAATGGCATCTCCATGACTGTCTTTCTCTTTTTTCCACATTCCAAAAGCCTCTATTCAATGTTCGTTTGGATCCTTTGTGGTATGGAGGTAGCTATTAGTGATTTTAAACCAACTTGCATTCTGGCGAATAAACACTGATGTACCTGGCGCCACCACCGAACGAGTCAAATGTTACTTCAGAAATGAGGCGTACTCAACACCTGAGTGTGAATTGATTGTGAAAGCCGACGCCCATATGAAATAATAATTTTCCTTTTTGATCTTTTTAGAAAATGATTGCAGCTACATCATAATACTTGACGGGGATGACGTAGAGGCGACATCACCAACCATAATTTGAGGGCCGCCAAAGTAACATCCGGTGCCGAAATGTTATCCTAGTCATTAGTCCTTCTATTTCCTAGCTGGTCAGGGACACAACGTCCTTAGCCAACACATCTGCCTCGGTGTTACCTTCTCTATAAATGTGGCTAACTTTGAAGGCTGTAAAGCCAACAGCCATGTCTTTTATCTGTTGAAGCAAATGATTTAGTTTCCAATTTGGTGTGGAACCTTTACATATGGCATTGATCGTAATGAGGGTGTCACCTTCCAGATGGATTTGGTTAAATAATAACTCACGACCTAGCTGCAAACCAATTGTTGCTGCTATGAATTCTTCCTCATTGTTTGTGCATTTGTCCAAGGAGACCGATCTCACTGCTAGCACTTTGCCCTCAAAGTTTCACGCTACACACCCGGCCCCACCCGGGCCAGGATTGCCTTGAGCAGCGCCATCAAAATTGATTTTTAGCCAGCCAGGATCCGGGGCTTGCCACTTAGTTGTCTCTCTTGCTGCTTTTTTGGATTGAAGGGAGTTGTGCCCACATATGGATGGGGGTTTAAGGCTCGGGAAATGTTTGATCAAAGAGTCATCCTAGCTAGTGAAGATTTTGTTTTTGCCTTCTTTGTGCCTAGCAGTCTCATTCACCAGTTCTACTATTGCTCTTTCAATCTCGTCCCATAATCTGTCTTTGTTCAGTTCCTGACCTTGAAAAATTATCCTGTTCCTTTCCTTCCATAGTTCCCAAATTACTAATGAAGGGGTTATTTGCCAAATGTTGTTGAACACTGTTTTGCTACTCTTTTGAGGCCACATTTTGAACCAATTTGCAAGATCAAAAGGAATTGGGCTCTGAAAGTTGAGCTTATTTCTTAAACGGTTCCAACATTCTGTCGCGTATGGATAGGATAGCAACAGGTGGTATGCAGATTCCTAGTGGTTTTTGCAGAGGCTACATCTTCTCGGGCCTTGTATCCCAAAATTGGCCAATCTGTCCTTTGTGAGAATCCGTTTTTGAACCGCCAGCCATGCAAAAACTCCTGCCTTAGGCAGACAGTTATTTCCTCATAATAGCTTACTTGGCCAATCCTGATGTGCAACCGCTAGTTCTTTGGCCTTGTAACCTAACTTTACTTTGTAGGCACCATCAAACGAACCACACTACCTAATCTGATCTTTCCCATTAGATGGGATAAAAAACCTGTCTTTGAGGATTTTGGACAACGTTTCCTTCTGAGATTGAGGGGCATTAAGGTTTTGAAGATCATTCCAAGCCCAGCTTAAACTTCCAGTGTTATTGATTTTCATACCATAATTGGCCACCTTGTTACCCCATAATCTGATTGTTTCTTCTTTTATCTCTTCCAGACCCTGTGTGTCACATATTGGAGCTTTCCCACCCCAAGAATCATGCCAGAAGGAGGCACTCTGTCCATCCTGAATTTCCCATGTGTGACATGGTCAAATATAATGTCCCTACATTCTAGAATGAAATTCCATATAGCAGAGCCTCTCGGGGGATTAGAAACTGTGAGGATTCTATTTGGATCCTCTGAGTCAAGATACTTCCTAGTCAAAATTCTAACCCATTTCTGGTTTCCTTTAGTATGGATGTCCCAAACCAATTTGGCACCCATGGCCTGATTCATGAGGGAAAGTTGGCATAAACCAGCTCCACCAGCCTTCTTGGGGAGACAGATCTTATCCCAAGCTAACAAAGGGAGTTTATTTTTCTCCCCCACACCGCTCCAAAAGAATCTCCTAAAGATTTGTGTGAGTGTATCTTCATAAGCTTTAGGAAGTTTGAGACAAGACATCGAATAGAAATGTATTGTTGACAAAACCGATTTAACTAACAAGAGTCTTCCTACTGATGAGAGCCATTTACCTTTCCAAGTGCTCAACTTGTTCTTGCAACTACTAATTAGTTTGTCCCAATAACAATTTTTATTGATGCCTGTAAACAATGGAATCCCCAAATAGCGTCCTCAAAGGGTGGCAATTTTTAGATTTAGGATTTTTGCAATGTCCTTTTGTAGGCTTGGTTGAGTATTCAGGAAAAAAATCTTTGATTTGTCCCAGTTGATGTTTTTCCCTGATGCTTTGCAATAGGAATCCAATTTTTTTTATCACTCTTACTTCCCTCCTACTTGCTTCCCCCATTAGGACTGTGTCATCTACAAACTGTAGATGGGTTGAAGGTTCTAATCCATTTGCTACATGTATTCCTTTCCATTTTCCTTCTACTCTTAACCTTTGGATCCCTCTCCCTAGCACTTTTGCCAATATTATGAACAGAAACGGGGATAATGGATCTCCCTGCCTTAGACCCCGAGATGAGGAGAATAAACCATTTGATGTGCCATTGACCAGAACCGAGAAATTTGGAGTGGAGATGCAATTGTTGACCCAATTTACGCAATTTGGGCTAAAACCAAATCTGCCTAATACTTCCAAAAGAAAACTCCTATCTACCATATCGTATGCCTTGAGAATGTCTAGTTTGAGTAGCATACAAGCCTCCCTGCTTTTTATGGTTGTGTGGATTGTTTCATGTGCTATGATGATTCCTTCCACTATGGATCTGACATGAGCGAAGCCACTTTGTTCCTTAGAGATAATGTCCTTGAGCACCCTCTTGAGTCTATTAGCAATTATCTTTGTTACCACTTTATACACTATATTACACAGGGCTATAGGCCTAAAATCACTCATTGATTGAGGAACTTTCTTTTTTGGGATTAATGCCAGGAATGTATGATTTATAGCCCCTAGCATTGTCATCTTCCTTCTGTATTTTTCCACAGTTGATCCAAGATCTTCTCCAACTATATCCCAAAAGTGTTGGAAGAAGCCCACAGGGAAACCATCTGGACCTGGTGCCTTGTCTGGGTTCATTTGAAATATAGCTTCCTTGACCTTAGCTAGGGGAATTTTTTGAAAGAGCTTTTTTTTGGGATTCTGTAATGATGGATGGGATTGCCTCTAGAAGATGATCCCTGATACTCCTATTAACTAGAGTCTCTTTGTTCAGTAGGGAATCAAAGAAAGTAACTGCCTCCTTGTTAACTTACAAAGTTGATTGGGCTATATCACCATTGGATTTTTTGATTTCTATAATCCTCTTTCTGTTGTTATTTTCAATTGTTGATTTGTGGAAGAATTTGGTGTTTCTGTCCCCTTCATTGAGCCATACTTCCCTTGATTTTTGGCGCCAATAACATTCTTCTCTTAAGAATTTCAGCCAGTTCTCCTTTCAAAATTTTTTCATTCTCAAAATCTACAACATCCATGCCTCTATCAATTACATGCTCATTGAGAGCTCGAATATCTTGTTCTATTCTGGCTTTCTCCTAGAAGATGTTTTTGAAGTGGCATTTATTCCACTCTTTCAACTTCATCTTTATGTAACTCAACTTTTTACTTATCTTGAGAAGGTCTGTTACCCCATTGAAATTTACTTCATTCCACCAAATCTTAACTAGATCTGGAAGGTTGGAATCTCTTAGCCACATGTATTCAAATTTGAAAGGGCTCCCCTTTGGAGCTTCCATCGGGCCAAAGGAAAGTTGGAATGGGAAATGGTTTGAACCAATGAAGGGGAGGATCAGTGCCTCATGTGATCCCTCTAGCTCCCCCCAGTCCCCCCATAGTAGGAATCTGTCAAGCCTTTTAGCAATATTAGTGAAACCTTTCCTTCTATTGGACTAGGTACATATTCCATTTCTTGCCTGTATATCCAAGAGGGCGTTATTGTCCAAGAACTCTTGAAAGTCTCTTTGAACAGCCGTGGTCCTTCCTGGCCCCCACTGTTTTTATGTGTTGTTTAACGTGGCATTGAAATCCCCTTCTATAATTCCTATCTCTTCTTTCTTGCCTTCTATTATTCTAGCAATACTGTCCCAAAGTCTCTTTTTTCCGTCTGTGGAGACTGGGCCATAAACATTGATGTGGAATAAAGAAAGGTTTCTTATGATGTCTTTAAGTCTAATTGTTTGCCAGTTCTTAGATTCTGCCTCTACTGCTCCTATCATTGTGAAGGGATTCCATATAACCCCCAAACCCCCAGAAGCCCCTGAGGCCTCAAGAAGTTGACCATTCCATTATTTCCATCTGTCCAACCTCATGCTGCCTTCTTCCTTACTCCACTTCGTTTCTTGTAATAGCACCACATCTGCATTTGATTGGTCAATTTGGCGCTTGACCATGCGCCATTTGTCAGGGGCATTAATGCCCCTGACATTCCAGGTAATGATCCTCATTCTACCGAGGGAAGGATTCCCTCCTTCCTTAGTGTCAGTTTCTTTTGCCCACAAGCGTTGCTAGCCAAAAATAAGTTAGCCTTGTTGGTTTTCCTTCCCCTGTTCATTTTTATTTTAATGTTAGGGTATTTCAATTTTGATTATGACTGTTGCAACTTTCTTGGTTCTGGTAGTTCTCCTTCTTCCGCCTCCTCCCATAGCTCGTCTGCCTCATCTGTTAAAAGGTCCTCTTCCTCTTCATCAAATTGTTGGCTCCTATCTACTAGTTCCGTCTGAGGAATGATTGAACTGGCTAGCTCAATTTTTGAGGACGTTTGAATTGGGGGAACAGATGGGGGTTGGGAGCGCCCATATTCAACACTGCTGATAGATAGTTCCTTCAACTCATGTTGGATCGCTTTTTGAAGAATATGAGTTTCATCCATGAGCGCAATGAGGGATTTCTCAGCCTGAATATTCTCTTTCTGTGGATTTCCAACCTCCATGATTGGGAGACTTGGTTGATCCGTCAAAGGGATAGCTATTTCACTTGAAGTGTGTGCTGCCGATCCCAGGACAGATCTGTCCACTTCATTAGAATGCAATGGGTGGATCTTCATTGGACCTTTTTGTGCAGGATTAAGGGTACTATCTGTTGTTGGATTTTTTGAGGTGCTCTCTTGTAGTGTCTTCCTAAAAAGGCAATTTTTTTGACTCTGAGCCTTCCCAGACTTCAATTTCTTGCTGCCAACTTCCAACTTCCAAATTTTGTTAATATCTCAAGTGTTTTATATATCCCTACTCCCACATCTATTTCAACCAGAACGTAGGGTTCTGATCCACCTACTCCATTAATGAAGTCTTCATCTACTCCAATACAGACACCTAGGGCATCACCCAGTTTTATCATAGCTTCAAGGTTCCAGATTTCTGTTGGTAGATCAACTAGCTTAATCCAGGTCGGGATTTGGGTCACTCGGTGGTTCCATGGATCAAAGTTGGCTTGCCAGTTTGTGCAGTAAAACCAGTGCCCATTCATGAATAGAGGGTCCCCTTCTAGGATTGCCAATTTTAGGTTCAAATCAATGCATTCTATCAAAAAGAAAGAATTCGGGAGAGGAGTAATACTTACTCGATCTGGGTATTTGCTCATCCACCAGGCCTTGATCTCTTCATTCGAACTGGCTAGACCAGTCCATTTAGCAAAAAGGGCATGGTCTGAAAGCCTCGCTACCCTTTTCTCTATTAATTCCGCTAGCATTTAGAATAGTTTGTGGCCTCTAGGCCGCATTTTCGCGTCCTGGACTGTTCAGGGTTGATAATCTTTGCGATTTATTTTCCTGCGCAGAAGATCACGATCCCATTTGTTCATTCTTTTTCCAAATTCAAACTCCTCACCCAACGATTGAGCCGTCTTGTGGAAGATGTCTTGCTTAGGAACGATTGGGTTTTTCTTCTGCCATACTTTGTTAATGTGGTTCTAAAGATGCCCTTCATTCATGTTCCATTTGGCGGTTGGTTGTTTTCCCTTTGTGTTCTCTTCCCGAAGCCACCCACGCCTACTCTTGTAGTCTGATTTTTTTCCAAAATTCCAATTCGCACCTGGAGGGATTAGGCATTTGTCGACCCAACCTCCCTTCTCAAAAACCCACTATGGAATATGATCTGTCTTCTGTGATTCTGCTGCATTGCCCGTCCATCCAAGTGGCTCGACTTCTTCCACCAGATCTGAATCGCCCCAGCGCCTATGTTGTCCGTCTGTAAAATTTCGCTCATCCGCTCCATTTTTTTTTATTCCACTTTGTGGGTATATATGTATTCTATATGTAATATTAATTTATATAATATATAATATAGGTTATTTTATGTTGTAGTTCTCTTTCATATATATTAATAAACTATCTTAATTAACTACTATGTTAATTATAATATTAATATTATTATATTATTACTATTAATATAATCAATATAATAGTAATCACTATATTAATAATTATAACAATATTTTAAAATATATTAATATTATAATAATACATATTTACTTAGTTTATATAATGTAATTTATAAATTATTAATATTAATTTAGAATATAATACATGTATTAAATTAATAGTATATTTAACTTCAACTATAATATGAAGATTTCACTATCAAATTCAAAATCAACTAGAATCAATTAAGAATTATTTAAATAATAATAAATCATTTGATTATTTAATGTTTAGAAAATATTTATTCTAAAGAACAAACTCAACTTCAACTTTATTAGTCATAGTTATGTCTAGTACAAATAATTCATAAACTACTTCCTTCTCTCAATGAATAGGTTCATTATATAAATATTCAAATGTATTCAACTTTAATTTTTTTGAAAAAAAATAGCACCAAACAATAAACATTTATTCCAATTTATTTTATTTTCAAATATAAATAACATCAAACAAGATATTTACATTACATAACCAAAACATATAAAAAAACCAACACTATGAATCAAACAAAACACAAAATACAAAAGTCAAAACTAAAATACAACAATTAAAAAATATATAGATTTAATTTTATTCACATTAATTAAACTTACATTTATTTTTATTCCAACTCTACAAATCTTTAATTAGAATACTACAAAGGCAAGTACTGGCCACTACGTGCACTTGTTATAATTAATTTGATTTTGTGTTTCATAATAAAATATTAATTTAATCACTAACTTTTAAATAAATAATATCTTTAATAAATGTTATATTACTAATTATTATATATCAAATAAATTTTATAAATATAATATATATTAAAAATTAGATATTAAATGTTGACAATGTTTCTTTTCTTATTATTATGTCCAGAGACGTTTCTACAATGGCATTTGTGTGTACATAAAAACTCCACCTTAAATCAAGGAGACTTCTTAAAATCATCACCCTTCATTAATGTAAAAATCTTTGATAATTGCTAGGGTATCACTTGTTGGTGTAACGGTGAGATGGTTGCCCCGTTTGTGGTGCAACCAAGGTTCAAATCCCTGCCTAGACCTTAGTGGTGTATACCGGTTTGGTCCCAACTGTTTAGAGGTAAATAAAGTGGCGGCTGATCTTGGAGGACGTCTAAGTGATCTTGGCAGACATGGTGACTGATCGTGCTGGAGGTGTGTCATGCAGGTTCTGTATCGGATCTGCGTGAGTCTTTCACTCCTTCTGCTAAGTTGGTCTTGGAGAGATAAGGATGACACAAACAAAGGAATGGTGTTGTTCCAATAGGGAGGTCAGCGAGACTGTTGGTAGGCGGAGCACTGGGTGACCAGTGGTGGTGGTGGTTTAGTGGGGATGAGGCCCCCCGAATGTGGTCTCACTAGTTCATAGCTCTAGTCAAAAGCGTACAGGTGCTGCCCCTTAGCAGTGATTTACCAAGCAAAAAAAAAATCTTTGATAATTGCATAACCCTTCTTTTATTATTCATCTCCTTAAATGTCAGTTGTAACAAAAAATTGTAACCATTTAGGTTGTGATATTTATAATATTTAAGGTTGTTATGTTGATGAATAAACTAAACACATTAACATGAATAATGTTACTGTGACGTGGTCTGTTATGGCGTGAATAAAGCCACTCTTCATGTTGAATGGGCTTGCCACAAATGATAGGATTTATTGTTAACTATTTATGTTCAACCATATTTTGTGAGGACAAGAAAGGATAAAATACCAGATTTGTTGTTCATTACTTGAATTTTTCTTCACAATGCTATGAAGCTCTTTAAGCCTTCATAGTAACACTACAAGGACAATAGGCATGGGAAGTAATATATAGATGTTTTATCCCTATTCAATTCATTTATATCTTCTTCAGAGTTCTGTAAATATTTTGAGCGATTATATATTGGAATTCTAATATGCTACACAACTAAATGCATGGCCATCATGGTATCTTGAGAAAAATAGCATTAGTATCTCTGCATGTGAAATGAACCATCACTTATTGAAAGTGCAGTTCTCATTAGGGTTTCTTGAGAAGAATAGCTTTTGTATTTGTGCATGTGAAATGAACAACTGTTGTTAAAAGTGTAGTTTTTTAATTGTTGTCTTGTTTTGTCTCTGGTCTGGTTTGGCTATTCAGCCCATTAATTTTCCCATATTTGCATACCATCTGATTGGATTGAGGGAGGATTTGCACCATGACCACCAACATAGGGATGATGGACATTGCTTACTTTGTTGGAAGGAATGAGTTTCTTACATGGATCAATACCACTCTCCAACTCTTTCTAAATAAAGTTGAAGAGGTGATACAATTTTTCTTTTTAGGTTGGCTATGCTGAAATGTTTTTCTTTTTATTTACTTGGGTATGGAGATGTGGGGAAGAAAAAGCTATGCTAAAAAAATAAAGACACCCACTTTCTTCTTGTACATTCTACCAATGCACCATTTTCTAGTCCTTAGCTAGGGTGATCTAAATACCCATTTGATCTATTCTTTAGAGTTTCTTTGATCTGTAGAAAGTGAAGATAGATCAACAACTTATGCTAGATTTTAATTTATGAATGTGTTTTCTCACTTAGGGTTCGGGTTTAGGGATTTACAGAGGTAGTTCAAATAATATGACATAGATTGGGGTCTTGCTTCTTTTAAAAAACAATGAAAGTTTATATATTAGTTGTTCTAAGGGAAAATCCCATAAATCCTTTTTTTTTCTTCTTTTTGGGCATTTGCTTTGAAAATACAGAAGCCCTTAATTGGTTTCACTTTTTAGGTTGCTTCTGGGGCTATTCACTATCATCTAATAGATGTTGCACATCTCTGTGTGGTTCATGCCATGGAATTACTAGGGTTCTTATAATTTGGGGTTTTTTTGTTATTGTTGCAGGTAAATTTTGATGCAAAGACACAGTATGACATGATCCAAAACTACAAGGTGCTTCAAGATGTTTTCAACAAGCTTAAGATTAGCAAGCTTTGATTCTGTCTCAAGCTCTATAAGCATTTATTTTAAGGGAAAAGATGGTCATTGGTTTTTGAGTCTAGGATTTAAAACTCAGATTAACGCCCTTAGCTTTATCATGCCTTGATGGACGTGTTTTTGATGTCAAGGCCTTAAATGTGACTTTTGTACTCTTGATGGCCTCAAGAAGTCTTGATCCTGCATCTATTGTGACTAGATTTGATGTTTCTATAACTAAGGATAATCCCCAAATAAAGAGCAGGTAAAAATAGTTGGAGCCCCATAATAGTTTGGATTGAGCAATTTGTCTGGTTTTTATTTTTTTCCCCGCATTTCATTATTATGATATCAGAATTTGAATAAGATGTAACTATATGGAAAGGCTCACATAGTTTTTCTTTTGAAGAGAGTTCTTTTTGAGATATGTAGGTTTGGTTATATCTATTTGATGCCAAAATTAGTCTCATGTATAAGCTGTTAAGATCAAAAGATAGAGTTTTTTTATTTGTACAAGTGTTTGGTCTTTTTTGGTTCAAAACTAAAAATGTAAGCACAAAGTTAACTTATTTTAGTTTGTATTACATTTGGGTGCTTCCTAAATCATTTATAAGGTTCTTTAGCTTTTATTATGTAGGGTTGATGCCACATGCACATTCTGAATCTTGTTATTCTCTCTAGAATTTGGTATTTCAGGCCACTTTTACTAGCTATGAATAAAGAAGAAATAGCAATATGGTTTGTGTGCCACTTCTACTAGATATGGTCTGACTACAGCTGCATTGAGTACTTTCTATTCAATAATGGAGAGACTTAGGGTGCATGTTTTGAGTTGAGGTGCGTGGATGACTCACAACGGTGTCTTCTAGGGAGCCCTTCTATGATTGTCATAGCCACCAACTTCTACCCTCCAAATTATGCCCTTCCTAATGACAATGGTGGGTGGTGTCAATACCACATTTTGACATGGCCCCACCTTCTTTTGAAAAGATTACCATTTGGAAGGCAGGGACTGTGCTTGTCAAATACAAAAGGTAATACTATTTCTAAAGTTATTTGAAGTTTCATATTATTGTTGAGATGGGTTTAATAAATATAGGTTTATGAGTTCACTCTTGTGTAGAATACCATATGTGAAGGATGGAAGGGTCAAGTTTGTTGTTAATGGGAATACTACTTTTATCTGACCTTGATAACAAATGTGGGCATAAATGGAGATGTCAAGTGTATGTGAAAGTAAAGGGGTCTAATACTGATTGGTTTCCTTTAACAAGGAATTGGGTACAAAGCTACCAATGCACAACCAATCTTCAAGGGTAGACTTTGTCTTTTTAAGTTACAACTAGCAATGGGAAGAGCATTACTTCTTATAATGTTGCTCCTTTTAATTGGGACTTTGACCAAACCTTTGAAGGAATTCAATTCTAAAACTCATGACATTCTATTAAAAAACCTAGGAAAAACATTCACCAGAGTGAAAGCATATATTCTATTAAAAATATATATATGTAATGAAGTGACTGTAGTAGAGGTGTGTTTAATGCAACCACCCACTCATATAGCTTTCCTCCCTATATAAATCTACTACACTCGATGTACTGATAATTGTTTTCATAATACATCTATGAAGTTCTAAATAAACTCTTTATGTTCTTTTTAAATTAACTTCTTTGATCACCCTTGTAGAAGAATCTTTGGTGTTCATATATGAGGTATTTTAGTTTTAATAAATCCATAATTTTTAAAATAATCACCCCTTTAACCCCTAAATTGGGACTCCTCAAAATTTTAACTTTTGCTCTCAAGATTTGTAGGCTCCATTGTTAGGCATCAATAATTAGAAATACAATATTTTTTCATCTAGAATAATTATTTTGTTTCTTTAGAGTAATGAAAATGGTTCATGATTTTGATTTCTCAAAAAATAAATAAATTAATATTATAAATATGTTAAATAATAATTATAATAACATAAAATAACTTTTGCAAAAAAACAAAATAATTTTAAAAAGGTGAAATTAGATAATCTAAGTGGTCGCCAAATGTGTCCTTTAGAAAAAAATTATTTAGGGGCAATGCAATGTGAATCGTGTTAATTTGGTAAATATCCTCTTGAATGGTTTCCTTTTTCTCTCCTTTTGAATAGGTTATAATATAGATCCCTAGGATTTCCTTGCAAAATTTCAATACAATGGTGTAAAATAGGATAACAAATAGATTAGTTTCTAGGAGTGTAATTTGCTAATTTCATTCCATAAAAGCTTGCACCATAATTGAATAACCAAATTATTCACCTATTTATGGACAACAAACAACCAAGTAACTAACCATAAATCCAAGTCTACACACTTAAGTTGCATAACTATCAAGCAATGTTAGTAGTGGAGGATTTAGCAACCCGTCCCCATTGCCTTGAGATTAAGATCTTGATTGAGAGAACCTTAGGTTATTCTATTGTTGATAAAATATGATGTTCTAAGGATTATAGGTGAACGCTTGGTTAGATGATGACACAAAAGGGTTTGAGAAAATAAATAGATTACCTCGGTGGTCAGAGCCCTTGTTAAATGCATATCGAATTAATTTAAGGCTTATGTATTCAACTTAGATAATTCAGATAAAAGGTTTGAATATTAAATTATGATAGGACCATGGTTTATAGTAAAAATTAGCCAAGAAAGTCAGATTAAACTTTATCTGAGATAAGTAGAGAAAGACAAATAGAGATGGAGAGGGAGATAGAAATAGGGGGAGATAAAGAGAGAGAAAGGGAGAGATAGATAAATGGGAAGAGAAGGCCATAGATATAGAGACATGTGGGAAGATAAAGGGACATAGAGGTTGAGATATAAAGATATATAGGGGTATAGGGAGGGAGCAAGAGAGGGAGATATGAGAAGAGATAGAGAGAGGGAGGGAGAGGAAGGGAGAGAGATAGGTAGAGGAGGGAGAGAGAGAGAGAGAATATGGGGAAGAGGGAGATATATGTAGAGAGGGAGAGGGAGAGGGAGAGGTTGATATAAAGAGATAGATAGGGATAGGAAAAGAGATAAAGAGATAGTGAGATAGATAGATAGGGAGATATATGTAGAGAAGGATATGGATAGAAAGAGATACAAAGATGAGTGAGAGGGAGATCGAGCGAGAAATAAAGATCGATACATAGAGAAGAGATGGAGGGAGAGATCTAGAGTGAATAAGATAGAGAGAGGGAGACATTTCTAGAGATGGAGGGAGAGAGGAATATAGAGCGAGAGAGAAAGAGTGAGATAAATAGATAGAGGAAGGGATGAATATAGAATGAGAGAGGAAGAGGGAGAAAAATAGATAGAGATATAGAGAGATAGAGGGAGAAATAAAGATAGAGAGAGATAGGGAGATAGAGGGGGAGAGATAAAGAGCGATAGATAGAGAGGAAGAGATAAAGAGATAAGGAGGAAGAGGGAGAGATAGAAAGAGATATATGGTGAGATAGAGTGATATTTAAAGATAGAGATATAAATAGATGTAGAGAGAGGGGGAGAGGGAGAGAGATAAAGAGAAATAGAGAAAGACAAATAGAGATGAGAGAGAGAGAGAGAGAGAGAGAGAGAGAGAGAGAGAGAGAGAGAGAGAGAGAGAGAGAGAGAGAAGAAGAAGAAGAAGAAGAAGAAGATGGGGGAGAGGGAGTGGGATAGATATAAATAGAGGGTGATATAAAGAGATAGAGAGGGATAGGAAAAGAGATAAATAGATAGGGATATAGATATATAGGGAGATATATGTAGAGAAGGATATGGATAGAAAGAGATAGAAAGATGAGTGAGAGGGAGATCGAGTGAGAAATAAAGATAAAGATATAGAGTAAAAGAGATGGAGGGAAAGATGAAGTGAATAAGATAGAGAATGAAGAAGGGGGAGAGAGGGAAATGATATATATGTATAGGGATGGAGATAGAGAAAAAGATGTAGAGAGATAAATAGAAAGAGATAGAGAGAGGAGTGAGTGAGAAAGAGATAGAGGTAGACATAATGAGGTATAGATAGAGAGGGGGAGGGAGAGATAGGGAGATAGAGATAGAGGGGGCAAGCGTGAGAGAAAGAAGGTGATAGAGATAAGTAATAGAGAGGTATAGATAGGTGAAAATATAAAGAGAGAGATAGAGGCAGGGAAGGAGAAAGAGGGAGTGTGTGTATATGAGCGAGAGAGAGATATGGAGAGGGATATATATTTACAAATAGATAGAGAGGGAGGGAGAGGGGGGAGAGAAATAGAGAGAGAGAGAAGTAGAGAGAAATAGAAAGAGGGAGTGATAAGGAGAGGGAGAGATAGGGATAGAGATATATATAACTTGAGAAATATAAAAGCGGTGTGAGAAAGATAGATAAACATATAAAGAGAGAGCGATGGAATGAGAGAGAAAGAGAGAGATGGAGAAATAGAGATAGAAAGAGGGAGACGATGAGAGAAGGGGATATGTAGAGATAAAAAGATAAAGATATAGGAAGTGATATCGAGAGAGGTAGAGAGAAATATATAGAGGGGGCAAGAGTGAGAGATATAGGTGGTGATAGAGAAAAACCATAGAGAGGGGGTAGAGGTAGAGAGATAAAAATAAGGTGGGAGAAAAAGGGACTGTATGTATATAATATTTATATTTAATAATATGCATCATATTTTATAAAATATGTAATAATAAATATAAATTGAATACATTTTTCAATAAATATAAATATAAATATTTATATTTAATAATATACAAATATTAAATATATAATATCTAAATATTATAATATTATGCTAAAATTAGTTACATTATTAAATATATAATAATTATTGGGACAATGGGGGTGAAAATTATTAAATATATATAATAATAAGTATTATAGAAATTTTATTAAATTCATATTATTTGATGTTTAGATAATATAATAATATTATTTAATTTAATGTAATTTTAAAAATAATTAAATTTATAGAAAACTATAATAATAAGCATAATATATTATAATTTTAAAAATAATACAAGTGTAATATAAATATGTTAAACAAAGTAATAAAAAAATTAACTCTTGAAAATGATATATCTCCACGTTATTTATATATATTATTAATAAGATAGATATGCTAGTTACTATAAAATTTTTATATATTAAAATGATTATTTATTGCAACTTGTTTATATAATTATAATTATAATTATATATATTAAAAAAATAAAATTATAATATTTTATTAAATTATTAAATATTACATTAATAAAAAATAACTTTTATTTATTTTAAAAAGATTTAATGAAATAATTTTATAAAGCTAAAAGTGAAAAATTATTCTTAAAAAATTAAAAATAATAATCTATTTTCATTTAACATCCCAAATTTCTTAACCAATTATATTTAAGAGAAATACTTTTCATAATTTTTAAAATTAAATATTTTACACGTTCACTTTAAAAAAATTTAAATTATATTTGAAGTGGTTCAAGACCAACTTATTAATAATAAATTAACAAATTCTTATTGACTGACAAGTACTAAAAATTCAAAATTAGATGATCCACTTATCCCTCTGCCCCCTTTGATTATAAAGCTTGAAATGAAATGAAATGAAAGATTTTAATGATGTCCATGAGACTAAACCGTTTATGGGACCGAGACAAATAGACTTAATTTGTCTTCATGCTCTTTTCCAAGTCGGATCTCTTGTTATTAATTTTGACTAGAAGGTTGGCCAAAGTCTGATCTCTTGTTATTAATTTTGACTAGAAGGTTGTTAATCTTATCTTCCTCAAATAATTGTTGCATATTGTCAACAATCAAGCTATTTTCGTGCTGTATGGATATTTTTATAAGCTATGCATTCCATGATGAAGTGCCATTCCGTTTCCACCGCCCCCATATTATAGAATATGTAAGTTTTTTCTTCCCAAGTTTTTTTGGGTATTTTCCACCCACTAGTCTCACACCTAAGATGATCCTTTGTCGGATTAAACTCTTTGATGTAGTATGTTTTTTTTCACCCAATCTATTTTGTCCACATGACAGTCCTAAATTTTTCCATCACATAGTTTTTTATTTCCCTATTGGTGCCAAGACACTCTTGCAAATTGATGTCCCACTTGTTCAATCACTTGTTGTTTTGTTACATCTAAGTTTTCTTTCTATCATCTAGTGTCTCCTCCATAACCATTTTGGGCCAACGGTGGTTATCCATGTTTTCAACTTTCGTTAAATAACTTATCAACCGAGTTATTGGGGATGCTTCTAATGAAAAAGCCCCTTTCCAACTAAAAAGATTTCATATGAGACCCTTGTTTTAACTTTGAGATTATTTGTTATTAGGTGTTTGGGGATTCTTTCTATTTGTCTCCAAATAAAACCTTCACTAATCCCGATAAGAGGTCGAGGCTACATTTCACGTCAGATTTATAACCTTTGGCTCCTCACTTCACAACCAAGAGTGAAGGTACGTTTGTACAAGTGGCTATGGCTGTATCATACTTTTCCTTCAATGCCATTTTGATTTCAGCAAGTTGCAGCATAGGAAATTCTTTGAGAAAAGGGGGTCAAAACTTTAAATGCACTCCTTTCGTGGAAGTGCGAAAGAAGAGAAGGGTGGTGCAAGTCACAGCAGCTGTGATGTCTAAAACATCCCTCGACTACAAGAAGCTTGGAGACTCTGAGCTATTGATTAGTGAAATTACACTTGGAACAGTACCCACCTTTCCTTATCTCCACTCTTTATTTTTCAAAATAAAAGCCTGGAAGAATTGTTAAGATACTTGGAAAATGTTGACAGATGACGTGGGGCAATCAAAACACTGAGAAGGAAGCTCACCAACAGCTCAGCTATGCATTCGACCAGGGAATCAACATCTTGGACACAGCCGAGGGCGTAAGTCTGTAACATTCTACTTTTGGTTTATATCATTTGGGTTAAGGCTTCAGGGCTTAAAATACGTTCTCTAACAGTGCAGTAATTAATTGTTTTTATTTTTTCAGTTATAACCAAAATTATATATTAATACAAAGTGGAAACATACAGTAATCACCCTAAAAAAAGCAAACGTCCATGGAAGATAAAATATATCAAATACAAATGGCCCCGAAAAATATGCATAAGTGTTTTCATTTTGATTGTTTCATGACGAGTGTATACTGGCCAGCTGCTCCTTTCCTTTCTTTTGTGGCTTAAAAATGCAATTTTTTCCCCCTATGCAAATTTTAAAAATAAATATCCTTTCTATCAAGCATATATACATCCTGAAATTGATTCTCATTATGTCTCAAACTTTGGATGAATATACAAAACTAGACTAAGAGGATAATTGTTGTCCCAATTTTCAGCATTACGAATTAAACTGGAATTTTCATTATTTCACTTCCGTCACAAGCAAGAATTAGTTTACAAGCACAGTGGAAGAGCTCTGCAAAGTTTCAACCAAATCGCTGGAAATCAATAAATGGAACTGATACTTTAGGGCAAATTGTCTGAAAAATTATTCCCCCATTTTACTCCAACGAGTCACCACCCTCTAATAATCGTGAATTGTAGGTGTACAGCCCTATGCTTGAGTGATAACTAGGGTGTGCTTGCTATGACAAAACCCAGGTTCCAATATTGTGGACATGTTTCCTGACAAGGTCCTGCTTGAAAAGCTGTTATGTGGTATCTGTATTCACTTGGATGAAAAAATTTCTTGAACAAAATACTTATGACCTGCAATGCTTACAGATTAATATGCGCGGTTGACATGACAAAACCCAAATCATAACTATATTTTTCAGAGCCCTACCAAGTGCAGTGCAAACAATAAGCGGAAACAGATTCTTCATAAATGAAAGATACAATGCGATAAGTGCAAGCTGGACCACAAACAAGACATGCATTTGAGAGAGAAACTCATTTGATGAATGAGTTAGTAGGGTAACTGAGGAGCATCTACAGCTTTTGCTGATTATGTTTCACTTATTGACCAACATGCCACCCCTTAACCATAATTTTTGTAGCTAATCTCAGCGTATGCAAACCTACAAGAATTCCATTAAGTTGCTATGAATTTTGTGGTTACCCTTTCTTTAATGGTTAAAATCCAACTATGTCTATAGTTGATAAGATCAAACACCAAAAAGATTCATTTTTGAGAGCTAATTGTTCTCAATCACCCATCTTGCCAATAATGTTGTTGCGTTCCCTCTTAAATTTTTTAAGGATTCAGTAGACCATTCCGTAAGATATCACTGGTATTCGTCTTTCTTAATTTTCTTTTTTTAATACACATGCTTTTGTAGAATCAAGGGTCTTTTTCTTTGCTTCGTACACATCCATATAAGTGAAACATTCTCTAAGGAAGACAATGCCTTTGTTTATTGGTTGACACATAAAAGAAGTGAACCATTTTACACAAGCAGGATAAGAATCATTAGTTTAACTTCTTATTAGTATGAAATTATGAATGGTCCACGGTGGCATACCAACAAACTTCATCCATCTCTATGTTGGCAAGGGGCTATAATGATTGATTCCAACAAAAAAACCTTCATTAATAGGAAATATTACTTATAAGAATCTTTATATAACTTTTCTAACTATAAATGGTCCATGGTATTGTAGCAATAAACTTCATCCATCTTTATACTGACAAGAGGTTATTTTGTTTGATTGAAAAGAAAAGAAAAAACTCTTTTACTAAGAAATTATAACTTTATGGATTACTGTTTAAATTTTTCCAACTTTGAATGGTCCATGGTACCATACAATAAACTTCATCCATCTTTACCTTGACAACAAGCTATAGTGCTTGTTTCTGAAAAATCTCTTGTGACTAACCTTGAAAGTCCATGGTGCGCAGCATCAGACTTGGTCTATTTTTGCCTTCCACCTATCCCTTCACATATTCTTTTTGTGCTCTCTTAATTCTTAGTACCATCTATAAACTATTAATAAAGATGTTTCATCTTTCGCTACGACAATAGAAAGTATTGGTAGAGATAGTAGCAGACCGGTCAAACAATCTCATGGCACCATGGATGTGACAAGATCAATTCACCTTGGCATACAACATAGGGTTGCTGCTACTCTTCCTCTTGATAAGACATGGAATTCCTTTTGAACATCCCTATCATGGATGAATACACCCTACATCAAGCATTACCATACCTCCTCTGTTGTCTCCCCTCCTTCCATCCGTATTTTCATTCATCCTTATTTTACAGTCCTGTTGTTCTCTTTATGTCCTCTTGAATTTGTTTGTTTCAAATCATTGCCATTTTATAGAATTGTGAGTATTTTTGTAGGTGTTTTTAGAATGGTTTTACTCAACAAATAGGAAGGAAAATCAAGAGAAGAGGGCATCTGGGGTCCATTTTATAATGCCCATTAAAATTAACTGAAAGAAATATCCAAAATGAGCTAACAATTTTTTAGAATTTTTTTTGGTCAATCATATGTTCAAAATTTGGGCTTAAGTTAATTTTATGAGATTTTAATCATGACACTAATAATATTGATTTCTACACATGGTTGAGGTTACTGTCACATTGGTTCAGCTCCCACACACATCATAGAGAAAGCTTGGGTCCACATCATAGTATGGCCATGAGACATGAAACCCAAATGCACATCTCTGTAAAAGGTACTTGAAAATACTCAATCTGTAAATCCCCAGCTCCTGTGAGAGGCAAGAAGTAGAACAGATAAATTAGGTTTCAAATTATCCATGTTATCCCATTCATGCTAATTGCATCATCAGGCACCGGTCAGGGTTTTATTTTTTCAAGCACCCAAATGGTGGCGTACTTAGGTTACAAACTCATCCCAGTTAATAAATTCAGATTAATTGCAAGATAGGGTTTTACATGTTTAGCACTAACACTTTAGATCTGCTAGCGTGATTGATTGCTAATCTAGTTTGAATAGGCACATGAATTTGATAATACAGGTTTGAAATTACCCCCACACAAGTAACTCTGGTTGGTTGTGCCTCCAACAATCTATTGTTCATCATCTCTGCAAATTTTGCAACAGCATACCTCCACGGTGATGTCCTTTGATGAAAATCAAACTATCGTCCTTCAAACACTTAAAATGAAGAATGGAAGGAATGACAACCTTTTGCTGTTTGTTCTTACGATGACTGAAAGCCATTAAGGACTGCTACAATGTTTCGCTGCCTTGAATTACCAAAACAGAATATTGTAATATCTTCATCAATAAATTCCCAACTCTCTTAAGTGTGTTAACTGCCTTATACTGAAAATATGCTGTTATCTGAGACTGAAAACTCACTGGAATGGTGACAAAACCCTAGCCATAGTCTGAAAATAATTACAAAGTGATTTAAAACCTAGACATCTTTGATCTTTGAAGAACATGGACAGCTGTATGTTAATGATGAAAATGCCTAAAAATTGTCCTTAAAACCTAAAGTGCTCAGCAGAAGATGATAGAAGAAGAGTTTGGTGTGTAAAAACATTCCTTCAATGTACTGAAAAACTCACTTAATGTAGGTGCTCTTTTTGGGAATCAATAAAAACTGCCGAAACAGTGAAGACCAAGCTGAAAAACCCTTCGATGCAACACCAAAAATTCTGTTTTCCCTGTATGAAACACATGGTTTGTTGTGCTGCACTTTTGAAACTCTGAAAAGTTTGTATGCCCTTGAAACAACATGCGACACAGTTGCCATGCAAAGATTGTTTATTGAAAACTTTGTCTCTCCACTACGAAATGTGCCCCTTTATATTGCTTAATGAGTTAATGTTTGTAGAAAATGAAAATTTGAACTCCCTACCAGTCTATTATGCTGCAATTTTTGGTGTTTGTAAATGTTGTTACTCCTCTATGTGGTGCGTGCAAGTACACTCAACTGCATCTTTTTTGGTTTTGAAATAAATGTCTTCGCTTTATGGGCCATGCACCATTATGAAGGGCCACATTTTTTCATTCTAATTTTTTTGTGTTACCTCTCTACTAGGCACACATTTTTATATAAGGACACAAACTTTTGTTGTTAACTTTGTGTTCTTCCTTCACTAGGTGTGCACCTCAACACATGCAAACAATTTTTAGTCAAAAAATTTGTAAGCCTTCATTGAAGCACGCACCGTTACACCGGGCAACAACTTTTCATGCCTTAGAGAAATTTTGCCTTCTCTTCATTGTCAAAGCTTTGTGAGCATTTTAATTTTCCTTTTGCAAGACAACACAAAATGAAATATTGTGCAAGTTAAAATCTCTTTTCAAATTAGGGGGGGAAATTTTCTGAGATCCAACTAAACTAAATTAACCCTAGGCTAAAACTATAAACAAGATATGCAGTTATGCACACTATACAGAATTTTACTAGGGGATTTGCATAAATGAAGATGATTAAGTGCCTATGTTTTTGCCTTGGATACATACATTCACATAAACCAAGGAATTTTATGCACAACCTTGCATTGTATTCATTGAGAAATCTAAGAGGGAAAAGGCCGTCTTGGATTGTATTAATTCTCTATTTTCTGAGGAGGGTATGGATATTGAGAGATCTAATGAAGTCCCTATAGCTGATGAGAAGAAGAAAAGAAAGAAAAATGATCAACTATCTAATGGGCAAAGACTTAACAAAAAAGGTAACGAGGAAAAATTGCCTAAATGCTTTGACAAATTGTACAAGAACTGGAAGGCTTTGACCTCCCCTAACCCCCATAAATGATTATAAGTTACTTTAGTTGGAATTTTAGGGGGCTAGAAACTCCTGACAAAAAAGATTTCTTAGAGCCGTTTGTAATAATAAGTCTAATATGAATTTACTCTATATGCAAGAAACCTAAGTTGTGAGTTTTTAGTTAGACTCTATCTTAAATTTTGTTTGGAAGCATTTTATTTCCTTCTCTACTAAGCATGATAAAGGTAAAAGTGGGGCTACCATTTTAGTTGAGTCTAAGTGGAATCTCTTTGTGGTGGATGGTGGTTCTTCTCCATGTAATAGGATTGTTTGAGTTATTATTGAGAAGAATGACTTTAAGTTTTGTTTATGTTCTGTTTATGCTTCGAATGATTACAGAGATAGATGTGAATTATGGAACTAGGTTGCCTATTCCCTTCCTAAGGTTCCTTGGGGGTAAGAGCCAATGAGTGGGGAAGAGTTCCATGGATTAATCCTCTTCACGAGGAAGGAGACTCCTATGGGTGACAATGATACTAACATGCTGGGTTGGAGTAGCACCAACTTGCTCATTTGCTTCATGAGAAAGGAGCACTTGATGGCGTACAGTGGTGTTTAGGCAGGGAATCAGAGCTGGGATGTTCAGGTGCGGCCCAGTGATTTTTTGCAAAGGTGTAGTTGTAGTGATTCTTATCTAGTGAGGTGGGTTGTTGGCTTGAATCTGGTTCAGCTTGTGTTGAGTGAAGAGACAATAGGTGTTAAGCATATGTTCTTCTAATTCTATCAATTCTTCTAGGAGGGTTGGTTTCTTAGCATGAGTTAATTTTCTTTCACACCTCTTGTTTTCTTCTTGTATTTGGCACAAGATAGCTGCCTGTTTTCGTCTTGAAGAGTACTCATGTTGACTCATTGTTCAAAAGTCTTTTTGTTGTGCATCTCACTTAGAAGCCATTTGAAAAGGATAAATAGATAATTTTTTTTGTTTATCGAGTGTTTTGAAGTAGATAGAGTACTTTCCAAATTGTGTAACTATTGGTCCACAGCACCAATTTTAATTTATAAAAAATTTAAGATCTCAATGAGCTGCACATGTTAAATAGATCAAAGATCAATTTGACAATTGTTAAACCCTTCAAAACCTCTCAAAATGCCTAAAAATTGAGCTCCAAATAGTGCAATAGCAAAGAAAAAGAAATAGAGATTTGGCAAGGGTGATAGGTGGAAACTCTTAAGGAGCCTAGATCTTTGGACTACACATGAATATCTAGAGAGGATAACCAAAGGAAATCATCAAAGAGGCTAGATCTATGGTAGCCAAAGATGAGGGATCTGGTAGATTGACCAAATCCTTTTAGAAGAGTAGATCCAAGGTTGTAATCACATAGTTCTTATAGCAGTTGGTATGAGCACACAAAAATAAATTACATAAGAGAGATTTCCTCAACAAAAGCAATACCAAATTTTCTTCTTATCAAGTCTTGTAAAGGAATACATTATACAATCATGCTTCTAGAAGAAGGATGTTTCAAGAAGGAAAGCACATGGAAGCTTCCAAAATAAGAAAAGTACAAAACAAATAAACATTATAATATTCTACTATACTAGATAATCAAATACTAAGCCTTATCACCAACCTCCATGCTAAGGATACTGCCCTTTGTGATTGAAGCAAGCAACTAGATCAGTTGGTTGCATATGGGAGGACTATACAAGAGTGAATTGGTTGAATATGTGACCAAGGCATGTAGGTTGTTGATTTGATGTATAAGTTATTGGGCAAGGTATGCAAATTAAAGACTGATATCTTAGATATAGAGCAGACCATGCTTGATGACATATTGACATATGAACAGTTCTTGGAAACATTCAATTGGATGCATGCTATTGGTTACTAAAATTTATAGAGATAGGTTCATAGCAATCCAAAAGAAGATCACTCTTTTAAATGGGCTGAGAAGTACAAGTGCGTCATTCAGCTATTTGAGGATGTAGTAAATATATTAAGAGAATGAAAGAATATGCTTGGTAACATTGAGAAAGATATTACTTATTTCATATCTTCTATTCCATGTACTTTCAATGATGAGAACAAAGAAGAGATCAAGCATGTTGAGGTTCGAACAAAGTTTCAAAGGGTGCTAAAAGAAAAGCTTGGAGGAACACAAAATTTGAATCAAGAGATTATGGTAAGTTGGTTAGGATTTCTAAGCATATTCAGAGAGCAAAAAATGGGCGAATCACTGAATTCAGATTGAGACTTTGATTATCTAGAGTGAATATATCCTATAGGTCCAAGTCATTAGTATGAGCACTTCTTGTTGCTAGAGATTAGATAGGTTCTATTGGTACCCAATTTTGCTACCCCTAAAAAATTATGTTTAATCATGTTTGTAGCCAACTGTCATGTCATTCTTATCATATCAATGTTTGCTATATTATCTTTCATGTCAAAGTGTTTAAGTCCTTAGGTGTTTGGTCTTGGTCTACTAACGATGTATGCAAGGCTAGTAACGAAGATTATCAAGCTATGAATTTTGAAAGAGGCTTCAACTCTAGCACCAATAGAGGAAAGAAAGGTGAAATTCAAAGAAAGACTATGATGGTAAGGATTGAGGCTAAGACAATTCTTCTTTAGCACATTGAGACAAAATCATATATGAGAATCATTTTTCAAGCATAAAGTTGTCACTTTAGAGGGTCCAATATTCAAGATAGATAGTTTTAGTAAATTCTAGAGATCAAACTTTTTAAAAATGTTGCATTTTTCTTTTTCTTTGTATCTTGGATAGAGGAGAAAAGCACGAAAATACCAACTTCTATTTTTAGAAAGTTATTTTTTTGGCAAAAAATAGTGGATGGTAGAGGCAAAAAGTTACCAAGGCAATTTCAAGTTTTTTCACATGAAAATGGAATTTAGAAAGATGAAAGGCAATGAGAAATGATTTTTTTTTATTAAAATAAGTGTTTGAAAATGAAAAAATGGAATAAATTTAAAAGAAATTCAAAGTTGTGAATTAATCATTCAAAAATTAGCATTAGTGAACCAAAGCCTCCACCAAAAGCGAATGGACACTTAAACTCAATCAATTGCCAAAATAACATGTTTTTATTACCAAAATGAAGTGGGAAACAAAGCAAAAGTAGCACGCAAGTTAGTAAGTTAGTATATGGGCCCAAGTGAAAGATGGACATCAAATAAAGCTAAATAAAGGAGAAAAAATGATGAATTTAAACCCTTCATTGAAAATGACTCCCCAGAGAAGATTTAGGATCAATCAAAGCAAATTAAAGACAAAATTAGAAGATCAGAGCCCTCAATTCAGATGGATGCTCAAGATGAGAAGCAAAAATGGAAAGAAACTATATTATTTTTAGAGGATGAGGATAGAATTGCTTTCGAAACAATTATTTTTGAAACTTTAAGAAGTTGCAGCTTGAATACCATAAATATGTGTCATTTACACATACAATGGAATGAGAGTTGATGTCAAATTATGCTGTAGAAAATGTCATTCAAGCTTTAAGTTAGATCAGATTACTTAAGTGTTTGTGTAAAGAATGCAAAGTTGAAGCTTGCTTATGTTGCCAAAATTTTCATTCAAGTCCAATCCCAAGTGTTGTAATCGTTCAAGGAAGAATTCTATTAATAAGAAGACTTTGTGTTAACTTTGTGTGACATTGATCTTCAAATCCATGAAGTAGCTTTCAATGTTTTGTGATAATTAATTGCCTTCATCTGTTCTTCTTCTAGGTGTTGTTATTTTCATGTGTTATGTTTTCTTTCCAAATCAAATTATTGATACAATTCCAAAGGATCTCTATTTTAATTCTTTGATGGTATTCTCATTTACATGTTAGTTGTCATAGATTGAGAAAATTCATTGGGGGAATCAGAGTTCTTCAAGTCTTGTGCTCTAGCTTCCATGATAAAAAACAAATAGATCAAGTTTTCTTATTTATTTTATCTTTATGCATAACTCCAAAGACTGGATTGTACAATGTTCATATTGGCAAGCTTGTTTTCGTTTTAGATTTTAGAGTCGATTAAATTAGGGAGCTTCCTTTGCAAATTTGAAGAGAGGATTTCCTCATCTACTATTTTGTTTTGTGTTGGCATGAAAATGACAAATTAAAACACCAATAGGTTCAAAGATCATTAAAAGGCTTTAGGCAACTCAAAGTACCCAAGACAATGTTGCAATTTTAGGTTTGCAAGTCAAGGTTTCTAAGTAGCTATTTTTAGTTGTTGCTATTTTTTGAAGATGGCTATTCTTGGATGACCTTCTAGAAGGTCTATTTTTGACACGATATTTTTAGCATAAATCTATTTGGAGATTTATTTATTTTGTATTTTTTAGACAATTTTTTATTTAGAGGTTTCTTTGTGTGCAAATATTCTATTTTCAACATAGAACTTAAGTAGTTTATTTGTATTTATCTTGAATAAATTGGATTGCATGAGCATGCGAAATCTTGTAAACACTTAGACTAGAAGCCAATAGTAATTTTATGTCCAGTTGCTGCTGAAATTGCTGTTCAAGCTGATTTGTGTAAGTTCTTTTGTGAGTTGATTAGAGTTAAAAAAATTATTCCAAGCTTTTTATTGCAATTATTGTTAAGGTGAGTATTTGTAGCTTTATATGCGAATCTTTAATATTTAACTCAGTATCTTGTGTTTGTTTTTAATTAAATTCTTGTTCGTACTCATTCTTTTTGGTTTTTTCTTTTAGCTAGAAAGTGTGAGTGTTTGTTTCTTTGATTATGGGAAAAAAGGGGGTTTTGAAAGGGGCCCCTCCCTTTTACATCAAAGCAGCACAGCAATAGCAAAAAAACAACATAGTGTCAAAACTACCTCAAAGAAGGAGGGCTGCAAATAGACCAACAAAGTAGGAAAAGCACAACAAAGAAGGAGCCAAGGATTAGCAAACTTGCCACTAGGAGGGGACCATCACAACAGATTTAAAGCCACTGCAGCCTCCCATTCATCCTTGAGTAATTCCAAATGTTTCTCAATGAATTTCGGATCCTGTGTATTAGAGACCCTCTTCTCCTCCAATCTTCTTCTATAAGTCCTCAAGTTGGGATCAACTTGGTTAAAGGATCCCTAATTCTTCAGTTGCTCTTGGAGCATTTTAATGCTTATAGCACTGTTTCTAATAGTTGACCTGCTCACTTCAATCACCTTTCATAAGTTACTTTTGATACCTTGAAGCTCCTTTTTGAACATGCTCAATCTCCCCTCTTGCCTATTCTTATCATGCTTCAATCTACAAATCTCTTGCAAAGCTTCCTAGTTACCATGATTAAGCTTAGAATTCTCTTGTTGGTTTAAGAGTTCACCACCAAACTTATGATTGAGGAGGCTTGTTTTGATGTCAAATTTGATTACCTTGATTAAGCTTGGAATTCTCCTGTTAAGTGTGAGCATTTGTTAACTGTCATAAGTTAGGTCATAAAATTATAAAATCTCTCATCTTTTGTGGAAGAGTTGTTTAGCCTCGTGCCCTTACCTAAGAATAAAAAAGACAACTTATTTTTGTTGTTTATAATTCTAGAGTTTTACTTTAATATTTTGTTGCAAGGGAGCTTCGCCTTCCAATTTGAAGAAAGGTTTATTTGTACACATTCTATTTTGGGTTGTCCTAAAATGGACAAAATAAAATGCTAATAAGTTTTGGTGACCATTGTGGGGCACATAAGAATTTAGGTGTTCATTTGTAGAAGTGAATGACCATCCATGTTGGAAATACTCCTATTTTCTAGGTGAACTTGAATTGGATTGGTCAAGACCAATAAGATATTTTGAACAGCTTGAGACAATTCATTTTTTATCATAGGACAAACTTTCCACATTGGAGAGTTGTTGCTGCAATTTTGGACAAAGAAGAAAGAGAGGTAGATGTTGTCATAGGAAGATCAATCCCACCTTGTTCCAATAATCTTAAGTGGGACTAAAAAATTCTAATAGATAAGATTTATACAAGGTCATGATGTAAAGCATGTGAGATTGATCCATATTACAAATTTTTAAAGCCATACAACTACAATTATTCTTTTCCTTCACAAAGTAGGAGAACTTCCACTACATTTCCTACAAAACCAGCCAATTTAGATCTAGTTTTCAGCAGAGGTTCAGTTTAAATGATGTCAGATTTGTAAAACAAGGATAAACCACCTCCTCCCTTGCCTTCAGGAAATAATATTGGTGAGTTGGCACTTGTAGCATATTATGAGCCTTCTCATGGATAAAGAAAGGGCTTTCCAAAGTTCTTTAGTGATGGCATCCAACATTCTCATGAGCATATTCAACATTTACTACAACATATGAAATTTTAGGAGTTGGACATGAACATGTGGTAGTCTATTGATTTTTAGAAGCTTTAGTGGGTGATGATGTGTATTGGTTTCATTACCTTGAAGCCAAGTCAATCACCATTTGGAATACTATGTGTAAGAAATTTTTGACATGTTTCAAACAAGGAGAGGATGATCACATCTTATTTGCTCAACTGCAAAGTGCTTAGTAAATTAAGAATAAGCCTATTAGAGAATTTATTGGTCGGTTCAATTAGCTAGTTGATTAGATTACTGCTGCCTTGAAGCCATCTCCAAACAATCTCTTAAGTTGCTTCATTAATGCTTTTCCTTCTGATATCTCATTCTTGACCAAGACAAAAAGTGGCTGATTTGGTGAAAGCAAAAGAACAAATGATTAAATCTAAGTCCATTGGCAAAATAAAAAAATATTTGATTAGGCCATTGGTGTAAAGTTTAGAAATCCTCAATCACAATAGTGGTCAACAATGTAACTATTATGAAAAGGAAAATTGCTTGAAGTGTTCCTATTCAACAATATCAGCCTTTGTGAAATATCCCACCCCTGATAGTATATTTTCTTTCTGATTTCTGCCTGTCTTTGTCTCTTTTGGTTTTATAGTTTTTTTGGTTTTTTGTGTTTTTGAAGATTTTGCCAGGAAATACAGGAAATACAAAATAAAGAAATACTGAAGCACAAATATGCTATTATATCATTTCAGATTTATTAATACTTTGAAATTACATTAAAAACATACCTGGAGGTCAATTATGAATTTATTGCAAATCTGAAAATGACTGCAACCTCCTTGTTTTGGACGCCTATCACAAATGAGTGATTTCTCTATGTTGAAATTGCTGCAGTATTAATTATGTGCCCTAGACGCCAAGATGTTGAAGATTTGATGACCAAACCCTAGGCGTTTCCTCAGAATTCCCACACCTCAGCTTGCTTTGTACGGCTAGCATAGGATTGTACGATCAGCATAGGAAGACCCTCACATGCCAATAAAGATTGGTATAAACAGTAATAAATATGATCAGCAATGTTTGTCTTTCAATCAATTCTGATCTGCAACTCAAACTTTTGAAATACTTTGAAATAATCAACTCCAATATGCACAAATGCAGCTCCTAAATGAAGCCACCTGAAGAGCAATGCTTGGGTGTTATTTCACACTTGTAGATCACTGAATCCAAGAGAGTTTTCGTTCTCCAAGATTGAATTTTGAATTTGAAACCCTTGTTTCTTCTCCATAGCAAAAGCATCAAGTTTGTAAAAATTGAATGAATTGAATGTGCTTTCTCAAAAGCTTTTATACCTCCTCATAAAAGCCACGATTTCTCCTTTGCTTTTTATCCATTTAATATTTTATATTATTTGCTTTTGATGTTTCAATAATAAAATAATATTAATCCCTCATGTGTGGCATTCCCCTTAATTGCTTTTTAATAATGACCTTACGATTTAATAAAACCTAAGTTACCGGTACGTCCTATTTTGACCCCTGGTATGGGTATGATTCGATATGGAAATGAGATACGAGTTCGAAACGATGCAAATACGTCCAGGAACCGAATTTTCCTTTGTGGAAACAGGCAGGGTACGAAACCTTGTCTATGGATTCGTTTTTATCGTTTCCGGTTCGAACCCAGACAACATCCACATCAATTTTTTTGGATATTATCTGATTTTTTCCCTTCAAAGGCTGTAAATTGTGATTTTTTTTTCTCATTTCAACTTTGCTCACATTTTTCTCCAACAAAATAGATTGTTTTTTAGGGTTTATCAAGTGCCGAATATTTTTGATATCTTTAGGATGGCTGAGATATTTGATGAAGAACAGTTGAGTCAAATTAGGCATGAGTAAAATGTTGGCGATTCAACATCAAAAACTGTATTATATTCCTTTATGGGATTGTTTTGTGCTCTTTGTAAACTTTGCATCTTGTGTTATGGTGATGTTAAGGGCAACTCTGTTTATTCATTGCTTTGTTAGAATTTATAATTGGGACTTGGAAGATATCACTGTTTGGGAGGACCATAGTCCATTTGACTTCCCTAAACTTTTGAGTGCAAATTCTGATGTTCTTAGCGGAAATAAGGCGTGAACTATGCCAGTATCCTTGCACATCTCTTCAAAAAGATGTTCGGATGGTGTTACTAGTAATATAGAATGTTCTAAGCACCATAGAAACCAAATCACTATTGTAAGTGATGGTTTAGGATATTGAGATGGCATTGTGTTTGGTCTTCATGAGAAACATGTTGCCTTGCTATTTCTCCTTTCTATTGATTCACAACATTGAACCATAGCATGAGGATTGAGTAAAAATGTACTGGCTTTACATCAGATTGGGAGTATGAAGGCCCTTGTATTGTATTATTAAATTGGCTATGAAAGTGGTGGTGTATTTTTGCTATGTTATTTGACTATTAATATGGTGGTGTATTTTGAACTTAATTACTACTGCAAATATGTATATATTTTTGATTTTTATATGTTTTTGTATTAACGTACCCAAAACGAACCTAGACCCAATTTTTTTTTGACCGAATCCACATACCAGAATCTCGTACCCGAACCCAAACCCAAAAACGAACTAGTAACTTAGAATAAAACCATATATTATAAAGGTCATTTCATTAATCCACTTTACATTTAATCATTATTAAAGTTAATACTTTAATAATAATTAATAAACCATAACTCCATAAAAACTCACCATAACTGATTCTACCAACACCACAAGGTTACCCACTGCTTCTACTGCTCATCAGAATGGCTTACTATAAATAGTAAGGTTGGACCCAAATATCCAAGTGACTTACTAAAAATAGTAATTGAGTGCAAACAGAGCTTCAAACAATTGAGAAAGGTTGTCTCTGAATATCACCAAGCACTGGAGAAGAAACTGACATCTGAAGAACCAAAAAACTCCCACATAAGGTCCTCTAAACACCAACATTAGCCTACGAGGACCCGTTGATGGGCTAATCCACCAACATATTTAAACTGGCTAAGGAGGGGACATTACAGTCCGCCCTCCCCAAAATTGCCTGTTCCCAAGCAATCTCAACTCTAGATCCCTATCAATCACTGATTGAAGAAAGAACAAAACACCACTCGGATCCCAAAGGAAAAACTGTGGTTTGTCCTTCTTGCCTCCAGGAAACTCCTGCTACACCGGTCTAATCACACTAGATATGCCACTTGGCCAAGATCAACCCCTGCATCACGTGTCCTAAAAGCATGATCATCTTGTAAAGGCAACTTTGGATACCTGCAAGGTTTGCTTCCCTCTTCCGTAGGAGGAGATACCTCATACCAACCGTCCATCACATGCGTACATGCTTTGTGCAACAAAGTCAAATCGGGTACGAGTGGGTTGAAAGTAAAACTGTATGCACTCTGCACAACATACGCGCCGTGGAATACATCTGTAAGCCCTGACTGTAGTTTCGGTGCACAACTAGGATCCCAAACTTTGTGTTCGTTGCCCAACTCCACACAAGGGTCTAAAGGGGGGCTATCATCTAGCTCAAAGAGTGGATTGTCATAAGTCAAACCAGCCTCATCCTCAAATAATGGATTGTTAATAAATTGTACATTACCCACTTGCTGGTCTGAACTATCTCTCTCTGAACGTTTGCAGCTTTGAATGGAAACATACTCCTCTTGAAATTGATAACACTCCTCCACTAATTGTTCGACCTTTTTCCTTTTCCCTCTACTCTTCTTCCCACTGATGGAGATGGCACATAGACTTCCTTCAACCATTCCCCTCAAAACATATTTTTTGCCATTTACCTCAAATTTCATCTCCATCTTGGGCAAGTTGAGAGTAAACTCTCCAATGGCATGAAGCCACTTCATGCTTAATACAATGTCCATCTCACCCATACCAACCACATAGTAATCAGCCTAAAAATCAAAATCATTCAGCCGTAGGGTGAGATTAGATATCCTCTTGTTGCATGTGAGAGTGAAACCATTAGCTACTCTCACTTTGAACCCCTCAAATTCTTCTGTCTGGAGTCCACGTCTAGCAACTAATCCCCCATCAATAAAATTGTGAGTAGCATCAGTGTCAAGTAGGTTGATCACATGCTGACCTGCCAAGACTCCTCTGATTTCGAAAGATCCCTCACGCTGGATGCTAGAGAATAATGCCATAAGGGATAGCTTTGCATCTTTTCCTGACCCTGTGGATGGTCTTCCTATCTCATTACCCTCTATATCAGCTTGCTGTTCTGAATTTTCAGAATCTGATTCATCCGCATAATACCACTCCATTTGATTTTCCGAGCCCATCAAGGGACACTTATGACCTTTCTCCCAAGGCCCCTTACATTTGTAACATAATTTCTTTCTCCTTAAATCATTCATGGTTTTGTCATCAAGTTTAACTGCTGATTTCTTTTGCTGATTTGCAACTTGATGTCGACTTTCATCCTTTGGAGGAGTCATGGTTTTAGGCGGATTCTGCCTTTTTGGAGCAGCCAACTCCATATCTCTCGCCTTCTTCATAACATCATGTAAAGGTGGATCAAAAGCTTTGATCCATCCACTTAAAGGCTCTAAAAGTCCCTCACTGAATAAAATCACCAGTCTCCTCTCTGTGATACTATGGACCATCACAAACAATCTCTGAAATTATGCAATATAGGACTCCACAGTGCCTACCTGCTTGAGTTGAGCTAGCTCCCTGAAATACAACTCTAGATCCTTATGATCAAAGTACTCGATGAGTTTTTTCATATTCTCATCATAGGTGGTAATAAGATGGTGTTGGAGGGTCACCAAACCGTGATACCACCACTCATGTGTGAGACCATCAGGTGTAATGTGGCAAATTTAATCGCGTCCTCCTCTGGCATAGGTCACAAAGAAAGATAATTGTCTAGTTTCTGGACCCAAGACCTCGTAGTGCATCTGTCATTGCCATCAAAATGTGGCAAGGTAACCTTGCTCATAGCCTGTTGCAAATCTCGAGGACCTTGTGGTGCTTTGTACTCTATCCTAACTACACCTCCAACTCTATGCCTCTTTTGATTCAGGAACTACTCTAGAGTCAACAACTCCCTGATCTCAGGTGGTAGGGTCATGTATTCAGCATAATGGAGTGTAATATCACCAGTCGTGATTACGTGTGGTTCCTGCACTTGAACTTGTGGAGCCTCCCTAAGACCAAAGGTCGGCTGCATAGGTCTAAGAACTGAACCTGCAGAAGTAGTAGACCGTTCAACTGCCACATTATGTTGTCCAACTCCTTGAGCTCCACTAGTCTCACCAGGATGACTGGGGTGCTAAGGTGGGGTAAACTGTCTCATATGACCCAAGAGCTGCGACATCATATCCATCATGTTGTCAAATTGCCTGTTTGCTTTGGAGTTAGGACTAACTGAACTTGCATGTCCTTTTTCCTTTTCTACCATAGCACCTGTAATACTCTCACTGTCACTAGAATTACTCTTGTGAATACCCAAAACCCCTGAAACTCACCTTCTGGTACTTGCGGTGGTTCCCACTGAATTGCCCCTTTGGTATATTGCACGTTCTTTTTACTCATGAAATTTTTTTCCAACATAGGATGGCAAGAAAACTGCTCTGATACCACTGAAATATCCCACCCCTGATAGGATATTTTCTTTCTAATTTCTACCTGTCTTTGCCTTTTTTGGTTTTATAGTTTTTTTGGTTGTATGTGCTTTTTAAAGATTTTGCTAGGAAATACAGGAAATGCAAAATAAAGAAATATTGAAGCACAAATATACTATTATATCATTTCAGATTTATTAATGCTTTGAAATTACATTAAAAGCGTACCCAGAGGCCAATTATGAATTTATTTCAAATCAGAAAATGAATGACCAGCAACTGCAACCTCCTTGTTTTGGACGCCTATCACAAATGAGTGATTTCTCCACCTTGAAATTGCTGCAATATTAATTGTGTGCCCTAGACGCCAAGATCTTGAAGGTTTGATGCCCAAACCCTAGGTGTTTCCTTCTTAGAATTCCCACGCCTCAGCTTGCTTTGTACGGCTAGCATAGGATTGTACGACCAACATGGGAAGACCCTCACGTGTCAATAAAGATTGGTACAAATAGTAATACATATTATCAGCAATGTTTGTCTTTCAATCAATTCTGGTCTGCAACTCAAACCCTTGAAATACTTTGAAATAATCAACTCCAATATGCACAAATGCAGCTCTTGAATGAAGCCACCTGAAGAGCAATCCTTGGGTGTTGTTTCACACCTGTAGATCACTGAATCCAAGAGAGTTTTCGTTCTTCAAGATTGAATTTTGAATCTGAAACCCTTGTTTCTTCTCCACAACAAAAGCATAAAGTTTGTAAAAGTTGAATGAATTGAATGTGCTTTTTCAAAAGCTTTTATACCTCATAAAAGCTACAATTTCTCCTTTGCTTTTTATCCATTTAATATTTTATATTATTTGCTTTTGATGTTTCAATAATAAAATAATATTAATCCCTCATGTGTGGCATTCCCCTTAATTGCTTTTTAATAATGACCTTATGATTATATAAAACCATATATTATAAAGGTCATCTCATTAATCCACATTATATTTAATCATTATTAAAGTTAATACTTTAATAATAATTAATAAACCATAACTCCATAAAAACTCATCATTAACTGATTCTGCCAACACCATGAGGTTACCCACTGCTTCTACTGCTCATCAGAATGGCTTACTATAAATTGTAAGGTTGGACCCAAATATCCAAGTGACTTACTAAAAATAGTGAGTGCAAATGCCCTGAAACACTTGAGAAAGGTTGTCTATGAAAATCACCAAGCACTGGAGAAGAAAACATAGGAAATTGACATTTGAAGAACCAAAAAACTCCCACATAAGGCCCTCTAAACACGAACATTAGCCTACGAGAACCCGTTGATAGGCTAATCCACCAACATACTGAAACTGGCTAAGGAGGGGATATTACACTTTGCCTCCAAGAAAGAACAACTATTCTCCCTACAATAACAATAATGTGGCTCATTTTCCTCCTCTCCCTATAAGACCAACAATTGAAGCTTCCCCTTTGGGGAATAATTATTATACATTCCATGAGATAGATGGAAACACGTTGGAGATACAAAGATTCAATTAGTTCATTCACATTGCATTTATAGATTCCAAACTAGCAAACTCTAATCCATAAACTAGGATGTATATCCCATACACTAGTCATTGACTTACAAAATTTGCTAGAATTAGAATTTGAGAGCAACAAATGGCTGAATTACAACATTAAAATATAACAAGGAACAAAAATTAGAGAGATAAACATCATGAAAAGACAGCCAAGATGCCCTAAATATAACCCCTTGTGGGTAAAAACTCCAAAAATTGTAGATCCAATATTTTCCGTAGTCCATGAGATTATTTGAGAATGCTTGTGGTAAGAGTTGTATAAGCTATATGCATGAATGTTTTGGATCACAATCAACCAAGCTTCACACTCTTGGTATCAACAAGTCTTTTTGAGCTTGATTGCTAATTGGGAAAACAAGTTGGTAGCAACCTTTCTAGCTTGCCTATTGATCCTCTATCATTTAATCTAGTTAAAAGGCATCTAGGCTTCGCTATCACCTCAACTTCGATACTTCGGATGAAATTCATGATCTAATGCGAAAATGTTGCAAGATCTCTCCTCGATGACATGGTGGAATAGATCAAACAATATTGTGTGGTTGCTTTGAGACATGCAGACCCCCTCAAATGTAAAATTCTAAATACTAAATTTACCGCCTTCATGAATTTAATGAAGAACAAAGATGTCACAATTGTCCAAGTCGAAAAGGGGAATGCCATGGTAGTCTTAAATGATTACAACTCAAAGTTACTTGACCTCTTTTCCATATTGATAGTTACCAAACCTTGGACCATAATCGTGTTTACAAGATCAAGAACAAAGTGAAAAAACTATCCCTGAATCTTCTTTAGTTGACAACATTAAGAAACCACTCAGTAGTAATAAGATCAGACTTAGATTTATGGTGCCCCGAAAGTTCACAAAGTTGGCATTCCTTGAAGACCTAGTGTCAACACTATCAACTCCCCTACTCACAAGATTGCTACCTACCTTGCTAAGAAAATTTCCCTCCTTGTGTGAAAGTTTTGATCCTTCATTAAGGAATCCACCCATATTTTTGAATTCATCAAGGTAAAAAGTGAATGTTGACAACATATTGGTTAGTTTCATTGTCTTGTCCCCTTTTATTAAAGTCGTAGTTAGTGCCTCCATTGGGATTGTTAGGCACAATATTGATGAAATAGCTTCCTTTGTAGGGTTGTTTCTTGGATCCACTTTTTTCACTTTTCAAGGTGTGGTATATGAGCAATTGGAAGGGTTAGCCAAAGGGCCACCTTAATCTCCTATTGTGGCTAACCTTTTCATGGAACATTTCAAAGATGTAGCCCTCAATTCCTTCCCTCTTAAACCTAGATGGTGGAAATGCTATTTTGATGACATGAACATTTTTTGGCAACATGACCCCAAGAAATTAGAAGAAATCTATGCTCACCCAAACAATATTACCGAGAGCATCAAGTTTACCAACGTGAAGACAACAACCAACTCCTCTTCTTGGACATTCTTCTCATTAGGAAAACTAATGCTTCCTTGGCTTGTTGAGTCTTTAGAAAAGCCACCCACATAAACCTTTATCTCCACTCATCTTTTGATCACTACTTTGCTCGAAAAGTTGGTGTCTTAAAAACTTTGGCCACTAGGGCTTTTAGAATGTGCAGCCCAAACCAGTTCAAATGGCATATTGCTTTGCTGCCTCTTTTGATTTTTTATATATATTAGCTTTTGCTTCCTTTATAAGGATTCTAGTCTTTAGAAATATTGGCCCTAGACATTTTAAAAGTTTCTACCTTCATGGAGCTCTAGTAGAAGTCTAGCCTTAGCATTTAACTGTATTTGCATTTATGTTTATTCTTTAAGGATTCATTTAGCTGTCTATTTTGAAGCCAATAATAAAGGATTATGTGGTTATTTCCTACTCTTGGTGATGATCTTAGCTGTGGATGGTAAATTTTTTATTGCAGTGTTAAATTCTAACCTTTTAGGTGTGGATTAGTTGTGCTTTCTTTACATGGTTCGTAAAATGGATAATGTTTTTTGCTTTAATTTTTGTTTAGATAGACTAAAATTGACTATCTTGGCTCATCGTCCTCTTTCATTCCCTATTTTAATTTTATCTCTAACCCTTTCCCCAACAAAAAAGAGAAGCAATAGTGTGTTGTAGAGGAGACCACCTACTCCAGAGGTTGCTTGGGCTTAGTCAAACTGAGATTAAGCTTCTAGATTATGAATTTGGACTGAAAAAGCAACATTTGAAATCTAGTTCATCTAATCAACAATTACACTTTGTTTATATTATATATTTGAACTTCTTGATGATTATATTTTATATACTTGAGCAAATAAATAAATAATTAATGTATGTGTTTTGACTGTGTTTCTACATGCATATTAAGGGAGCTTTCTTGTGCATATTCTCTTTGTTACTGTTGTTGTGTATATTAGAGTCTCCTCTGTATATGCTATGTTATATGAATAAAGTGCCATCTGTGCTGATTCTATTCATTATGTCTTAGCATATATTTCAGTTTTGATCTAAAACTCTATGTTTAGCCTTATTGTTAATAACCTCGAAACTATCAATGAAATTCAAATGAAAATTTCAGAGAGAGGGGTTAGCCTTAACGTTAATGACCTTCAATCTATCAACAAAATACAAATGAAAATTTCAGAGAAGAGAGAAGTTACCCTTAATGACCTTGAATCTATCAATGAAATTCAAATGAAAATTCGAGAGAAAGGGGTTACCCTTAATGTTAATGGCCTTGAATCTATCAATTAAATTCAAATGAAAATTTGAGAGAGATAGAAGTTAGCCTTAAGGTTAATGGCCTTGAATCTATCAATGAAATTCAAACGAAAATTTCAGAGAGAGAGAAAGGTCCGTAGATTCTATTTTCTTTGCCTAGTTAAATATGTGTGTACTTCATTTTAAAGTTTCAATTTTCTTGTATATTATACTTTAAAAGATAAACGTTCCTGTAATCCATGTTCTCATTTGGAGTTCCAATCACACATTCTGATACTAGAATTGCTAAATTTTTCAGTATCCAGTTCCAATGGACAGGAAAACACAAGGAAGGACAGATCAATTTATTGGAACATGGCTCAAATCTCAGCCTCGTGATAAGGTCTGAATTTTATACCTTAGTATCTATATATGCTTTCTTTACACATGAAATAGTGAACAAGCTAGTCCTTTTTTCTCATGTACATGCCTCTTTTATTTTCACATGGTTTCTCCATTTGTACCACTGAGCTTTGGATCATTGCATTGTTTTTCCTTCTGAAGTACAATTGTGATAGTCGTCCATATCAATGGGGACCGTATAATTTTATGTATCTTTGCCACCAGATTGTTCAAGACCAAATTATAAAACCTTCAAGGGTCCTTGGTAGGGCATACAGTTATCAGAGTTTAGTGGTAGAACAACAGTACCTATTTATAAACATCAATATGCAGTTACCAGAGTTATTACGTGCAGGTATATTATAACTCAAAACTAAGTGGATAATAAAAAACGTAGAATAGCAGCATCTTGACTGAGGGGAGAATGTATTTTTTCCTTTGACATAATAGTCACCTTTTTTAATGTATCTTCCCTGAGAATGTATTATGTAAATGTGTTATGGGTGATCCATCTACTAGTGTCATCATGCTGTTTCATATAAGTTTGGTTCTCAGTTTTTCCATCATGAGTTTCTTTCTGAGATTATTTACTTCATGCAGAAGGGTGGGATGCTCTAGTTGGTGGATGGATTTTGTATACTACTGGAGTCTTTCCTTGTCTTCGATTTTCCAACTGTTTGAAAGTTTACTAGTAATTTTTGTTTGGACTTTTAATTTTAGATTGTTGAAGTCTGTCAATGTCTCATCACCATTGATGCCCTCATTCGTCGAATGTTTATTCAAGTCTTATCCTCAAATATTTTTTCATAAATGGATTAAACACAATTGTTTGGCAATAGCGGGAAGCGTACCACAACCAAGCTTATGTTTATATGTTATTAAGCCTTGCCAAGGCTTTTCTGTCAATGGATAGCATACATGGTTCTATGAGGAGTGTAGGGTTATGTTTATTGCTTTTAATTTTAAGTTTTTGAATTTTCTTTATTTTGTTCCAATTTTCTCAAGATATGCTTCCATGGGACACTTCAAAATCATAGAGAATAATTGATATTACTAGGTTATAGAATAATGCTCTTTCTTTACCCCAGTTTCAAAGTTAAACATTTTTCTAGTCATTTCGATACTTTTACTTTCTCTTTTTTAATGGTCAAAGTCTCTGAGTTGGTTTTGTTCTACACTTCTCTCTTGGAGTTTTCTGTGGTGTTGGTTGCTTTTGTTTAGTTGCTGATATAGCTGAATGCATCAAATTCTCCAATTAATTCTGCATGGAGTTTTGAAGTGAAATTTTGATATTTGGTTTGTATTGTGTTGTATTCAATTCAAAATCTGATTTTGGTATAAAAAATAATATAATGTTAAAATTAATTACAATTTGTGTGTTAAAGTTGAAGTTGTAAATAGCCATTTTTTGATCAAATTAAATTGTAATATCAAAATTCGAAACATAGAATTGTCAAATATTCATAATTTATCCATCAATTTTAACTTTAATTACTAACTTATACTGATTATTAATTAATAATTTTCATTTTTAATTAATTATTATTGTTAGCCCATTTTAATTACTAGAAGTGGAGCCAACTTCTTGCACTTACCCTTTTCATGTTGAGTACAAATATCCTCATACCTTGTGCACTCCATGATAAAGTGCCATTCCGTCTCCACTACCCCCTTGCTACGAAATAGGCAAGTTCTCTCTTCCTAAACGTCTTTGGGTATAGTCCATCTCTTGGTCTCGCATCTAAGATGATGCGATCTGATCCTCAATTGTGCAATTAACAACCTTTCTTTTCCCTTAATAATTGCCCCTAAATATGTTTTTTCATCATGCTCCCATGTTGGATTAAACTCTTTGGCGTAGTATGCTTTTTTTGCGTCCAATTTGCTTTGTCCACATAGTCGTATTGAATTTTTCCATCACATACTTTTTATTTCCTCATTGCTGTTAGGACATTCATGTAAATGGATGTCCCACTTGCTCAATCATTTGTTGTTCTGCTTCCCTCAAGTTTTCTTCCTACGGCCTAATTCCTCCTCCACAATTATTTTGGGCCAGCGATGGTTATCCATGTTTTTGACCTACTTTAAATAACTTAGCAGCTGGGTTATCACTGATGCCTCCAGCAGGAAAGTTCTTGCTTCAGCCAAAAGAATCTCATATAGGATTGTGGTTTTCATTTTGAGGCTGTTCTTGATTAAATGCTTTTGTATTCTATCTAATTGTCTCCAACTACAATTTGACATGCTACTTCCCCAAACTTCGTAGCCATAAAGGACAACCGGCGTGACCAGCAAACTAGAAAGGGTCTTCTTTGTTTTCCAGTCCCAAAGTTCAGCTTTTCTGCACCTTTTTTGAAGTAGGAAGCCTTCCATCCTCCTTGTATCCTTTTCCCTCTACAAGACTCCAATCGAGTTTGTAGTGTAAATCAATCCCAAGATACTTGTACTCTTTCACTATTTCAGCAGCAACAAACAAGGTCAAACAAATAAGTGAAGGGCATCTTTTCTTAATATTATGCATAGTCAATAAAGTGCGGCTAGTAATGGGAAAGCATGCCTAACACAAGGCGCACATTCTTAATTCTCTTGTCTATTTTAAGAAAATGCAGCAGATAGAGGAAAAGTGCGTCTGCAAAAGGCACACTTTTTATTAAACTTTTGACAATTTTGAAAAGTGTGTTCAACTTTAAGAAAGTGTGGCTACTTACTGAATTTTATAAATTATTTTGAATGATAGTAATTAGTAATTAACAATATGTAATTATTAAAAATTATAATTAAAAAAATAAAGTGAGTTTATAAATAATAAATTATTTTTTCGAAATTCATAAGCAAATTTATTTTTTCTATAAATAAAAGGAGCTCTTTTTTGATTTTTCAAAGGTCTCAAAGGTCGATTTTGAGCATCATGATAAATATTTTTCAGTTGTAGCAGTGGTGGTTGAAGACTTTTAAAGTCGGCTTCTTCCATTATCATCATTCATTGTGTATTACTGCTGATCAATCCAATGTCCAGATTCTGATTTTTAGCTCGAATCTGTTCATCATTGGGTGTCTATTCATAGGTCCTTCATCGTGCCCGTGTTACTTGTTCGAGGAATCTCTTATAGGTTCTTTCTCTTGCAACTTTGTGTTCTCCCTCATAGAACTATCCTCATCTAAATCTTGAATTACATCCCTTATAGCATGGAAGTCTGGGACCTCTACTAAACATTTTCCTTTAAAATAATAAGAAAGAGTAATGGATCAGATAAATGAGAAGACCTGAAAGCTTGTTTTCATTTAAAGAATGATCCATATCTATAGCCACAAGTGTTGATCCAAAATTTCTTTCATGAGAAATATGCATTTCAAACTAAATGCATGTTAATGTTGAAAATTCTTATTCTAATACATTACAAGAAGTGTCATTGGCAACTCATATTGATGTTGAGTTTTATAACTATCCGTATATGACAAATAATTTTTAATTGACATATGTATCTCCATCAAGTTAGAGGTAGAAAACATTGATGATGCCTTTGCATCAAGTTTGTGTTAAAGATATTTTGTCATGTTTAGGAGAAGTTAGAGCTTTCATTGATCACTTTATTGAAGCATTGCTTTCTAGTGAGATTTGGAAGGTTGAGGCTAAGAAGCAGAAGGGACCTCCAAACTCATCTAATCTTTGTCATCATAGAATATAATTCATATTCTACCTTTGCTAGCTCCTCTAATTCTGCTATCTTGTTGAAGAATGAAGATTTTTCACAAATTGGCTCCACTAAATATTTGATCCTGTCAAGCATTGGGAAGAAGTATGATGCTTATCAAAAGTGCACAAGATGGTTAGATATCAAGGAATATCATGTCTATAAATCAAAGAAGGCAAAGACCCTTTTATTTGGAAGAAGTTATACAATGGAGATTCAAATATTTAGTGAATATCATGTCTCAAAACTAGATTTGATAGGTACCCATGTACAATAAACTCAATGAAGAAGGAAGGACTTAGAAAAATTAATTCCCTACTCCTCTTGCCAAGGATAAATTCCTTCAAGCACAATGATGTTTCAAGATAAAAGAATTAAGGTTTAAGTGATGTTCAATACAAGTGTGTTGTTCCTCCTTTAGAAGTTTGGAAAGGTGGATTGATGCACCAAATAGTTGTAAGTTGATGAAGTTGGATAAGGATTGGATGTTGAAGGAGGTCGATTTGTGTTGAACAATGTCTCCTCCCTTGGGAAGAGATATAGTTGAAGGTTCATACACAAAGTCTTCCCATTGGGTGACTGTAATGACTAACCCCAATTTTCTTTTTTCTGATTTGCACCCTTGCTGGAAGTGTTTAGTTTGACAGACTTTTGCATTGTTTTATATACCATTCATGTTTCTGAGTGTGGACGTTTTTTGGTTTCTCATATACCATTCAAGAATTAAACATTCCAATGATATACATAACAGATTTGCAAAGAATACAATAGGAAAGCACGCTAGAGAAATACTATTCACCCCTTCTATATTCAGATTTGCAATAACATGATGAGAGCATATTTAAATAACTTAAATCAGGAAATAACAATGGACTTTTCAGACCTGTATATGTGAAGTCTAACAGAAAAATATGAAGCTTCCATTATGCAATGAACAATACCCAAGTTTACTTTCAATCTTCTTGCTTCCCACGTCAAGATAACACTGCTATCAGCCTCAAATAACCCAGCAGTTCCAACCTATACAGCAGCAGGCTTGAAACTGTAATTTTTTACCCAACAAAGACTTTCCTCAGGACAGCAACCAGCACTAAAGAATAACTCTCCTTTTACCAAGACTCTGTGTGTTTCCAACGCAGCAGGGAAGACACTCAAGGCACCCTCAAACGCCAAACCAGCAGCAGGTTCAAGCTGAAACCCAGCTGCAAAGGGCCGTCCCTGTGCAAGAGGCCGATTTGCTCCAGTAAAATGGTTTCTTCATGGAAAAATACATTCTTGAGCTTGTTTGAATCGCCATCAGGAGTAGCTTCTTAATAGTCAATACCCAAAATGATATTAAAATCCCTCTCAAAGTAATGAGTGAAAATGCGGGTTACAAGTACAAAGCAAAGTGCCCAGAAATCAATAAAATCACCACCAAAAAAGAGTTTATTCTTTACCAAATTCAACAGCAAGATTTAGCAAGCCAAAACCAATAATTCCTCTTCAAAATATATCGAAAATCTTCATCTCTAAACTCAGAAATCTGCAACTTTGAAGCTCGAATGAAGCTCCTGTGTGAAGCCTCCCGAAATCCTTCCTGATGTGGTCTTTCACACACGAAGAAGGGATCTTTGTTGAGGTTTTCGTCTCAGCAAAGTCTGGTTCAAACCCTCCAGCTCCCAAAGCTCAAGAGATTGTACGACCAAGTTCCAATTCCAAAATATCCATGAGCTGCAAAATGACGCCTCCCCAGAGAATATAAAGTTTCAATAATAAATTAGGGCAACCAACACCTTAGAATATCCAACACCACTTTACTTCAGCTTATTTTAATTTATCTTTTAATTCTTCCTTCAACATGAGCGCCAAAATATTTGCCTCATTAAAATGATAAAACTTTAAATCTTACTTCAACATTAATTTTAATATTTATTCCATTTTTTCTCCTCCTTAGGCGTCCCCTTTAAAGTGCATTATAAATACTTTAAAAACTTTGAAAACAACTTAAGTTGATTGTACTAGGTGTGAGGTTCCACCCCAAATGGAATAATCCCTATTACAATTTTTACTCAGATTTTTCTGATTTGTCTCAGTTTGACATATTGGACATATCGTCAAACAGTTTGCTTGCTTGCATATCTAAGTCGCTTACAATTGGTTTTGCCTAAATAATCTAATATACTATCTCATCACATGTAACACCCAACTAGTATCAATGAGTTAACATTGCATTCAAACATTGCATCATACAACATATGAAAATCATGCCAACAAAATGTATGCAGATCTGAAACTGAATTCCCTCTTCACCAATCAATGCCAAAAGTCTGATTTAAATAAGAGAGAATACAATGGATAAGCTACAGCCATCACTTTGTCAAATCGAGCAACAATATTCATACTTTCTTCCATTATGGTTGACCGACTTTTCAATGATATTACAGGGAAATGAAGTAATAGCCTTTTGCAAACCCCAACTGAGTATCGTATGAGCAGATTTACCAATAAATAACACTCAGAAATGTACAGCAGTTCACAGTCTTAGGTTTACACATATATTCAGCCTTAATGTTTGCAGCAAAATGATAATAGGCTTTTACAATTACAATCCGAGCAAAAAGCTTCAGATTTGCAATGTACAGAAATACCCAGAATTAACACAGCAAGACAATAACTTTAGATTTAAGCAGATTTCACAATGATAGATAATAATGCATGTATGCTGAAAATCAGACCTGGTAAAGAAATGCCCAGCAGTGTAGATGCCCAAGAAACAATAGATTAGCAAGAATAAACCCTCCAAACTTGAATGCCACTGTAGCGAATCATTGTAGCGCGGTACTGTTCACGTGGTACTGTAGCACGACACTATTCATGTGCACTGTAGCGTTTACTGTAGCAACGCTTACTGTAGTAGCAATAAAAAGCTTGAAATCTGATTGATAATGGCTGCCAATGATGAATACCTTAGGTTTGCAATAGATTAAACTTTCAACACTCAAACCCTCGATAAAGTTCTTCAAATTTAAGCACAAGTATGGCTCTTAAATGAAGCCACTTTGATTGCTATCTTCAATGGGTATCTCACCACCTCAGAGTAGCTGCACATTGAAGAGTATTCGTTCTCCAATGGCTGGAAATGATTGAAATCTGCAGAAACCCTTGTTTCTCACAAACTATAGAGCTTTCAAGTCTTTAGACAAAATCGAATGATCAATAGAATGAATTCTTTTTCCCCTTTGAAAGCTTTTATAGCCTCCTTGAGAAAATTGACCCATTTTGGCTTTTAAAAATCATTTAAATATTATAATCTTCAATTTGCATTTAATGCCTTCTCATTACCTTGGTTTATGTGCACATAATGAATTAATATCATTAAATACACTTTTAATGTGTCATTGGCTCCATTCGAATATAAAGTTAATTTATAACTTTATATTATAATCCCTTTTAATATAAAGTCATTTTATAACTTTATATTATAAACCTTTTTAATTAAAATCATTAATGACACATTAAGTATTAATATCTCCATAAATATGCATCCATTAGCCATGCCAACTAAAACCAAGGTCAATTTTGCCAAACTCTGAGTGATTAGACGCCCTGCCAAAGATAGTAACTCTTGATAATTGACTTACTATAAATAGTAAGTACACACCATTGAGTCCAGAAACAACTGTAAAGGTCCAATCAACGGTCGATACTGCAAATATGCTCTATTCAGGTGCCCTGCTAATATTGGAAACCTTGACTCTCTCAAAATAGTAACTTACTATAAATAGTAAGTGTGCCAAACTGAGTGAAATAACCTGTGCAAAGGCCAAAACCTGAATCCAGCTGAGGAGTAATGTCTCTAATCACCGGTAACTGCCATAGAAGACCCCCTATCCATAATTGTTAGCCTATGAGGGTCAAGTGATAGGCTAATCCTTATGAACTCTGATGCTCACGAAAATGGGGACATTATAGTCCGCCCTCCCTGAAATTGCTTGTCCCGAAGCAATCTCCATTGCAAAGAAACTCTAGTCCTCGGAAGGCCCAAAAGAAGAATTGTGAAATGTCCCACACATCCCTAACCGACTCTTGTAGCACCAACATAAACATAGTTGTGCAAAATATCCCTAGATCCCAAACTCGGAATGGAAGTCTGCCATGCCTAATACCCTTCGACTTCCTCTGCGCTACTCTGATCTCAACTTCACCATACCAGAAGTGGCGAAGCAATCCACTGGGACCCATCCAAAACACAGTACCAATCCTATTGCCACCTGGATCCCAATATAATCTGTACACACATCCATCCGTACTGTGGGAATATGAACATTGGAAAGTATTTGTATCACAACAACTATCTCCATCCTCTGCTAGACTCCCATGGATGTGTTGACTCTGCAAGTAATTCCCCACAATTGACGAACTTAGGGGCTTGCAGCTACTGACTCCATCTACTGAAGATGGTGAATACCCCTCCCACAAAGGATGGTATAATCCTAGAGCCAATCCACATTGATGCATCATCAAGTCCTTCGTGTGTGGATCAAAAGAAAAGTGATGAGCACTCTTCACTGTGTAGTCACGGTAAAATGCTCCAACCTCTGTCAGTGGCTCATCACTAACAACACTTGAATCAAGCAATTGATCCCTCTGACTCTGAAAAACAACAAGCTGGCATCCAAAATCAGCTGCATGGGATGAAGTAACAAATTTGTTTTCAAGAGAGGGAAACAAATCTACATGAGAGCCATACTCCCAACCAGATGACACTCTGTGAGTCCCTTGTGAAGATGATGGAGTAAGGTCATGTACTAACACACAAATCTCAGGAGAATCCACCACAGCCACACAAGAGCTATCAACTATCGAACCTGCATCATTTGTCATCGTACTGACCACGGGAGAACTTGATGTAACATGTGGTCCTCTGCTGCTCTCAATCCAAGTACTCATCCCAATTGAGTCAACTGCCCTTGTATCTGGCATGGATGTTACCACATCCTCTCTACAACCCGTGGATATATGATCCTCACCGACTGCCACTATATGTAACTGTACTGTATCTACAGTTGGTGGAGATTGTGTCAAACTCAACTTCACGGTAAGCATGTCCAATCGTGACTGTGACTCCTGAAGGGCCAACTGGGCGCTTTGCAATGAGTCCATAGTCACCTCAAGCTCAACTGGCGAGGTAGAAGCTGCTGATATAACAATATCTTCACACACTTCCATATTTGTGGGCTACAAACCACAAAAAAACACTTCTGCTTCTTTCTCGATCCCTTCATCAATAGAATGATCTGCTTTTTCTTTCATTGTTCTTCTAATGTAATCAACCACACCCAATTTTCCAGGTTTCAAAACCAACACACAATTCAAGTAGGAGTCAAAAGAAACATCGTTCTTAAACTCATTCATCATATTCTGATATTCCTCATGGAGCATGGAAGCTTCATGTTCACATTGCCTCTTGTACTGTTCGGCAATTCTACTTAATTCCATTGTAGCAACTCAAATTTTTTTTTGTTCTCCCAACAGGATGGTAGGATCTTGGCTCTGATACCACTGTGAGGTTCCACCCCAAATGGAACAATCCCTATTGCAATTTTTACTTAGATTTTTCTGATTTGTCTCAGTTTGACATATTGGACAGATCGTCAAACAGTTTGCTTGCTTGCATAGCTAAGTCGCTTACAATTGGTTTTGCCTAAATAATCTAATATACTATCTCATCACATGTAACACCCAACTAGTATCAATGAGTTAACATTGCATTCAAACATTGCATCATACAACATATGAAAATCATGCCAACAAAATGTATGCAGATCTGAAACTGAATTCCCTCTTCACCAATCAATGCCAAAAGTCTGATTTAAATAAGAGAGAATACAATGGATAAGCTACAACCATCACTTTATCAGATCGAGCAACAATATTCATACTTTCTTCCATTATGGTTGACCAACTTTTCAATGATTTTATAGGGAAATGAAGTAATAGCCTTTTGCAAACTCCAACTGAGTATCGTATGAGCAGATTTACCAATAAATAACACTCAGAAATGTACAGCAGTTCACAGTCTTAGGTTTACACATATATTCAGCCTTAATATTTGCAGCAAAATGATAATAGGCTTTTACAATTACAATCCGAGCAAAAAGCTTCAGATTTGCAATGTACAGAAATACCCAGAATTAACACAGCAAGACAATAACTTCAGATTTAAGCAGATTTCACAATGATAGATAATAATGCATGTATGCTGAAAATCAGACCTGGTAAAGAAATGCCCAGCAGTGTAGATGCCCAGGAAACAATAGATTAGCAAGAATAAACCCTCCAAACTTGAATGCCACTGTAGCGAATCACTGTAGCGCGGTACTGTTCACGTGGTATTGTAGCACGACACTGTTCACGTGCATTGTAGCGTTTACTGTAGCAACGCTTATTGTAGCAGCAATAAAAAGCTTGAAATCTGATTGATAATGGCTACCAATGATGAATACCTTAGGTCTGCAATAGATTAAACTTTCAACACTCAAACCCTCGATAAAGTTCTTCAAATTTAAGCACAAGTATGGCTCTTGAATGAAGCCACTCAGATTGCTATCTTCAATGCATATCTCACCACCTCAGATTAGCTGCACACTGAAGAGTTTTTGTTCTCCAATATATGGAAATGATTGAAATCTGCAGAATCCCTTGTTTCTCACAAACTCCAGAGCTTTCAAGTCTTTAGACAAAATCGAATGATCAATAGAATGAATTCTTTTTGCCCTTTGAAAGCTTTTATAGCCTCCTTGAGAAAATCGACCCATTTTGGCTTTTAAAAATCATTTAAATATTATAATCTTCAATTTGCATTTAATGCCTTCTCATTACCTTGGTTTACGTGCACATAATGAATTAATATCATTAAATACACTTTTAATGTGTCATTGGCCCCATTTGAATATAAAGTTAATTTATAACTTTATATTATAATCCCTTTTAATATAAAGTCATTTTATAAATTTATATTATAAACCTTTTTAATTAAAATCATTAATGACACATTAAATATTAATATCTCCATAAATATGCATCCATTAGCCATGCCAACTGAAACCAAGGTCAATTTTTTCAAACTCTGAGTGATCAAACGCCTTGCCAAAGATAGTAACTCCTGATAGCTGACTTACTATAAATAGTAAGTACACACCACTGAGTCTAGAAACAACTGTAAAGGTCCAATCAACTGTCGATACTGCAAATATGCTCTGTTCAGGTGCCCTGCTAATATTGGAAACCTTGACTCTCTCAAAATAGTAACTTACTATAAACAGTAAGTGTGCCAAACTGAGTGAAATAACCTGTGCAAAGGCCAAAACCTGAATCTAGCTGAGGAGTAATGTCTCTAATCACCGGTAACTGCCATAGAAGACCCCCTATCCATAATTGTTAGCCTATGAGGGTCAAATGATAGGCTAATCCTTAGGAAATCTGATGCTCACGAAAATGGGGACATTACACTAGATGCCATGGTACTTTTTTAATAACCCCCTTATGACCCCTTTTAAATTTAAAATATAAAGCCACTTTATTAGTCACACATTTCAAGACATAAATCAAATATGTAAAATAATTCCCTCAAGTGACTTTATCAACTGAATATGCTGCACAGACCAGTCTGACCAAGTCCAGTGTTCCAAAAATAGACTTACTATTTTTAGTAAGTACTAAAAATAGTAAGTTACCGTCCAAAAGCTCAACTAGAGAGTAATTGACGTCGCACCAAGGCTCACTAAAGACTGAAGCGCTGTACTAGACCCCCTGCTAAAAATAACACTTATTAAAAATAGTAAATGTTCCCAGATCAACCTTAACTGAAAGAGGGTGTCGTAAAATGGGGACATTACAGTCGCCCCTTCTCAAAGATTGCTTATCCTCAAGCAATGCCAGTGAGCCTTGCAATCCACATCCAAAACCATGCTGAAACTCGAAATGATTGTCGAGTCCCAAATAATTCTAGGTGGTCTGTAGCTCCAACGGCTCAACTCCCTGTCCTGCAAGGCATCAACACATGAAGCCTCTTGAATGTCATCTGCAAGTAGAATGATGAAACACCACCAAAACTTGATCCACTCCTCAAAAATAAGTCTCTCCAAAGAACCAAACGGATGTGCCACCAGAGTAAACTCGAGAAAATCCACACTGGCTCTCTCATCCCAAACGACAGCTGCTCTAAAAAACAATGTGAATCCCGGATTCCCTTTGAATCTCAACAGAAAACCATCTTGCTGAGGCTGTCATATTGAACATCACTGTCAACCCAATGTGCCCAGAGTGTACTCTCCTATCACAAACTGCAGAAATCAGTAAACCATCAACCGCAGCCAAGTATGCCCACTCCATGAAGTAACTGTAATTAGCGTCACTTACCAAAATGGAGGCTGATAATGGGAGCACTGAATCCGGAAAGGTACTCACTGTCGGCTGCCCCAACTCGAAATCAATCATCTCATCGAGCAAAGTCTGTATAACCAACTCAAGCAAGCGCGGGCAGCAATAATTAATCCACGATTCCACTAGGTACGTAAGAGAAGAAAACAAGATATAAGCTGAAGAGTCATCCCCAAGTACCAAGTCATCTCTAACACCCAAGCTCAACCTGGTACAACTTAGCTGCTAATCACAAATCAAAATCGTATGTAAGCTGATCGGAGCATTTGCTTAGGGGCCGAAGCTGGAAGTAGTCCCACTAGCCCATTCTTGAGTCAACACTTCACTACTAGAAGTTGCACCTGGATCCCATACCTTGCTGTTTTCATCCAATGTAGTGCAACAACTAGGAGTAATTTCATTTTCTAGCTCAAATATTGGGTTGTCATATACTCTATCAGCTCCTATCTCAAACAAGGGATTATCAAAAAGCAACTGTTGACCACCCTCAAGAGCTGATTGTGAATCCAAATCAGCAAAGCTGCTAGGTTCATACTCATGTTCAGCTATAAGCAATGAAAAATCTGATTTATTCTCTCTAATAGGATCGAAACCAAAATCATTATTAATGCCATCAGCCATGCTTAATTGCTGAATAGAAATCGGAGCAGCTCCATAATCAAAAGTAAATTCATCCCATGTTGGCTCTTTGTCGAATTGTAGTACCATCTCATCATGTTTCCGTGTTTTAGGAAGTGGGTAGTTTTGTTCTTCGTGTTCATCCCGTGATGTAGTCCCTACAAATGAATCATTCATCAACACATCATTGTTCTTGTCAACACATATATCTCCAATCATCATCTGTCCCTGAGAAATCAGACTCAAACCTCCTTTGTCAACACTGTGGCGATCATCTTGGGTTGCTGTTTTGAATGCCTCAACCTGATTGCTTTCAACCATACAAACTCCTAGGGATGTGTTATTACTTACAACATTACCCAACACGAAACTAGCGTTCACAGGAACTCTGGACAGCTCCAAAGAAGCATTAAAGGCTGCTGCCTTGTCTTTTCCTTTTTCTTTGCTAGACTCTGCACGTGGTCCACTATGTGATAGTCCTCTCAAAACCACATTCTTACCTTCAGATTTGAATTGAAGCTCTAATGTCTGAAAGTTCAGAGTAAATTCCCCCAAAGAACATAGCCATTGAATGCCCATAACCACATATGTGTCTCCAATGTTCACCACGTAGAAGTCCTCTTTAATTTCATGACCTCCCAACAGGATGCTCAGCTGAGGAACCATCCTGGTACACTGAATAGTGAAGCCATCGGCTACCATAACTTTGAACCCACCATCCTCCTGTGTCTGAAGTCCTTTACGTACCACTAACCTGTCATCGATGAAGTTTTGAGTAGCTCCTGTATCGATCAAGGCTAACATACGCTACCCTTGTATCAGACCTCTAATATGCAAAGACTGATGCTCATGAAAGCTATCAAGTTGGGCAAATGTCCCATCATGGTCCAACCCCTTATCACTCCCTTTCAAAGTCTTTTCACCCTCCATTTCGTCGGAATCAGCTTGCTGGTTTGATTTTTCTGATTCACTTTCTTCACCAGATTGGTACTCTATTAACAATGTTTTTGCCTTGGCAGCACATTTATGACCTTGTGCATTAGGCTCTTTGCATGTGAAACATAATCCTTTCTTCCTGAGTTCATTCAAAGTCTCAGTGTCTAACCTTGTGTGGTTTTTCTTAGGCTGCTCCTGCTCTTTGGTGTCAATTTTCTTATCCTTTTCCTTCTTGGGCAGCGGGTTCTTTGACTGAAATTTATTTTTAAATGCTGAAGTCTCCATGTCTCTAGCCTTTTTAATGGCTTCCTAAAGCCTAGGAGGGTTAAAAGCTTTTATCCAACCTCGTAAGGGATCAGATAATCCATCAATGAATAACACATTCAATCTTCTCTCAAAAATGTCAGTCACTGACACTGAAAGCTTTTGAAAATCTGATATGTACGTATCCATTGAACCCCATTGCTTGAGTTGGGCTAGCTCCTTGAAGTGCAACTCAGGATCCTTTTAATCAAATCTCTCAATCAACCTTGCAGTGAACACCCTGCAAGAAGTGATTTGAGCATGCCCCAAGGTTAACATTCCGTTGTACCAGCACTCATGAGCTACGCCATCCAAGTGTATAGATGCATATTGAATAGACTCGAGCTCCGGCATAGGATTTAACGTGAAGTAGGTGTCTAGTTTTTGTACCCACACCCTTGCTGTCATCTTTCTAGACCCATCGAAATAAGGAAGTGTGAGCTTCCCTACTTTCTTTCATAGCTCATATTGCTGGTCTCTATTCCCCCTGTGATTAGAGTGTCTCATCCTCAAGTCACTATAGTCTCGAAGTGAAATGTCCATCTGAAAACCGTGTTAGCAGTATATTTTACTTTGTTGTCGGCCGTAGTTGGCCTTGGTCGTAGTCGGCCAATTTCTAATAAAACAATAGTTAGTGAGAATAAAACATGTCATGTACTTTCGGGTAATCAAGTCTCGATTAGTGTTAATATTAATGTTGTTACGAAACGTCGTGTCGGTTGGTTATCTAACCACCGCCGAGCATTATATGTAGTCTGTTGGGATAGTCGGGAGATAGTTATGTGCCGATGGTTATATTGTTAAGCATTGTAATACTCTGTGATTGTACATGATATTTCTGATGATGAATAAAATTTCTGGCATTCAAACATGATATCTTTCTGGTTACTGTTTTATTCTATGTTCTGCACATGATTAGTTTGCCAGTAGTACGTAAGATTTGAATTACATTCCGTAGGCAAACATTTGGCGCTGTTGCCTGAACGGACTAGGGCATCACCTGCCATGGCAGCGTAATGGGTCAATCGGCGGAAGAACCTGTAAATGCTAATGAGGAACGGGAAGACCAACTGACGGAGGATCTTGTTAATCTGTGGAAGATATCGTTACGAGATCACGTACGAAGGGAATCCCAGATACGGGAGATCCCTGAGGAAGTTATCTGGGATAGATTGGAAGTGAATGACGAGGTGAATGATCTCTTGAATCGTATGCCCTGATTACTGGCCCGTCATTCCATTATTTTGCAAGACCTCTGAGAAGAAGAAGATCGGGAACGCCGAAGACAACAAATACTACAACACTACGAAGAACGAACTAAACGAGAAGAAGAAGAACGAGACACGAGCCAGAGACGTACATCCGGTAGCCAGCGATGATCGCCTGAACATATTTTAAATGCCCGTACGGCCGAACAAAGACAAGAATCGAGTACCTGAAGGGCACGGGACTCAGGAAGAAAAGATTCGGCGATCACTCCGGCTGCAAGAACAAGAAAACCGGCGGAGAAGATTGCAGCAAGCCGGGAAGGAATTGGATGAGGATTTAATTGAAATAAATCAGAGCATTAAAAGAACATATGAAAACCTAACAAGAATAGACACATCCATTGGACGGGCGCACCAAAGTTTGCCAGTAGTACGTAAGATTTGAATTACATTCCGTAGGCAAACAAACCGGGTCCTGCATCCATCCAATCCTGTCTAAATTGATTATGTGCTCCAACAATGTAAGCTTTGGATTAACCAGAGCTTCTATCAGAGGAAAGTTTGGCATAAGAGGTCTTGCCAAAGCTCCTTGGTTACCAACTCCTTGCTGTCCTACCCTGTTTCCTTGACCCAGTTGATCCATTCTTTGCACCAAATCTGCTATCCTATCATTAGTTTCCTGCTGTTGTTGTGCTGCCCTCAACTGTCCCCTAACCAAAGTGTCAAGTAAGATTGCCAGTCTATGCGGAGCTTCTTCATTTCTCTTATTCCTGTTATTTCTTTCATTCCCATTTCCATCTCCACCCCTGTCTCCCATGTTTCCTGTGTTAGAAGACCCATTGGATGAAGTTTCTATTTGCTGTTCTTTTTCAGAAGATGACCAATGTTCCCAAAAACTTTCTTCTTTCCTTATATTTCTTTCTAAATATCTCCTTTCTCTGTCACTCTGGTTCATAGGAAACAAAACGCACTGGCTGGCAGGTCTGTTCTAGCTCTTATACCATTGTAATGACTAACCCCAATTTTTTTTTCTTTTCTGATTTGCACCCTTGTTGGAAGTGTTTAGTTTGACAGATTTTTACATTGTTTTATATACCATTCATGTTTCTATGTGCGGACGTTTTTTGGTTTCTCATATGCCATTCAAGAAATAAACATTCCAATGATATACATAACAAATTTGCAAAGAATACAATAGGAAAGCACGCTAGAGAAATACTATTCACCCCTTCTATATTCAAATTTGCAATAACATGATGAGAGCAAATTTAAATAACTTAAATCAGGAAATAACAATGGACTTTTCAGACCTGTATATGTGAAGTCTAACAACAAAATATGAAGCTTCCAATATGCAACGAACAATACCCAAGTTTACTCTCAATCTTCTTGCTTCCCACGTTAAGATAACACTGCTATCAGCCTCAAATAACCCAGCAGTTCCAACCTATACAACAGCAGGCTTGAAACTGTAATTTTCTACCCAACAAAAACTTTCCTTAGGCCAGCGACCAGCACTAAAGATTAGCTCTCGTGATAAGTAGGAGGTATTTTTCCACAGCGTGTCAAATTATGATATTGCTATCAGGATTCAACCGTGTAGTTTCGAGTCAAACTCATTGACCCATGTTTCATGAGTAGTGGTTCACAAGAACCCATCTCTCATGATCGAATGGTCCACTTAGCACTCATTGCATCTAGGTGATGCTCACAGAGGTGAAGCCTGGTCCGTCCCGGGAGTCACCCATCGGTACTGCTCCAGCTCAAGCGCGCTTAACCAGGGAGTTTTCTCCAAGGTTAAGCCCGCTTGAGTTGTTACCCCATTTGCAAAACCTTCAGCAAGTGTTGTGCCTTATGAACCATTCATATTCGAAAATCTTCATCTCTAAACTCAGAAATCTGCAACTTTGAAGCTCGAATGAAGCTCTTCTATGAAGCCTCTCGAAATCCTTCTTGATGTGGTCTTTCACACACAAAGAAGGGATCTTTGTTGAGGTTTTTCGTCTCAGCAAAGTCTGGTTCAAACCCTCCAGCTCCCAGAGCTCAAAAGATTGTACGGCCAAGTTCCAATTCCAAAATATCCATGGGCTGCAAAATGACGCCTCCCTAGAGAATATAAAGTTTCAATAATAAATTAGGGCAACCAGCACCTTAGAAAATCCTACGCCACTTTACTTTAGCTTATTTTAATTTATCTTTTAATTCTTCCTTCAACTTGAGCGCCAAAATATTTGCCTCATTAAAATGATAAAACTTTACATCTTACCTCAACATTAATTTTAATATTTATTCCATTTTTTCTCCTCCTTAGGCGTCCTCTTTAAAGTGCATTATAAATACTTTAAAAGCTTTAAAAACAACTTAAGTTGATTGTACTAGGCAACATGGTAACTTTTTTAATGACCCCTCTGAGCCCTTTTAAATTTAAAATATAAAGTCACTTTATTAATCACACATTTCGAGACATAAATTAAATATTTAAAATAATTCCCTCAAGTGACTTTAGCAACTGAATATGTTGCACAGACCAATTTGACCAAGTCCAGTGTTCCAAAAATAGACTTACTATTTTTAGTAAGTACTAAAAATAGTAAGTTACTGTCCAAAAGCTCAATTGGAGAGTAACTGACGTCGCACCAAGGCTCACCAAAGACTGAAGCGTTGTACCAGACCCCTTGCTAAAAATAGCACTTGCTAAAAATAGTAAGTGTTCCCAGATCAACCCTAAGTTGTTACATCCCAAATTGTGAAGTTACTGTTTACCATTACTAGATAGGGTAAATGTGAATATAATGTGAATTCTGGAGATGAATTAATAATGCTTAAATGTTGTTATCAATATGAATGTTATCTCATTTGGTGTTGGTCATTTGATGTTATCTTAGTTGATGTTATTCATGGTGATATACTGCATAAATGAGAATAGATGATTATTGAATTATTGTTATTCTAACTTTTGAAATGTTTATATATACTGCTTATGTTATGAACATATGACTTCCGAATGCGTGTGTCAGTGGATGTAGGTATATGAACCATTCCTCCAAGCGGAGGGGATATATCACTCGGGAGAGGAGCTTGGTCGGGTAACTGGTAATGTAAACTATCTGAGCATACACACACGTCACCTTAGATTGAGTGAACTGAGTCAATCTGTGTGGATTATAGGTAAGTCATCTGTAGCTTGTATGTTTGCATTAGGAGTTATGTCTACCTTTGTATGCAATTATGAGTGATGTATATCCATGTATCTGTCTTGTGATATTACGGTCATAACGATTGTAACGTAAATGGATGTAAGTAAACGAAAGTGGACATATATATATATGTATAGTATATACACGTATCCATAAGTATATACATATCGATACAAGCGTACGTTGGTAGATGGATATGCCCATATGGTTGCATTGATATGGTATACTTACACATATGTGTACATAGAGGAATATACTGGTATATATATGTATATACGCACATGTCCTTTATTATGTGGATATTATTAATATTATTATTATTATTTTTTGCCTCCAAAATTTGTATAAATATATATATATATATATCGGAAGTATGCTAACTGGCTCATGATACAAATATATATTTGTTAAAAATATATATATATACACATAATTATGTATTAAGGATTATATAAATATATTATAGTTATATTAAAATATAGGATTATATAAATATATTATAGTTATATTAAAAAATATATATATATAAATATATTAGTACTTGGGTATTTAAATATATATATGTTTAATATATTTAAAAACTATAATTATATTTATATAATAAAATATATAATTATTTCCTAATTTAATATTAATCTCTCCACTTTGGGAAATTGAATTATTTTCCACTTTGAATTAATATTAAACCAACTATGGAAATCAGGTTAAATATACCTAGCCGATTATTATCATCAAACATGGAAATCGAAATATTTTAAATCATACATGTTTGAATCGAGATATTTCTGAAGTTTATTATTTGAACTTTAAATCAAACATTTATGAATCATTTTGTCATATCGATTAAAGTATGTGGAAACGGAAATTAAAATAGCGCTTGAGGAAGTCGTGCCTTGCAAATATGGCTTTGAGAGAAAAACACAAAAACCATACACGGCTTTGTGGCATCACGTGCCACCTGGCAAGGCATACATAGAGGCAAGATGTATACATTTTAAACATTGACCATTTCTCTGATCCGCCATTTCTGAAGAAATTGGCAACACCTCTGATAACTGAACCTGTAGGTGTCAATGAATTTAAATTCACCATGTGCAAATGGAAAAAGTCTTCATTTTGCTGTCAATCATTGGAGGTCGACTCACTTCATTGAAACCGAGTAGGGGATTAAAATCATGCCACTTATTGAGTTGAATTAATCAAATTACAGTGTTGGCAAATGACATGCTTTTGGAAGTGGAATTCGATGGGGCTGAGGCTCTATAAATAGCCACTCAATTCCTCATTCTTTACTTCTTTTTTGGAGAATTTATCCTTCAGAACTTATTTTTGTAGAGCAATCACTCTATTTTTCTGAGAGACGTATATTGCTATGAGCTGAGTTTAGTTTGAAATTACTAGTTCTTCATATCGAATCACCTGAGTTTTATACTTCTATTTCAGCTGTAACCATTATTAGTCTGAATATTCATTTCTGAGTACTTATTTCTGAGTGAGAAAGGTAGCAACTTGTGAGTTAATTCTGAGTGAGAAAGGTAGTAACTTGTGAGGGATTTGCCAATTGATTGATAGAGTTGGAAGTGCTGTGAGAATAGGCTGAGACATCATCATCTGGGGAAAAGCTAAATACAGGCATGAGATATTCTTCTACTATCAATTTCAATAGTAATTCTTAAAATATTTTTGGAATTTGGGTTTCCTTTCTGTGCATAGATAGGGAATTGCTTCATGAACTGTACTTCTGTTGTGTATAGAAAGTGGGTTGTTCTATGAATTGTATATTTGTTTGCAACTAGGAAGTAAATCGTTTAAAGGATAAAAGATGCATATTTGTTGTGTTTTGCATTATTTGTATGACCTCCATAATAGGAGAATACTGTTTGCATGGATACTATTTGCTAAACCTGATGGTTTACGAAAAAGGGAATTGAAGCCTTAGAACATGAAAGATCCCCAACCCAAATCTGATCTGAGTTTCTGAGTTTTGTATTTTCAAAGTCTTTGACTAGCGAATAGGTAGGTTTTTGTTTTTATTTTGTTTTCGCGTTTTTTTTGATTTTTTTTTTGTGTGACTTTTGAGTTTTACCAAATATGAATCCAATTTGCTCTTGAGATACAAAGGAATTAAATTGAAATAAACTTCTAATTTTTCTAATTTCAAACAGACATGCATAAAATTGTAAAATTAAAAATTTAGGAACACCATTCATCAACTAGTCATACCCGGAGTCCAATGCTAACTTGCAATTGAATTTTATTGATGAAATTCTAGTGAAATACAAGATTACAATTCAGATCTGCTCCTTCAATATTTTGTCCAAACCCTAGCAGCAACATAGATGGTACGGCTGCCCTTGAGGATGGAACAACTAGCAAAATCAGTCACCAAAATCCATAAATCTGCTCTCCAAATTGACAAATTTGACCTCCAAAACCCTAGCTGCTGCTGCCAGCAAGTAGAATGCAAATATGTGATAGTATTGGCCTGGGAGAGGTTCGATCTATCAATGGCAGCCTCTGATTTGAAGAAGTATGATGATATAACACTGCTGCAAACTCAGATATGAAAAATAACTACCTGGAACTCCTCCAATGAAGCTCAAACGAAGACCCAAGGTAGGCCCTCCTCAAAATCCATAAATCTGGCTCTCCAAATTGACAAATTTGACCTCCAAAACCCTAGCTGCCTGCTGCCAGCAAGTAGAATGCAAATATGTGATAGTATTGGCCTGGGAGAGGTTCGATCTATCAATGGCAGCCTCTGATTTGAAGAAGTATGATGATATAACACTGCTGCAAACTCAGATCATGAAAAATACCACTACCTGAAATCTCCTCCAATGAAGCTCAAACGAAGACCCAAGGTAGGCCCTCCTCAAAGGTGAACTAGGTTCTCGTCCAATTCATGATAGCTTTTGAGAGTTTTCGTTCCCAGAAGGCTGAATCAATGTTGAAACCCTTCTCTAGAGCTCAAACCTGCAAAGTGTTTTGTAAGAATGAGAGTAGAATGCTCAAAAAAGAGCCCAACACTTTGCTTTATAACCTCTCATGGACTTTTTTAATAAAAGCCAATAAAATAATTTTCTTGAGGGTCTTTCCTCATCCAAACAAAAGGGCCATTTTTTAAAACAAATTGAGTTGCTAGGATGGGGGCACTTTTCACTATTCACCTTATGATTTTCAGTTACTATTCACCTTTTACTATTCCATTAAAACAAACCTTAATATTTTCACTTTAACCCTGGATTCATCAACTGAACTCCAAATTGAAAAGCTGATAAGGCTCCCAGCTAAACTCCACAACCCTTGGTTGGGTCCCCTAACCATTCTGCTGACGTACGGGAACGCTAATAGTAGGCCAACCACCGCTATAGTTTGAGCTGCCTAAGGATGGGACATTATAGTCCTCCCTTCTCGGAGATTGTTTGCCCTCAAACAATTTGCACCTGCATGCCGAAACCAAATACCGGGATCCCATATCCACCTCAAGAATGCTGCTCCACCAATCTGCTGTGCTACTCTGATATCAACATCACCATGCCTGGAGTTGTGAAACAAGTCATTATGATCCATAAGAAACAATGCACCAATCATGTGAATGTCAGAATCCCAAATCATCCTATGTGCATAATCAATCAAGTCAATCTGCCATGTGCTGCTATTGTAAATGAGAGCATCATCTATCCAATTGAGAACCTCACTCCAATAGAAACCACAGGTACCTCTAATGTCAAAGGATGATAGGAGCTCATCATTATGCTAACCTCTAACAAAGAAAGAATGATCCCAATCTTTCCAAATTCGCCAACCAGCTGCTGTCCTAAAGGACCAAACTAAAGTCTTTGTGATCAATAGTATGAAACAACCATCTATCACCATTGTGAGAACTCTAACCCAATGAACTATGGCTGAAAATTCCATGCTCAAAAATGTAGAGCAGCCCTCTATCCTTGTGTTGTAATTCAAAACCCAAAGGTTCGAATATGAAGTACTATTGTCCTCTACATGCTCCATGATGTCTTCTTCATTTTCCAAATATACTCTCCAAATGTGATCAAGGAATGATATTGTTATGAAACAAAGGCACAATGTCAAACCTTGCATGCAATGTGGTTTTTCAATTCTTATCACATATTCTTGCATAACAACAAGATAAATGAAACCATGTAAAGATGGGAGATGGCTGATCACTGACATGAGACCCACCTTAAATTTGTACCTTCCACGTTTGCCTTCATAGATTCTATCATAGCCTGCTGTCCCAAGGTGTGTGACATACTGAAAACTCCTCTCATGAGCTGTCAAACTTCCCACCTCAAGGCTGCTATTATAAATCAGACCAACAATTAAAGTGAAGTCAATGATGTCTGTATACCCATTCATAAAAAAAAAACCCATCTCATACACCTTACCTATCAAGTGATCATGTCTCCACACACTCCAATCCAACCCAAAAACTGATGTAGACCCAGATAAATTTGAATATACAATGTATAACCATGTAGGACAGCCACATGTCAACCATGAATCCATGAAAATTATGTCACAACCCAACCAATAAAAAGTTGCACGAGCATATGAAATAGGTGACAAATCCATAGTTGTATTGTAGTTGTCTCCATTAATACCCAAAGTCAAACCAGGAGTGGCTGATCCATTGAACATATCACCCATAAAATCACGATACACCTTAATGAAATTGTCAACATCAATTGAAAACTCAGAATTTTGGATGTTAGATAGCTCTTGCTTCTCATCATCCTTGGAGTCGTGTGAATCAAAATCTTGTTGAAGATGAAGCTTGGTTTGATGAGCCATCAACTTGGCTTGCCTTGCCCTCTCTAGCCAATCATCATTCAAGATTTGGGACAGAGTCATATCCGCTGCTCCAAAGTGTCTAAACCCAGTCCTAGTGTGAGATATATCATGTGACTTATCATGACCAAAGCATGCATCATGTGTACCCACCATATTAGAATTATCATGACTCATTTCCCTAGGATTAGAAGCACCAAAATCATGAAAAAAGGAGGATGAATCACTGCTGTTATAAATCAAAGAATTAGGACTGAATTGTTTCCTTGTATCCATACCTTTGGAGTCATCAAAGTTAGAGCAAACTAACATGCTCTTCACTGTCCCATTTTTAGTCTCATATTCAAGTGCCTTAAGCACAATGTGTTTACCCATATGAGTAAACTCTAACACCATCTTGTTGAAGTCTTGGACAAACCTTCCAAGAGACTTCAACCATTGCACACCAAGTACCACATCTGACTCTCCACCAATACCTACAACAAAGTAGTCATCTGTGAAAGAATAATTATCCAATGCAATGGATAATTGTGGTATCCTCCTTGTGCAACTCATTTTGGAACCATCCGCTAGCATGACTTGGAATCCTTCAAACTCTTCAGCTTCTTGTCCCATATTGGCTACAAAGCCCTCATTGATGAAACTATGAGTAGCACCACTATCTACCATGCATAACACTCGTTGTTTCTTGACAATTCCTTCCCATACGAAAGAGTGATATCTAGGAACACCGAAAAGAGTAGCAATAGTGCCATGTGCAACATCAGGTGTATGAAACTGCATAAACTTAGTCTTCAAACAAGAGACATCATCAAAATTGTCATGTATCATACTTGCCTCTTGTAGTCCATCAATAGTAGGAATGGTACCACTACTTTCTTCATAACTATTAGTGGCAATGTTATTAGAAAAGTGGAGTATATCACTGTTGTTCCCAAACTGAAGATTAAGATTGATTTCAGTCTTTGTTTCATTGCCTATGAGATCTTCCTTTGCTTGTTCAACCTGTATACATTCCTTCCTTGGAAGAAACATGGATCTAAAGTAATTTTCCCTCTGCTGTCCTGTTTGTTCCCTATATTTGCAGCAATCTCTGATTTCTTGCAATTGCTACCGTGCTTGGGCAGCAAGTGCCTTAGCCTTTGATGCTCTTTGACTCCACTTATTTCACATGTCTAGTGTCTTTCCCACATCACCCATGTTATGGTACAAAGAATCAGATCTTAGGTGGCTTATTTCCTCATCAATTGGAGTCATTAGGTTGTTGCTACCATTATGAGTGAAGGAAGACTCCAACCTATGTACCGAAATTTCTATAGGCCCACCATCTGAAACAACTTTAAGCACAATTTTCTTACCATCAGCCATAAACTCCAACTCCATTTTGTTGAAGTCTTGGACAAACCAAACATTATAAAAATGCAAGATCATTTTAGTAAGCAACCTCTTGGTCTCTGTGTTTAACTTTTTAAAACAAAATGCTTCATAAGATCTTAACAATTGTCCTTTCACTGTAGAAGATGCATGAATAACCAAAATGAATTCAAATATATTCCATTGCACATACATGGACATATCACTTGTGGCTGGCCCAACAAGTGTGTATGTATTACCATCATTGTTTTGAGCCTTCAAGGGGCTCTCTAAAAGAGGGAAGTCATAAACTTCATAATGCAAACTGGACCAAATTGAAACTCCTGCATCATACCTCCTTTCTTCATCACACAACTCAGCATGCTCTCCTTGTGGGCTTACCTCAAGAAGCTCTTCACTTGTATGCCCATCATCCACACATTCTTCCCTTGAAAGAAATAAGGACCTGATGTATGATTCTCTTTGTCTTCTTGCATTATCAAGCTGATTGCATCTTTCCTTGACCTCATGCAAGTGCTGTCTGGCTTGGGCAGCAAGCATTTTGGCCTTCTTAACTCTTAGTGACCACCCATCACACAACCCTTGTGTCCTTATAACATCTTTCATAGTGTGGTCAATAAAATCAGGACTTGTGTGGTTTGAATCCACAATATATACCTCATGTGTAGCACTCTCAACTTGAGTATCATCATAGGAGGACTCAACAACATCATTACTGTTGACGGGTGTTTTATGACCACACCAACACAAAATAAAGTTTCCCAACGGTCACTCTATCCTCTCTTGAACAAAGTTTCCTGCATGTTAAGATTGCGAGAAAGATCATGCATTTAACTCCAAAGTTCCTTCATGCAGTGGATAGTCTCAGTTGGCTTGATGTGATTTGTTGGTAATCTCAAGGGGGACTTACATAATTGTTCAGTTGACGATCAAAGAGAAGAGGGATTTTGTGGGATTCGAAAGGTATGTCAATGTAGCACAAGTTTCCTAAACTAACCAGAAATGTACTGAATTGAGTGGTTGCAGGGATTAGAAAAGCTATGGACTAATCTACATGTGGGACGTGGAGATCAACTTTCACAAGCCTCAACTAGACTCTGCTTTGCCTCACTTCGGACAGCTTCCACATAACTGGTGCAATCTTCAAGGGGAGTAATTAGAAATGTTCAGATTACAATTCAACAATGAAGACACCGTCATGACGACACATACCAACATGAAGATCATAATCGAAGTTAAGTCCACACTATTCCAGTTGACCACGCAAGGCGAACCCACTGTTAGTGCACCCGCTAGTGGTATGGATAAGCGAAGCTTGCTCAAATTAAACACCACATTCCACAACTACTATCTACTTGCATGAAATGAAATCTACTTTACTCTAAGCTATTTTAAGATTCTACATGAATTGGAAGGACGAAGAAGCCTCTCTAGCTACCCACAACAAAAGATGAAACCACCATCAATGATAACTCTTTTTATTATGAGAGTGTTCACAACAACTTCTTACAAAGCATTCAATGGAAAACTTCCCTTCCTTTTCAATTTAAGCTATGCTATCAAACTATGCTCACTATTTCTCTATGCTCTATCTCCTAACTGTCTCTCTATGTCTAACGAATTACAAATGAGGGGGGATGCCCCTTTTATAGATGGCCAAATCCAGTGGACGGTTTAGATTCAATTACAATGGAGGGCTCAAATTGAGCCACATATGCCCTAATCAAGATTCTTCCCTAAAAACCACCACAAAGAAGAGTGGGGTAATAAATGAGCAATTAATGTCCACCATCGTCTTCTAGAAGGTCATCATCCAACAAGGCATTTCCGTTCCCCTTTTCTTTGACCACAAATTCAACGAATCTGTCCAATACAACATCAACTTCCTGAACTGAAATGGGTGGCACATGATTGAGCTAAAATTCAAGCACAATAACTGTCTGCCCATGCCGAGTACAAGATTTTCTCCAAGTGACTAAGGCATCCTGAGTACTCTGAATAATGCTGGAGAAAGTTGAAACATTTTCAAAGTCCACCTGGGCGAATGATCCCACATCAGAGAAGAGCCCCAATTTGTTCTTTAGGCCGTCAGCAGTCATCTCCTCCGGAGTCAAACTTCTAGCAAATATAGACTCAAGTGTATTCAGGACTCCCTCCAGAATGTTACCCATGGCTTTTCTGATTCTGGTTGAATCTGCCTGTGTTGCATTGAAGAAACCTTTGCCTATGACCACTGAAGAGTACCAACTGGTGAAGTCATAGCTGTCACCCTTCTGTATCACGCCTCCCTCGACCAGAGTATGCAATGGCACTCGCATCAAAGCCTCCAGACGAAGAACAGTCTTAGTCTGATAGATATGAGTCTCGCTCCAGGCTTGATCAACGGTGTCCATGCGTGGCAGAATGCTAGAGGCCTGCTGATAAGCATGAACGAGATCCTCCATGAATTTCTCTGTCTCAGTGCGAACACTGCCAATCCACTTATCTGCCTCCTGAGCCACCTTCTTCAAATTTTCAAGCCCACTAACTGATTCCCTTAGAAGTTCTACAGGAAGGTGTAATGTCCCCTTCCTAGGCAGTACAGTTATTTCCGAGGTTAGCCTATCATTCTGATCCTCGTAGGCTAGCAGAAGTGTTTAGAGGATCACTTGAGGCAATTATCCAGTGTTGGGGAACATCACTCCAGCAGTTGATACAGGGTTGGGCCTTTGCGGACACTCACAGAGTGATTTAGAGGTACTTACTATTTATAGTAAGTCAGGCAGGCAAGAGTTGCTATTTTTGGCAGGGCACCTGATTCAGTTGGTCAACTCAGCTTCGACCCGGTTTGATGATCTGATGAGCAAACAGTAATTATTAAGGCATTTGATCATTATTAAAAGTTTATTAATTTGCTTTATAATATAAAATCACTTTAATGAAAATAATTAAATTTAATTATTTAATGGCAAATTATAAAGTATCATTAATACTTTATAATAAGGGATAAATTAATATTAAATGAGTATTTTATTGCTCATTTAAGAAAAGGGACGCCATTATGTAATTAATATGCCTAAGTCATTAAATGGCGATTTAATGATATTTTAATTGCTCATTTAACAGCTTTTTGTGAAGGGTCGACTTTTTGAGAGAGGTTATATATTTTCTCAAGGAAAATCGAACTCATTATGTTGATTATTCGAATTTGTTATTATTTCTCTTTGAGAGCATTGGGGTTTGAGAAACAAGGGTTTCTGCAGATCATTAGGTTTTGAAGAACGTTCCCTCTTCAGAATCAGGCATACTGAGACTGTGCAATACCAGTTGAAGATTGTCAGTTGAATAGCTTCATTCAGAAGTTATTACAGAGTTTATCTTGAAATTAATTTCTAGAGTTGATTCAATACTTGTCAGGAAAGTGATATATTTGAGCGGCTGGTTTAGATCTTTATCTGGCACGATTCTCAAGGTTGTATGGATTCCATCATTGCTGGTTTGGAGGCCGTACCACAGCTGAAAGGCCGTATTTTTTATGCAAGTTGAAACGCCTTGCCTTTTTGCCTTCTGGTTTCTCCAATTTGGGCACCTAGATCTCTGGAGTCTTCTGCATCTTATTTGAGGTTGGAGATATTAGTTTTTGAAGCTGGCCGTACCTGTACCTCTTCATTATGGCGGCTACAATAACCAGGTTTTCTTGAATAAATGTTATTGCCTTTTTCCTTATATGTTTGATTTTATGCATTGTATGAGTTCAGAAGATCAATAAATATATGCGCCATCATCTGAGTAGTGTTTTGACGCATTGTTTACCGTCTATGAACTTCTATAGCATTTTAGATCAAAATCGCAATTTCCCTTTAATTGCAAAAAACCACAAAAAAATCAAAATACAGAAAATAAACAAAAAACTCAGTATTACTAGCCAGTGGTCGGGTTGAGAGACACCTGGTCTCTTACAAAAGGTCAACTGCTGGGTTCTCCTGCCCATATGGGTGGGCTAAATGCTGCACATAGCCAATCAACGTCCTATGCTCCTTCAACTTTTTGTATTTTCCCTCTGTATGGAGCAATCTATCCTTGAGTGCCTGATAGGAGTTATCACACTCCTCAATTATCTGAGCCCCTGTAGGGCGGCCTAGCTCAAAAGTAGTAATCACATAGTTTTCAGGCATCTCCTCATCTCGATCGCACTCTTCTCTCGGGACAACTACATGAAGTGTGCGAGAACTTGCTTCATCTGTAGAAATCTTGGAGAATTTTCTGGCCTTCTTTTCTAGTGGTGCACTGATTCTACTGAGGAGTTCCTCCATTTTGATCGCTAGGTCAATCTCCTCTTTAGGATCCTTCCTCATTCTCTCCCTTAACCAATTCGACATTGCCTGCTGTGGGTCACAAACAACGAGTGGTTGCTCCTCCCTTGCCTCTTCTTCTCTATCAATATTCTGATGAGGTTCATCAACCTTCATCTATAGGGCATCTTCTCTTGAAACTTGAGCCTCCTGCCTTGCAGTAGTCTCATCCTCCAAAGCTGCCTCAAGCTCCTATTGAAAGCGGGTGTTAGTCGCTGTTTCCTCTTCTTCCTCTTGCTGGTCATCTCCTCTAGGCATATTGATGCTTTGACCAACTGACTCCCTACGAGGTGGCTGATTTGCTTCCTGTAGTTCTTGTTCTTCATTCAATTTGTTTCTCTGACTCTCAAATAGTGAAACCTCCTGCACACTTGAGGATCGAGCCTGCGACCGTAAGGGTGATGCCTCTTCTACTGTCTGGGGTATCGGTTGAACTTGTACCTCTCTTCGTGGCTCGGAAGTTTGGGCAACCTGTTTCCTTTTCTTTGCTGATGGCGGCCTTTGTTCACCCATGAGATTGTAGGTGAGAGCAATTGACTTGCTTTTGAGCTTATTTACACGCCTCTCCACCCAGCTCCTTGTGAATGTTAGAATCGGTATGCATAAGGTGTCCAAGTCCGTGATCTCCGACTTTGACCAATCAGGTAGTGGTATTGGTGCGTTTCTCACCGACTCATAGTCTGGTTGCATCACATTCACGTCTTCATCCACTTGATCTGGAACTGGAACAACCTCGCATTCTCTAATCATCTTCAATGGTAGCATGGTAAACATCCTCCTCTTAACTTCAGCATCATCCTCCGCATTGGCCCAAAAATCTTCAATATGAGCCTTGTGCCTGTACTCCACATTCTACACCAGTCTGATTTTGTTGTAAGGATCGAAATCTTGTCTGCTAGTGTGGTATGTGAAGTGGAAGAATTGCAGCTCGTCCTCAGCTTCTTTGGCTGCCTGTAAGGAAGGACAAACTTCATTTGAATTTCCCATGATAATCGGGAAGTCTAAACCTCCTTTCTTCTTCTTCTTCTAAATCTTGTCATAGGCAATGAGCTGCCTAGACACTTCTAACATTATCATCCTGTTAGTGGGGTACCTCAGTAATCTGTATGGATACGATGTGAACTCCTGCAGCCTAATGTAGGTGAACTTCAGAAATTGGATAAACCAATATCCGTACTCTTTGATTAGCTCCTGAGCTTCTTTTGAAATTCTTTGCTGAGTTCTCCGCTGAAGAGTCCTTGATATATGCATTGTGAAGGCATCATTCACCCTTTTATAGTTGGCAGTGCTGGTCAGGTGCAACTGCGGGCAAGCCTCATAGATTTTAAACTGCCTAGGACCACATCCAATTGGCTCCTTGTACGTTATTCCTCTATACTTGGTCATCCGAGGCCAACATATATACAACATATGAACTCATGTAAAATGTCTTTGTCCTCCTCAGGTGCCTGAACTGCTCATCTATGTTGTCAATTATCATCCTTGCCCAATCAACACATTCTTTCCCCTCTAGTACAATTCCGATGTAATAGAACATCCATGGCTCAAAAATATACACTTGAGAGCTTCCGTTCACCCGACTGAGCATCATTATTAGGTCACAATACTCTTGTTTCACATCATCTGATATAATCTGTTTAGGCAACTTTGTGCGTGCAGGTCTGGGTTTTTGCATCCAAACCGAATTAATCATCCCAACACATCTCTCAAAAGAGGAGGCGTACATCTTCTCAGCTCTTTCCCTTGTTTTGTACACCATCCTATCGGAAGTGGGAAGTCCAAATGCTTCTCCAATAGCATCAGGCGTGAGATTGGCAAATAACTTGCCGTCAGGAGAAACAATCGTTCTTCGCTCCGACCTGTAACAATTGGCGCACTCCATAATCAGCTCTGGACACTGAATTGCTGGTGGAAAACCGACATCAGCATAAATTCCACTCTTCATGATATTGTGCGCAGTGATTGACGAAGGGTGGCCTCCTAGCCCGTACATTCGTCCTTTGAGTGCTCCCAAGTTAAATGAGCCGAGGTTGGTGTCCGTCAAGCCTCCCAGTTTTGAAGTAAATTTTGATTCTGGAAGGAACGACTTGCTGAGTTTCTTTATTATTGCCTACCTGGATGCATTAGCCTTGCTTGTTTCAGCGTTTGCAGCTTTGCTCGCCCCTGCAGCATCTCCTCCTGCTTCAGCCATCCTGCAAAATGAAAGACAAGCATTAGAAACGAAACTTAGAAAAATTAACTTCGTGATGACCAGCATATGGAGCAATTTTCGAAAAAGAAATGTCTTCAACACTGAAATTTTTGACTTCAAACCTCAACAATCTTAGCAGTCTCACTTCAAAGTTCAACACCTTCAGCAATACAATCTTTGGCATTTAGAAAAATTTCGCCCAAATTAGCTCACTTCAGCAACTTCTCTTCACACTTCGATTTTTCTTCACTCTTCGAGTTTCAAGTTTGCACTTGCAGCTGTGAGGAGAAATGAAAACTTTCAGAGCTCTTATAACTGAGTCTGAGAATATCTTGGCTTCTAGAAGAATGCCCATTTTAGCAAACTCATTTAATTTCCTCCACTACTTTGCAGGAATTCGAATTTTTCTCCTCTGGCAGTTTGCAACACTTGTTATTTTGAAAATTTGAAATTCCGCCCCATTGACATCTTGGAAAAATTCCTCTTTCAAGTATATGCGTACTTCACCCTGTTAGCACTTTAAAATTACATCTCAGGAAATATTAAACCATGCCTTAGAAAATTTATCTCAGAAAACTTAGGCACATTTTATTTTATTTTCTCCTTAGAAATTTTTTATTTCCTCTAGAAAATTTTCCCAATCCACAAGCTAGGCGTCCACTTTAACATCACAATCCAAGGTGTAGCATTTTTTTAAAATTTATTCACCTTAGAAAAATATTCAAACACCCACAAAAAAAAAAATCTCCCCTAAAAAAATATTTTCAACTTCATTACTCATGGGTACACATGAAGGGGGTCATTTAATTTTTCACCCTTAAATTTTTTTTTTATTTCCAATGTTTATTTTATCCTTCTCAATTTAGGCGCATTTTAAGGGGGTTACTTCCAGTTTTCCTTGCCTTAGAAAATTCTCACTTTAACCTACTTCATCTTGGGGCGCATTAGGGAGTGTCGGCTTCCATTTCAATGCCTTATACAAAAATTCAATTACCCCTTCCAAGTTGGGCACATTTCACCCCTTGCACTTTCATTTTCAACACTTAGAAGAATTTCAATTCACTCTCCTCCTTGGTGGCAAGGGCGCATTTCATAGGGGGAGCTTTTATTTTTTTACACTTAGAAAATTCCTCCAACTTGCAATATTGCCTTGGGCGCATATGATACCCCTTGTTTCCACTTTGATATGCCTTATGCGCTTCCAAGTCACCTCCACAAACTGGGCGCATTTCACCCCTTGTCATTCCATTCTTCAACACTTAGAAAATTTCCATGCCTCCTTCTCAATCTTGGGCGCATTTCAAGGGTGGTACCTCCATTTTATCATCACTTAGAAAATTTCTTAGTCGTCCTCCATAGCTAAGGTGCATCTAGGGGGTCCTCCTTCCATTTTAGATGCCTTAGACAAAATTTATGCCACCTATTTGACTTGGGCGCATATGAGAGGTTGAGCTTCCAATAGAGGGCACATTTAGGGGGGGCTACTTCCATTTCAAACACTTAGAAAAAAATTCCAAGTCGTTACATCTTGATGGGCGCATCTTAAGGGGTGTTCTTCCATTTGCAAACACTTAGAAACTTTTCTAGCCTTCTTATTCCATGGGCGCATCCAAGGGGGTGAAATAATTTTGGGCTAGAAATTGCTTGTATTACTTGAAGAATAGATTACAATATATAGGTGAGGTAAAATACTGTAGACATTAAATGTCTACCTACCAGCTACCTACCAACAACTAATAGATATAATTGACCATTATACAATAGAAGAATGTAATATTCTAACACCCTCCCTTAATGGTCAATCGTCTAACTAGCCTACAAAATACAATCTGCAGGTCGCTTGGTCACAAATTCTTCAGAACACTCTGCTGCTACGGAGACCCTCCTTGGATCTGCAGAATGTTGATGACCAAAAACCATCCAAAATAAAACAGAGAAGGCTGCCCCTTCTTTAGAAAGCTCTGCAACAAGAGACAAAAGCCTGCCACTGACTCTGCCACGTGAGAGTAGTCTGCCATGAACCCTCCTAGAATTTGCAGAACTGTTGACCATAAGTCATTACAAGATGTCCAACCCGACGTTGGGTAACAGAGCTGTTCCTCCCTATCGCTAGAGACACACCGAGAACAACTGCCACGATTTTGAGGATAAATCGGCAAACCGTCGAAACTTTTGCAGAGGAGCATGACGCCCGAGAACAGACTGCAAGAAGCTAGTTGTGCAGATGTTCGCCCCAACAACTTGAGGTGCGACCAAAACAGACTACAACAAACTACGATTTTGAGGAAAAAATCGCCAAACCCAAGATTACAAATCATCGTTTTTTCGGAAAAAACGGTAAATACCAGAGAGCCCTCCCGTACAACAGAAACCTTGACTAGGGTAAACAGGAACTGACCCTTAATTTTTGAGGAGAAAATTATAAACCCTTTAGGAATTTTTTAAGGGAAAAAATTATGAAAACCCACACATAGTTTTTTTAAGGGAAAAAATATTAAAACCCATAAGCAGATTTTTTTTTTTTCATAAGGGAAAAAATATTTAAAAAACCCAACAAAGGAATCCCACGCAACACTGTGAATTATAGAAGCCCAGAAACAGGTAGCCATCAATTGTCGGCTAAAAAACAGAGGGTTTGGAACCCTAGCCGCTAGAACAGATCTGCACAGAAATCGAGGCATGGAAAACGAAGCCCCTAGAAAAATTGGATAACCCATTGAGATCTCGAAAAACCCACCAGGAATCTGCAGTCATAAATTTTTTTTGACTTGAAATTGAGGCACAAATTTCGAGGCACAGAAAACAAAGTACCCAGATAATTTGAAGACCGACCTAGATGAGATCTCAAAAAACCTAGAAGGAATCTGCAACCAAAATAATTTTTCGACTTTATCTGAGGGTTCAAAACCCTAGCCGAAAATCGCAGAAGCCCTAGGCGGCCATTGAAGACCAGAAAAAATGCAGAAAACAGCTCGAATCTGCACGAAATCGTGGCAAAAAGAGGGCAGAACCCTAGGCGTCTCAGATGAGAAAAACACGGCTCTTTTTTTCTGCAAATCGCGCCCAGAAACGCATGCAGATTTGACAAAAACGCCCAAATAGAGACGAAAATCACGCAGCCAAAAGAAGTTTCGTGCTGGCCAGAAGAGGTCTTCAAAAAAACCGCGGGTAGGAGAGAAGTAAAGTCGTGCCCAGATGAAGAATAATTGCGGCCAGAAACCAAAAAACGCCCCCAGAAAAAAAGACGTTGATCCCTTGAGCAATCACAACAGAAAAAGGCACCATTTTTTAGCTCGAAAAGAGCAGAAAATCAGCTGAAAAAATACTGCAGAAACCTCACGCGCTTGAGAAACCACGATCTTAGGGCATGACGTGGAATTGCAGAAAAACGTGTGCCCAGATCAAAGCATCAGGAAAAGCAACAGGAGGGTTGAAATTTTTCATGAAAATATTCACGAAAAATGCAAACAAGAACCCTCGATCTGGACTCACAAAAAATATCACGTGATAAATCATGAATTACAGATTTAAAAAGCCCTCCCAAAACCCTGAGCCCTCCCATAAGGGAGGCTCAGACCTGCTCTGATACCATGAAACAATTTTGGGCTAGAAATTGCTTGTATTACTTGAAGAATAGATTACAATATATAGGTGAGGTAAAATATTGTAGACATTAAATGTCTACCTACCAGCTACCTACCAACAACTATTAGATATAATTGACCATTATACAATAGAAGAATATAATATTCTAACAGGGGGGTCTACTCCCATTTTCCAATACTTAGCAACTTTTTCATTAACCTCTCCTCAACATGGGCGCATATGAGGGGGGTAGCCTGTAGTTTTGACTCAGACGTTTTTCATCCATCTCCATGAAGTTTGGGCGCATTTCCTGGGTCAAGCTTCTAGTTGAGGGCGCATCTATGGTGGTGTTCTTCCATTCTTATCAGACTTAGAAATTTTCACCTGACTCCTCCATGATGGGGCGCATTTGATAGGGGCTCCTGCCATTTCGTAACTTAGACAATTTTTTAAGCTTCCTCTTCTTAGCTTGGGCACATTTCAAGGGTGGTGCCTCCGTTTTATTCTTGCCTTGGACATATCTGAATACTTAGCCAATTTTTAGCCTACCTGCCCTCGTTTACTATTTTTAGAAAGTTCTTGATTTTTTGGACCCCTACTACTCCTGTTGACTTGAAATTTGCTCCACATGATCCCCGTGACCTGTTCGACCTGTTCACACTTGTCATCCGTGCTGTCCTGCTATTTTTAGTCCTGTTTTGGAGGTGACTTACTATAAATAGTAAGTACTTGGATTGTGCTCAAATTTTACTAGTAGATTGCTTGAAGGATGCTGATCGTGATGGGATACATCGGTTTTTCATTTTTCTCAAGTTTTACCCCTCATTTTGAGTCCCGAAGTTGGAAACCCTAATCTGACTTGCATGTGCCTCAAATGACCTCCGTTTGACCCCATTTCTATTGCATGTTGCTTTATTTGTGAAATTGAAGTGCTGGGGAGTTGATGGAGTGAACCTGCTAAAAATAGTGAGTGCCTGAAAAATTGACCAACCAACTGCTGGATGAGTTTGCATGTCATATTGCCTGGTAGATCTCAAAAAACCCAGAAAAACCTAGAAAACTGGTCCGCATGCGAGCACCTGCTAAAAATAGCAAGTCATCAACTTGACTTGCATGTCACATCATCGCGAAACTCTTGAAAAACCCATAAAGAATATCTTGACATGCATTGAAAAATCATACATGCAAACCCTAAAAATGGCTCCTGGAGCCATAATTGTTAAAAGTCATCATCTTGGTTCTCATGTTACATCATCGCAAAGCTCTCGAAAAACCCAGAAAGACTCTCCAGACATGCATCGAAAAAGCACACATGCAAACCCTAAAAATTGCTCCTGAAGCCAGAACTTGCTAAAAATAGAAAGTTGTCAAAATTCGCTCAAATTTCGCAGGCAAGCAGCTTGAAGGGCTCTTAATGTGGTGTAGTAGTCAGAGTTTCAAAAGTCTCGAGGGAAAGGTCCCAAATGGAACACTTACTAAAAATAGTAAGTTGTTAGAATTCAGTGAAATTTTGATGGGAACTTGCTGGAAGCTTTCTGATTGCAGTGCCAAGCTCAGACTTCAATTCGCTCACTCAAGTTAACCTCAAACTGGCTTGAAGAATGAAAACCCTAATTTCATAGACTTAGCCAAAATTCAAGCCTAGGCTTAAAAGACGGGCACATCCCTGAAGGATAGATGGAACAAAGAGAGACAGCAGGAAAACCAACTAAAACCAAAGCCAAAAGACCCGAATGGAGCAAAAATTAGGGGGGTCCTCATTTTGAATGGGGTGATGTGTGAAAAGGTCACAACAATTACCTTCATGTGAAATGCATGCTACTACATGACTAGAATTGTTGTTGCCAAAATCAAAATAGGTGTCAAACCTTGGTGTCATGTTTTCAACACCTCTAATGGGTTTGATTGTAAGACCTTCCACTTTGTGATCAACATGATGACTCAATGGTGTGCTATGTATCTCCCTTTGATCCAAAGTTATTTCTTCTTTAGGACTCCCACATGATGACTGATTTTCGCATTCATTGTGATCACTTGTAGGCTGTAAACTACAAACAAGTGTTTCTTCTTTTCCTTGGTCTTGGACATTAAACTCTTCACCTTTTCTAGTGGCTTCTTTACTATCTTTTGATATTTCTTTCTTCTTTTGCTGTTGATATGGACTTGAAAACTTTGAATCATCCTCATCCTCATCTGGTATTCCCAAGAACTGTGTGAAAGAAAGCATGTCTTGTATCTTTTGAGGAAGAGAGCGATACTTGTCATAGCTGGCCATAATTGCTTTATTTGTTGGTGAAGCATGAGAACTCTTAGCTGCTCTTGTAGATGGATATGAACCAGTAGTGTGTCTAATTTTCCTCGAAAGGGAATCCTCAACATGCTGCAATTTACGAATGATCTTGTGTTGTGATTGTTCAAATTCATTCCATGCTTGTTTATTGCTAAACAACCCTGCCATGATGACCTATCTCGCTGTCCAAACTGGAAACCAATCCACTGTAGTATACACAACTTGAATTCACCCAACAGGTTGGTAGAATCCAGGCTCTGATACCACTGAAAGATCCCCAACCCAAATTTGATCTGAGTTTCTGAGTTTTGTCTTTTCAAAGTCTTTGACCAGCGAATAGGTAGGTTTTTGTTTTTATTTTGTCTGTGTTTTTTTTGATTTTTTTTGTGTGACTTTTGAGTTTTACCAAATATGAATGCAATTTGCTCTTGAGATACAAAGGAATTAAACTGAAATAAACTTCTAATTTTTCTGATTTCAAACAGCCATGCATAAAATTGTAAAATTAAAAATTTAGGAACACCATTAATCAACTAGTCATACCCGGAGTCCAATGCTAACTTGCAATTGAATTTTATTGATGAAATTCCGATGAAATACAGGATTACAATTCAGATCTGCTCCTCCAATATTCTGTCCAAACCCTAGTAGCAACATAGATGGTACGACTGCCCTTGAGGATGGAATGGCTAGCAAAATCAGTCACCAAAATCCATAAATCTGCTCTCCAAATTGACAAATCTGACCTCCAAAACCCTAGTTGCCTGCTGCCAGCAAGTAGAATGCAAATATGTGATAGTATTGGCCTGGGAGAGGTTTGATCTATCAATGGAAGCCTCTGATTTGAAGAACTATGATGATATAACACTGCTATAAACTCAGATATGAAAAATCACTACCTGAAACTCCTCCAATGAAGCCCAAACGAAGACCCAAGGTAGGCCCTCCTCAAAGGTGAACTGGGTTCTGTTGTGACCTTTTCACACATCACCCCATTTAAAATGGGGACCCCTTTAATTTTTGCTCCATTCTGGTCTTTTGGCTTTGGTTTTGTCTCTCTCTGTGTCTCTCTCTTCTGTTGTTTGTCTTTCCGGGATGTGCCCGCCTTTGAGCTTAAATGTGAAATTTTGGCCAAGCCTAAGAATTAGGGTTTTGAACTTTCCAGCCAATTTGAAGTCAAATAGAGTGAGTAACTTGGAATTTGAGTTTCACGTTTCAGTTAGTATGCTTCCAGTAGGTTCCCAGCTAAATTTCATCGAATTCCGACAACTTACTATTTTTAGTAAGTGTTCAATTCAGAGTGTTCTCTCAGCACTTTTTGGGGTTCCGATCGTTACACTGCATCCAAAACATGTCAAATTGCTTGTCTGCAAATTTTGAGCTAAAATTGATGAATGTCTATTTTTAGCAAGTTCAACTTCCGGAGCAGATTTTAGGGTTTCTATGCAAAGTTCTTCAATGCATGTCTAGAGATTCCTTCTGGGTTTTCTAAGACCTACGCAGTGATATAACATGCAAAACGAGATGATGACTTTCAATGATTCAGGCTTCAGTGGCTATTTTTAGGGTTTGCATGTGAGATTTCTCAGTGCATGTCTGCATAATCTTTCTGGGTTTTCCAAGAGCTTCGCAACGAGGTAACATGCAAGTAGAGTTGGTCACTTTTCCGGAACTTACTATTTTTAGCCAGTGCTCGCATGTTGATCATTTTTCTGGGTTTTTCAAGATCCCTCGGGCAGTGTAACATGCAAACTCATCTAGTAGCTAGTTGGTCACTTTTTCAACCACTTACTATTTTTAGCAGGTTCACTCCGACGGCTGCCCAACACTTCAGGATCACAAACAGGGCGAAGTGCAACAAAAATGGAGTCAAACGGAGGTCGTTTGGTCGACATGCAAGTCAAATTAGGGTTTCCAGCTTCGAGACCCAAAATGAGGGGTAAAATGCCAAAATTTTCGAAAACTGGTGTATCCCACTGTGATCAGTATCTTTCAAGCTATACACCGGTAAAATTTGAAGGCAATCGGAGCACTTACTATTTATAGTAAGGCGTTCCAGAAACAGGCTATAAATAGTAAGTCAGCTGCAGGTGCCAGTGTGAACAGGCAGGTCATCCCATGAGGATCACGTCATTCAAATTTCAAGTTGAACGAAGTTGCAGAGGTTTGAAAATCAAGCACTTACTATTTTTAGCAGAGGAATTAGGGTTTCCTAAAATCTAGGGCGAAACATGACAGTCACACAGAAGTGGCATCCAACCATGATCAACATCCTTTAGGCAATCATCACACAAAATTTGAGCTCATTCTGAGTAGTTCCTATTTTTAGCAGGTTACTAAAAATAGTAGAGGCACACATGCATCAGGCATCAACAGCACGGCCATGTCACGAGGTTCGAAGCAAAGTGAAAATCAAGCCTTTTGGAGCTAGAAATCAGCTTGAATGGAAAAATTTGAGAAACTTTCTAAAAATAGCTAGTTAGGGCAAGCTGAGGGCATCATGAGGTTAGGCAAAAAGCTACAATAAGTTAAAAATCTATCTAAGTCTGGTAAATTGGAAGTAGACATGGTGAAATGCGCCCTTGAAATTGAAGATTGATAGAAAATTTTCTAAGTCCTCAAAATTAGAAGCTCTAGAGTCAAAATGCGCCCAAGGAGAGGAGGATGAGTTTAAAGTTTTTTTCTAAGTCCTCAAAAATGAAAGTAGCCACCCTCATATGCACCCAACTGGAGACAAGCCATGGAAATTTTCTAAGTCTGTGAAACTAGAAGCTTGCCTAGGTAAATGCGCCCAAACTTGAAAGAGGAGGACTTAGAATTTTCTAAGGCAAGTGAAATTGAAGCTTCAAGGGTCAAATGCACCCATGTTGGAGGTTGGAAGGCTGAAAATATTGTAAGTACTTTAAACTTGAAGTACACCCTCCAAAATGCGCCCTTATAAGCTTGAAGTTAGTTGAAAAGTTTCGAAGGTATTTGAATTCGAAGCTCCTTACCTTAAATGCGCCCAAGAAGTTGAGAAGGCAAGAAGATCCTCTAAGGCATGAAAATTTGAAGGAAGCACCCCTATATGTGCCTAAGAGAAGAGGGGAGTAAAAATTTGGTTAAGTGTTGAAAAATGAAACTAGAGGGGCTCATATGCGCCAAAACAAGGAAGGAGAGGTAGGAAAATGTCTAAGGCATTTAAACTTGAAGCTTGCCCCCTTAAGTGCGCCTAGCATGACATGGAGTGGGTGAAATTTTCTATGGCATATGAAATTGGAAGCAAACCACCTCAAAAGCACCCAAGGTAAAGGAGAGTTGATAAAAAAATCTCTAAGTATTGAAGGCTGAAAGTAGGCCTAGTTAAGTGCGCCCAAAGTCAGTGGAGGAACCTAAAAATTTTCTCAGTGATGAGAATTGAAAGCTAAGGGTGGTAAATGCGCCTTAGTTTGGGAGATGTCTTGAAGTTTGTCTAAGTATTGTAAAATGGAAGCTTGCCTAGGTAAATGCGCCCAAGGAAGAAAGAGATACTTGGAGTTCTTCCTAAGTGTTGCAAACTTGAAGTAGCTACCCCTAAATGCGCCTTTGAGAATGATGGGTTGAGTAAAGTTAACTAAGTGTTGAAAATGAACGCTAGGACCCTTAAACTTGAAGTAGCTACCCCTAAATGCGCCTTTGAGAATGATGGGTTGAGTAAAGTTAACTAAGTGTTGAAAATGAACGCTAGGACCCTTAATTGCGCCTAGCATGACAAAGAGGTAAAAATTTTACTAAGGCATTGGAATTGAAGGTAGATACCCCCAAGTGCGCCTAGCTTAAGAAGGAAGATGAAAAAAGTTTCTAAGTAGTTGAAAGTTCCTGCAGGACCCATCAAATGTGCCCAAGGTAAAGTGAGGTTGATAAAAGTTTCTAAGGCAAGGAAAATTCTTTCTCCAGCCTCCAAATGCGCCCATCTTAGCAAGGTGGTTAGAAGTTCCTCCAAGGCAATTAAAATGGAAGCACTACCCATGAATTGCACCCAAGGTGGCTGGAGGCAACATGATGTTTGAAAATATTTTCTACGTGTTTGCAAATGGCAGGATAGGAGCTCAAATGCGCCCAACTTGAGGAATGAGTTGGAAAATTTCTTAAGTGTCAAAGCAAGAGAAGAAATGCGCCCCGAGGAGAAGTAAGAATAAAACTTTGATGATGAAATTTTTCTGAGGCATAAAATTCCACCTCCAAATAAGTACGCCTGAGCTTGCAGGGGATGATGAAATGTGTTATGACATGAATAAAATTGACAAAGATATGTCAGAAGGTGCCAGCTTCACGAAGTTGGTGAAGATTGTCAAGACATAGCAAGAAAAATATGCGCCTAGATATGAAGGATGAGAATAAATTTGGTTGAGAAATATTTTTCTAAGGTTTAAAATTCAAAAAATTAAATGTACCCCTTCGTTTGTAGTCCCATGGATTTGATGCTTTCTGAAGGGAATTTTCTTCTGGGTATCGAACATTTTCGACAAGGAATAGATTTTAAAGTCTTCCACAACTCGCCAAGGATTTTGAGATGGAGATTTTGGATGGGCACCAGATTGATGAATTTCCTAAGGAAAATTTGAGAAATTTTCTAAGGCAAAGAAAGAAATGTTTGTGAAAATAAAATGCCTTGGCTGATGAATTCGAAGTTGATTGCCTAGGTGAATTTGCTCAAATTCTTTGTGAGGATAGTCTTCTTGAGCCAAAAATGAATAAAATCAAAGTTGTCAACACCTCAGCTGGTGAAGTAAATTTCTTGAAGAAGATGCAGTTGAAGTTTACACTTTCAAAAGATGATTTTAAAATGCATCTCTTAAATACGTCCTTGAGGAAGATGAAATTTGTCTAAGGCATTGAAACATGAAGCACAAGTGTTATACGCCCAACCTACAGATGTTGAAAAATCATGAAGAAAGTAAAGTTGGCTAGAGAAAAACGATGAACCCTTGGAAGTTAAAGCATGAAAATCAGGTAAGTAAGGTGAGTTCATATTATGAAGTATTCTGATGCTCTTCTCCTTGCTTGTTGTGCAGGGTGAACACCGAGGCCAAGGCATGATGACTTGGGGAGATGAAGCGAATACTTGGAGAAAATGGCTAAGTGTTGAGACCTAGTATGTGCCCTACTCAAGTGGCAAAGAAGAAATGTTTTCAAAGCTTAGGATGGAGGGAAAGATGAAATCCAAGCGTTAATGGTCACCATCAAGTACTTCAAGGTTGAAGAACAACATCAAGGAGGAAAATCATCGTCGAGCAGAAGAAAGAAGTTGCAAGCTTGAAGTTAGATCGAGAACGTGCCTGCCATACCCTTTCAAGAAGTTGAAGCAATGATGATCAAACTCATCCAGTTTGCAGTCAGAAAGAAGAACAGTGTGAACGCGTTTACAAACGGGAATCTTCTAGAGGATGGTAGACATTAATTGTTCATTTATTACTCCACTCCTCTTTTTAGGGTTAGGGCTGAGGTGGCACAATTTGGGCCATCCATTTGATTGTAATCTGAGCCGTCCGTTGGACTTGGCCAGCTATATAAAGGGGCATCCCCCCTCATTTGTGTCTCATTAGTTAAACACTAGATCAGACTAGAGAGTAGAGCAGAGAGACTTTAGTTGTAATAGCTTAGCATAGCATAGTTTGAAGGAAAAGGAAAGTTTTCCCTCAAAAACTTTGTAAGAGATTGTTGTGAAAACTATTATAATAAAAGATCTTTCATTGAATGGTGAATTCATCTTTGTTATAAGCAGCTAGCAAGGTTTCTTCATCCCTTATACTTCAAGTAGCGTAAAGTAGTGTAATTTCATTTTCATGCAAGTAGATGTTAGATGTGGATTTGTGGTGTTAATCAAGGCAACTTCGTTTTAGTCCATACCACTAGCAGCTTGCTGACGACAAGTTTGCCTTGTGTGGTCAACTGAAAAATTTTACAAGCTTAACTTTGGTTGTGATTTACGTCTCGGCATGCATCGTCTTGATGGTGTCTTGATGCTGAATTGCGACTTGAAAACCTCTTGCCACTCCCTTGAAGATTGCACCAACTTTGTGTAAGCTGTCCAACGCGAGGCGAAACAGAGTTTGGTTGAAGTTTGTTGAGATTAATCCCACATCCCGTCTTAGAGTAGAATTTAGAACCTTCTTATCCCTACACTCATTTAAATTCAGTTCATTTATGGTCACCTACCAAATCATTCGAACCACGTGAAACCCTTTATCTGCTGTCTGCTATCAGCTGCTGAACAATTGCGTAAGTCCCCTTGAAATACCAGCAAAAACACATCAAGCCAACTGAGGGTATTCTATTGCACTGAAGGAACCTTGGAGTTGAACGCACGAACTCTCTCGCAATCTTAGCGTGCTGGATACTTTGATCAAGAGAGAATAGGGTAGCCGTTGGCGACTTTATTCTGTGTTGGTGCGGTCACGAAAATCACATCAACAGAATTGGCGCTAGGAGGGCCACTAACAGCTATAGCATACAGTTGTGTTGAAGTAGAAAGGGTTTGAAGTACAAAAAGTTCTATTGGAGAAAATTATCATGAGTCAAGATGGTGTTCTCTCAGGATTGAACAATCTCGCGCGCCGCCAATAGAAGCAGCTACATCCTGGATCGTATCAGTTCGTTTTTGCTAGACAAGCTTAAGAGAATCTTGAGGTCTACGCCTAGTTCATCTAAAGATTTTGTGGAGTTAGAGCTACCTATGAGATCAAGGAAGAAGAAAGAAGCTCGACCAAGCAATGAAGTCCAATCAAGCGAAGCAGTTTCATCAAACGAAGAAGTTCAGTCAAGCGAAGGAAGTGGAGAAGAAATTTCAAGCTTATTCAAAACTCCACCCAGTGCTTCGAGGTTTACTCAGCCGAGACAAGTACAAGCTACTATACCAGTGGTCATTCCGCAACAACAATCGATTCAAGCTACTGTACATCAGCCAGCCCAAGTTATTGTGTACCAGCGGCGACAACCAGTTCAAGCAATGGCTCAACCAGGAGGTCAACCGGCTCCAAATGGTGCTACGTGGTTGGTTACCAACCTGTCTCCACTAGAGTTTTCTGATTACCATGACATGCCAAAGAATCTTGAATTTTTTTGTAGCAAGTTCATTGTCAATGATGTTAACCGCACGACCGAGGACCATATCAAGATGTTTGAAAATCACCTATGCAGTAGGTAGATTGGGTAAGCAGACGTGGCTTGCCGCCTATTTCCACATTCTTTGGGAGAAGAAGCACATTTTTGGTTCATACATTTGCCAATTGGGTCTATAAGAACATGGGAGCAGATGAAGGAAGCCTTCATCGGAAAGTTTGGTATACCAGTCACCCCTGTAGAGCTTTATCGTGAATTTGCAGAAATGAGAAGACAGGACCAAGAGCCCATCCATGCATTCAACAATAGGTTCCAAAAGGCCCTCACAAGGTTACGCGCTCCTTATGTTGTATTTGATGCTCGAGAAAGCTACTATTCAACACTTGATCCTTTGATTGTGATGTTTGTGAAATCTCACCCCACTCCGGCAAACATGAATCAAGCTTACGCTAAAGCTATTGAAGTAAGTCAAGGTTTAGGACAAAATATAATTGGACCCTCACTATATACTGGCCTAGTCACAGTAAACAATCAAGTGCCAACGCTTGGCTCAACATGGAATCAACAAATTCCGGCGCTAAATGCAATTCCACAGCCAGCTTATCAAGTGCAAGCACCATCAAGTCAGTTAGTTCTCCATCCTGGGATGCCTTTGTCCCAGACGCAAGTTACATAGCCTGTTTATCTCCAAAACACAATGCCACTAGTGAAAACTCAAGAGGAGAAAGATGAAATAAAAGATTTAATAGAACAAGTGAAGATGCTATCAATTGAGGTGACTTACCTCAAAAATCAAAATAATCAAACACAAACTATGCAACAAAATTATCAGGCACACCAAGGTGCTAATCGAGGATATCAAAATAATCCTCCAAGTCATCAGGGTACCCATCAAGGATATAGTCATGAAAACAGTCATGGGTATAGAAATAACAATCAAGGATTTCAAAAGAGGTCCTAGAATACAGGGCCCAACAATGGAGGTGTCCTGTCACCTTTGGACAATCCGCCACCTCCTGAAAACCATCCTGCAGATAGAGTTTATATGGCCGAAACTGCCTCGTCAGGATGGTGTAGGTTACATAACACGAACCAGTACTTTGAGCTTCAGTGTCACGAATTCCAAGTTGTGGCTGGTATTCTCAAGAGTGAAATAGGGAATACAAAGGCTTCAAAAAACCCTCCAATTACAGGATATGAATTAGTCCCAGCACCCAGATATGATTAGGCATTGATAATAGAAGATTCCAATTTCCTGCCTGAATTTCAGAGTTACACGTCCCCACTAGTTGATCACAAGTTTCCATCAGCTTTAGCGAACAGTCCCGTGGGGATGCTAGAGTCTCAAATACTGTCAGAAGTTCACGCCACGTATGCATCACCAGAAGAGCCTCTTCATAAAGATGGTTATGTTTTTCCGCCTCTCAACAATAGCGTCTTGGTAGAAGGAAGAAGGGAGGTACAAGCTTTTCAGACTACTAGAGGTGAAGCTCCTAAAGTATATCAGAGGAATTACCACCAACAACGTGAACCTCTGACATCATCGGTACCTCCAAATAACTTTACAACTCCGCCACATCCCAACGCAAGCAATAATCCAAGTTTACCAAGAGATTCTCCAGAGTACATGCGGCAGAATGCAACGCAAGGCAGAGGAGGACAACAAGCTATTCAGCAGCCAGTTCATCAAGTTGGGCAAGGACAAAAGGGGAGTCTTCCTAGAGAAGACGTGAAAAGACTTGGCTCTTATGTACTAGAAGAATTCAAAAGGATGAAAGTTAGTCTCCCCCTACATGAGCTAATGAAGATTTCAGAAGTAAGGGAGACCATTCTAGGAAGTTTGAATGAAACGCCTGTTGTGAGAATTACGTCCCAAGAAGCAACTAGTGCACCAAGAAATCCTCCTCTCGTCACACAGTCTAGTCCCACACAGAACACGAATGTGGTAGAAGAGGCGCTTCATGCGCCATTTGACGCTTGGGAGGCTCCGCAACAACCTCAAAACTTCATAGGTATGGTACAAGGTTCTTCAGACACTTCTAAGAAGCCAGAGGCAGAGATTAAGGAAAGAGTTCAGCCTGATGTTCTCACAGGACAAAAGAAGAATCCAAAAGATGTTGTCCAAGATAATCAGAATAGAAAAGATGAAAGGAAGAATGCTTCAGCAGATGAAAGGAAAAAGCCAGTCGTTTTCTATCAAGGAAAGGATGAGCCAGCCCCATTTCTTGTTTCAGTCAGAATTTTTGGGAAGTTATTGTATAATTGTTTGATTGATTCTGGTGCGTCAAGTAATGTCATGCCTTTGAAGGTATGTCAGGCGTTGGGTTTAATTCCGCTTCAGACCAACAAGAAAGTGACTCAGTTGGATAAGACTGAAGTTCCAGTTGTAGGAGAGTTAAATAATATCCATATGTAGCTGGCAGCGGATCCCAGAATTCAGAGTCGCATTGACATATCAGTTGTGGATATACCTGATGGTTATGGCATGCTATTGAGCAGGGACTGGTCAAGGAAATTGAATGGATACATTGCGACTGACTTTTCCCACATGTGGTTGCCTTGGAGAGGAGTTCCAAATCAGATAAAAATTGAAAGTACGCCGCGACTTAGATTAATGATCACAGAGTGTGGTGAAAATAGTGATATTTTGTACGTGGAAACCGATTTGGGTTCATACAAACCCGTCAAGCAAGAAGTCCTCATATTGTAGAGTTCGAACAAAGAGAAGGTTTTAGAAGATATGCCTGCCTCCACCGAAGTATTGATTGAGAACGATTCAAGTGGGAATGAGAATGAAGGGATGTTCGGAAATTTTGTATTAAAAGGTGTAAAGCAAGAGACAGAAAATGCCTTCGTCGAAGACTTGTCGTTACCCAGTTCATGTAGGATTCACGAGGCTTTTCATCCAGAGAGTGCAGGTGCCATGAATAAGATCTCCATGGAGCAAGTCCCAAAAATGATTCAACAAGTTACTTCAGAGGAAGAATGTGGAGAAGTCAATAAGAGAGAAGACTGGGTTCAAACTAGATTGTCCTAGTTAATGCACTTGGAGGAGAAAAGGGATGAAGCTTTGGAAAGTTTGGCCAAGGATCAAAGAGTTATGAACAGACGGATCGACAAATTGTGGTTGGGCCCTTGTCAAGCTTCTGAGATTCTGGGAGATAATGCATTTAAGTTACGGACACGAGCAGGAGAGGATATCCCATTGCCAGTCGATGGGAAATTCTTCAAGCATTATTTCCAAGCTTAGGTTCGCTCCTGGAACCTGCATTGTAACATAGTTAGGTTAGGTTTGTTTTTCTTGTTTTCGGTTTGTTCCGTTTTTGGTTTTGGTTTGTTGCCCTTTGGGTTTTTGGTTTGGCGTTCTTCCCTTGAGTTGTCCGCTCAAGTGGTTTTGGTCTGGAATGGGCAAAGATTTTGGGGTTTCCCATTAAGAAAGGGGTGATGATGGTTTTATTTTCACAACGTGGTTTCTTTCGAAGGGAGGGCCATCTATCGAATGATAGATGTGCGGGGGACCGCATTATAAGTCCTGGTTGGTGGAAAAGCGCCCGAGTGATGTTTCTCCTCCACTGAAGGCTACTGAAGTACCAAGATTTGAAAGGCGGAATTCCTGGACCTTCTTACTACTATTTGTTCTAAAGCTCATTGGAGCTATGTTAGTTAAGGTATGTATTTTTGTTTCATGTACTTGTGAAGTTATTATAAGGAAATGGAATCTTTATTGTAAATTGATATGGCAACTTGTTCATGTATTATCAATAAAGAAAAGGAAATTTTTTATTGCAATGTCTTGTTAACACGTTTATTTACTCGCATGATGTAAATTAAGAGATTTTTACTTTATCGAAGGGTTGGCATGTTACATAATTGAAAGAGGGTGTTGTAAAATGGGGACATTACAGTGACAGCACAATAGTGTGCCCGACTTTTCTTCATTTTGGGCCAATTGAAATCAAGTTTTTTTAGCTTTCATCACATTCTATCAATTATAATGAACAAACTATTATGAGTTTAAGGGTGGTGTAAACTAATATTTCTAGTATTTTCTATGTAAATTCCATAGTTGAAAAACTCTTCGAGTAATCATTGAGTTTTAAAAAACTCTTAGAGTTTTTTTTTACGGCAGGTTTTTCCCGCATTTACTCTCTAAAATTGCTCACCAAATAAAGGAGAAAAACTCGTTGAATTTTTTTGCCAAAAACTTTGAGTCTGCAAAAAAAACTCGCCTGTCCATAAAAAAGGTCTCCTAGGGCCGCTAAAAAGGCATTTTCATTTTATTTGATTCAATAGGTACTCTCCAAGTCCAAGTTTCCAAGTTTTCCTACAAGTCTTCATCTATAATATCATCTAGTTCTACCTCCCCCTAGTTTTCACTAGACATGGGAAGAGGAAGATGTAAGTTTGTAAAATATATTAATGTAGTATTTACTTTCAGTTTTCAAAAACAATTTGCTATTTTCATTTTGTTTCAGACTATCAGTATCAATGCATTCCACACGAGGATGCCATTTTGTACCCAATTTGCTTTCAAATCAATCAAATACAACTAGACTCAACTTGTTTCTTTTATGTACTCATTTATTGACTCATTGGATGCATCTTATCATTGAATTTTGCAAAAAAAATGCATCTTTAATGAAATTTAAGCAATTTTTTAAGTTATCGAGTTTTTTGCCGATTCGTGTTTTTTGGGTTTGTTGAGTTTATCAACTATGGTAAATTCAATTTTTGGTTTTTCTAAGTTCTAGAGAAATACCATTTCTATCATATTTGATTAATTTTCAATAAAAATATATTTTTACTATCTTTTATTGAGTAACATTTTCTTGTAACACATAAGTTGAACTACAAATAAAATATTTTCTTGGTTTCTTGGACATAAATCATTTCCAATATCTAGTGCATAGATAGTTTTTGATAACTTCTTTTTTATTAATTTTTATTTGGTAAAAACTGAATTTTAGACCTATATTTTCCTTTAATGCATTTCTCATTGTATATATATCCAAATGAATTATTAACTTTTTCATTGAAACAAGGACATCAATATGGAGTGTAGTGAAATCGGTTGGTATTTTTCTAACATAGTTTTTTTATTTCCCTAGCATCTCAAATAAATGTCATTTGTTTGCAATGTACCTATGTTGATTTGTAACTAGAGTTTAGTATATAATTTGAGTGAATAGGATCTTGTATTAAAGATTCCATCACATGCAATCAAGTTAGTAGTTACCGTTGAAGTAGCAATTAGTGTTTTATTTTCATGCAATAGCTTTGTAAATAATATAAATAAGTGTTATGTAGATTTATAATGGTAATTCTCTCACCTAATTGCTTTTGAATTTTTTGTTAAGTGTTATTGTTAATTCAAAATTTGTTATTAATTCAATAGAATTTATTCTGTCCATCTTGCTTTTAAATTATTATTGAAATGTTTTGTTAATTGTGTTGAGAGAGATTGAATTGTTTTTAGTAACTTTCTAGGCTTTTTATTGCAAGTTTATTCGAAGTTGAGGATTGTGGCTTTGTACCAATTTCTTATATAATTCATTGAGGCATTTGTGTCTTTGTATATAAAACTATTCAAACTTTATGTTTAATTGTATTGTTTAGTCTTTGCTTTTAGTTGAACAACATGAGCGTGTAGTTGTATAGTTTTTTTTTGTCAAAAAACATACAAATATTTGTCTAGTATTAAAGTGCATGTCAACCTTTTGTTGTAGGTGAATAAAAAAACACTATGTTATCGGGTACAACTGATATGCACCCCGTATCCTACATATACTGGTCCAGGTACGGGTCCTTCCCTAGGTTCTGCTAGGGTCCTGCCCAAGCCCTCGGTAGAAACCGGGAAGAACCCATGCACATGGATGCCTAAAAAGGCAAAAAATTAATTAAAAAACAGAAAATAAAACCTAAAAAAGTGTATTTAGTGGCATATATTGCCTTGGCTGACCAAATGAAGCTCATTTTGCAAACTCAAAAGGGCAAAAACACCATTTCTTGACTCCAAGCTGAAATAGTTGATTTTTGCAGGATTTCTCTTTTTTTTTGAAGGTGAGAGCTACGAAGGAGTTCAACCTATAGAAACAAGGGATGAATGGCTGCACTAAGAAGATCAGACCATCAAAGGTGAGTGAATCTTTTCTTTTTTTTCAATTTTTCAAGTTTTTTTTTTTTTTTAGTAAGTTTTGAATTTTTTTAACTTTTTATGCAAAATAAGGGGTTATAATGCTCATTTTTTCTAAAAAAAAACTAGTTGTGTTGTTAATTTGTAATGTTTTATTTATTTCTTTTAGGTTCATAACTACATACAGAATGGCCAGCAGTTCTAGTTTAGTTGACATAGATGGAGAGAGTCAATTGAAATATGATCCATCCTCACCTCTTTGGCGACATATGACAATGATTCAACAAATTCTCGGTGGTGGGGGTTATGTTTGGCGTTGTAGCCAATGTGGAACTACATATAAGAGCTTGTATTTTTGAGTGAAAGCCCATTTATGCGCTATTCTTTTACAAGGAATAAAAGTTTGCCCCGGGCCAAATAAAAAAGGGTTGCCAAAGGAGTAAATATTGGCTTATATTAAAGAAGAAGAGGAGACTGACATGTCATGCAATAAATCAAAGTCTATGGCACATCCTCTTGCCAAGAAAAGCTTGCAAAGACCTAGTGGCTTATCACAATCGGCTGGCCCACATCCTTTCATGGAAATGGTACAATCTTTTGAAGAAGAAAATACTTCGGTTATACGAAAAATAGTCACATTGGAGAAAGCCTTCAAAAATGAAGCAAGGGAGATGGCAGATGAGAGTATTGCATGTTGCATATATGGCAATGGGCTTCCTTTCAACATTCTTAGATCACCTTATTGGTGGGAAATGGTGAAAGCCATTTCTAATACAACTTTTGATTATGTTAGTCCTGGGTATGAAAAGGTGCAAACCACCTTATTGGTGAAGGAGAAATGTTTAGTAGAGGTAGCATTGAAAGTAATCAAGGATACGTGGGCCGAAACAGGTGTGTCCATAATTTTTGATGGATGGAAAGATTGCAAAAATAGACCATTGATCAATGTTATAGCAGTGTCCCCTAAAGGGGCGATGTTTTTGAAGGCAGATTGTGAAGGGAGAATAAAAGATGCAAGTTTTATTGCCAATATCCTCATAGAATCCATTGAAATGGTGGGGTTTGAAAGTGTTGTCCAAGTCATAACGGACAATGCTAAAAATTGTAGGGCAGCTGGGGCTATAGTGGAGGCTAGATATGGTCATATTTTTTGGACACCATGTGCAGTCCACTCACTCAATTTGATAATGCAAAAGATTGGCACACAAATTGAGTGGGTCAAACAAATCTACGCGGAGGGCGGGGAGATCCAAATGTTTGTGACATGTATTTTCTTACCATGTTAGGTTGCTGAAACTCGATTTGCATCTCACACAATCGTCTTAAGGCGACTTGTGAAGGTGTGAGAGGCCTTGAGTTCTATGGTACAAAAAGAGCCCAAAAAGTAAAAGCAATGATCTTAGATGATGAGTGGTGGGTTCATGTGGAACACGTTTTAAATTTCACCAAGCCCATTATGAGCATGATTAGGTATGCTGATATTGATCGCCCATGTTTGGGTGGAATTTATGATGGCATGGATTCCATGGTGGAGAAAATAAGAACAATGATAGATGCCAAGGAACATGACCCAACGGAAATATTTTTCAAAAGTGTGCAAAAGATTATTGTAGACCGTTGGAACAAGATGATGACCCGTTTACATCTCTTAGCATTTGCTTTGTCACCAAAGTATTATAGCAAAGAGGTACTTTCATTGTTGAGGTGGGTGGCGCCGTATAGGGATGCAGAGGTTGTTGTTGGCTATAAGGCTGCATTTAAAAAGATATTTTCAGATGAAGATATCCAAAGTATTGTCATGAGTGAGTTTAGCCAATTCATATCTTCAAAACATCATGATGTTTCCGCTCTACTAGACAAATATAGGAAAAATGCTGATGAGTGGTGGTATCTACATGGTCAAGGATCCAATTACTTGTAGCCTCTTGCAATTAAAATACTCTCCCAAGTATGTATCTTTTTATTTATTTATTTGTTTTTCATTCGATCCTATTATGCTATATATTATTGGCAAGTAAAATTAAATTCTAAATGTTGTATGCATACTCAACAGGTTGCAAGTTCTTCTTCAACTGAGCGGAATTGGAGTACATACTCCTTCATCCACTCGATCAAGCGCAATCCTTTGGGTGCAAAAAAAGTAGAGGATTTGGTCTATGTACACTCCAACCTTCGTCTCTTGTCACATAAGAAACCTGAATACAATGAGGGTGTGACAAAGAATTGGGATCGAGCCCCTGAGTGTGCTGATTTAGATGCTACAGTTGCACAACTTGCCTTAGCTACTATAGATGACGATGAGGCAATTGCTGCATTTGACACACCTAGTGGGAGTGGCAATCCAATTGATAGTGCTTCAAATGAAATCGAACAAATTGTGGACCACGACCTTGATGCTTTTGATGAAGACCAATTTGAAGACTACTAAATTAAATATTGATTGTAATTTGAATTTTCAATGTGTAATGACATTTGAAGACTTGAGTATTTACATTTTTGCAAATTATGAATATGATTATATGAGGTATTTGAATATTCTATTTATTAGCAATTATGTTTAATAGTTTATCATTTATGTCTAATGAATATCATTGTTCTTATAATTAAATTTATAATTTTGAACATGTTAATGACATTATGTGTACAAATTGTATATATATATATTCCTATACCTGTATCCAAGAAAAAAATTGCCGTACTGCCATACCATCATACCTGTACCAGAACCGACAACTTAGAAAAAAGATACACATTTAATTTTATATAGTATGATTGTGAATAACTCTAGGAAACATTTTAAATAGCAATTACATATTGTTCATATTGGGTTAGTTTTGTTTTATAGGGAACTTCAATTCTATTGCACATTTGTTGTATTTTATGTTGCATTTAAAGATGCAAATTAAAGATCTAACCGTTTTGCAATACATGATCAGATTGAAAGTTATATTTTGGTGATCAATTTTGTTGGTTTATAGGTGCAAAGTGTCTTGATTAATTTTAGATAATTTTATGCTTATTACTTCATCTTAACTCATATTTTTTGCTTGTTTTTGATTAGATAAGCAGGGGAAGGGCCCTGATCCTATGAGATCAACCAAAGTCCAACAGGTACGAATTCATAACAAGGCTATCAAGAAATAACTGTTAGGGATAGTAAAACTGAGCACTGAGAGTTTCAGAGCAGACATATGATCAGAGAAAAAAACTCCTAATTTTTGCCAATTTGGGACACAAACTCCCTCCAAGCGGGGCCGTCTTCAACTTTCGAACCAAGCCTTACAGCCAACACAACAGGCCAATAGGTCACCCTCCAAGCTAACAGAACCATACCCTGAAATAGCAACCACCCCAAGGGTGGGTAAGACAAATTGTACTTCAAACTCATACAAGCAAGTTTAAGAGGATGCTGAAATCCAAACCACTAGAAAACAACTAAGCCCATCAACACTCTTTGATAGAACCATCCCACATCGAACCAGAAATAGCCTTAGCGTTGATGGGGTAGAGAGCCCCCATCAACCTACTTGCCTCTCCACCTCTATAGGAGAAAGCATATCCCAAAAGCAGTACCACCCAGACAATAACACTTGTAAAACACCACCCCTGATAATGAGCAAAACCAACACATCAAAACTCTCCACCACAATAGAGAAGTGAGAGAGCTCAACAAAACTCTGAGGAGCTAGAGCCAACCCAAAGCACCACCTCGAACCGAACACCAACTCAAACTCCAACTCTATAGGAGAGAGCTCCCCTCTAAAAGAGAGGGTGAAGTGAGAATCATAATCACTAGTGCCACCTCCTGCACAAATCGGATCCACCTCAAAAGGAACCAACAAAAGAAAAGGGAGCTTCCCACCACAACTACAACCACCAACTCCACCTCAAAAGGAGAGGGCTCCGCCTTTGAAGGAGCAGTCTCCACCTCCATAGGAGACCTCAACTGTAGAACCAAACAGGAAGCCGACACACCAGTAGAAAAAGTTGTCACCACACCCCTTGGTAGCCCAAGCAGCTGGTACCAGAAGGAAGCAAATGAAAGCACCTCAGCCAAGAGAGGATATAGACTTCCTTGAGCCATCATAATGAACATTTGGATCATCACAACCATGAGAAATAAGACTAAAAAACCTTCAAACCAACCATGTTTGAAGGCACCAAAAATTGAAATAGGGGTCTTCGAGGCAGAGAAGAGCCCCCTCCACCACTTCCAAAAGCGACCGATCTCCGAAGGGGAACCAACAACAACCTTGGAATCCCCGAAACACAACTCCAACAAGTAGAGGCAGAAGAGACGCAACACCAACAGAGCAAAGCAGAACACCACAAGCCCTAAATCCCCACCACAACCATAACAGAGGGCCAACGAAAGCACAAAGCTGTAAGAGCAAAAGAACACCACAATTAACACACTATGTTGAGAGAGCTAGAAAAGACCCAAATCTCCAAGCACCTTCGAAACCCTGAGGTACACCAAAACCCCCTTTCCCAAGACCATGCAAAAACATGGCAAGGGAAAGGCATAACAAAAACCAAGGCACATCAGAGCTTTAGAAAAGAAGGAACAAAAAAGCACATCTGAAGCAGAGTGAAGGAAAAAGCACAAAAAGCATATAGGCACGCCAAAGACAGGAAAGAACGTGCCAAGGCAAAGAGGAAAAACTTCCAGAACCAACTGCACGATAGCAGCAAAGGTAGGAGAGGAGAACCCACCAAACACGAACAAAACTAGGCGAAACAGAGAGATCACTGCCATGACAGAAGACAGCAAGGACTTGACCTCAGGAGCCAGAATCAAAACATGTCATGTCCCTGAAATTAGAACACTCTGAGAGACAAATAAGTGAAAATGAATAGCACAATACATACTAAAATTACCAAAAGAAAATATTATCGTTTTAATATATTTATAATTACAATCATCATAAGATAATATTGTAATTATAAATATATATTGACAATACACAATAAAATACATTAATATAAATACTATCATAATTATCAAATAATTATTAAGAGATAATATTATAAATATTAAAATATACATATTTAAATAATAAATATAAATAATATTATAAATAAATATAAATAAATAATATTACAAATAAATTAAAAATAAAATAGTAAAATATAATACACATCAAAACAAAATAATAAAATGAATATAATTTGAGATATCATTAAGGAATGTTTAACTAAAGGTCATGTCCATTTATGGGGTTATCTCTATTCAAAGAGATGCCTCTCTTCATGGAGGTATAAGGATATAAAATAAGTTTGTGGGATGCGGGGAAGGAAAAGGGAAAGAAAGATATATTAAATACACATCAGATTTTAAGAAGAAGATAGAACAGTAAAGGAATAAAGATATAAAAAGGAGATCTATCAATAGTGTGTAGAGAACAATAAAAATAGAAATTAGAAAGGTTTGGAATTAGTTTTCAAAAGGCAGCAATCATTTCAAAAGGTTATGTCTCTTCTAATGAATGTCTCTTTTCAAAAAGATACATCTTCTCATCTGAATGTGAAGATATAAAAAGAGAAAAAATGAGATAAGTGTAGGGAGGAAAAAGGAAATAGAGAATAGAATGGGAAACACTAGATGAAATATAGATTGTAGATCATCTGAAATCTATAAAGACGGGCAGATGGGAAGTGTATAAAGAGCAGGTATAAAAGGGAATAAAAGTTCATAGAATGAAGAAGAAGATTGAAAATATTATTCAAAATCTTGAGAAGAGCAGATCTAATGTGTGTTCAAGATAAATGATTATATCACAAATATACCAACAGATGAAGAGCAGATTATGAAGACTTGATTTGTAGATTTTATGAAAGAATTGTGGAGGAAGAATGAGTAGTGAAAAGAATAAAATGGAATATGAATAAAGGAACATAATATGATTTGAAAGGCATATTAAGAATAAGAAAATAAGGATCAACAACTATAAGAGATATTTAAGTGATAAGTTACAGCCCCAACTACATTAAGCTTGTGATTCTAGGACAAGATTCAAGATTATCTCGAAGGGGGACATTACAAAACAATACCCAGGCTACCCTCCAAGCACACTAACATGCCCACACATGAACTTTGGTAGCTGAGACAAAGCCAAGAACCAACGTAGCAAGAAGCCTAGTAGGACCCAACCGCAGCAGGGGCAAGCACGAAATGAGAAGATGTCCAAAGAGCATGAACCAACCAAGCATTAACATAAACCTGGAAAGGCATTGACCAGAGACCACCCAACAGCGATGGCAACAAAGTAGAAAAAAGAGTTCCCATAGACCCATTTGCAAAGTCGGCAAGCTCCCTCACAAAACCAGGAAACTGCCATGAGAAACCCGTAGAGACAAACTCTCCCCAGCAAGACTGAGGCAGTGATAAAACGCTCGAACTCCATCGCCAGAGCTTCACAAACCAGGGGTCCTTCGGCACAACAAGCAGCCCATAAGTGTTGGGATCACTTAGCACCGGCCCCTCGCCAAGACAGGGAGAAAATGCACCCCCGACAACACTAAGGCCGACCCCAAATGCAGGAAGAGAAGAAGAAAAAAAACGCCTTCTTCCAACAAGCTGTGCCCAGAGGAACCCAACCAACCTACACAACAACTGAATCCTCATAGTCATCAGCAGATTCCTCGTCTCCATCCGTCGAGGAATTCAAATTTCTTCGCCTATTAGCCTTCTCACTCGCTCGCCTGTTCCTCGTCTCCATCATATTTTTTGCTTGTGAATAATTTATTTAAAAGTTGTATTCTGATTTTGCTGGTTCATAAGTGCAAAGTATCTTAATCGATTTCAAAAGATTTTACTCCTATTACTTCATCTTAACTCATTTGTGGCTTTTCTGTACAATTAGTATTTTTCTTTTGTAGGTTGTTTTAAAGTACATTATTAGTTTAAATGTTATATTTTAGTGATCTCAATTTTCTTGGTTCATAGGCATGTTTCAGTTATATGTTAAATGTTCTTGGATTATTTACATTATTATGTATGTTTCTTTATGTAGGCCAAGAAAATACTATAAATATAACTATAAATGTAATCAAATCTTCTATCAAATTGAGTGACTAAGGGTTCTAAAGAGATTCTAATTGTAAGAATTCTACTAAAATTCTAAGTCAGATTTTCGATTCTCAGATTTTATTTATACTGAATGTGCTGATTGCAGAACATTAATGATTTCGATGTCTGCAAATAACAGCAAGAGGTCACATAAATATGAGGGAGACACGCCTCAAGGAGAGACGCGTCTCATGAGAGGACGTGTCTCCATAGAGTGGAGACACGTCCACTCATGGGGCGCGTCCCTTGAGCGTGCGGGCTCCTTAACAGTTCGCTGTTTATTTAAACTAAAATGAGATCTGTATAACACACAACAATCATAAGGAATAAATTCCGATATGCAATATTTCGAACATCATCAGAAATCCGCAACACTTATTTGATTTCGAGGTTAAGAACAAATAGGTTAAATATAAATGATGATGATGCATGAATGCAATCATCATTTATATCTGACCGAAGCTATCTGAAACAACAATAACTATAGGCTTAAGATATATCTTGGTCAAGGATTTATTAACATGGAAATAATGTTATGGCTTTTATTAACGTGAAAAAAATCAACATCGGATAATAAGTTCTGATTTGGGATTACATTAAATGTTTTACTTTAATGATCTCAATTTTTTTCTGTTTAGTAGGCATGTTTCAGTTTCTTCTTGGGTGATTTGTATTGTTGAGTTTCTTTATGTAGGCCAAGGAAAGAACTTTACATATCAAAACATAGGCTTAAGAGAGATTTCTTTTCTTCGTGTATTTAATAACATAAAAATAATGTTATGATGCTTTTGAAAATGTGAAAAAAGCTAACATTGTTTCATATATTGTGAGTTGCGCTTAGGTAATTTTGGCAACAAAAGTGTGTGGATTTTCAAAGCAATTAAGCTATGTCCGTGAGAATGCAACAACATTACGGGTTGATGCCACTAATATCAAAGAAAGTGTGGAGAAGAGTTTGAGTCGTCTTGGCACAGATTACATAGACTTGCTACAGATCCATTGGTTTGTCATGCCATCTTTTGAATTTGTAAATTTTTATGTCATTCTTCTAAAAATGATCTTCAATGATTAAATTTCCCATTAATTTTATTAATCAAAGAATCAAGAAGGAATCTTCTTGAATGCTTTTATTGATGATAATCATGGATATACTCAACATGGTTTTACATATTTCTTTTCCAGTTTTCCCTTTTCATATCTGCTGTTGCTACATAACATTGCTGTGAAAATTCCAGAATACGATATTTTGCAAATACCTAAGTATAATATATTTCATAAGAAGATTGACAATACAAAGTTAGGGCCTAAGCAATGCGTTATGCACCTCCCATTCTAGGCGAGGAGAGCATGCATCTCTAATTAGTTCCCTTGTTTTATTTGTAATTGGCCATCTTCTGAAAATAAAATAACAAACCAAAACAATAATGTTTAAAAGAAACAATCTAAAGAAGTATCAACATAAAACAATCATAGCATCAAAAATATAATTGAGCCCCTTATTTAAACTAACTTCATCTGTCTAATTATCGAGCAGTTAAGTGGCATCAAAAATATAATTGGGCCCCTTATTAAACTAACTTCATCAACCTAATTATCAAGTAGTTAAGTGGCTGGTTTGCGTATGGGCTTGGGGTTTAGGTTTGTCAATACGGCAGACTTTGTTTTCTTTTCCTCCTTGAGTTCAGTATGGCTGAACATGGCCATATAAACTCATAATTCCATTGGACATTCTTTGGCCTTTGGTGGGACATTGATATGTAAATAGTTTTGATCTCTTTCATATTTTGAATCTGGTTCAAAATAAGAACAATGGTTTAGGTCAGGATTTTGCTTCTTCCTTCAAAAATAAATTCTTTTCTTATCTTTCAAGAGTTACTATGCTTTTCCATACAATCTGTTGGCGTAAAAACTAACACCTCTGGAGTGAAGGTTTGTACGGACAGCTATGCACACTGCGTAATGAGTGCTCTTCAAATTAGGAGGGGAAGCTCCCTCGTAGTGTTGGAATGCGTGGAAAAGAAAAGTAATCTAAGTCCTATCTTTTTGTTCTCAGCTGGAAGAGGCACAAGGTTAAGAAAACCAAGAATGTTGCAGCTAAGGATTTTCTGCTCTCGTAGACTGCCAACTACAACTAAACTAATTACTTTTAATCTATCCAGCCTCAAGAAAACAAAGAGTATGAGGAAATGGAGCAAGGATAACTATCTCGACGATAAACAAGTATAGATTTCAAATTTGAAGGCAAGGTGGCACATCTATCGCCTAATCTAAACAAGTCATTGGAAACAACAATATACCTATAAACCAAGTCTAGATTCTCACCCAAGGCAAGGTATACATCTATCGCCCCAATCTGAATAAGTTTATTATTCACATCACACAATAACCAAGTACAGATTCTTAACTTGAAGGCAAGGTGGCACAACTATCAACTCAATCTAGACGAGTTTATTGAATACAAAACAGATTTTATCTAACTAAGGAAATAATTCACCATTATAATTGCATGAAACCCTATGTGGCATAACAATTCATCATAATAGTAAAAACGCATGAACAGATACAGAACGAGCAATATTGAGGGCAAGGTAGGCACAGCATATATTTCTCTCTCGTGCAAAAGTTCTTGAACAGATACAAAATAGCGATACTACAGGCAAGGTAGGCACAACATGTATGCTATCACGCAAAAGTTATGTACAAATGAGCAAAAGCTCTTATTTATAGACATCGAAAGGTGTAGGGAACCCTAAAATCACCTTGAGTCAACTACAGTCTTGCAATGCATGCAAGATTTATAGCTAAACCCTAATAAAGCAAACTATACAGTTAACTGGAAAACTACCATCAGTTAACCGAAACATCTAACCTAAATAGACAATGTGCAAGCATGCACGTCCTTATTGAAAGCATGTTAACTGGAACACTACCATCAGTTAATGTAAACCCTAATTAAAACTCCAAGTGAATAAAGCTAATCCCAGATTAGATATGCATGAGATGAGACAGCGAGTTAACTTGAAAAGATAACACCAAGTTTAACTCCTGTGTTTAATGTCTATTTTGAGAGGTGGGAACTGAAGCCTACTGGTCGTGATCTCGAGCAACCAATCCCTCAACGAGATTGTTAACTGCATCAACATCAAAATGTCAGCAACTTGAGCAATCTTGGCAATCTTTGCACACTCAAACTAGCATTTCACTGACTGGTAACTTTGGTGGCTCCGTAACTGAAGTGATAGCCATTATCTCTTCTACAGCTTGATGTCTCTGACGCTTCTCCTTAATCTAAATGAAAGACTGTTGCATGACGAAATTGTGAAGTTTGACTGCGCACACTTTGGTTGTGAGAAATGCAAACGAACTTGCTGCACAAGCAAAATTCCAACGGTATCAACCCTCTAAACCGGCTTTGGAAGACAATCGGCCATACGAGGCATGCAACCATATGGATTTGAGTAACTACGCCTGTCAACCCTTTGAAAGCACTTGATACAAATCGGTCTCAGCTTTTTTGATGAAATCGTGAATTAAGACCGATTTGGTCTTGAATTCAGTCTGTGTGAACTGCACTCTGAAAAACTCGCCTGTTGACTGTGAACACGGCTATATTCTGACAACTTTTCTGGAAAGCTAAAAATACCCTGCTGAGGCTAAAAATAGCCAATTGAAGGGTAATTTTTAGTGAAAAATCTGAGATATGGGTTTTGTCCAGAAAAAGATTCTAAAACAACCCAGAGCGTGAAAAATGCGAAAATTTGGCTTCTACTTGACCATGCAAGGAATTTTCAGTTGAGAAAATTAGAGACTCGAGAACTGATGTTTTGGAGTAAATTTTCCTGAAAAATTCTGGCACATGGGTTTTCTCGAGGAACCTATTTTGAATCAACCCAGATGATTTGTTTTGTCAAAAGTCGCCAATTCTTCAAACATGCGAAAGAATTTAAGACGAGATATAGAAGAATTTAAGATAGAAGAATGAAGTTTTGATGCTTTTCTTCTTTTAAAATCGCCACTCTGCCTTGAATTCTGCTGATAATTTTGACTTGTACCTGCAAACAAAATTGTTTGGTGAAATCGCCTTTGGAAACTGATGATGAATTCGCCTTTGCTTTGAAAATTCGCCTTTGCTCTTGAAGAAATACGAATTTTCTTGAAGCTGTGTGAATGAGTAATGATGGCGCCATGCTTAAATAAGGAAAATTCGCACCATCTTGTTCACTGCAAGATTCAAAACCTTAACTAAAATAGAAGACTTCTGATTGGACCCCTTCCTATTACACTGATACTGACACTGAGTCTAGAAATTTAAATAATAATAAAATAATATTTATCATGCAATTTGCAAAGGCGCCATCTTTAGAAAATCGCCATTAATGCTTTAAATATGCAAGAATAAATATTAAATATTATTTAACATCAGTTGACAAACCAAGTGAAGCTTTAGGATTCACCGACGAACTTCACTGATTTCAAAAAGTCTTCATTTGACCTCATAGGAGTCCATTTGCTCAAGATATTGCATTTTTTTTTTAACTTCCTACTTTGTAGCTGAGTACAAAGTTACAATTGGCCATCTTCGACACTGATTTCCGGGTGACCAGATGAGGCTGAGACTGAACAGGTGTATTCATCGCGAAGTCTGCGAAGCAAGGAAGAAATGTCTGCTGGGAGTCATCATTGCAAAATCTATCATTTAACACCTCAAAGAATTAGGTATCCTTGATTAAATTGATTTTCAGGTACCAGACTTAACCATTTCCCCAAACTGCCATCTGACGCTTCAAACGGCTGCCGATGACGAACGGTGAACCCTGCTGACAGGTAACCATGCTCACTGCATGCCTGGAGATATTCCGCATCCAACGAATATACGCAAGGCATCTGAAAAGTGCATTAAGGGCCTCAAAAGTAAAGCGCCTGGCCCGAAGGTACAAACACCATTTTGACAAAATCGCAACTCTCAAACCGTATGCCCTACTGGAATTCTCCTCGATATCTAGAGTTAGGATGGCCCGATTCGCACCGCCTGCCCCGACACGCCAGATCTGTGAAGGACATAAGACGCCTCTAGAGGTGACGGCGAAACCGCTTTAAGACCTCAAAGAGGGAAGGCGCCTTTTCCCAAGATGGAAATAAACGATCAGGACTATTTATTTCTTGAGCTGGTCTTCGCTTTCTTTTACAAAAGATTTCACCAAAGACCCCACATCGCACGAAGCTGCTACAACTCGGAGGCTGACGGTTGGGCTCGTTGAATAGCTGGAGTAATTACGCTCAAGTCTCGTGAAGACTTCAAACGTCAATAACCTCATCTGATAGGCCTGAAGGCTAGGCGCCTCTGACTTACAAAAATACAACGAAATTTACATTTTCCTTCGCCTGCTAAATTACGTGCCTGGTAAAATCTTTGCCACAATCTCTTAGAATGTCGGATTAACAGGCAACTGGTGCATCGCGAAGGCGAACTAGAGTAACACAGATGACAGGAAGACCTCGTCTGCAAACTCTGCCATCTTAAGGGTCAATTTAAAGGGTGCCCCTGAGCTACAGTGGTGCAGTTCACCATCTGAAGAAGCTCTTGTGATGTAAACTCTCCTCATAAGCTCATCTTTTGACGCTGACTGCCGGAGCTCCAGACCTCAGATCACTGCATTTGATAGCTCGTCGGACAGGAAGACTAATCGTGAAGAGATTGATTGCATCAACCATTAAGAATAACAAGCTCTAAACCTTCTGTAAAGAATGCGCCCTTGAGCTATAGGGGCACAAAAGCTGGAAAAAGACAAGCTTCTGCAATCTGGAATTTTGGAATCTTCAAGTTCTGTTGCCAGTAACCGGAGTTACGAGTCTCGGAAAGCCTCGCTAGATAGCTTATTGGATAGGCAGACCAATTCTGAAGAGATTGATTGTATGCTTGAGCATTTACTACACAATTTAGGCCTTCAAAAAGAAGGGCGCCCCTGGGCTACAGGGGCACAATTCTGCTTTTCCTTGAGAAATCTTCAAAAATTGGCAATTGAAATCATCATTTTGGCCACTGAAATGGCCATTTAAAAGTATTAGTGTTGTCGTGAAATGTTCCTCCACCATGAAATGCTTCGCTCTTGACTCTCTGATTTAGGTTCTGATCAATGGATACTGCCTTTGACTGACAAAACATTAACAAAACTCCATGCTTGATATTGTCCAAAAACTGTATTTTACATCATTTTAGCAAGGTTAAGACTATTTTATGCAAAATGCCTTGATGAAGCAAAAAATTTGGTTTGGGTACAACACAATCTTGACATATATTGGTTCTTCCTTCAAAAATAGATTGAATCTCTTTCATATTTCATACAAATATGGACTCCCAAAGATTATAACTCAAATGTCTAAAGGAACCACATCAAACACTACCTCATTTACAAATTCCAAAGTAATCCCAAACCATAACTTACATTACTTCATGACTTTCACATTGACACCATGCTCCAAACACCTTGAGGAATAAGGATGTCCTTGACCTGCTACTTCTAGACCAGGCTCTTCAACTAGTTTGCAAGAAATAAGGTTTGCTTGAGAGAAAAATTCTGACAATGCATCAACATGCTTACCTTTGGCTTGTAACTTGATGTGGAATATCTTAGTGAGCTTCTTGGAGTTACACCACTCACCGAGACAACACCCTTGCATAATATGGCACATGAAAGACGCTCATCCTTTAGTCATTGTCTATTTCTTTTCCTTTGTCCCATGCCAATGTTCTTCTCTTTCCCCTTCTTCATCCAAGAAGGTGCTAAATTGGTTGCAAATTCCAACACTTTTTATCCACATGCCCATCTTTGTTCTAATGATTACAATGAGATTTGCTCTTACCTTTGCCCTTTTTAAAGCCAGGTAGTTGCATTCTTTTTACCCTTACCATCTTGGTTCTTCTTACCACCATACCGCTGTTTTCCACCCTTGTGGTTCCTGGAAGAAATCCCCTTATCTATTTCAAGATAGTGTTATTGGGCGCATGCCTTGTCTATGTTTTGGGGTCTTGCCACGAGAACTGTTCTTTGTAGGTAATCAAATAATCCTCTCACATACTTTATTAGTGCCACACTGTTTAAGCCTAAGAATGCCCCTTGATCTGTGCTCACTACTAACAAAAGCGGTCTTGACATGCTTGTCGAGCATGCAACCCTTGCACACTCTTGTGTTTTGTATCTTGAAGTTTGGCAATCCCTGGACCATGTCCTTCAAGAGAGGTAATTCTGTTTTCTTATCTAATTGATTTTCCATAAGCACCAATAAAATCTCTCTACTAGGACCACCTAATTGCAATCCCTTTAATTAGGTGCCTTCTTGATAATGACAATTTTGAGATAGTTGTTAGTTATGCGTTAGTAAAAAATTAGGAGTTATTGACAATTAAGAAATTCAGTTTATGAAGAACACTATAAATGCAATATAAACCTGAGCATAATTGAATGGAACATTTCTCCCTCTTCTCTCTATATTATCCAGCATTTCTATTTTATTCTCCCTTTACTGTGAAATTGGTTTCCTATGTAATTTATAATTATTTTCCTTGAGCACCAAGAAGTTTCTGTTAAGACAACCTGCTTGCTACCCCTTCAGTTAGTACACATATAGCTCTATGTAATATCTCTATCTGGATACAGAGAGATTATTTTGTTTCTCAAGTAAGTTGAGATTTGTATTTTCAAATGATTAATTTATGGATATATTCCCCCCTGATCTGAACATGCTTTGGCAAGTTTGTGGCATTATGTTTTTCACATATACTTATCTAACACCTAATATGTTATTTGTTGATATATCACTTTAAAATAAGGCGCGAGTTTCCTTGATGGCTATCTCATGTTGTAGCTGCAACTGTATTCTTTGTTATTTGTGCAGCTATCTCACTAAATAATGATACAACAAATCTAATTCTTGTACAGGCCATTAACTCTTATGATTATTCAGGCCTGATCGTTATGTCCCACTCTTTGGTGAGTTCTTATATGATACTTCGAAATGGAGAGAAAGCATACCATTTATTGAGCAACTCAAGGCATTTCAACAACTTATTCAAGAAGGAAAGGTATTGTAAATTTTATTCAATGAGTACTATGGTGATAGTAAGGAACTCATCTATGAGGAATCAAATGAAATGTGGTGAATATAATTAGTAATGAATACACACATTGAATACCAAGAATAATAGGGACTGTATATCTCTATCTTATGTTGGTAGCCTATATATATTTTATTTGCTTTTCTACTTTAAGAATTCTTCTCTTGAAAATACTTCTTTAAGATTTCATCTGTAGTTTTAGGAAGTTTGAAATTCATACTCTACTGTATGTTGTCCTTATTGTTTATCATTTTGTACCTAGAAGTATCTGAACTCTGCTTGATTTTTTGGGCATTTTACATAAAAGAAAAACATGCTTTGAAAAAAGAAGAAGCTTTATTATATCTGCTAAAAGAGACAAATAATGCACGTTTATCCTAGTTTAGTATACCTAGTTGCAAGGGAAAATAACATCTCACATAAGTATCCTAGGTAAATTAATTAAACAATAATAAAAGCCTAGGATTTAGGGTTATACTGGAACAATGAAAGCAGAACTAAAATTCTGGAATTGAAATAAATTAAATGCAATACTTTGGTGCAATCTGGATAAAGGAATATTACTGCTGAAGGTGTCAGGAATAGATTCACCAATATGCAGAAAAATAGGGCCTTGTAAAGACAAATGCCTCAGAATTTGTAAACTGATTGTACATCACTCTGGTTCAAATTTATGCCTATGAAACTCTGTGTGTACTTGCAGGAATGACCTTGGTGCATGGAAATGAACTTGACATGTAGGATTGAATTAGTAGAGAATTGATGACTACTGCAAATGCTCCTCAACTTCTTGTCTTGTTGTACCTGTATCTAAAGTGGGCTGGTGTTGAGAGACATTGTTTGGGAACTTGCTAGGCAAGGATTTATTATCCTTTGGTACGACAATGAACAGATATTGAAGACAATTAGTATGCCTAAGATGATGATGCAAGTAATGCAAAATTGATACCCCAGTCATGCTTTATATGGATGTGTCATGCGAGATCTGGGTTTTTTGATAATAATGATGAATCGGGGCATGTCCTTAAAGACAACATAGCACACAAATCCACATAGATGTGCACTAGGCCAGATCACGATGGCTAATAGGAAGAAATTGACAAATTTGAATTTGAACTTTGAGATTCAAAAGTTCAAGTTTCAGATCCATGCATGTAGAAGTGGCCTAGGTCAATTATGCACCTATGAATCTGAACTAGGGCCGCAAAAGGGAGATCTAGGGATCAAAAATGGTTCTTGGAATGAGTGATGATGGGGATAGGCTAGAATAAGGTTGTGAGGCATATTTAATACAAGAATATGCCACTTGTAGACATGTTATTGCTTAAAGGATAATTTTAATCAAAGTGGGTCCAAAATGGGTATGGATTCTTGTTGTACCCAAAATTAAAATTTTTGCTTCATTAAGGCATTTTAGTAAAAATGGTCGTCAAAAGTCAAAAGGGGTCGAACTTTCTAAAAATAGCAATTTTCTATTCTTATAAATTTTTGAAAAATAAACGAACAATAGGGTTTTTTTGGGTTTCTTGTCAAATGGATGCTGGTAAATTTTTTCTAAAAATAGAAATTTGCATGTCAAACCCTAAATTTTAGGAATTCACGCATGTTGGCGAAAAACTCAAATTTTTCAAAATTTGACAATTTGGGTCTCTTCAAGATGAGATTATCTACAAAACCTAGACTTCAGTTTTTCTGCCCTATTTTTTTAAAAAATGGCTAAAAATAGAATCTTTGCAAAAATGGCTCAAATTGATTTTGATTGGTTGATTTTATGTCCTGATCATGTTGGTCCAGTGAGAATTGTCAAAAAGTTAAATTTTCTGGTGGGTCTATTTCACTTTTTCAGAAGATAAATCAAGACCTCCGACGTCATCAATGGAGGATGACCAGCTACCAGTTGTCAAAATCTAAGTCTCAAATGCTGCATAGATCAATCCACGGCGAAAGATGCTCTAAAAACGGTGAACAGAGGGGAATCTAAAAATAGCCAAATTTGTAAAAATTACTTTTCAGCTTTTGTTTATCGTGCACACAAAACAATCAAGGTGGTGAACGCGAGGCTAATAGAAATTTGAAAATCTTCAAAAATGGTTAACGCTGGTGCAAAAGGTGCCCCTACTAGCCAGGGGCGCCCAAGATTTCAAGCAATCAAAAGTGGTTTTTAGGGTTTGTAGCCTCAAAGAGATTCTTCTTAGAATTCTTTAGGCTTTTCAACGAATTCATCAGCCAGCTCAAGGGACTTGTCAAACGTCGGAAATTGCAGATCAAACGAAAAATGAAGAAAGTCAAAAAAAACTGAGAACTCAAAATTTGGCTAAGTCTGGTGAAGAAAAGCGCCCCTGCTAGCTAGGGGTGCCCAACATTTGAAGCACTCTAAACCACTTTTTAGGGTTTGCAATTCTGGGGGTTCTTCTCAAATTTGAGTAGGCTTCACAATGAATCCATTAGTAGGTTTACCGGATCTGTCAAACAGCTAGAATCTGTGATCAAATGCAGGTGTTGCATGACAAGATCAAAGTGAAAATTATGAAATTTTTTTAAGTCTGGCACACATGGGCGCCCCAGTCAGCTAGGGGCGCCCAAGGTTTTGAGCAATCTAAAGCAGTGTTTAGGGTTTGCAATATTGGTCATTCTTTTCAAAATTCTTTAGGCTTTCTGATGAATCCTTCAACTAGACCACAAGATCTATCAGATGCATACAATTGCAGATTGAACGGAGAATGAAGCACGAGAAACAAAGAAAGACAAATTGGAAAGGTTGAAAATCTTCAAAAAATGGTTAAGTTTGTTAAAGAAAAGTGCCCTAGTCAGTCAGGGGCGCCTAGGATTTCAAGCCTTCAAGAGGCAGTTTTTAAGGTTTGTGACCTCCAAAGATTCTTCTTAGATTTAATCCAGCTTCCAATGAATCTATCAACCAGCTTAGAGGACTTGTTAAACCCCGGGAAATGTTGATTGGATAGAAGTGGAAGTTAAAGGGAAAAGTTGAAAATCATGAAAAATATGCTAAGTCTGGAATGTTGAACAAGACAACTGAGAGGGGGGGGTGAATTAGTTGTAGCAAATTGAACTTTTAAATCATTCACCGAAACTTAGATCAATCACAAATCTTTAACATTGTTAGAATGATTAAACATTAAGTGCAAATGCAGAAATGGAAAAACATCACACAACACAGTAACACTAGACTTACATGGAAAACCCAATGAGGGAAAAACCATGATGAGGATTAAGTCACACTATAGAGAATATCAAAACTGATTACAAAAGGCTCACTACTTGAGAAAAAGGCTCACTGCCAAAGAAAAGGCTCACTGCCAAAACAAGGACTCACTGTCCAACAGGGTTAACCACCCGGAGGACTCATTGCCATAGAGATACAAAGAAGATAGAAGAGATGTTACAGAGAGAAGACAATCTTAATGCAAAAGAGATTTCCACCACAATTTGCTCAACCACTTGTAGACATGCATGAATGATAGAGTACACCTTTAGCTCACTGCATCTGGAAACTCAACATTGATTTGCCACACTCGCATTACACACACCCACTAATTCGCATCTATTTCGCATTTATTTGCTCTATTTCTTTGCACTTATCTCTTGTTCTTCTTTCACCACTAACTCATCCTGTATTTATACCATCTTCAACTTTGAAACATATCCAAAGTCGGCCATCCATCAATAAATTCAAATTAGGTCGGCGCCATCCTAAGGTGGAATTAGAATGAGCGCGACCCAAACATATGCTTGATGAGGATCCAAATAGGTGCAACATGCTTCATCAATTTCGAAGGTAGTGTTCAACACAAGGTCGGCCAAACCAGTGTAAATGTAATGTCTCCATTTTAGTCCTATGCTCTTTAGTGACTATTAGCCTATTTCCGGAAACCCATAGGATAATCAGAAGTGGAAATTAGGGTTTCCTATTTTGTAGGGGGTTTCAGATGAGCTCTTGAAGGGTTGCATGTAGGAGTTTGACAGTGTGCTTTTTGGAGCTTTTTGGGTTTTTGGAGAGCTTCAGGATGTGGTAACATGCATGTTATGAAAATGACATGCATTTCTATTTGGTACCTTGCATGCAGGAAAGGTTTTTGGGTTTTTCTGGGTTTTTAGAGAACTCTAGTGAGGTATAACATGCATCTGTTTTTGTCAGCCTTTCCAAACAATTACTATTTTTAGTAAGTCATGACAACTGCCCGGTTTGTGTTCAAATGGAGTTTGCAAACACTTACTATTTATAGCAGTTTGCTATTTTTGGTAAGTTCTATTTATGGCAGTGTCATCCTAGCAATAGCTCAGTCTTTTCAGTCCATTCTATTTTTGGCAGTGAGGAGTTCACTTTGAGCATTGGCTTCTTCATTCCTCTTGGAGCTAAGTTTAATAACTTAGTCACTTTTTCAGTGTTGCTTTTTGGACCCTGTGCCTAGGCAAATGACTTAAAGTTGTTTCTAAAAGTGGGACCTTTATGTGGACGTCCAAGTTGAGATTATTATATTTTAAATGGTTTTAAATGCTAAGTCGTATTTGGACGCCTAAGTTGGTGAATAAAATGTTTATTAATATTTCATTTATCTCAAAAAGGTTGGTTGGGTGTCCCTCTTGGAAGGTGAAGTGATTCGTGTTCTTTCTTGGTGTTTACAAAGTGTTTCATTCTCCAAGAAGAGTCTATTTATTCAAGCCTTGCTTATTCATTCTTATCTTTTGGAAATTATGATAATGTTATGTTGCTGAATTGAATTTAGAGCTGCTTCGAGGAACACATAAATCCTAGCACCCTTACTATGCCATTCTTTGGGCTTGAAATGATAGCTTCCTAGATGGCCATTGAAGACCGTGCTTCATTGAGGAGTGCACATAGAGTTGAATTCTGATTTTATAAACAGATTGCTGCTGTATAGTCTGTTTAATTCTGCTGATGAACTACATGGTTGAAGTGTACTTCTGCTAATAGCTTCACCAACGATTTTTATATGGTTCTAGGTACTGGCTCATGCTGTTCTGCTGTGTAGGTCGCCCAGATTTGCATAGTTTCAGAATTTATTGTTGAGTCTTTGAATTTCTAGAAGAGGTCGACCTCCTCTTGGGCCGTACCATCTTCTTGGTTGTTGCATTGGGAATCATGCCAATTATGTGAAGCTGTTTTGGCATAGTTTGACTGATGGAATTTGGACGCCTAGGTTTATGACTTCATTTTCTTGTTATTTGAGATCATTGAGAGCTGAATTGAAGAAGCTGTGCCTATTTTTGGTGAATCTCTCACTTGCTGGTCTAATTTTCTGTACTTTCTGTTTCTTATCAGATTTGGAACACTGTTGATATTGAGCCTAAAACTGATTATTATTATGTTATTTCAGTTAGGGATAATGTCTCTAACAATATGATGTATTTTGGGCTCAATCACTGACTTGTTGCGTAGATATCTATCTATTTTTAAAGCTGATTACAATTACTAACAACTGCTGTTATAAATGTGCATTTAAATATTTTGTAATTACTCCCACTGAAGAAGTGGTTGAGTTTATATTCTACTTTCAGCACTTTGTTTAAATTCCCCCCATTGAATAAGTGGTAGAGCGGATTCATGTTTGGCTTGCTGCCTTATAATTTGTAATAGTTTTGCTCTCGTTGAATAAGTGGTCAAGCTTTATGGTCGGTCATCTACCTACTTTGTATTTCCAGTATTTACTTTGGATGGTCGGCTAGCCGCCTGCTGTTTATATTTTCATTTCTAGTTGTTAAGGATCCATGACGTCGTATGCACTCACCTCGCCCTCATCGGGATCTTGGTGATCAAAAGGTGAAGGGTGTCTTTTCAAGTTGGTTTATATTTGGAGCTAACGCTAACAGTGGTGATTTGTGCTGATAAAACCCAAAAAAAATTAAGGGGGATTTGTGCTGATAAAACCCAGAAAAAATTAAGGGGGAATATTACTGTAAAACACATAGAACAATTAAGCTCGATCTTCCAGATATCGAAATTATCTTCAACCCGATCATAACAACTTAATTGTAGAACCACAAGTCATAAGACTTAGCCATAAAGAAATCCGGACCAACAACATTTCTCTCGGACCTTAGCCAGAACTACAAAAAACCATAGTTCACAACTGGTGAACATAACTCGCACTATACAATGAATTAGAAGCCAAAAACTTGGATATAGCAGCTTCCAACAAACATGATCAACATATCTGAACCACACAACCATAGGAGTGAATCCTGGAGCAAAACCCGGAGCAACCACTAAACACCTATAACCTTTCTTTATTACAATTTTCTCAATATTCTCGACATGAACAGCCAATAACGTGCATCCATGACATCAATGACAACAACAACCGGTTGATAACCAATTGGCCAGTTGACATCAATGACAACACCTTCATTTTTGCAACAATCTCCCCCTTTGTCATTGATGGCAACACATGATGTCCATCAAAGACAACATACTAGCTCTGAATACACTTCTCAAGATTTTTTCTTTCTGTTTCTCCCCCTAAGTAGATAATCTTTTTCACATGATACTCTTCTGTTTTTCACATTCTTCCTCTCCCCCTTTGACATCAATGGCAAAGGAAAAAGATGTTTTACATTGATTTCCCCTTTGACATTCAAAACAAAATACTCTTATAATGACGACACATGACACTACTTGCTCCCCCTGAGAGGTAGCCACCAAAACATCAATCTAGAAGAAAGATAGATCCATAGATCCACTGGACTGATGCATCTCCATATGCATCCAGTTCAAGAAAGGAGGGGCAATAACCCCTAACTTCTCCCGGAGATACTCAAAAGTATCTTTAGGAAGAGCCTTCGTAAATATATCAACAATCTGATCCTTCATAGGGATATACTCAAGTTTTACTTCATTCTCCACAACCTTCTCTTTCAAGAAGTGATACCTGATAGATATATGCTTTGTCCTCGAGTGCATCATTGGATTCTTTGAAATGTTAATTGCACT
>VDFB02000007.1:224129815-224163742 GCA_007258455.2 Sequoia sempervirens
ATTAGTGTGGAGGACCATGGTCCCACCGAGTGTGCCAAAATGTGTGAGGCGGAAAATCATAGAATGTAAAATAAGAGAAACATACTTGAAATTGGAATCTAAGCTAAGATCAAGAACACTAATCTAAGTTCTAATCATACACTTATGAAATGAAACTAATCTATTGAAAACATATTAAGAAATCCTATGATTACCAAATTGAATTCAAAATAAAGCAAAGTGTTACCATACCGTATCGATGTATGTTCGCCTGATGTTGGATTGCTTGTATCACTACAAAGCCTCCATAGTTTGTGTGCAAAGCTTTGATGCAATGTCTTGGTTGGTTGATCAAAGAAATGTTGAAGCTCTAACAATGGTGGTTGTGAATGTTGGTAGTACTTCGTTGTGCAAATGATGTCCACTCTTCAATCATTTTTGTGAGAAAAGAGGTTTTTTATATAGAAAATGTGATTTGAAATAGACAATCAAGATTAAACAATGTTTCATCAAGATCGATGGTTGAAAGGTGTTGAGAGGATTTAGACATGAACATATTGTGTAAAGTAGATTGCACAATTTGTGTGATTGAGGAATAGATTGGTTAGTCAGGATTTAGATTGATCAATTAGGATTTAGATGGATTAGTTAGGAAATAGATTGATTAGTCAGCAAATTAGATAGCTCAGTCAACAATCATAATTTTCTCAATCAGAAAGTGGGTGAGGATAATTGATTAATTGATTTAATTAATTAATTCCTTTTTGGAGTTGAACGTGCAAATCAAGTTTGAATTTTGCAAACAAAGTTCCATTAGTTTGATTTGATTTTTGATAATGTTTTGAATAGTTTATTCAAATTATTCAAATTTGGAGGGAAAGTGAGTTAATTAAATTATTATGATTTAATAATTCAATTGACTTAGGGGAATAACATGATTTAGTGACGTGCTACTACACCCTATCATAGCATTAAGATGGCTAGAGACAAGGGGATCTCAAAGCTTTGGATCAAAGGGGATTCCCTAAATATTGTTAATTGTCTAAGAAAAGGGTCCCCCCCTCATGGACTATTAAAAATTTCATATTGGATGCCCTTGATTTGATTTAGGAATTTGATGAAATCTATATCTCTCATGCCTTTAGAGAGGCGAATTGTGTGGCTGATTGGGTGGTGAATATTGGGGTGACATCAACAAGGTCTTGGGAGGTGAATGGCGTCTTACCTATTGAATTAAGCAATCTAATCCATAAGGACATATCTTAGCACGTTGGTGATGGCCACCTCCTCGGCTATTGGAATGTGTGGGTATTATGAAGTCTTCTAGTTGATTAAACACTTCACACAAGTGATTTTTATGGGTTTTTGTGGGCATTCAAATCCAAGATGCATTAACCTCTTGTTCATTATTGCTCTTGGTACCATTCCTGGCAAAGTTACACACTTTCTAGGTGTTCATCTCCCGTTCACCTTATTGTTTCTTTGTTTTTCTATGTGGTTTATCTCTGCTAGTGCAAAGCTATCGATGATGGGTGGGGATAGATTCAAAATGGAACCACTTTCTTGTGATGACCTCAAGGCTAACGCTGATGTTTGGGCTATCCTGCAGAAGGGTGGGGTGACCCCTTTTATGGAATGACTGCATGGCTTTAAGACCAACATTTCCAAAGATTCCTTTGTGCTTGGCATGGCTGTGTTCTCAACATGTTTGGAAGGGATACCACGATTAATGAAGATTTAATTGTAGAAGTGACTAGTATGTTGATGGAAGGAAGGAAATTCTACAAGGACAAGAACCTCTTGTAGTCAACTAGGGAAATTTTTCTCAGGGATAGAGAACAAGGTAAAATGGTTAGGTTGGATTGTGGTGGGTATGATAGGTCCACAATTAAACCTATCTAGCAGGATGTGGCAATGGATTTGATGTGTTACTTTACACTGGATGGCAGATACACAGCGTTGTATGGTCACCATTTTGTTTTGTTGAATCACTTCCAAAATGCTAAGCTTGTTTCCTTCTCGTTTTACCTGTTGATGTCTTTGGAGGAAGGAATTTTGAATTTCAGGAAGAACCCTAGAAACCCTTTTCTACATGAAGGGTTAATGTTGCTCATAGTTGATTTTATTAAATTCAATTGCATTGTTGATACTCCTCGGTCCCCTTTTTCGAAAAAGAAGAGGAAAAGGAGTGGGAAATGTTAGATTGAGGAGATTCCAGAGAGTGAGGGAATGAAAATTGAAGAGGACTCAGAGGGATGGTCTGATGGTTATAATACAGACATGGATTATACGCCCTTGTTTGGAGGGAAGAAATCCTCTACTTCTAAAGCCAAATGTTCCTTTCTATGTGTTAAGCACAAACTTAAGGAGGCTTTAGTGGAGGATGCAGAGGAGGGGCCTTGCAGTGGTAAGAAATCCAAGGGCCACTATAAGGATATGGGGATTAAACTTTAGGATGGTGGGAAGGTGAATATGGGGAATTTGAACTCGGCTTATGATGGTGATGGTGGGTCCCCTCCTATGGATAAGGTCAATTCTTTTGTTAATGTGGATAAGTCTGTTGTGTTAGCATCTAAGGACAGGGGCAAGGCCAATTTTATCCCTAAGGTATCTCAAGATGAGGATCTTCCTATTGGGCATCAGAGCAGGGGTTCATTTTGGGGGGCTATGGACTTCTCGTAGGCATCAAGTATGGTGAAAGAAGGGGTGGAAATTTATTTTAATTTACTAATGTGGCTGGTTCAAGAGGTGTAGGACCTCCACAATAAGCATGACACTATTGCCTGATGTAATACTTCCACCTTGCATAGTCTTAAGGAGAAGGACTCCACCTTTGGTTTGTCCAAGTCGTTAAATTCTAGTGTCAGTAGTGTGGTGGATGAGCTGGCTAATTTGAAAAAGGACTATGGGCCGAGATTGGCATTGCTAGAAAAGCATAATAGGAAACACCGTGAGGACATGAACACAATCATTAATATTAGCAGGGAGAAGTTCTAGGCTTTGGCTGAAGGTCTAGTTTTTCTCAACCAAAAGGCTAAAGATTGGATGGGTAGAGGAATATTTGATGATCAACACATGAGAAAGGAAAGGGGGAGAGAGTATTGTCGTGGAGATGCAAACCACAGACCTGGGAGCTGGACTGAGTGTGCGTACTCAGAGTAAAACAAAGAAATGCAAGATGGTCCCTGGGTAGGATGTGGAAGACATCATGGATATGCACGATAGGTTGGCGTCTAAGGACATGGAAGTGGCAAGGATGCTCAAAGAACTTATCTAATGGTTGATTGTTTTTTGTTGTTGGTCTCACCGATGTTCTGGTAATCAGCTTATTTTTTAGTTTTTTGGGTGGGCAGTCCATTGCCTTATCTTTTTTGCCATTGTTCCATTTTGTACAAGGTTTCAGGTGCCCTTCAAAACCTATTTATCATTAATCAAAAACATGATTTAGTGATGTAATTAAATAATTGGTACTATTTAACTAATCAAGATGAAGTAAAGTGAGATTAGGACTTTATTAAATAAATGTAATTTATTTAATTGGTCAAAATTAATGAAGCATGATGTAGCAACCCTCTACTTTTGGTCCTTCACGTTGTATGAGTAAGTTGTTATTTGCAACTTGAGAGGTCTTGTTGTTTCATCGTCCAAATTAATTTGGTTAATTAAAATCTAGATATAATACATGATCTCCCAATTTGACTAGATATATCAAGAATTAGATATGAGAGAGATCCTTCAAACCGCCACCCTCTAAATGAGTCATGCATAATATTTTGTTATAGGAACATTGTAGGACATGTTATAGAGTCGATCTTATACTATTTCATGAATTTTTATGATTGGAAGTTTATATGTATTCTTACGCTTCGTTTCATCTATAGTCTAGTGTATATACATAGATAATGTGATAATCCCAATGATAAGATATATACTTGTATGTAATAATTAAGGAATGCATGATGAGAATCAAGTGTAAAATCGATCATTTAAATAACTTAATCAATCACGTGCTCTTATGTGGTTGAATTAATTGAGCCACAAGTAATTGAATCATGAACTATGATAGTATTTATAAATAATAAATATTAATCGCATAAAGCTTAGATATATTAAAATATATGTATAGTATGTTAATTCCTCTCCTTCTGATTATTCTATAAAAAATTATTTATATTATTTAAATTTAAATTTTTGTAATTTAATCAAATTTATATTGTAAACAAACTAATTACAATAAAGTTAAAATTAAATTAGCTAAGGAAATGTCAAATTTAATATATAGCAGATAATTTAATACTCACATTACCTTTAGAGGAGAAAGTAAAAGTAATAATAAAAATAAAATAAAATCTATTTTAATGCAAATGTTGCAGTTGTTGCGTTGAGAGGAGACCACGTTTGTTGAAGTGTTCTATCTTCAGCACACGTGCCTTGTCTATAGTCTACATTTTTGCATGCATTGAGCCACTTGTCTTGAACTTTCTGCATGTTCCTCTTCATGGGAGGATGGCATTATTTGGGGAGCAGACCACATTCTTCAAAAAAAGAGGTTATGTTTTCAGTTCACGGGGGCTTGTCTAAGATTCCAACTTTTTGTATACATGTCTACCAGAGAGTAAAATAGTTATTGGATCGGGTCTGCCTCTTTTCCATCGTTTTTGGCAAGCGGCCTTCCTTTTGGATGTGACTACACCCTCTAAGGCATTGGGTAAAAATAGTTCATGTTCCATGTCCTACATTTCACAACCCTCATACGTATCTTCTAGGAGAGGATAAAGGTACAAGTTGAGGAGTTTAGCTAGGTACGCCACATTCTGTGCAGACTCTTGAGGTAAGTTACTCGCAAATTAAATTTTAATGAAAGTTTCTAAAGTCTTTTAACAATACCTTTCTGCGCGTCCCCCACACTCATTTCATTCCATAAGATCACATTTTTAGAGGAATCTGTCAATCAGATTACGTGCTTTGTTTGTGTTGCACAGATTAATCTTTCATCTCTCCGATTTAGTTAGTTGAAGCTTGAAAACATGGTTATGACGGAGTCTTAGAGTATGTTTATTAAATAAGAAAGTTATGGCCAAGATTCTAATAGTGCGCACATTTAGGTTTCAACATTATAGCATCCTTTATCCTTCGTAGCAGCACTGATGCTGGGTAGGGAAACAAAAATTTTGGCTTGGCACAACCAATCTCATTTGCTTGAAAGTTTCTAAGGCCTTTCTAATAAATCCATCTTGTACATAACCCGAAATCATTTCCCTCCATGGGATGATATCTATTTGAGGCATTTTGTCAAACAGTTATGTGCCTAGTCTGTGTTCCACATTTTGCATGCAAATCTGTCCTGACACAGTATTATGGTGCAAGCTTATTTTTCAGTTTGTTTCTTTTAAGAACATTGCCTCTATTTTTAATGATGGAAACCCCCAACATTTAAGCTGGTATGATTCATTGGGCACCACAGGTTTAACTGGCTTCTTTAATTCAAAAATTTTGAGAGCTTCCTTGCAAAATCCATTTTGTGCTCATTTTGCATTCATGGTGTCTCATCCCTTGAGTTGACATCTCCTTGAGGCATTTTGTGAATCAGATCGCACACCTGGGTATGGGTGATTAAAATCCGTTGGGAAGTGTATAAGTTTCAAATAATGTCCCCCTGATACCTTTGGCAACCTGTCGCAGCAACATCACTTAAGTGTAGAAGACTATAGAGGTGTGAATAGCCTCCCTGATACGTCAACAACCTATCACTTCTGCAATACTTGAAATAGAAAATTGTAGAGGTTTAAATAAACTCTCTTATTCTTTTATCAACCTATCCCATCTGTGACACTTGAACATGATAGGAAGTTTAAAGGTTTAAATGACTTGCTTGATTGATCTGACAATCTATCATAATCGCAACACTTGAATATAGAAGGGTGTGAGAGTTTAAAAATCCCCCTTGATTCTCTTGGCAGTCTGTCACTGCCACAGTGTTGAGACTTTGGACAGGGTATTAATTTAAATAATGTCCCTGATACCATTCGCAACCTATCATAGATGAAGCTTTTAGACGTTAGAGAGTGTATAAGTTTAAATAGCCTTCCTAAATCTATTGGCAGCCTGTCACACCTGTTGTACAAGAAAATAGAATGCGTAGGGGTTTAAATAATCTCTCTAATTTCATTTTCAGCATGTCTCAGTCATCGCACCTCCCAGCAACATTTCTTAAGTCTTTGCAACAAATCCGTTTTGTACATATCCTGCAACTCATTTCATTCCATGAGATCACATATATTTGTGGCATTCTGTCAAACAGTTTTTCATGTCTTGTCTATGCGTCCTTATTCCCAAAAGCAATTTGTCAAATATATAGTGTGTGCTTTGTCTTACATACCATCATATACTCTTGCTTGTCTCTTGCATGTCTCTTGCGGATCTGCAATATAGCATTTTGTATATTACTAAAAGATCTCTTATTTTTCTTAAGAATTATCTTGCCTGTGTAATAGACATTAGAAGGTAGACCTTGTCTCTCAGAAAAGAGAAATGATGGCATTTATTTTTCTAGCAGAACGCACCTCCCACACTTCTTTTATTGCTTAAACTTCTTATATGAAATTTTTAGTCCAAACGTATTGTGCTTTATTAGCACTGGCATTTTTGTTAGTATCCATAAGTATTATGGAAATCACTTTTTGTGGAGTGAATAAAGGGCTCCACATTTATTCCCGTATGAAGTCTTCATTTTTATATATAAAAATAAATAAATAAGATAATATAGTTTCCTTAATGTTATCATAATAAATTATCTACTTTTTCCTTGGTGTTGGGAAAAGTACCAATTTAAATAAAGATAAATTAAATTAGACATTTAGTAACATTGCTTTTAGAAAGGGGAGGCATCTTTTGGTATTTTAAATGGGATTTTTATCTTTTTCTTAAAAGAAAGTAAATGGAATATATATAAATATTTATATATATGGTAAAGATGAACAATTAAATATATATAAATATGTAAGGATTAGATACAAAATAATAATAATAATAAATAAATAGTGATAGTATTATTAATTAGAATAGTAATTCTATGAAATAGTTGAAATTGAAATTAAGTTAAATAACTACGGTAAATCCATAGGAGCTAGAACTAGAATTTTGAATTAATAAGTAATCCTTAGTTATGTTAATATGAAAGAAAGGTATTTTTATTGTGAGGTCATAGATATGTTGATAAATTCTATACTTCGAGTTGCAATCGATTACATTAGGGTTGTTAGCTAAAGTATGTTAATTAGATTACAGGGAGAAAAAGGATAATGATTCCTTTCCGGAAGGAATTCTTAGAATTGACAAATGTAATGTGTGTTTTAAAACAGTGCTTATCATACATTTGCATATTCAATGTTTTCGCTTTTATGCGTGAAACTATGGTAGTTGTCTTATTCCTAAATTGTTTGTTATATGAGAACGAGATTCGTGAGATAGCCTAGTGTTCCTCTTGGATGTAGTTTTTAGAGTGATTTTTGTGTCGTGTTTAATGTTTGATGTTGATATTGATGCCTTCGACTATGTGGATGAGTAATGAGTTTTAGAAAGTGGCAGAGTAATGCCTCTCATGGTTATCTTGGTTGTTGATCGAATATTGTGTTTGTTTGATATTGAGTTGAATTTTGTTATTGATTTGGAGTATATCTTGATTGAATTAATTTGGTTATTGTTCAAAGTGAAAGTGATATTGGGTATTCTTCTAAGGGTTGCTTGAACTGAAAACCTTGTTGTTGCCTGGGTATTGTCTCGATGTTTGGAACTTTATGTTTTATTTTAGAAATGATGGTGGATCTTGACTTATATTTGATTCTGATTATTGCCTTTTATGGAAGGAGTCTGTTTGTGCCCAAAAAGGTTATTAAGAAGATTTGATATTTGAGATTAATTCGGTAATGAGTTGATTTTGTTAGCTTTGAGTAAGTTTGAAGATCACATCATGTTGTTGCCACACTTGCTCTACTCTCATTGTTATGGATTTTTGGTGTTTTTGACTTCCAGAGGCAATGGAGAAACTTGGTTTATGTTGATTCTTCCATGATTGGAGCTTTGTGATTCATTGATCCTAATTCTGATTTTGAGTTCTTGTGGGTGGTACCTCCTTTGTTCTTATTTCAGTGATATGGAATGGGTTTGCTAGATGGTTCTTTCCTCACATGTTGTGTGATATGTACCCCTATATTTTATGTGAGATGAGGTACACCCCTTGCATGTTTTGATTTGGTACCTGTAGGGAGAGTGGCTCTTCATTGGGGTTGGCGCACAAAGGGGCTATTTGGATAACCCATGGAAGAGTTTCTTAATCAAGTGATAATGTAATTAATTAACTAGTAGCTTGGGTAGATAAACACTAAACAAGATTAATTATGAGCCTCACCCATACCGTTAGTGCTTTAACAGACTAAGGATGGGATGAGAAGACCTGGTTGGTAAGATCACTGCCTTGTCCTCACGAAAGGTAAGTGGTTCCGCATGAGTCACCCTATGGAGCGGTCGCCTTGAGATAGGCAGCCTGGATAACCATAGATGGAGGTGGTACCTTGTGATAGGTTGCCTGGAAAATCCATGTAAGGCCATGCGATGACACTCTCCTACAGTATCTGTTTATTTTTTCTCTTGTTTGGTTGCTTCTAGGAGTGTTGACTGAATTGTTGATGTTGTTGAGGCAATTGGTTCTTGGTGTTTGTTGTTGAAGCCTCCAAGTTCTATCTTTTAGTGTTGCATACATGCCCCATGGCAACTTGATTGATGTTAATGAAAGGTGCCCTTAATATTTATTGTTGGTTAATATTGTGAATTCATTTGAAGGCTTTGGATCCTATTGTTGTTGGCACCTCTTATGGTTCCTTAGTGTTGATCTTTAATATTGGCATTTGGATTTGTTGGAATTTTTCATTATTTTGTTGTGCCTATGTGATGGAAATGTTATCGGTTGTTATCTTATATTGTAGTTATCCTTGTTGTGGAGTTTGGTTTGTTTTTGGTTCATTTTACTGTTTTGGTTGAGGAATGGGGATCTTTCTTGTCAACTCCTAGCACAAGGGGTGGACTTCCGAGTCCACGTGGTCGGGTGGAACGTGCTATGTACCCCATTGGGTCCCCAGCCAAGGATCGAGCTGTGCAAAAATGTTCCTCTTGTGGTGACTCTAGGATTGTACCTAAGTTGGAGCCAATCTTGTTACTTTGTATTCACCTTTTCAGTTGTATTAATCTATCTTCTTGTATTATTCCCATTCTTGTTGGGGAACACTTATGTATCACTATCACTCTTGTACGATGTAACTTTTATTATCATTGTAATGAATGCAATCTTTAACCTTAATTTATGATCTTTGATGGAAGCTTATCATGCTTGAAATGTATATTGATGCTTGGTACTATTATGAGTTTTCGTTTCACAGTGTGCAATTCTTAATGGTGTTGTATTTGTGGAAATATGTATAATTACGTCCATAGATGTGATAGATGGTTTTATGTATGTTATGATGTGGATGTTTGTATTTCGTCTAATAATTCTAAATAATGGTTAAATGGAATACTTATAGTTAGTTAAACATCATCTTGGTATATGTTTACATTATTAGTGTTGTCACATGTACCCCAAAGGACGTGGTTTATGATGTATATGTTTAACTAAAAATTATGTGTTGGTTGTTCATGTTCATCATATGTATTGTTCTACTTTCATAAAAAAATTATTGTGCTTTTATTGTAAGTTCTATAGTTGTCCTTTGGGGTTAGCACGGCGGGGCGTTACACATGAATTAATTAAATAATGTCATCTTATTCAATTAATAGCATAAATAGGGTTTTCACAACTTTATTAAATAAATGGAATTTACTTAATTTGTCGAGAAAGATGAAAAAGTGAATTAATTAAATAATGTATTATTCAATTAATAGGGGAAATTAGGGTTTTGGATGCTTTTGATTTGAAATGCAGTGTTTTTTTATGGAAATGATGTTGATGATGTGAGAATGCCATTTACAATGTGTGATAGGTGTTAGGTCAATTTTGCATGCCTACCAAAACTAACCAAATATAATAGGGTAAAAGTACAAACTTGTGTCACACTTTATAATGGAATCGGGCAACATGAAAAAAATTCTCAAATTCAACCAAATAAAAGTGGTCTTTATGTTTTGAATTTCAAAATGATGTAAACTAATGAAATGTAGAACTCTTGTTGAAGTTTATTCCCATAATTTTTCAATTTTTTTATAAATTGTTTTGATATTGTTTTTATCAATTTAAAAGTGGATTTTAAAATGTTGAGAATCTCAAGAAAAAGTGGTGTTCAGTTGACGTCAAGAAAAACAAATAGAAAAAATCTTCATTTTCTCCTAAATTTTTTTTTCCAAATAGGTGACTTCAATATCTAGGGCATGGGGAAAAAATTGAAATTTTGATTTCTATTTTTCTCGTAATAATGTTTTAAATTCAAACTTACCAGAATTTGATAGTTTTAAATTCAAAAAACAAATTATACCCTTTTGAAGAGGATTCTCTCCTCTAGGACACATATTTTTCAATTCTTTTTATCATGTTTTACTATTTTTTTAATTTCTAATCAGCCTCTTTTTGAATTTGAACAACCTACTTGTATTATGTAATGCCCCGTCTTATAACCTAAGGAATGTTGCAATTGTGTATGTAAGTGTAATAATTTTAACTTAATTAGTTGCATACATTCACTAAGTTACGCGACGTTACACTACTTGAGATTCCATAGACGACTTTAGTATTTAGCATTGCATATATTTTTTTTAACATAAACTTAAAAGTAAACATTGCACAACATTTGAATTCCATTCATGAAAGTATAAAGTACAAATATGATTCTTACATTGCATTTGAATTAACATTACAATAAGTTCATTCATCTGATGAGGTAGATCAAACAATAGATTACAATTACATTTTACAAATGTTCACCTCATAAACAATTAAGGGATGTTACAAATACAAGATTTCCAATGATGTAATAAAGGAAGTACAAATATTAATCCAATCACGAGCTCTCCATCCATGAAGCTCTTGATGCCATGATCATAAACTAGGGACCCAACGGAGTAAGGTGCATGTTCCACCAAACCATGTGGTACCCGTAGGTCCACCCCGTGCTAGGAGATAGTAGTATGGTTACCTAGACATAACCTATTCACCTTAGACACAAGTACATAACTAACTAATGGTTACATTGCTTCCAAAATTAAGACAATCAAATGTGCTAAGTACACAAGGTAAACTGTTATTTTAGGTGGAGTGTCATCACAATGTTGCAAAGGTTACCCTGGTGTTTCTTCCTAGGTTCCGGCCCCCAACTTGGGTTACCCTGGTAACCTCTTACGAAACCCGGCCCCATTTGCAAACTATTGCGGAATCAAATATCTTTTAAAGTAACAAGATATCGATTTTCCATTCCAGACCTTCTCAACTTATACTCAAGACTGAACTAGCTCTAGATTCTATAAGCGAGGCATAATAATCTTATTAAGGATTTTAATTCTAACTACTGTGTTGTTTAGTTATCACTGACTTACTAACTCTTTGTAAGTTACCCTGACACCACTTTGTGTGTCGGCCCTCACACAGAGCCACTCCCCTAAACATAACAAAGGAATTCTAAGTTTCCCTGACTAAGGCAAACAAGGTGTACAAACATACAACATATAATTCTACACTTTTCATAATGAACATCAATGACTATGTTCATAAAATCAGGTGTCTAAACACCATGCAAATACCATGTACACAACCTTAGTCAACACAAGAATTCAACTTAAACAATCACAACCCCCACGTTATCCAACTTGTCTGGAAGACTTGTACATTTAAGACATTCCCAATTTTCCCAATAAAGAAACGAGATTTAAAGCAAATTGAAAAATAAAGAGTCTACATTAGGATATACTAAATCCAGTCAAGCAATAATTTGAGGTACCAAAATTATTCATCTAAGATTTAATTCATCTTCCATGCAATACGAAAATCAAATCTATAATTTACCCAATTTCATAACCATATATTATAATGAAATCTATATAAACTCCACAATAACAGTCTATTCTAAGCACAAATAACTTAATCATGATAAATTAATTATTAAAATATCTATATCTAGATATTTAATAAATTATTTCTTTTAAATATCTCATTTAAACATGATAACACTTCCAAATTTTCTTGACACTAAATAAATATATAATTATAAATATTATATATATATATATATTATATATATTATATATATAATATATATTATATTATTAATATACATTATATATAGCATATATACATATAATAAATATAAAATATATATATAATTATTAATGCTAATAATTACAAATTAAAATTTACAAATTGAAAAATTTGCATGAAAAATCCGCATGAAGTTTTAAAACTTAATGTTAGAAGTTAGGGTTTTTTTTCCCCTAACCTTGCGCACTGTGGGTAGGGTTGCCTTCGCAGCCCGCCCCACAAGCTTGGCCGCGGCGGTTGAGCCGAGCGCTACCTGCAAGGGCGGCGCTGGGCTCGGCTCTCACTGTCGTCCCCCTGCGGGGTTGGCCGCGGATTTCCCCACCTGAGCTTCAGCTCTGTCATTTAAATTTCGTATTTTCATAATTAAAAATAAATTAATACAAATTAAAAAAAATGGACGGCGAATATTATTTAATTCTATTTTTTTAAAATTTCAAAGCCCTCTCACGCCTGTACGACGATTCATCATTTTGCACAATCCAATTTATATATGAAGTAAATATATTTTCAAATATATATATATATATATATATATTCTCAATAAAATAAAAGTAATAATACTTCAATCTGGAAATAAATTTCAACAGGTTTTCTTATGGGGAAATTGAGAAAATTCTACAGTATGCACAATTTTTTTTTAACAAGAAGTTTTCAGTTTCATTTTTCAACAAATGATTTCCCTCACAAATATTTACTCAATTATTTTCTACAAAGAGAAAGCTACAGAAGTTTTCTTTTGAGTCTTTTTCATTTTCATTGTTTTCTCTACCTATCCATAATTTCTTGAAATATATACAGTAATCAACAAATCTTACAGAAAGAATACAGTAAACAGTTTTTTCCCGAGAAGAACAAGAATTTTAATAAAATGAAATTTATTTTCATAGACATTCTTTTCAACAGCAAACAAATTATAAATCACAAGGGAAATACCTGTTTTCCTGAAGCTTCAGAAATCTGTCTGGTGAAGAATAGCTTTGCTTGTAGCTTCCAAAGCCTTTCCCGAACACAAATTCCCAATATGCCAAACCAGAGAACTTCCAGAAATATACAACGATACAAAAAGGAAATCACCAATTCTTTGAAAACAATTTTAACAGCACCCTAATCTTTCATTTTCTGTGAAGAAAAAGTAATCCTCTGTATTTCCCCAAATCCCAGATAATATCCGAGAAAATCTCCACCCAAAAAAGCAATTAATTCCAACTGGAACACATGTCGAGAAGAAACAAATATCTTTCAACAACCTCACGGCAATCATTCATTTCTTCCTTATCAAAATTTAAATTCCTTTTTAAAGAATTTAAAATTTCAATTTTCAAATTACAAATTTTCCCACATAACAATTAATTTAAAATTAAATCTATTCACAATTAAAGCAATTTTAATTTAATTAAATGAATTTAATCTCAATGATCAAATTACTTAACCAAACAAACTAATTAATTAATTAAATAAAATGTAAAACTTATTTTTAACATTTAAGATTAATTTAAATCAACAGTAAATTAAAGAATGATAAACTATCATAAAATAACAAAATTTTCCTTTCAAGCAATTGATCCAATCAGGGACAAACAAGACAACCAAAGACTCCAAACTAAAACTGACGATGTACTGTGACTGGGTTTAAAGACTAGACTAGGATGAACCATGTTACTACCTCCCAATCAACATTTCCGTTGAGTCTTGACACGCTCAGACCTGAATAACCAGGTGGAGTCGGTGTCATGTACCTGCAATCCTGCAACCAAACAAATGACATGCATATATATATAATCCATTGTACAAACACACCATGCGGAGAAAATCACAGAAATCCCAGGGCACTCGCAAGCGAGTGATGCAACTCCATTCTCCACACCAATACATGTCACATCAAACTCACAAATTAAATAACAGTTAGTCCATTATAAACATATATATAGCAATAACATTTGAAAGAAATATCTACGATATCACAAAGCATGTCAGAAATCAATTATCACCATACAATGTATCATCATATCACAAAGTGAATCCACTGTCGCTCAAAATTAGCGATCAAAATATCCAAACTAAAGTACCAAAGTCTAACAGTGTGAAAACATGCAAACAGAAAACATAAGCATAAATGGAGGGGTACTACATATTATTTTAAAATATATATACTTAAACTAATTAAAATATAAAAAATGTATATTTGGATTCAACACTACGAGCTATACAAAAGGGTATTTTCCTTTTTAAAAAAAAAAATCCTAGCTGAAGAAATATTTATTTGAAGTTAGAAGTTTCAAAAAATTCCAAAAAATGGTGAGTTGGCTACCAAGTAGGATGCCACTTGAACAATTTCGACTGAAAGGGTTCTAGTCAGAATCGATTCTACCGAAAGGGTTTTGGTCAAAACCTATTCTACCTAAAGGGTTTCGATCAGAATCGATTCGGCCGAAAGGGTTCCGGTCAGAACCAATTCAAATGAAAAGGTTTCGATCAAAATCGATTCAGCTGAAAGGGTTCCAATAAGAGCAAATTTGTTTTTCTTTTTCTTTTTCTTTTTTTAAATTTTTTTAATTATTAAATTACAAAAATTTGGAGGAAAAAACATTGATTTAGATAGGGGCAGAGTTATATTCTTAGGTACCATGATCATAAACTCTTTCAACCAAGAATCTTTTTTTTGGGTTTTTATTAGCTTCTTTTGGCTTTTTTTAACATTAAATTACAAAAATTTGGAGAAAAAAACACTGATTTTGATAGGGGCAGAGTTACATTCTCAGGTACCATGATCTAAAACATGTAATTGATTAAATCAATAATTGTTTTAATGTAGGTAGATCTCTATATATCATTTAAATAGAGGTTAAAGTATTTGTATGTGTTATTTTTGTATGTAGGTGAATTCAAATTTGGATAATTTGAGATGGGGAATGAAAATAGAAGATCAAGGTTGTATGATCAGAAAAGAGATACTACAAATGTGGATGAAGGAACATCTACTCAAGAACAACCCATGGAAATTGTTGATGACCAAGGTAATGTACATGTACAAGAACAAATTGAAGGTGGTGATAGAAATTTTTTCTATGGTTGGAAAATTTGATGGAGATAGATGAGGATTCTCTTTTCAAGAATATTTCGTCTGAAGATATGTTATCTAAAAGCACAATAAAATTACACTCTAAAAGAATATGAGATTAATTTTTTGAAGAAAAGTCTATAATTGGAAGAGCATAGTTATTTGTAAATTTATTTAGGAGGAAAGAAATGACCCTTGTTTTGGAGTTGTTAGGGGTTGATAGTATGAAAAATTCAACAAATTCATTAAAACAAACAATAGTTGAAAACTTGCAAAAAGCATTGAATTCTATTGAAAGCAAGAGTCAAGCTATTGATTTAAGTGTTGCACATAGAGAATTGACGACTATAATTTCTAGTAAGAAATTATCACATAGAAGACAAGTTCAATAAATTTCCCAATTACTCAATGTTTCTAGGAGAACTGTTCAAAGATATATTGCAAAGAGAAACAGATTGGATGGAAATATTGAGAATAATTGGGTAAATATTTGTAGGGTTCCCCAAAAAGATAGAATTTCATAAGATGTAAAGGAATAGGTGATTCAATATTGGACCGGCCACTCTCATGTTTCATCTAATAGAAGGGACACTATACAAATAAAAGGTGAAGATGGTACAAAATTTGACATCCAAAACATTTTATGGATACAACACAAAGTGAACTTTTTGAAGCATTCAAGCAAGAATTTTCATATGTGAATATTTGTCAAAGGATGTTTGAGAGACTATGACCATGTTTTTAATGTATAAATAAAGTACATGAAACTTGTTGAAATCATGTTGAATTCCATCTATACCTACAATCATATAACAAAGATATGACAATAATTAATCTAAATATAGCCATCCCTAGAAGTACAACACAATTTGTGAAGTCTCTTATATGTGAAAAAATCAAAAGATTCAGATGAATTCAAAGTATAGTGTATAAAAACATATGTAATGATTGTGGAAATTTGAAGAATCTTGTACACGTTAACAATATTGATCATTAAATGCAAGTTATTTGGAAGAGATTTGAATATGAGAAATACTCAACAAAGTTAGGAGTTGAGGCCAGAAAAATTATTCTTAGAGAGAGTGAATTTTCTTACAATGAGTTGATGAATAAATTTTACAATATCATATATCCACTTACTCAACATTCTCATGGTGCTAGATGGCAAGCTAAGCAAATTCATGACTCAAAGAATTTATTTCCACTAGGTTGTATTCTATCTATTGTTGATTTCTCTGAGAACTATACATTTAGTCCTCAAGCTGAGATTCAAAGTCAATATTATCTTTTAGAGCAAGTTGTAATATTTGTACAAGTTTTCTATAGGCATGTTGAGTTACATGTGGATGGTGTAAAAATAGCAAAAATGAATGAATTATCATCAAAGAGGTTCACTTTTATATCAGTGATGATATAGGTCATGATAGAAGCTATGTAAGGTTCCATTGTTTTGAATTTTTTTTGAAGACTTGAGATAATGTCAAATAGATGATTTACAACGCTGGATATGGTATGATGGATGTGCTGGTAAGTGTTGATTTAATTTTTTAATATATATATATATATATATATATATATATATGTTTACTTAACTTCAAAGACATGAATTGTTAAGTTAATTATATGTTGTCCACATATAGTTTATTTTTACTAATTTGGTTTTAAATGAAATTGTTTTTAACTTCACAAGACAATTTAAGTTTGAAAAAGCTATTTATTGGTTAATCCAACAACATGTTAGATGTGACAATTTTTTTGTGGAATTTTTATGAGTGGACATGGAAAAGGAGAGAAAGATGGAGCAAGAGCATGTGTGAAGCATGCACTTCACCAACATGAACTTGCAAGTAACACCATATGGACTATAAATTTAAATTCTTAAACCTGATAGGAAAAAGAAGGTGTCTCAATATATTGCATATGTTGAGAAGTGGAAGCTTACCATTATGCAATAGTGGTTTTGATATTTCCAATATTGTATCTTTAATATTGAGTGTTGGATTTTTAGAAAATTCTAATTATGCTTTTTGAGATCATCTTTTCCTTTCAAAACCTCTTAACCTGACATTTCACCAACATGAACTTGCAAGTAATGCCATACATAATGCAAATGAAATTGTTGAATGGTGTAAAATTCATACATAAATGAATTTTTTATTTGAATTTAAAAGTGTACATGAATTGAATTTTCAGTTTTATACACTTTTTAATTGGATGTTTGAAATTTATAAATATTGATCGATCAACTCTTTATAATTTTCAAACAATTAGTGGTATTAGAATTTTGCATCAAATCATGACAATAGGACATAGCAAGCCTCTTGTAATTCAAGTGAGAGAGAAATCATGTTTTTGTGTTGATTGCATTGAGAACAATGCAAATACTCTACAATGTGAGAATATTAGAGATGGATATGTTTCACAATGGGAATCAAAACAATTAGTGTCAATGCCTCCTTTTGAAGATAATGATGTTGTAGATGTTTGTGATCCTCTAGATTCAGTTGATTACGAATGTGTATTAGATTTAGTTGTTGCGGGTAAATTTTAAATTTTTAAATTAAATTTTAACTTACAATTGATTTATATTCTACCTAAGTTGAGCATGGTTTACTACATGGTGTTTATAGGAGATATTTTTGTTATTCTTGCAGATCCTAACAATACATAAGGTGCAGATTAATATCTACTAAGATGTATGCAACCAAAATGCAAATTGTCAGAATCAATGATAGATGGTGATGGACAAGAGTATCCTACTGGGTCAGTGGTTGTTGAAGGCACATACTATCAACAAACAAAGATAGATACAAATGGTATTATATTTATTGATTATATGCTAGGTCAAAAGGTTCTACATTATAGTCACTTAGTTATACCAACAAGAATAAATTTTGAAACTTTACCAAAAAGAGGGTGTGGCAAACAAAGATGGAGGTTGCCTATTGAAGATCATGAAAATATTTTAGAGATAATAAAAGATATAGAGGATCTAGATTATGTGTACCAAGAACTTTAAGTTATTTTTGTACATATATATTTTCTATGACAATATATGCATGTAATATTTGGACCTAAATTTGAAAATGTTTTTGTCTTATGTTGAATTCAAATTATTTCATTCAATGTGGTGATCTAAATTTGGATTTTTTGTTGGATTATATGGATATTTCCAGGCTTCATCAAATTTAGATAGGTTGATATGTGATAGTCTTATGTATATAATTAGATAGACATTGAATGAATTAATAGTCCATGAAGCTTTCTTTTTTGTGATCTTATTTTCCTATAAAGATTTCTTAAGGTGTATATTCTATTTACTTATTTTTTTGTGATCTTATTTGCCTATAAATCTTTCTTAAGGTGTATATTCTATTTTCTTATTTTTTGTGATCTTATTTTCCTATAAATATTTCTTAAGGTGTATCTTATTCCCTTTTAGTAATTTTGTTTAATGAAGAAGTGATGTTTAAATTATTTCATCGATGTTATTAGATCTAACAAAGTTTGTAAGTTTTAATTTTATTAGAAGTAAGTTTGTTTAGCACTAGCTAAACTGGGTATAATGGTGGTAGATTTGTTTAATGAAGAATTCATGAACTAAAATTATTTTATCAAATTTTATTGGATCCCACCAAATTTAGAATCAATTGAAGAAATAAATCTCTAAATTTTGGGAGTGAAATTATATCTTTTTTTTACATCTCAACCCTATGTTATTAGTAAATACAATTCATCTCGATAATTTCCCACCTTTATAAAACCTCACAACAGTTAATAAAAATGTCACAAATTTCACATAGATAAGAATCTCTACTTAGGATCTACCTAAGGTCATCTCAAGTATGAATTTAACTAGAGACAAAATTGTTATGATACCATTTAAATTTTTGTACATTTTATTCACAATGAACATGTTTACTATGATACCATATGCCTTATTTAAAATTTTTGATAGGTTGACTGAAGTTTTTATGTGGAAAATCCACCTCTAAACTACATCCATTATTTTACATGCCTTATATATGATTCAATTATGGATTTACACATCAAATTATATGCTCAAGATTATTTTTATTTATTGGGTGTTCATTAATCACTTTACCAACCTTTATGATCAAGTGGCACATCACTAATTGAATATTTTTGTGAATTTTTTCTTTGAGTGTTTTGCATAATTTTTTAATGCAATAAATGAATATCAATGATTTTTTTTTTAAATTTATATCTTTTTAATGAGCTAAGATAATAAATTTAATTAACCAACAATAATTTAAATAATAATTAATAAGCTTGGTCAAAAAATTACTAATTCAACTTGAATAGAACAACTAATCAATTAAAATCAATTAATGAATACAAAGACCAATATGTAAAAAACATATTTATTAATTTTTTATGAGATAAATGCAACTAATAGTAATTTGAATTTAGTTGAAAATCAACAACCTTTTACAAAATTAATAAGTAGTGATCAATTCTTCTTTACCTTTCCAAAGCAATAAGTAGTGTTTTTCATAATTTTTGAATGCAATAAATGAATCTCAATTATTTTTTTATTATTTATATCTTTTTATTGAGCTAAGATAATAAATTTAATTAACCAATAATGATTTAATAATTAATAAGCTTAGTCAAAATATTACTAATTCAACTTGAATAGAACAACTAATCAATTAAAATCAATTAATGAATACAAAGACCAATATGTAAAACACATATTTATTACTTTTTTTATGAGATAAATACAACTAAAAATTATTTGAATTTAGTTGAAAACCAACAACCTTTTACAAAATTAATAAGTGTGTAGTACCCCTCCATTTATGCTTATGTTTTTTGTTAGCATGTTTTCATATTGTTAGACTTTGGTACTTTGTTTTGGATATTTTGATCGCTGATTTTGAGCGACAGTGGATTCACTTTGTGATATGATGATACATTGTATGGTGATAATTAATTTCTGACATGCTTTGTGATAGCATAGACATTTTCTTCAGATGTTATTGCTATATATATGTTTATGATGGACTAACTGTTATTTAATTTGTCAGTTTGATGTGACGTGTATTGGTGTGGAGAACGGAGTTGCATCACTCGCTTGCGAGTGCCCTGTGATTTCCGTGATTTTCTCCGCATGGTGTGTTTGTACAATGGATTATATATATATATGTGCATGTTATTTGTTGGTTGCAGGATTGCAAGTACATGACACTAACTCCACCTGATTACTCAAGTCTGAGCGTGTCAAGACTCAATGGAAATGTTGATTGGGAGGTAGTAACATGGTTTATCCTAGTCTAGTCTTAAACCCAGTCACAGTACATCGTCAGTTTTAGTTTGGAGTCTTTGGTTGTCTTGTTTGTCCCTGATTGGATCATTTGCTTGAAAGGAAAATTTTGTCAATTTTAATGATAGTTTATTATTCTTTAATTTATTGTTGATTTAAATTAATTTTTAAATGTTAAAGAAATAAGTTTTACATTTTATTTATTTAATTAATTAGTTTGTTGGTTAAGTAATTTGATCATTGCGATTAAATTATTTAATTAAATAGATTAATTAATTAAATTAAGTTACCTTTATTATGTGAATAGATTTAAATTTCAAATTGGTTGATATGAGGGAAATGGTATTTTTAATTGTTAGATAAATAAATTAAATAAAGAAAAGGGAAATTTGTATTTTTGAAAATTAAAATTTTAAATTATTTTAAAAGGCATGCAAATCTTGAAAAAGAGGAAAGAAAGAATTACCCGTAAGTGGTTGGAAGATATTTTCTTCTCGACATGTGTGCCAGTGAATTTATTGCTTTTGGTTGAAGATTTCCTCGGATATTATCTGGGATTTGGGGAAATAGAATATTACCTTTTTCTTTACGGGAAATGAAAGATTAGTCCTCTGTTTAAAAAAAAAATTGCTTTTGTTTTTGTGTATTGTTGGTTATTTCTGGAAGTTCTTTGGTTGGGATTTTGGCATATTGGGAATTGGTGTTCGGGAAAGGCTTTGGAAGCTACAGGAAAAGCTATTCATCACCAGACTGATTTCTGAAGCTAAGGAAAATAGGTATTTCCCTTGTGATTTATAATTTGTTTGCTGTTGAAAAGAATGCCTGTGAAAAGAAGTTTCATTTTATTAAAATCTCTATATTTCTCGGGAAAAAATTGTTTACTGTATATTCTCTATAAGGATTTGTAGATTTCTTGAAAACTTCTTTCTCTCTGTAGAAAAGTTTGAGTAAATTATTGTGAGGGAAATCATTTGTTGAAAAGGAAATTGAATCCTCAGGGAATAAATTAAAATTTGATTGGAATTGTTGTGCGTATTTTCCTTTGAAAACCCTGTTGAAAATTTATTCCAAAATAAAACTCTGTTGAAATTTCCAAAAATTCCCATATGAGAACCCTGTGAATTAGTATATATATATATATATATATATATATATATATATATATATATTATTCTATCATATATAAATTGGATTGTGAAGAATCCTTTTTGAAAATGTTGTATAGACGAATTTGTATTTGGGAATTTTATTTTTAAAAAAATGGAATTAAAATATGTGTTGTCCGTTATTATTTAATATGAAATTATTTTTATTTTAAAAAAATTTTGAGCCGAACGCTCAGGCGGGGTACCTGCGGTTGATCCCGCAGGGGACAGCTGCGAGGGTCGAGCCCAGCGCCGCCCTCGCGGGAAGTTCTTGGCTCAGCCGTCGTGGCCGAGCCTGTGGGGCGGGCTGCGAAGGCAGCCCTACCCACAGCACGGCCTGCGTGAGTTAGGGCAAAAAGCCCTAACTAAAATTTGATTACTATGCCGATTTTAGATTAAAAGTTTAAAATTTTAAATTTTTGATTATTATAAAATCTTAGCATTAATAATTAGATTTTGTATAATTATTATATATATATTTTTATATGTAATATATATAAATAATATATATATATTATATATATAAAATATATATAAAATACTTATAATTAAATATTTATTTAATATTGAGTAAATTTTGGAAATATAATTGTGTTGTTAATGAGATATTTCATAATTAATTTATTATGACAAGTTATTTAAGTTTAAAATAAACTGAAATTCTTGAGTTTATAAAGATCACATTTTAATGAGTGGTCATGTTATTGAGCAAAGTATAGATTTGATTTTCGTATTGAATGGAAGATAAATTAAACTCTAGAAGATTAATTTTGTATATCATATTTTGATTGACTGGATTTAGTATATCCTAATGTAGACTCTTATTTTTCAATTTGCTTTAAATCTTGTTTCTTTATTGGGAAAATTGGGAATGTCTTAAATGTACAAGTCTTCCAGACAAGTTGGATAACGCGGGGGTTGTGATTGTTTAAGTTGAATTCTTGTATTGGCTAAGGTTGTGTACATGATTTTTGTATGGTGTTTAGACACCTGATTTTATGAACATAGACTTGATGTTCGTTATGAAAAGTGTAGAATTATATGTTGTATGTTTGTACACCTTGTCTACCTTAGTTAGGGAAACTTAGAATACCTTTGTTATGTTTAGGGGAGTGGCTCTGTGTGAGGGCTGACACACAAAGTGGTGTTAGGGTAACTTACAAAGAGTTAGTAAGTCAATGATAACTAAACAACACAGTAGTTAGATTAAAATCTTTAATAAGATGATTATGCCTCGCTTATAGACTCTAGAGCTAGTTCAGTCTTGAGTATAAGTTGAGAAGGCCTGGAATGGAAAATCGATATCTTGTTACTTTAAAAGATATTCGATTCCGCAATAGTTTGCAAATGGGGCCGGGTTTCGTAAGAGGTTACCAGGGTAACCCAAGTTTGGGGCCAAAACCTAGGAAGAAACACCAAGGTAACCTTTGCAACGTTGTGATGACACTCCACCTAAAATAATAGTTTACCTTGTGTACTTAGCACATTCGATTGTCTTAAATCTAGAAGCAATGTAACCATCAGTTAGTTATGTACTTGTGTCTAGGGTGAATAGGTTATGTCTAGGTAACCTTATTACTATCTCCTAGCACGGGGGGTGGACCTACGGATACTACATGGTTCGGTGGAACATGCACCTTACTCCGTTGGGTCCCCAGTTTATGATCATTGCAACGAGAGCTTCATTGATGGAGAGCTCATACTTGGATATATATGTAATTTCTAATTATTGCATTATTGTAAAACTTGTATTTGAAACATCCCTCAATTGTTTATGAGGAGAACATTTGTAAAATGTAATTGTAACTATTATTGATCTACCTCATCTGAAGAATGAGTATTGTAATATTATTTCAAATGCAATGTAAGAATCATATTTGTACTTTATACTATCTTGAATGGAATTCAAATGATATGCAATGTTTACTTTTAAGTTTATGTTAATTAAATATGTGCAATGTTAAATACTAAAGTCGTCTATGGAACCTCAAGTAGTGTAACGTTGTGTAACTTAGTGAATGTATGCAACTAATTAAGTTAATATTATTACTTTAAAAAAAAAAATATTTCACTTTTATACACAATTGCAACATTCCTTAGGTTATAAGACAGGGCATTACATAGTGATCAATTCTTCTTTATGTCAAACCTCGATAACACATAATGAACAAAAAAATCATAAGAGGTGTATATTTAAAAACATCATACTACATAGGTTTGATAATGAATATTAGTATCAAAACCTTAACATAGCTTAGAGTTATGTGACCTTAAATTTATCTAACATGCATGTACTCTTAAATTTAGATATATAATTTACAATTCATTATAATTAGAGAGATCATTAAAGAAATCATATTCAAACCATAATGTGACAATCACAATAAGAATCATAATGTTAAACCATAATGTAAAACATAATAAGAACCATAATGTAAAATGTATATAATGTGAAGATCATGATAAGAATCATAATGTGACAAACTGTAATATAAAATGTATAACAACTCGTGTCTTGTTCATGTAAAACAAGTCGAAGAGAAGGATTTCTAATATGACTACGGATAGATCTCTCTATGGATCCCTATCTGGATCCATGTCCAAATCCCTCTTTCGATCACTGTCCTAATCCACCTCTCTACACAAGAAAGTACATAATTTAATTTAATGTACATGTGTATATGTAACTTCATCTTAAAGTTTTGTACTTTCAATGTCTAAATGTATCAAGTAATTTAAATATTATAAATGTACTTCAAATATACCATGCAGAGGATCATCAACATGCTCCAGATCTCCAAAGCCCGACAAATCCTCGTATTGCTAGAAATTTTCAAATACATGATTTCAATGAAGAGTGAGAACTACTTTAAAATTAATTTTATTTAATATACATGTGAATTTTTAGAACAAAAAATATATAAATTATTCAAGTACCTACATTACATCTTGAAGCACTCTACCAATCCCACTAATCTCACAAGAATGTATGGTCACATTGGGGACAATTGTACATGGTATAGTACCAATGTCAAAGAGAAGTGAGTTGTATGTACCATGAACATCAAGTGCAATAACCTCAACCTGATCTAGAACATGTTGTGTGGGGGTTGTAGGATGGTCTGTAATATGTTGATACCCCTCTGTACGATCATGTGAAGCTACCTCACCCTAGCTTAGTTTTCTACCATAATGTCATTTAATATGATTCGATACAACATCTAAAGGGATCCCATGCTCCTCACTAATAAAGTGGTATACTGATAGTAAATCAGTGATGGAAGTTGCACACACATTACGCATAGTGGCTTCACTTATTTGTGCCACATCTGACAATGATGGCAGCTCTACACAAATGTATGGATCATAACTGGTGGATGTAGCCTCATTGGGAGGAAGGATAATCCACGGACATAATAAGTATCTACAAACATGATCATATGACATTTAATTGACCTAAGTAGCAATGGTGGCAATACTGTCAAAAATCTCAGATCTAGTAGGGGTTATTGTTGCATCTGATGTTGCTAATTCTAAACATTTTGGAAAAACCAAAAGATTTGGACCAACTAATTCCCTCTAATTGACGGGCTGTGGAAAATCTACACATCTATATTGAGTTTTTCCACAAACCTCCCTTTTCCTTGTCCAACATGCGCAAGAATAGATGCATAATCCACATCTAACTGTAAATGGAACTCAACGTATAATTGTTTACAAAAATAAAGTGGCAACTCATCATTATGAGGCCATATGTGATGTGTTTTTTTTTGCATTAGGTATAGTTGGTACAACAAAAAATTACAGTCTATTTTACATCGGAGATACTGCATGTACCTATCCATCTATGTATGTATTTACCCCTTTACAAAAAAAAGTCAAATCTACCCCTATTACATGGCTCAATATCTCGATATACAAAAATCAATGCTTACATGTGTCTATAGATATATAAATATGCCTTATAACAGTGATTTAATTTGTACATATACATCATATCTAACCCATAATATAATGTGATAGGTAACCAATATTGCCTGTTGCCAAGAAGACACAACATGTCCTTTCTCAAGAGGTTGATTCCTCACTGTGAGTTGGGTTCTTTATCCCCAAGAGTACTTCTACTACCTCCAATTCTTCTTTGGTGAAGTCTCCAATGCTAAGTAGAGCTAGAGGTTCTTCATTCTGAGAATCCTTAGCCACTTTCTCATTGAAGTCTTTTTGGAAAACCTCTAGTGCTTTGAGGAATATTTATGTGCTTGGTTGACCCACCTGCCATGTGTGACCAAGCAAGACTTCCTATAGATTGATTTGTAGTGTTCCCTCCTCCAATAGTTTGAGAAACTTAAACTTGGACACCTTCATAGTCATGGTAACTTGCAATGCAATATTGTCCAATGTGAGTCTTTTTGTAGACTCAGTAAGTTCCCTCTTTGTCCCATTAAAATTTTCATAATTCCTTTGTTTCCAAATATTCCAAATAATTTTAGTAGATCTACAAGACCAAAACAATGTGTTCTCTTTCCCAAATTTATTGTTTTTGAATAAAAGAATTATGTCAAGCCTGGGTTTACAATTAACATCCTAGATATATTGATTATGGAAAAAACAATTCCATATCTCCTTTGCATATATGCAATCAAAGAAAATATGTTATATTTTTTTACGAACCCTACATAAGATATAGATTTTAATGTCATCAAATTTTATTTTACAAGGCAGTCTTTGAAAGATCAAGAGCCATCTGAAGCATGCCTTCTTCAGCTCAATTGTAGTTGACCAATCATTCTTAAGGATTTTTGACCATTCATTTTTACTTATTTCAGTGTTCCAAACCTTGTTTAGGTGGTTAAAGGTTTCTTGTTGATTAGTGAGGGTACTGTATATTAGCTTAGCATTGACTTTTCTAATATTGGTCCCATCAATCCACTTGAAGTCTTTATACTACTCTATATTATGTTTGCAATCAACTGGATTGTTCATCTCTTTGCATGCTTCCCTTATAATTGAGTAGGTTCTCTAATTGGTTGTAGGAAGTTTATATTCAACACTTAGTTGATTCCATTTTTTAGAATTCCATCCTTGAAGTTATCAAATAAGAGTTTTATACCTTTGTTGGCCCAATTTTTGGCCGAGCACCCCTATAGGAATGCTATTGGTTTTCCATTATGCACAAGGCTCCACCAAATTGACCTATGTGTGAACAGTGTACTACCCTGGAAGTACTAAGAGTGGATAATGTGCTCTTTAGTATGCTCCCATGCTCTCTAGATACTCTTAAACACAACTGAACCTTCAAGGGATATAGGGTGAAAGTTGCTAAGAATGTCACAAAGGGGAGGTCTTTCCAAGACTTTTCATGTTTGGGGGTTTCCCTTTGGATGTTACTTTTGACTATAACTTTCCATGGCTCTTCCCCATCCAATTCTTTGAAAATCCATTTGGCTACTAAGGCTATGCCTTGGATATTTAAGTCTTTCAACCCAAGCCCACCATTTTCCTTTCCTAGGAAACACCAACTTCACTTAACAACATGCTTTTTATTTTTTCCTTTCTCATCTGACCACAAAAAACTTCTTTTTTTTTTTAATTTTATCAACTTGATAGCTATTGAACAACCACACAGGAAAAATACAAATTGTATGATATTATTTTCTGAAAAACCTAGATTCTTCCTACTAGAGAAAGGAATTGTTTGTTCTATTTTCCAATCTTCTTGCCAATCTTTCTTTTAATCTAGAGCCACATATCTTTTAGGTTTGGGTACATAGCAAAGGGTATGCCCAAGTACCTAACCTGTTTTGGGGACCTCCCCACTATACATCAAACTTACTTACCTAGCTTGGAGGCTTCTCCTGCGAGCCCAACATGATGGATTTGGAAAGGGAGATTTTTTCTCTTGAGGAAGAAAAAAATGTATTTAAACTCTCTATTAGGTTGGAGATATTATCCTTCTCCATCAGAGGGAACAATGCAGTATCATCTGTAAATTGGATATTGAGCAGTTCAGTTTTATTGGGGAAGGTTATGCATGTTGCAGATATGAGCTAGTTTGGTGGTGTTGTCATTAATGTTGTCATTGATGTCAACATTGTTCAGTATGTTGCAAATTGTACATGTATGTCTAAGATGCTGGTGAGATGCTATGAGTACATGGAGCTATCTTTATGGCATCACAGGTATGTTGGTTTGATGTATTCCCAAGTGCTTTTGAGAAAACTAATAAAGAAGGGAAGTTAGAGTGTTCAGTGTGTTCAATGTGTGCTTTGGTATTTTCTCCGCATTTCTCCCATGTTGATCCTATGCATGTGAAAATTTGAAGGCATTTTGATGGTGATATGATGGTGATATAGTTTGAGTTTCAATTTCTAGTGAGATGGTACATAGAAGTTGTGTCCACCGATATATATGTTCTACTGGCAGTGTCAGTGTTCTGTGGACTGGGAGAAATATGTTTGCTCAACATTTCTCTATTTTTTTGTTTCAGATTGTGTGAATCTAGAAGATATCTTGTGAAGGTCTTTCCTATGCTTTGGAAAAAAGGTTTGGAGTTTGGTGATCCAAAAATCATGTTTCAATGATTTTGTGTGTGTCTGCACAACCCAGATTGACTGGTGAAAGGAATTCAGTGTTTGAAGCCTGTTGTTTTTTCTACGGATGTATCTGGAAGATTCTAAGATGTATTCTCGAGCATAATGAAGTTTGTTGTGTCATCCGCGTGTCATCTTCTTGTTGGGAAGTGTGTACATCATTGATAATTTGTGTTTTCATTAGGTTTGGCCAACCTAGTGTTTACACTTCATTGGAAGAATAAAATTTAATTGAAGAAGCGAGTAGAAGATTTAAGAATTTTTTTTTTTTTGGTCCACTCTTATTCCTTTCCACCACGGGAATTTAGAGTTGTTGGCCTAATTTAAATTTATGAAATGATGTATTGTGGCTGACCTTGGTAAATGTTTCTAAGGTTGAGAATGGTATAAAAACAAGGTGAGTTGTGAAGAATTGTATGACAGAGTGATGCAAAGTGTCGAAAGTGTTCCATAAATCACAAGAGCAGAAGTGTGTGTGAGTGAGTTGTGATAGAATTTTTTTAGTGTGCTGAAGGAAATGAATTGAAGGATTTTGTAATCCTGTGAATGTGCTTTAATTATTGTGGTGGATCTTTTGTTCTCTTTTATATTTGTAGGCAGTGAGCCTCCCTATTGGAAAGTGAGTCCTTTGTAGGCAATGAGCCTTTGTTCTTGGACAGTGAGTTCTCTTTTGGGCAGTGAGCCTTTGTATTCAGTTTATAATCTTTATATTGTGAGTTAACCCTCACCGTGGTTTTTTCCTTATTGGGTTTTCCACGTAAAAATTTGGTGTTCATTGTGTTGATTTTCTTTTTGTTATATGTGTTTCATACTCATATTTAATAACATAGTAGTGTGGTTGAATATTTGATAAGTGATAAAACTTTAAGTTTGAATTTTTGTGACAACTGATTCACTACCCCCTATCAGTTGTCCTGCTCCTGTTTAACAATGCCTTTTACCTTTGGTGTGATATCATTGACCCTAAGAATATAGTGCAAGTCATTTGATGCAATAGCAAACAAGGAAGGGGCCAAGGGGAAACCTTTCCTAATTGACCTTTCTAGAGAAAACTCCTATGTAAGAGAACTATTAACATCAACCTGTGCCATCGCATCCTTGAATATTGTGACAACCATATTACAGAAGGCTTCAGGAAATCCAAAAGCCTCAAGTGTTAACTTGATAAATTCCCATTCTACCCTGTCATAAGCTTTCTCGAAATCGAGCAGTAGTATTATTGTCTCTTGCTTGGAAGTCCTTGGACGCTCCATTGCTTCCCAGGTGGTAATTAGATTCATTAGAATGTATCTACCTTTAATGAACCCAGTTTGGGTACTTTTGATGAATTTTGGTAGAATGCTTACCAATCTTCTTGCCAACACCTTTGCTACCTAGATTTTATAAGATACATTCAGCAGTGTTATAGGTCTCCAATTCTTAATCATTGTTTTGTCTCGCTCCTTGGGGAGAAATTTTATAATGCCCTTATTGATTTTTCTACCCAAGGATCCAACCTCCAAGGCCTCTTTGTATACTAGGAAGAGATCATCTACAATCTAATCACTGAATACTTTGTAAAATTTTGTTGGGAGACCATCTACTCCAAGGTTCTTATCATTTTGTAAGGATTTTTTTTACTTTTTAATTTCCTCTTTGGAGATTTCATTTTCGAGCCCCTCTACTTCTTCCTATTCAACCTTATTTTGGAACAATTTTCCCAATTAGGTTTCTTGCATTGGTGCAACCTTCAACCTCACTTTTAAAGGTGAATAGGTTCTTATAGATATTGAAGAAGTGGCCCTTAATGTCTTCTTGATTAGTATATACCAACCCATCTAGCTGCACTTGTTTAATGTGTTCCTTGATGGGTTTTTCTCTTAGGAGTCTAAAGAAAAATTTGGACCCTTTGTCCCCAGTCTCAAGCCAATTGAGCTTGGACCTTATCTTGATCCCTTGGATTTTGTTGTTTTGGAGCCTCCTCAGGGAGTTTTTTATATTCATGAGCCTTTTTCCCAAGAATTCATTCCCATGATCTACTTGAAGGATATCTTCCTCTTGTAGTAGGCCCTCCTAAAGGAGCCCCTCCTCCCTCCTACTATCCATAGCTCTCTTTTTTCCCAATTTTTTGAAATAGAATTTTCCACCCCTTAACATTCAAGTTCCATCTTTCAATGACACTTAGACCTTTGTACATGCACTATTTTATGATCCTAAGTGACTTAACAACATCAACACAATCCTTGTCATGTAGCAACTTTGTGTTAAGGAGGAATCCCCCTCCCTTTTTCCTTTCACCCCCAAGACCCTTCTTGAGGAGTATCCTTACCTTGATAGGATGATGATCAGAGAGGGTGTATGGGTGCACTTCAATTTTTCACCCATCCTTAAGGGAATCAGGGATAAAGTGGTCTTTATTTAGATAGAACCTATCAAGGTGACAATAAATCCTCCTATTTCCCTTTTTTGTATTGCACCAAGTATACCAAATACTAGGGAATTCCTTCTTCTGCCCCTCTATGGATCAGCCAACTTCAACTTGGTTTTCAGCTTGGTCCAAAAGTACTTCTCATTTCCTTTCCGTTCCATACCAACCCCACCATTCTTGTCCTCTTGGTTCTCTATCATATTGAAGTCCCCTCCAAGTATCCATGGAATATTCTCCAAGAACACAACCATTTCCAAAGTTTGATTCTTCCACCATACTCATTTGAGGCATATATGGAGCAGATTCTAAATGAGTAGTCATCCTTTTTTACAATGATTTAGATTTCCCTGTTGCATGGGGAAGTCCCAAAACTAGAGATGTATTGTCCCCATTTTTTTGAAATGATGATGGAAACCCCCTACCTCTCTCATGCTAGGTGAAAAAGTGTGAGGCTTCCCTCCAAATGAAATTAAGGTTGGCTTCTAGTGTGAAGCCTGTTGCTTTGAGCTCTTGTAAGAGCACCACATCCTTATTTCTACACTGATTGAGAAACCTCCTTACAATCTACTTTCTATCAGGGGATTCCAACTCCCTCACATTCCAAGATATGCAGTTAAGTATCATTGGATTCAGGGTTGATAGAAAATTCCCTTTTAGGCCTAAAGTTTTCAAAACATTTAGGCACCTTTGGTTCCACCTCCATTCTTTTGGTTACATGGCTTGAGATGACAACACTAGTTTTCTTCCTCTTTTGTTTGGACAATATTTTTAGATTTCCTTTGCCTGCTAAGATTAGGGCTTCAATTCCTTTTCTTGGTCTTCCCCTTGGCTTGTGGGGCTGATTAGCTTTAGGTCCCTCTCCCCCTTCACAGACTCCCTTAAGAGTCAAGTCTCCTACATTCCTTGAAGGCACAGTGCCCCCAAGGGGGATGATAATGGTTGCATGGAGTGTATGATCATTATTTTCCTCACTTTATTTTCATTCCAATATTGGGTAGATGATGGCATTCTTTTTAGATAGAATTTTGAATCTCTATTGTTCACACCATTGGAGCCAACATCCCACACACCCATATCCAGCAAAGTATCATAGGTGCATTGGTTACAAGGCCCACTGGGGTTATTTAGCACTTTATTTCTTTCCCCCTCTTTATATTGGTATGCAACCAGTCCACCAGTGGTATCCTGCTAGGTAGGGGTGGGCTGCATTTTAGTTTCAAGTGCATTCACCAATTCTTTAACCTTGCAAGGTCTTTCCTTGTTTATCACTTCCTTGTGGTTATCAAATTTTGTATTAAAGAGTTTAAATCCTTTCAAGAGATATAATTGATTTTTAGGTTCAGAGTTAATTTTTTTCCCTTCTTCCCTTATGTTTCTTCTTATTCTTTCTATTACTAGTTGTTGTCCATTCATTTTCTCCCCTCTGCCATTAAGGGAATTCAGGTTGCATATAGTTTCCTCTTGAATGCCACCCTATTGGTTTGACCTTAGCTTTCAATTTTCTGCATTTGGGTTGGGATATCATGGTCCCCTAATGAGGTGATATTATTTATTCCCTCACTAAAATAACCTTCACAGGTGACCTTATTTATTTCCTTATCAGATTGACGATAGACTCATCGGCTTCCAAATCGCTACCAAGGCCATCCATTTACATGTTTTTGTAGTTTCCCTCATCTTCATTGTCCATGCTTTGGATAGATTTTATGTGATCTCTTCCCCCAATATGGAGTCCAAATCAGTGTCTTTGATGTTGTTTCCTAGGTTTTCATTTAGGGTTTCAAAAACCTCATTATCCTTTTCAAGGTTTTTAGTTAAGGTTTCAGATTCCTCCAAGGCTTTTCCTAGATTTTCACTTAGGGTTTCAGTGGTCTCTTTCCCTTTTTTTGTGCTATCATTTGGGGCATCATTGTTAATAATATTTTTAAGGGGTTCTGAACTAGCATCTTAACCATTGAGTCATTACTAAAAGCACTAGGGTTTTGAAACTCTTCCCTAGCTGATATTTTTTCTTTATCTCCCATAGGTGGTTTGGCACCATGGATTCTTCTAGCAATTAATGGGTAGTTTCTCCTTACATTCCCCTCCTTCTGATAGAGGTATCATGCATTCAAACCTCCTAGCACCTCTAAGGTGCATTTAGTGTCTCCATTTTCCAATTTCAATGACAGGGCATCTGGTATGTCCACCCCAGGGTAGATGGATACTAAAACCCTAGCATCCACATGGGTAATGCGGATTTTGTGTTGTCTATTATGAGAACCCTTCCATGGGGTTCCATTAAAAGAGTCACAAAATTCCAAAAACATGGCGGCACATTCATAACCACCACCCATCTAGGGCTCAATAAAGACAAGATTTCTTCATTTAGGGCCTCTGGTGACCAAGCCAATGCCCTAAAAATATTTTTTCCTATGCTCCAAAACTATTTATTTGTTACTTTATTTTCCATTTCATGATTCCTGAAGAAAATTACATATAACTCCTTTTGAGTCATTCTATAGTATCAAAAATGGATCCCTACTTTTTTACCCCACACATTAGCCAACCACTCATCCATGTATTTTCTCGTTGGGAATTTATTAATGTCCATGGTGGCTAGAAAGATGCCTACATTTTTTAGTTTGTTATCTTGCTCATAAAATGCCCTGGATAATTCAGAATTTGAAATCATGACATTGATTTTAGAGGAGCCAGGGGGCACTTACCTCTTCTACATCCCCCATCTTCTTCACCTTCACCCACCTGCATAATGAATTTGGCCCCAACCAAAAACACCACCTCCTCACCTGCGACTCTGTCTCTGAAGGACCTGGATTGAGAATTTCCATTTGAAACACTGTTTATCCCTTTTTGCAAGCCATCAGGGGGATCTATACCCCCTCCATGATTATTCAGCTTCACCCAACCAACCTCACATGGGCGAGGGTAGAGGAAAATAAGTTTTGCATAGGGTGATTAACCCCAATAGCACTAAGTCACTATGGCTTGTACACATGGAAGAGGACAAATTGCATGGAGAAGGGCCAAGCCTCCCCCACACCCATGAACGAATCCTAACATGGGTCACTTCAAAACCCTCACCACTTGCAGAGCCCTTCTCACTTTTCCTCTCTATGATGGGTTTCCAACTATCTAAGATATATAAATGGAGCAACAAGCTCAT
>VDFB02000007.1:224163842-224316229 GCA_007258455.2 Sequoia sempervirens
CAATAAAGCATATCTCAAGATGTTGTTGGTAACTTGTCAAAAAGATAGGTAGTTGATACTTTGGCAATGTTTCCATCTGTTTTTAATCAGAACTTTGTAATTGTTTTGCTTGAAAGTTCTAGCTTTTGATGTTTTCTTTCTTTGTTTGTTTGTTTCGTCAAAGGGTGAAGATGATGATTTATTTATTATGGGTGAAATGTTTGTTACGAATTGTGATGATGGAGATAGGACTTTTTGATTTTTTTGAGTTTTATGATTTTTATTTTTTTTTCAGGGGACTAACCTAGGGCCTTGAGGGCTCATCAAAGATAAGCCTTGCCTATGATGTACACATAGAGGCTCATAGTTCACTTAATTTTTTAATGTTTTTGACATTTTTTATTTTGTGAATGTTTTTGGATTTTCTATTTTTGACTATTTTTGGATTTTGAATTTTTGACTATTTTGAAATAAATCCTGACAAAAACCTAAGGGGATTGACCTAGGGTCTCGGGGGTTGTTAAGCCTTTCCTACATTGTACATGCAGAGACCATGTAGTTCGACCTTTTGATTTAAAGCATAGACTTGTTTTTGGGATAAACACCATTGATAACTTGGTTTGATATTCCACTTCTGTGTCTAGAGGATATGTTGTGGGAAATCTACTTGAACTAGCTATGCGGCTCAAGAAAATGTTGATATTTTAGATTGTTTGAGTGAAGAAATAATCTAGTGATGTTTTTTTTTATGTTTGTCAAATATTTATGATTTTTGTTGTTTTTTAGATGTTTTTTTATTTTTGTTGTTTTTGACCATGATAGGATGCTCATAGATCTAATCCATGACCAGCTTCGGGAAGTTGCTCACAATTTGTGAATGTTTTTGGATTTTGAATTTTTGACTATTTTTGGATTTTGAATTTTTGTTGTTTTGACCATGATAGGATGTTCAAAAATCCAATCCACGACTAGCTTCAGGAAGTTGCCCCTAGTTGGAGACAAGACTACTTTCCTAAATCAGTAACAAGCCATGGTTGGATACATGTTTTACTATGAAATGGATGGGTGGATGTTGTGGATAGTGATGATAGATAATGATGTGAGTCTTATTCAAACATAGCACATGTTTGCCAGGTTTTCAATATGGTACCTGTTCTATGAGCGCCACAAAGTGGTTTTCACTCAAAGAAAGTTTTATTTCTCTTTACTATTTTTCTTGATTTTTGATTTTTTTGTATTTTTAATCTTTTTCTCATTTTTTTGGATTTTTACCCTTTTTCCTGGGGTGTAAGATATTGAAAACTTGGATTGATATTTCAGTTTTTTCTTCTAGAGGATATGTTGTGGAAAAGCTTACTTGAACTAGTTGTGAGGTTCAAGCAACTATTGATATCTTAGAATTTTTGAGTGAAAGAATAATCCACATTGTTGGTATCTTTTAAGGTTACCTTGGTAGTGTGTTGGTGGTACACCTTGTTGTTGGGATGAACTATTTTGAAGGTTACCCTAGTATTTCATTGGTGGGATACCTTGTTGTTGTAATGAACTATTTTGAAGGTTACCCTAATAGTGCTAAGATATTCAAAAACTTAGATTGATATTTCACTTTGTTTTTCTAGAGGATATGTTGTGGAAAAGCTTACTTGAACTAGCTGTGAGGTTCAAACAACTATTGATATCTTAGAATTTTTGAGTGAAGGAATAATCCATGTTTGTTGGTATCTTTGAAGGTTACCTTGGTAGTGCGTTGGTGGTACACCTTGTTGTTGGGATGAACTATTTTGAAGGTTACCTTGGTATTGCGTCGTTGGGATACCTTATTGTTGGGACAAATTGTTTCAAAGGTTACCCTAATAGTTCTAAGATATTGAAAAACTTGGATTGATATTTCACTTTGTTTTTCTAGAGGATATGTTGTGGAAAAGCTTACTTGAACTAGTCGTGAGGTTCAAGCAACTGTTGATATCTTAGAATTTTTGAGTGAAGAAATAATCCACGTTTGTTGGTATATTTGAAGGTTACCTTGGTAATGCGTTGGTGGTATACCTTATTGTTGGAATGAATTGTTTCAAAGGTTACCTTGATGGTGCATTAATGGTATACCTTGTTGTTGGGACAATTTTTTTTGAAGGTTACCTTGATAGTGCTTTGGTGGTATACCTTATTGTTGGGACGATGATAGATCACAACGTGAGCTAGAAGACATAGATCAAGATTTATTCTAAAGAAAGATGTAAGCACTTTCCCCCAGTCTATAGCAAAGTATGTGATGGATTATCTTGTGATGACATGTTTGGATAGAGTATGCCCCTTTGGACAATGCCTCATGTCTCAAATAATGTTGGATGGGATAGGATCAATGATAATGACCCATGTCAAGATTTTTTCCATAAGCAAGTGTAAAGTGTACACCAAACATTTGTCAAGATCAAGATAAAAAGGATTGGATTTATTATGAATAAGTTGAGATGCTTCCACCATAAATGGTGCACATAGATGCTTGATTCTACACATGATGCATGTTTGCTAGGTTTTTATCATGGTACTTGTCCAAAGTGCCACCATAGTGGTTTTCACTAGAGGAAAAATGTTCTCTTGACTATTTTCTTGATTTTTCTGATGTCACACAAGATGCATGTTTACCAAGTTTTCATCATGGTGAAAATTTTTTGCTCATGTTGAACCACCTGGTGGTGCTGATGTGGATACTGCTGGTGTTGATATGGTTGTTGTTGTTGTCATGAAATGCCAACGATATCCTTCTTGGAGGAGTTGTTTTGCTAGGATACGGGTGCTTGAATGTAACTCCTGATAATTCTTATCTTCCTTGTCGCTATCGGAGTTAACTTTACCTTGATGTGCACATCCTGATAGAGTTCCCTTAGAATCCTTATGATAAAGAGTTATTGCTAATGCATGGTTAATGTGAGATTTGGATATCTTGGATGGTTAAATGCGTTGAGGGATATGATAGCCAAATGGATTGATTGACATTTTGGAACCTTTGACTCTCCAAACTTGGGATGATGAGCAATGATGGATGGATATGGAGATTTGATTGGGACCAACATCTTAATATACCTTGTAGGTTGCTCTTGAAGCTTTCTTTTGTATTGATGGACTTTTTTGATGGATGAACTTTCCTTTTTGATTTTTCCCCATAGTTTCTTTAACTAATGGAGTTTGATAGGGATGAATTTCTTTCTTTTTCTTTTGTATCCATTTAAAATTTTCTTGTCCATTTTGTTTTATTGATTCTTCTACTTCAATGACTTATTTTGTTCTTGGATATAGCCTTTTCTCTTGTTTTTGGTCCCAATGAGAGGGTTGAAATATGTGTTGATGACGATTCATGACATGGCTAGTTGTAGTGTTGGTAGCAATTTCATCATAAGGACTCTTCAAGATCTTTATGTTGATGCTTGCATTAGATAAAGTTGCCCCCAGTATTATAGAGATATCCCTAATATGTTTATATCCCATAATTTCTAAACACCCAAGACCTTTAGGATTTTCAATAATCTGCACTAGCTCTAAGATACGTTGTTCTTGTAGGTCTAATCCTCTACCTTGATAATGCATCTAATGAAAGCTTTTATTTGCAATAGGATATGATTTACCTTGGAAACAAGGTGTTGATCCTTCTCTGCTATGTTGTGGATCTTCAAATGTGATAGCTTCTTCATTGATAGGATCATTCAAAGGTGGGATAGCTTCCTAATTTATATCTTTGGCTTGATTTTTTGAAATATCATAATCTGATGGCCCTTCAAAATATATTGATGCTTCTTTAATTGTTGTATACCCAATGCTCTACTGCTTAGGATTGTCCATTATCTTTGCTTATTTTAAGATATTGTGCTCCATATTTTCATGCTTGATGTCTTCAATCTTCCTGGATGATGTTTCTAATTTTAATTCTTCTTTTTGATCAATTTCTGATATGTCTATAGATTCTTCTATACTTTGATCTTGTGCAAAGATGTTAAGAGTAGGTGACTCTTGTTCCTTGGTAATGATATCAAGAGTATGAGACTCCTGTTTTGGATGAAGATCATCTGCATGTCCATTAGGAGTAAGCATCTCATGGGTAGATGTATGTGTGCTTGGTATATGGATTTGTTCTTCTTTTGGAAAACCTTAGATATCTTGGAAGATATCTACCAAATAATTGTAGTATTTTGATGCTAAGGATTCTTGATCTTGACTTTGTGTGGTATTATCTTTGATATGTTTTGGATCAAATTCTTGACATGGATCAATTTTAAAGAAGGGATTTCTTGTATAGGATCCTTCAATTTCCTTAAAATGTGGACATATGGGTGATAGATCTTGGCTTAGATTTCTTGCATTGGGTATAAGTGTTGGATTAAGAATCTCTTGATCATCAATATGTACTACCATGAGATTGGTTGATGTCAATATATCTTGGATTGAATCATTACTAGACTTGGGTGATTGATTTTGATCATTCTTGGGATTAAATTCTTGATTTATGTCCTCTTGCTCACTGGATGATGTGGAGACATTATCAATGTGATCAATGATAGATCGATCTTGATTGTTGTTTTCAACTTTTGAGTTTGAGATATTGTCCATGTTGTCATTGGTAGATGGCCCATGAATGTCATCTTCAATAGCTATTTCTCCTTATCAATAAGATCTTGGATGATATTTTTGAGTGTAATACATTTTTTCATTGGGTGGCACTTGATTTTTTGGAACTCACATTGTCTGTACTTGTTATACCAAGGGAGTTTAAAGTTTGGTTCACCATACATTAGATTGTCGTTAATTTTGATAAGGTCTTGTTTTACTAGTTTGTGCATGATTACCTCTAAAGTCTCTCCCAAAGGGGTGAATTTTCTTCTTGGTTGGTAATATTTCCTTTGTGGCTTTTCTTCATTGTTTTTCTCTTGATTTTGCAAAACTCCTTGATACTGTGTGTGAAACTTTTTGATACTATGATTGAGGTACATTTTGATATTGCACTTGAGGTACACCTTGGTATTGTAGAACTTCTTGATATTGCAATTCAGGTACATTTTGATATTGCACTTAAGGTACACCTTGGTGTTGTGAAACTTCTTGATACTACGATTGAGGTACATTTTGATATTGCACTTAAGGTACACCTTGGTGTTGTGGAAATAGATTTTGTTGCTGACATGAATCAATGTTTTGATGATATTGGAAGTGTTGTTGATGTGGATATTAAGGTTTTTGTGGAATGATGTTCATTTTTTGTGGATATTTAATGTTTTGACGTTGAATAAGTCATTGATGATACGTCGTATTTAGATCTTGTTTAATTTCCTCAATCTTTTCATAAATTTTATTTAGGGAAATTTGATGTTCTTGACTTATTCCTTGATGGTGATTTTGAAACCCTTGATGTTGTTTCCCTACTTGATGTTGCGACCCTTGATAAGAGTGATTTGGGTAATAGATTGACATGTTTTGGGAATGTTTTGATACTCAATACCCTATTGTAAGGTCACTTGGTTTATATCCTCATGATTCTCTTTTGTTGTTTGTGGTGTTTGTTGGTGGGACATTGGTGTTGTTCTTGTTCGCTTCCATATTCTTCTTGTGTTGTGATCTTGTAGTTGTCATAAACAAGTGTCAAGCTTTTTGTGACTGTTTTCATAACTCCTAGTCTCTAGAAAATATTTTTCCTATTGATGCAAAGTGTAGATAGAAATATTCTAGTGTACTTTGGTGAGTGTAGTATCTTCTTGAGATGAATCCTTTGGTGAAATTTTTTGTAGGGCAGTTCTTTGAAAGTTGTAATATGGATTTTCGCCTAAGGATTTTTCTCTTACCGGACCTAAGGATCTTTTTCTTGTCAAAAATCATGAGGGATGTATATCTATTGCCACAGAGGTGGTGGTAACATAGGTCTTTCAGCTGCTATATCTGCTTTCTCTTCCTCTTCATCTAAGATTTTTGTTGCATTTCTCCACTAGTTGGGTGTTTCGTTCTTCTCAAATATGAAGTTTCTTAAACTACTAATGATATCAGTTTGTTCACCTTCAATGTGTGTGAGAATAGGTTATAGGATCAGTGCTACAAGGTTCAGTTGTTGAACTAGAGTAGTCAGTCACAAGATGGTCATAAAGTGTAATGGTGTTTGAGATGGTTGCTATGAAGTTCAAGACCCTGAGGTTTGAGAGTTGTTTTGGAATGCTATTACTCTTTAGAAACCAAAATTTTAAAGGATTAGGGTAGATATTCCACTTCCTTGTCTAGAGGATATGTTACAAAAAATCTTAATTGAACTATTTGTGAGTCCCAAGTAACTATTGATATCATAGATGTTTGAGTGAATGAATAATCGTAGTGTTTTGTTTGATTTTGATTTCTAACAAGTAGGATGAAAATAATGGATGAGGGACTATGTGACTTATCTAGTTTTCCAATTGTTTCATTCAAACAAGGATCCTATAAACAACTTCAGATTGTTTTTCCCAATTGTCAGTAGGATAGAGCAATAGCACTAGTTTCTGAGAAAAGGTGCAAGACTGTGAGCAAAAGCGACCAAATTTATCAAGTGCGGCCAAAAATGTGTCAAGTGCTCGGGTTTCAGAGAAGCAAGTGTGAGTTGGAATGACAAGTGCAACTTTTGTGTATTTCTATTAGATGCAATGATTGCTAAGGAAAAAGTGAGTTTCTTGGGCAAATGCGAGCATCTTAGTGGAAAGTGTGCTAGTTTCTTAGAAGAAAATGTAGGGAAATAAAAGCAAGTGCATGGGTGTCATAGCAAGTGCTTAGTTTCTATCAAATGCAACTGATTTTCATCAGTGAAATTTTTGGGACAGAGAGAAAATGCAATGATCTTTTAGATATTGCACCAGAAAATGTAGCAACTATGCTGGAATACTGTGCAAAGGCGGTCTTTGTGTGTTTTGTTTCCAATTTGAACAATCTTTCTCTAGATTTTTGCAAGTTTAAGTTGGTTTTTCTCTCAATTTCTTATTGTTTGGAGTATAGCAAGTGATACAACAACACTTGGACTGACTCAAAAATCATGTACTTGTGTGACCTTCATGTCTATAGCTTTAGTTGTAAAATCATGACACCCAAGCCATAGTTCCCAAATGTTTACTTTGACCAATGCAGCCTAAAATTGATGCCTAAATATTCAAAAATCTTTAAGGAAATCCTTTAAGGAGTGCAAATATAGGGATTATTTTAAAAGCATACACTAAGTTAAAGGGTTTGTGATTCAACCATCAAGTTTAGTGTTTGATTGGATGTGTTCTTTTTAGATCAAGCACAAAGTTTGATGTCAAGATTGTTTTGAATGTATTTGGAAAGTTTAACTTAAACAAGAAATTACAACACTAGTGGATAGAAACCATTCTTTTAGGTAGGCTTGCCTCATGCTCCGAAGAGACAATTTTACATACCACTTATGGCACGGGCCTGTACTCATACTTGGCAAGTAACATATTGGAAGTAAATTTCAATACACCACTTTCAAAGAATGTTTTTGGATAAAGCGGTAGCTTCTAAAACAATTTTGTTCTTAGTAATGTTCTAGGGATATTATTTTTGGGCCCCTTTACATGTGGCATTTTTCTCAATTAAGGGACCTCCCAACCCTTGTAGGTTTTTACGCATCATGAGCATACTGAGGAAGAATACATTGGTATAGGCCAGCAACACCTAATAGGATGATGAAATTTCCTCACATCCACAACTTATCTATATAGCGGTCCAGAACGAAAGTACTGCTTGGGTCGCCTATGAGTTCTCTAGCGCAGGATGTATCTCAATAGGCAGGAGCTCTAAAAGGTATGCTTGAAAAAGATGTGAAGCTCAAGATGTTTTTTCTCACCCAAGATCGCCAAAAGGTGTGAGGGGAGAAGACAACCATCTAGCTTGCCAAACATTGAATGCACAACATACACTTCATATAACAACTTGATTCTTTTTAAGCACCTCGAGCGGTGGTATCCAAAAATATGTGAATAAATCACAACAACTTGTTCTTTTTTTTTAATTGCACCAATACGAAGTATTTTGGATATCATTCACTTAAGATAGCAATGGTGCAAGAAAAAAAGAATAATTTGTTCATTTTTAAGCCCAAATCTTAGTGTTTCTAAGAAATCAATCCTGGTCTTACTTGGTCAACAAAAGTAAATATGAGCGTGCGTCAACAAAAAGAAATCATTTCGTTCAATTTGCATTGTTCTTTTTATGCACCAAAATCAAGATTCATAATTACAAAAACTTGGAAAGAGTTCCTTTTTAGAGCACCTTAATTGAAATGTTTGTTCTTTTTATGCACCAAATGACAATTCCTAATTTAGAAAAACTTTGAAATGGTTCATTTTTAAGAGCACAAAAATAAAATATTCATTTGTGTTGTTATTTTTAAAGCACCAAATAAAGGTACTTCCTAATTTAAGAAAGCATGGAAATGATTCAATTTTAAAAGCACCAAAAGAAAAATGTTTTTTTTGTTGGTTCTTTTTAAGAACTAAATGAAAGTTCCTATTTTAAGAAAGCTTGAAACCATTCATTTTAAGAGCACCTTAAAAACAAAGTGTGTTTGTTCTTTATAATGCACCAAAATAAATATTCCCAACTTAACAAAAAATGTTTGTAAATCTGGAGTGCTTTGACCGTTCATCTTCCCTATAGAAAATGTGTTAGTGTTTCTCAAACCCTGCATACAAAAATGTTCGCACTTGTCACACATTAAAAAATAGACATCCATTAGCAAAAAAATCAATTACAAATTTGTAGATCTCAGACACAAGTATGTCAAAGCAAATGTGTAGAAATCAAAGTCAAGTGCACCCTATGTCAAAGAGAAAATGTGTAGGTTTAGAGAAAGTTTGCCCGTGTCAACATTCAAATTCTTAGAAAAATTTCAAGTGTGTGGTTCTTGGTGTTAGATGTGTAGTTTCCAAAGGCAAGTGTGCAGTTTTCTTGACAGGAAATTGCAAAATTTTTTGGGACAGTGCATGAAAACTTCTCCAAAAGAGATTCTAAAATATGCAACTTCAAAAATGGCTCATTGAAACATTAGTGTAGAGGACCATGGTCCCACCGAGTGTGCCAAAATGTGTGAGGCGGAAAATCATAGAATGTAAAATAAGAGAAACATACTTGAAATTGGAATCTAAGCTAAGATCAAGAACACTAATCTAAGTTCTAATCATACACTTATGAAATGAAACTAATCTATTGAAAACATATTAAGAAATCCTATGATTACCAAATTGAATTCAAAATAAAGCAAAGTGTTACCATACCGTATCGATGTATGTTTGCCTAATGTTGGATTGCTTGTATCACTACAAAGCCTCCATAGTTTGTGTGCAAAGCTTTGATGCAATGTCTTGGTTGGTTGATCAAAGAAATGTTGAAGCTCTAACAATGGTGGTTGTGAATGTTGGTAGTACTTCGTTGTGCAAATGATGTCCACTCTTCAATCATTTTTGTGAGAAAAGAGGTTTTTTATATAGAAAATGTGATTTGAAATAGACAATCAAGATTAAACAATGTTTCATCAAGATCGATGGTTGAAAGGTGTTGAGAGGATTTAGACATGAACATATTGTGTAAAGTAGATTGCACAATTTGTGTGATTGAGGAATAGATTGGTTAGTCAGGATTTAGATTGATCAATTAGGATTTAGATGGATTAGTTAGGAAATAGATTGATTAGTCAGCAAATTAGATAGCTCAGTCAACAATCATAATTTTCTCAATCAGAAAGTGGGTGAGGATAATTGATTAATTGATTTAATTAATTAATTCCTTTTTGGAGTTGAACGTGCAAATCAAGTTTGAATTTTGCAAACAAAGTTCCATTAGTTTGATTTGATTTTTGATAATGTTTTGAATAGTTTATTCAAATTATTCAAATTTGGAGGGAAAGTGAGTTAATTAAATTATTATGATTTAATAATTCAATTGACTTAGGGGAATAACATGATTTAGTGACGTGCTACTACACCCTATCATAGCATTAAGATGGCTAGAGACAAGGGGATCTCAAAGCTTTGGATCAAAGGGGATTCCCTAAATATTGTTAATTGTCTAAGAAAAGGGTCCCCCCCTCATGGACTATTAAAAATTTCATATTGGATGCCCTTGATTTGATTTAGGAATTTGATGAAATCTATATCTCTCATGCCTTTAGAGAGGCGAATTGTGTGGTTGATTGGGTGGTGAATATTGGGGTGACATCAACAAGGTCTTGGGAGGCGAATGGTGTCTTACCTATTGAATTAAGCAATCTAATCCATAATGACATATCTTAGCACGTTGGTGATGGCCACCTCCTCGGCTATTGGAATGTGTGGGTATTATGAAGTCTTCTAGTTGATTAAACACTTCACACAAGTGATTTTTATGGGTTTTTGTGGGCATTCAAATCCAAGCTGCATTAGCCTCTTGTTCATTATTGCTCTTGGTACCATTCCTGGCAGAGTTACACACTTTTTGGGTGTTCATCTCCCGTTCACCTTATTGTTTCTTTGTTTTTCTATGTGGTTTATCTCTGCTAGTGCAAAGCTATCGATGATGGGTGGGGATAGATTCAAAACGGAACCACTTTCTTGTGATGACCTCAAGGCTCACGCTGATGTTTGGGCTATCCTGCAGAAGGGTGGGGTGACCCCTTTTATGGAATGACTGCATGGATTTAAGGCCAACATTTCCAAAGATTCCTTTGATGCTTGGCATGGCTGTGTTCTCAACATGTTTGGAAGGGATACCACGATTAATGAAGATTTAGTTGTAGAAGTGACTAGTATGTCGATGGAAGGAAGGAAATTCTACAAGGACAAGAACCTCTCGTAGTCAACTAGGGAAATTTTTCTCAGGGATAGAGAACAAGGTAAAATGGTTAGGTTGGATTGTGGTGGGTATGATAGGTCCAAGATTAAACCTATCTAGCAGGATGTGGCAATGGATTTGATGTGTTACTTTACACTGGATGGCAGATACACAGTGTTGTATGGTCACCATTTTGTTTTGTTGAATCACTTCCAAAATGCTAAGCTTGTTTCCTTCTCGTTTTACCTATTGATGTCTTTGGAGGAAGGAATTTTGAATTTCAGGAAGAACCCTAGAAACCCTTTTCTACATGAAGGGTTAATGTTGCTCATAGTTGATTTTATTAAATTCAATTGCATTGTTGATACTCCCCGGTCCCCTTTTTTGAAAAAGAAGAGGAAAAGGAGTGGGAAATGTTAGATTGAGGAGATTCCAGAGAGTGAGGGAATGAAAATTGAAGAGGACTCAGAGGGATGGTCTGATGGTTATAATATAGACATGGATTATACACCCTTGTTTGGAGGGAAGAAATCCTCTACTTCTAAAGCCAAATGTTCCTTTCTATGTGTTAAGCACAAACTTAAGGAGGCTTTAGTGGAGGATGCAGAGGAGGGGCCTTGCAGTGGTAAGAAATCCAAGGGCCACTATAAGGATATGGGGATTAAACTTTAGGATGGTGGGAAGGTGAATATGGGGAATTTGAACTCGGCTTATGATGGTGACGGTGGGTCCCCTCCTATGGATAAGGTCAATTCTTTTGTTAATGTGGATGAGTCTGTTGTGTTAGCATCTAAGGACAGGGGCAAGGCCAATTTTATCCCTGAGGTATCTCAAGATGAGGATCTTCCTATTGGGCATCAGAGCAGGGGTTCATTTTGGGGGGCTATGGACTTCTCGTAGGCATCAAGTACGGTGAAAGAAGGGGTGGAAATTTATTTTAATTTACTAATGTGGCTGGTTCAAGAGGTGTAGGACCTCCACAATAAGCATGACACTATTGCTCGATGTAATACTTCCACCTTGCATAGTCTTAAGGAGAAGGACTCCACCTTTGGTTTGGCCAAGTCGTTAAATTCCAGTGTCAGCAGTGTGGTGGGTGAGCTGGCTAATTTGAAAAAGGACTATGGGCCGAGATTGGCATTGCTAGAAAAGCATAATAGGAAACACCGTGAGGACATGAACACAATCATTAATATTAGCAGGGAGAAGTTCTAGGCTTTGGTTGAAGGTCTAGTTTTTCTCAACCAAAAGGCTAAAGATTGGATGGGTAGAGGACTATTTGATGATCAGCACATGAGAAAGGAAAGGGGGAGAGAGTATTGTCATGGAGATGCAAACCACAGACCTGGGAGCTGGACTGAGTGTGCGTACTCAGAGTAAAACAAAGAAATGCAAGATGGTCCCTGGGTAGGATGTGGAAGACATCATGGATATGCACGATAGGTTGGCATCTAAGGACATGGAAGTGGCAAGGATGCTCAAAGAACTTATCTAATGGTTGATTGTTTTTCTTTGTTGTCTTTGTTTTTTGTTGTTGGTCTCACCGATGTTCTGGTAATCAGCTTATTTTTTAGTTTTTTGGGTGGGCAGTCCACTGCCTTATCTTTTTTGCCATTGTTCCATTTTGTACAAGGTTTCAGGTGCCCTTCAAAACCTATTTATCATTAATCAAAAACATGATTTACTGATGTAATTAAATAATTGGTATTATTTAACTAATCAAGATGAAGTAAAGTGAGATTAGGACTTTATTAAATAAATGTAATTTATTTAATTGGTTAAAATTGATGAAGCATGATGTAGCAACCCTCTACTTTTGGTCCTTCACGTTGTATGAGTAAGTTTTTATTTGCAACTTGAGAGGTCTTGTTGTTTCATCGTCCAAATTAATTTGGTTAATTAAAATCTAGATATAATACATGATCTCCCAATTTGACTAGATATATCAAGAATTAGATATGAGAGAGATCCTTCAAACCGCCACCCTCTAAATGAGTCATGCATAATATTTTGTTATAGGAACATTGTAGGACATGTTATAGAGTCGATCTTATACTATTTCATGAATTTTTATGATTGGAAGTTTATATGTATTCTTACGCTTCGTTTCATCTATATTCTAGTGTATATACATAGATAATGTGATAATCCCAATGATAAGATATATACTTGTATGTAATAATTAAGGAATGCATGACGAGAATCAAGTGTAAAATTGATCATTTAAATAACTTAATCAATCACGTGCTCTTATGTGGTTGAATTAATTGAGCCACAAGTAATTGAATCATGAACTATGATAGTATTTATAAATAATAAATATTAATCACATAAAGCTTAGATATATTAAAATATATGTATATATATATATATATATATATATATATATATATATGTATAGTATGTTAATTCCTCTCCTTCTGATTATTCTAAAAAAAAATTATTTATATTATTTAAATTTAAATTTTTGTAATTTAATCAAATTTATATTGTAAACAAACTAATTACAATAAAGTTAAAATTAAATTAGCTAAGGAAATGTCAAATTTAATATATAGCAGATAATTTAATACTCACATTACCTTTAGAGGAGAAAGTAAAAGTAATAATAAAAATAAAATAAAATCTATTTTAATGCAAATGTTGCAGTTGTTGCGTTGAGAGGAGACCACGTTTGTTGAAGTGTTCTATCTTCAGCACACGTGCCTTGTCTATAGTCTACATTTTTGCATGCATTGAGCCACTTGTCTTGAACTTTCTACATGTTCCTCTTCATGGGAGGATGGCATTATTTGGGGAGCAGACCACATTCTTCAAAAAAAGAGGTTATGTTTTCAGTTCACGGGGGCTTGTCTAAGATTCCAACTTTTTGTATACATGTCTACCAGAGAGTAAAATAGTTATTGGATCGGGTCTGCCTCTTTTCCATCATTTTTGGCAAGCGGCCTTCCTTCTGGATGTGACTACACCCTTTGAGGCATTGGGTAAAAATAGTTCATGTTCCATGTCCTACATTTCACAACCCTCATACGTATCTTCTAGGAGAGGATAAAGGTACAAGTTGAGGAGTTTAGCCAGGTACGCCACATTCTGTGTAGACTCTTGAGGTAAGTTACTTGCAAATTAAATTTTAATGAAAGTTTCTAAAGTCTTTTAACAACGCCTTTCTGTGCGTCCCCCACACTCATTTCATTCCATAAGATCACATTTCTTAGAGGAATCTGTCAATCAGATTACGTGCTTTGTTTGTGTTGCACAGACTAATCTTTCATCTCTCTGATTTAGTTAGTTGAAGCTTGAAAACATGGTTATGACGGAGTCTTAGAGTATGTTTATTAAATAAGAAAGTTATGGCCAAGATTCTAATAGTGCGCACATTTAGGTTTCAGCATTATAGCATCCTTTATCCTTCGTAGCAGCACTGATGCTAGGTAGGGAAACAAAATTTTTGGCTTGGCACAACCAATCTCATTTGCTTGAAAGTTTCTAAGGCCTTTCCAATAAATCCATCTTGTACATAACCCGCAATCATTTCCCTCCATGGGATGACATCTATTTGAGGCATTCTGTCAAACAGTTATGTGCCTAGTCCGTGTTCCACATTTTGCATGCAAATCTGCCCTAACACAGTATTATGGTGCAAGCTTATTTTTCAGTTTGTTTCTTTTAAGAAAATTGCCTCTGTTTTTAATGATGGAAACCCCCAGCGTTTAAGCTGGTATGATTCATTGGGCACCACAGGTTTAACTGGCTTCTTTAATTCAAAATTTTTGAGAGCTTCCTTGCAAAATCCATTTTGTGCTCATTCTACAATCATGGTGTCTCATCCCTTGAGTTGACATCTCCTTGAGGCATTCTATGAATCAGATCGCATGCCTGGGTATGGGTGATTAAAATCCATTGGGAAGTGTATAAGTTTCAAATAATGTCCCCCTGATACCTTTTGCAACCTGTCGCAGCAACATCACTTAAGTGTAGAAGACTGTAGAGGTGTGAATAGCCTCCCTAATACGTCAACAACCTATCACTTCTGCAATACTTGAAATAGAAAATTGTAGAGGTTTAAATAAACTCTCTGATTCTTTTATCAACCTGTCCCAGCTGCGGCACTTGAACATGATAGGAAGTTTAAAGGTTTAAATGACTTGCTTGATTGATCTGACAATCTATCATAATCGCAACACTTGAATATAGAAGGGTGTAAGAGTTTAAAAATCCCCCTTGATTCTCTTGGCAGTCTGTCACTGCCACAATGTTGAGACTTTGGACAGGGTATTAATTTAAATAATGTCCCTGATACCATTCACAGCCTATCATAGCTAAAGCTTTTAGACGTTAGAGAGTGTATAAGTTTAAATAGCCTTCCTGAATCTATTGGCAGCCTGTCACACCTGTTGTACAAGAAAATAGAATGCGTAGGGGTTTAAATAATCTCTCTGATTTCATTGTCAGCATGTCTCAGTCATCGCACCTCCCAGCAACATTTCTTAAGTCTTTGCAACAAATCCGTTTTGTACATATCCTGCAACTCATTTCATTCCATGAGATCACATATATTTGTGGCATTCTGTCAAATAGTTTTTCATGTCTTGTCTATGCGTCCTTATTCCCAAAAGCAATTTGTCAAATATATAGTGTGTGCTTTGTCTTACATACCATCATATACTCTTGCTTGTCTCTTGCATGTCTCTTGCGGATCTGAAATATAGCATTTTGTATATTACTAAAAGATCTCTTATTTTTCTTAAGAATTATCTTGCCTATGTAATAGACATTAGAAGGTAGACCTTGTCTCTCAGAAAAGAGAAATGATGGCATTTATTTTTCTAGCAGAACGCACCTCCCACACTTCTTTTATTGCTTAAACTTCTTATATGAAATTTTTAGTCCAAACGTATTGTGCTTTATTAGCACTAGCATTTTTGTTAGTATCCATAAGTATTATGGAAATCACTTTTAGTGGAGTGAATAAAGGGTTCCACATTTATTCCCGTATGAAGTCTTCATTTTTATATATAAAAATAAATAAATAAGATAATATAGTTTCCTTAATGTTATCATAATAAAGTATCTACTCTTTCCTTGGTGTTGGGAAAAGTACCAATTTAAATAAAGATAAATTAAATTAGACATTTAGTAACATTGCTTTTAGAAAGGGAAGGCATCTTTTGGTATTTTAAATGGGATTTTTATCTTTTTCTTAAAAGAAAGTAAATGGAATATATATAAATATTTATATATGGTAAAGATGAACAATTAAATATATATAAATATGTAAGGATTAGATACAAAATAATAATAATAATAAATAAATAGTGATAGTATTATTAATTAGAATAGTAATTCTATGAAATAGTTGAAATTGAAATTAAGTTAAATAACTACGGTAAATCCATAGGAGCTAGAACTAGAATTTTAAATTAATAAGTAATCCTTAGTTATGTTAATATGAAAGAAAGGTATTTTTATTGTGAGGTCATAGATATGTTGATAAATTCTATACTTCGAGTTGCAATCGATTACATTAGGGTTGTTAGCTAAAGTATGTTAATTAGATTAAAGGGAGAAAAAGGATAATGATTCCTTTCCGGAAGGAATTCTTAGAATTGACAAATGTAATGTGTGTTTTAAAATAGTGCTTATCATACATTTGCATATTCAATGTTTTCGCTTTTATGCGTGAAACTATGGTAATTGTCTTATTCCTGAATTGTTTGTTATATGAGAACGAGATTCGTGAGATAGCCTAGTGTTCCTCTTGGATGTAGTTTTTAGAGTGATTTTTGTGTCGTGTTTAATGTTTGATGTTGATATTGATGCCTTCGACTATGTGGATGAGTAATGAGTTTTAGAAAGTGGCAGAGTAATGCCTCTCATGGTTATCTTGGTTGTTGATCGAATATTGTGTTTGTTTGATATTGAGTTGAATTTTGTTATTGATTTGGAGTATATCTTGATTGAATTAATTTGGTTATTGTTCAAAGTGAAAGTGATATTGGGTATTCTTGTAAGGGTTGCTTGAACTGAAAACCTTGTTGTTGTCTGGGTATTGTCTCGATGTTTGGAACTTTATGTTTGATTTTAGAAATGATGGTGGATCTTGACTTATATTTGATTCTGATTATTGCCTTTTATGGAAGGAGTTTGTTTGTGCCCAAAAAGGTTATTAAGAAGATTTGATATTTGAGATTAATTCAGTAATGAGTTGATTTTGTTAGCTTTGAGTAAGTTTGAAGATCACATCATGTTGTTGCCACACTTGCTCTACTCTCATTGTTATGGATTTTTGGTGTTTTTGACTTCCAAAGGCAATGGAGAAACTTGGTTTATGTTGATTCTTCCATGATTGGAGCTTTGTGATTCATTGATCCTAATTCTGATTTTGAGTTCTTGTGGGTGGTACCTCCTTTGTTCTTGTTTCAGTGATATGGAATGGGTTTGCTAGATGGTTCTTTCCTCACATGTTGTGTGATATGTACCCCTATATTTTATGTGAGATGAGGTACACCCCTTGCATGTTTTGATTTGGTACCTGTAGGGAGAGTGGCTCTTCATTGGGGTTGGCGCACAAAGGGGCTATTTGGATAACCCATGGAAGAGTTTCTTAATCAAGTGATAATGTAATTAATTAACTAGTAGGTTGGGTAGATAAACACTAAACAAGATTAATTATGAGCCTCACCCATACCGTTAGTGCTTTAACAGACTAAGGATGGGATGAGAAGACCTGGTTGGTAAGATCACTGCCTTGTCCTCACGAAAGGTAAGTGGTTCTGCATGAGTCACCCTATGGAGCGGTCGCCTTGAGATAGGCAGCCTGGATAACCATAGATGGAGGTGGTACCTTGTGATAGGTTGCCTAGAAAATCCATGTAAGGCCATGCGATGACACTCTCCTACAGTATCTGTTTATTTTTTCTCTTGTTTGGTTGCTTCTAGGAGTGTTGACTGAATTGTTGATGTTGTTGAGGCAATTGGTTCTTGGTGTTTTTTGTTGAAGCCTCCAAGTTCTATCTTGTAGTGTTGCATACATGCCCCATGGCAACTTGATTGATGTTAATGAAAGGTGCCCTTAATATTTATTGTTGGTTAATATTGTGAATTCATTTGAAGGCTTTGGATCCTATTGTTGTTGGCACCTCTTATGGTTCCTTAGTGTTGATCTTTAATATTGGCATTTGGATTTGTTGGAATTTTTCATTATTTTGTTGTGCCTATGTGATGGCAATGTTATCGGTTGTTATCTTATATTGTAGTTATCCTTGTTGTGGAGTTTGGTTTGTTTTTGGTTCATTTGACTATTTTGGTTGAGGAATGGGGATCTTTCTTGTCAACTCCTAGCACAGGGGGTGGACTTTCGAGTCCACGTGGTCGGGTGGAACGTGCTATGTACCCCATTGGGTCCCCAGCCAAGGATCGAGCTGTGCAAAAATGTTCCTCTTGTGGTGACTCTAGGATTGTACCTGAGTTGGAGCCGATCTTGTTACTTTGTATTCACCTTTTCAGTTGTATTAATCTATCTTCTTGTATTATTCCCATTCTTGTTGGGGAACACTTATGTATCACTATCACTCTTGTACGATGTAACTTTTATTATCATTGTAATGAATGCAATCTTTAACCTTAATTTATGATCTTTGATGGAAGCTTATCATGCTTGAAATGTATATTGATGCTTGGTACTATTATGAGTTTTTGTTTCATAGTGTGCAATTCTTAATGGTGTTGTATTTGTGGAAATATGTATAATTACGTCCATAGATGTGATAGATGGTTTTATGTATGTTATGATGTGGATGTTTGTATTTAATCTAATAATTCTAAACAATGGTTAAGTGGAATACTTATAGTTAGTTAAACATCGTCTTGGTGTACGTTTACGTTATTAGTGTTGTCACGTGTACCCCAAAGGACGTGGTTTATGATGTATATGTTTAACTAAAAATTATGTGTTGGTTGTTCATGTTCATCATATGTATTGTTCTACTTTCATAAAAAAATTATTGTGCTTTTATCGTAAGTTCTATAGTTGTCCTTTGGGGTTAGCGCGGCGAGGCGTTACACATGAATTAATTAAATAATGTCATTTTATTCAATTAATAGCATAAATAGGGTTTTCACAACTTTATTAAATAAATGGAATTTACTTAATTTGTCGAGAAAGATGAAAAAGTGAATTAATTAAATAATGTATTATTCAATTAATAGGGGAAATTAGGGTTTTGGATGCTTTTGATTTCAAATGCAGTGTTTTTTTATGGAAATGATGTTGATGATGTGAGAATGCCATTTACGATGTGTGATAGGTGTTAGGTCAATTTTGCATGCCTACCAAAACTAACCAAATATAATAGGGTAAAAGTACAAACTTGTGTCACACTTTATAATGGAATCGGGCAACATGAAAAAAATTCTCAAATTCAACCAAATAAAAGTGGTCTTTATGTTTTGAATTTCAAAATGATGTAAACTAATGAAATGTAGAACTCTTGTTGAAGTTTATTCCCATAATTTTTCAATTTTTTTATAAATTGTTTTGATATTGTTTTTATCAATTTAAAAGTGGATTTTAAAATGTTGAGAATCTTAAGAAAAAGTGGTGTTCAGTTGACGTCAAGAAACAAATAGAAAAAATCTTCATTTTCTCCTAAATTTTTTTTTCCAAATAGGTGACTTCAATATCTAGGGCATGGGAAAAAAATTGAAATTTTGATTTCTATTTTTCTCGTAATAACATTTTAAATTCAAACTTACCAGAATTTGATAGTTTTAAATTCAAAAAACAAATTATACCCTTTTGAAGAGGATTCTCTCCTCTAGGACACATATTTTTCAATTCTTTTTATCATGTTTTACTATTTTTTTAATTTCTAATCAACCTCTTTTTGAATTTGAACAACCTACTTGTATTATGTAATGCCCCGTCTTATAACCTAAGGAATGTTGCAATTGTGTATGTAAGTGTAATAATTTTTTTTTTTGTAATAATATTCACTTAATTAGTTGCATACATTCACTAAGTTACGCGACGTTACACTACTTGAGATTCCATAGACGACTTTAGTATTTAGCATTGCATATATTTTTTTTAACATAAACTTAAAAGTAAACATTGCACAACATTTGAATTCCATTCATGAAAGTATAAAGTACAAATATGATTCTTACATTGCATTTGAATTAACATTACAATACTCATTCATCTGATGAGGTAGATCAAACAATAGATTACAATTACATTTTACAAATGTTCACCTCATAAACAATTGAGGGATGTTACAAATACAAGATTTCCAATGATGTAATAAAGGAAGTACAAATATTAATCCAATCACGAGCTCTCCATCCATGAAGCTCTCGATGCCATGATCATAAACTGGGGACCCAACGGAGTAAGGTGCATGTTCCACCAAACCATGTGGTACCCGTAGGTCCACCCCCGTGCTAGGAGATAGTAGTATGGTTACCTAGACATAACCTATTCACCTTAGACACAAGTACATAACTAACTAATGGTTACATTGCTTCCAAAATTAAGACAATCAAATGTGCTAAGTACACAAGGTAAACTGTTATTTTAGGTGGAGTGTCATCACAATGTTGCAAAGGTTACCCTGGTGTTTCTTCCTAGGTTCCGGCCCCCAACTTGGGTTACCCTGGTAACCTCTTACGAAACCCGGCCCCATTTGCAAACTATTACGGAATCAAATATCTTTTAAAGTAACAAGATATCGATTTTCCATTCCAGACCTTCTCAACTTATACTCAAGACTGAACTAGCTCTAGATTCTATAAGCGAGGCATAATAATCTTATTAAGGATTTTAATTCTAACTACTGTGTTGTTTAGTTATCACTGACTTACTAACTCTTTGTAAGTTACCCTGACACCACTTTGTGTGTCGGCCCTCACACAGAGCCACTCCCCTAAACATAACAAAGGAATTCTAAGTTTCCCTGACTAAGGCAAACAAGGTGTACAAACATACAACATATAATTCTACACTTTTCATAACGAACATCAATGACTATGTTCATAAAATCAGGTGTCTAAACACCATGCAAATACCATGTACACAACCTTAGTCAACACAAGAATTCAACTTAAACAATCACAACCCCCACGTTATCCAACTTGTCTGGAAGACTTGTACATTTAAGACATTCCCAATTTTCCCAATAAAGAAACGAGATTTAAAGCAAATTGAAAAATAAAGAGTCTACATTAGGATATACTAAATCCAGTCAAGCAATAATTTGAGGTACCAAAATTATTCATCTAAGATTTAATTCATCTTCCATGCAATACGAAAATCAAATCTATAATTTACCCAATTTCATAACCATATATTATAATGAAATCTATATAAACTCCACAATAACAGTCTATTCTAAGCACAAATAACTTAATCATGATAAATTAATTATTAAAATATCTATATCTAGATATTTAATAAATTATTTCTTTTAAATATCTCATTTAAACATGATAACACTTCCAAATTTTCTTGACACTAAATAAATATATAATTATAAATATTATATATATATATATATTATATATATTATATATATAATATATATTATATTATTAATATACATTATATATAGCATATATACATATAATAAATATAAAATATATATATAATTATTAATGCTAATAATTACAAATTAAAATTTACAAATTGAAAAATCTACATGAAAAATCCGCATGAAGTTTTAAAACTTAATGTTAGAAGTTAGGGTTTTTTTTTCCCCTAACCCTGCGCACTGTGGGTAGGGTTGCCTTCGCAGCCCGCCCCACAGGCTTGGCCGCGGCGTCTAAGCCGAGCGCTGCCTGCAAGGGTGGTGCTGGGCTCGGCCCTCGCTGTCGTCCCCCTGCGAGGTTGGCCGCGGGTTTCCCCACCTGAGCTTCGGCTCTGTCATTTAAATTTCGTATTTTCATAATTAAAAATAAATTAATACAAATTAAAAAAAACGGACGGTGAATATTATTTAATTCTGTTTTTTAAAAATTTCAAAGCCCTCTCACGCCTGTACGACGATTCATCATTTTGCACAATCCAATTTATATATGAAGTAAATATATTTTCAAATATATATATATATATATATATATATCTCAATAAAATAAAAGTAATAATACTTCAATCTGGAAATAAATTTCAACAGGTTTTCTTATGGGGAAATTGAGAAAATTCTACAGTATGCACAATTTTTTTTAACAAGAGGTTTTCAGTTTCATTTTTCAACAAATGATTTCCCTCACAAATATTTACTCAATTATTTTCTACAAAGAGAAAGCTACAGAAGTTTTCTTTTGAGTCTTTTTCGTTTTCATTGTTTTCTCTACCTATCCATAATTTCTTGAAATATATACAGTAATCAACAAATCTTACAGAAAGAATACAGTAAACAGTTTTTTCCCGAGAAGAACAAGAATTTTAATAAAATGAAATTTATTTTCATAGACATTCTTTTCAACAGCAAACAAATTATAAATCACAAGGGAAATACCTATTTTCCTGAAGCTTCAGAAATCTGTTTGGTGAAGAATAGCTTTGCTTGTAGCTTCCAAAGCCTTTCCCGAACACAAATTCTCAATATGCCAAACCAGAGAACTTCCAGAAATATACAACGATACAAAAAGGAAATCACCAATTCTTTGAAAACAATTTTAACAGCACCCTAATCTTTCATTTTCCGTGAAGAAAAAGTAATCCTTTGTATTTCCCCAAATCCCAGATAATATCCGAGAAAATCTCCACCCAAAAAAGCAATTAATTCCAACTGGCACACATGTCGAGAAGAAACAAATATCTTTCAACAACCTCACGGCAATCATTCATTTCTTCCTTATCAAAATTTAAATGCCTTTTAAAAGATTTTCAATTTTCAATTTTCAAATTACAAATTTTCCCACATAACAATTAATTTAAAATTAAATCTATTCACAATTAAAGCAATTTTAATTTAATTAAATGAATTTAATCTCAATGATCAAATTACTTAACCAAACAAACTAATTAATTAATTAAATAAAATGTAAAACTTATTTTTAACATTTAAGATTAATTTAAATCAACAGTAAATTAAAGAATGATAAACTATCATAAAATAACAAAATTTTCCTTTCAAGCAATTGATCCAATCAGGGACAAACAAGACAACCAAAGACTCCAAACTAAAACTGACGATGTACTGTGACTGGGTTTAAAGACTAGACTAGGATGAACCATGTTACTACCTCCCAATCAACATTTCCGTTGAGTCTTGACATGCTCAGACCTAAATAACCAAGTGGAGTCGGTGTCATGTACCTGCAATCCTGCAACCAAACAAATGACATGCATATATATATAATCCATTGTCCAAACACACCATGCGGAGAAAATCATGGAAATCACAGGGCACTTGCAAGCGAGTGATGCAACTCCGTTCTCCACACCAATACACATCACATCAGATTGACAAATTAAATAATAGTTAGTCCATCATAAACATATATATAGCAATAACATCTGAAAGAAATATCTACGCTATCACAAAGCATGTCAAAAATCAATTATCACCATACAATGTATCATCATATCACAAAGTGAATCCATTGTCGCTCAAAATCAGCGATCAAAATATCCAAACTAAAGTACCAAAGTCTAACAGTGTGAAAACATGCAAACATAAAACATAAGCATAAATGGAGGGGTACTACATCCTCCCCCCCTAGGATCAGGCTTGCTCCTGAAAGCCTGCGAATAGATAGGGATAAAGTTCCCTCATGCGTGTCGCATCCTCCCAAGTAGCAGAAGCCTCATGGCTAGGATCCCATTGGAACCTCACCTGATCAACGTCTTGACCCCTGAGACCGAGCGTCTGACACTATAGAATGGCCACGGGCTCCAAAGCCAACTGCCCCTCCTCTACCTATAATGCATTCCAATCAAGTACATGAGAAATGTCGGGATGATATAGTCTAAGTACTGATACATGAAAAACATCATGAATACGTGACAAACTGGGTGGTAAGGCAAGTCGATACACCACAGGACCAATCCTCTCTAGGATCTCAAATGGCCCAACGAAATGAGGCGCAAGCTTAGAGCCTTTTCCATAATGGATTGGACTCATTCGTAGTCGCACTCAAAGAAACACTCTATCTCCAACTACAAACTAACGGTTTATTCTATGCGCTTCGACATACTTCTTTTGCCTATCCTGTGCTGCTATCAAATGTTCTCTAATACGGTCAACCTGTTGCTCCATGTCTCGAAGCATCTCAGGACCAAGTAACACTCTATCCTCTAGTCGATCCCAACTCAATGGAGTTCGACAAGGATGACCGTATAATGCCTGAAATGGTGGCATACCTATGGAACTCTAATATCGGTTATTGTAAGAAAATTCTACTAGATACATATAATCCTCCCAACGTGATTGTTGGTCCATTACATCATATCCTCTAATATTTGATTAACGCTCTCTGTTTGTCCATCAGTTTGAGGATGATACGCTGAACTAAAGTTCAATTGTGTACCTAGAGCATGTTGTAATGAAGTCCATAGCGCTGATGTAAATACGGGATCTCTATCAGAAATAATCTTACGAGGAATCCCATGCAATCTAACTGTCCTCCATGAATATCCTAGCTATGGATGAAGCATTGTAAGATGATCGTACTAGTGAAAAATGAGCTACCTTAGTCAATCGGTCAACAATTACCATAATGGCATCATGTCGACGTGATGACGTAGGTAACCCTACAATAAAGTCAACAAATATAATATCCCATTTCCATTCAAGAATGAGATATGGCTGCAATAATCTAGTGGGATGTTGATGCTCAGCTTTGACTCGCTGACACTCAAGACATCTCGATACATAGTCAGCAATATCACATTTCATACCAGGCCAGAAATACAATTGCCGAAGATCCGCATGCATTTTCTTAACACCTGGATGAGCTGAGTACGAAGCTCAATGTGCTTCAGTCATAATTAATGTACGAAGACCCTCAAAATGTGGTACATAGATACAACCTAAATGTCGTAATATCCCATCTGGTTCAAGGACATACCCTGCAAATTGACCTTCTAAAGGTCTACCAGATTCAATCTCCAACTTTACTTCCTAATACAATCTATCAATAGGAAGTACTACTAAGATTTGACCTCTTAAATCTACTTCAAGAGTAGTAGCAGAAATCTCATGTCGACGACGACTAAGAGTGTCAGCCACTACGTTCTCTTTTCCTTGAACATATTTCACTTCAAAATCATACTCACACAAGAACTCCATCCACCGTCTTTGTCTAGCGTTCAAGTTAGGTTGCGTAAAAATGTATTGTAGACTACGATGATCAGTATGAAGTTCGAAACGGTGACCCAATAAGAAATGCCTCCATTGAACTAATGCATGCACAACTGCAGCTAGTTCTAAATCATGAGTGGGATAGTTTAATTCATGATCCTTGAGTTTGCGAGACTCATAAGAAATCACACGCCCATCTTGCATCAGAACTGCTCCCAAGCCCTCTAAGGATGCATCAGTGCAAACTACAAAATCCTTAGCAGGATCAGGAACAATCAATATAGGCGCATTAGTCAACTTCTCTTTAAGTGTCTGAAAGGCCAACTGACACTACTCTGTCCAAACAAACTTCTTCCCTTTTCTCTGAAGAGAAGTAATAGGATGACCAATTCTAGAAAATCCCTCAACAAACCGCCTATAATAACCAGCTAGACCCATAAAACTACGCACTTCACCTACATTAGTAGGCACGGGCCAATCTACAATAGCTTGAATCTTTGAAGGATCCACATCAATACCTTTTCTTGATATCACATGTCCAAGGTATTTCACCTCAGTTTGAAAGAAGTCACACTTCTTCAGGTTTGCATACAATTGATTTTCCCTTAAACATTGCAATACCTGTCTCAAGTGCTCTTCATGCTCCTTCATGTTTCTTGAATAGATCAAAATATCATCGAGAAATACAAGGACAAAGCAATCAAGGTATGTACAAAAAAAACCATTCATTAAACTCATAAATACTGATGGTGCGTTCGTTAACCCAAACAGTACTACTGTGAATTCGTAGTGCCCATAACGAGTTTGAAATGCCATTTTATGAATGTCAGCTTCAGCAATTCGTAACTAATGGTAACCAAATTTCAAATCAATTTTAGAGAACACATTAGCTCCCTTGATCTGATCGAAAAGATCATCGATTCTAGGCAAAGGATAACGATTCTTAATCATAACCTTGTTCAATTGACAATAGTCAATGCACAATCTAAGTGATATGTCCTTCTTTACAAAGATAATAGGTGCTCCCCAAGGGGAAACACTTGGATGAATAAAACCCTTTTCTAATAGTTCCTCTAACTAGATATGAAGTTCCTCTAACTCCTAAGTCGTCATTCATATGGAGCTCGAGATATAGGCTCTTCTCCTGGAACTAGGTCAACTCTAAAATCAAATCCCTCTTCGGTGGCATTCTAGGTATATCATCAGGACACACGTCAGTGAATTCCCTAAGAATAGGATGATCATCAAGAGATATCTCTTGACTCTCACCTTCTTCCAAATCAGTAACTGTTGTTGCAAACAGTTGACAACCCTGACGAAGACATCTCTTTAATTGCATAGCAGATATCATCCGCAAAGAGATAGGTCTTTGTATACCTATAATTTCCACTTTCGCACCTAAATCATTAATGCAACTAACTATCTTAAGTCGATAGTCAATCACAGCATGATGAGATTCTAACCAATCCATACCTAAAACTATTTCATACGATCCTAAAGGTGTAATATGAAGATCCACTAAGGTAGTTAACGTACCAATTTTAAGTTCACAATTATGTACAAGGTTCTCTACTGCTACTTTCACCCCAGAGGCGAATTCTACCTGCCACTTACCACCTTGCTTTACCGCCACAAGACCACATCGCTTAACGATGGTAGGTGAAATAAAAGAGTCGGTAGCTCCGAAATCAAAAAGAATGGAAACACTAACACCATGTAACTTACCTGACGTCTTGACCACTGTGTTCTGGTAATCGGCTTGGCGGTCATTAACCATAGCATAAACTGTATGTGATCATCCTGCATCACCCACTATAGGCTCTGAAACTATAGGTCGAGGCCCAAAACCAGAAGAACCTCTCATCGGACACTGCCTAGCAATGTGTCCCTGCTGACTATATGAGTAACAGCCAGTGCCTCTACCGAATCCTCTGCCACCCGAAGGTGCATTAGATTGCTGGAAACTACCTCTACTGATGGTAGACTTAGCACTTTGCGCAGGCTGATCCTGTCTATTGCGCTTGTTGCGCCACCAATTGCGGTTCTTTCTTGTCTGTGGGCTATTACCTTGTTGTGGTTGTGGATTATTATTCTTTTGAGGTGTTCGTTGCTGCTGCTGCCCACCCTTAGAGGGTGTCTATTGGTTCCTAGAGAAACCCCCTATCTGTACTTGTCCACCCCGTGGACTAAAACCTGCTGCAGGAGCACTGCCTATCTGTACTCCTGTGTGACCACCTAACACCATAACAAGGTTCTCCTCCACTATTCGAGCCTTCTCCATAGCAACTTCCATAGTCTTTGGCTCAAAGACTCTAACTCCACCACTAATGTGGGTATTTAAACCCCTGATGAAGTGTTGTACCAGCATAGGCTCATCATCGCCAATACCTGCATACTGCTTGAGTTCATAGAATCTACGTTCATATTGCTCAACAGATAGAGACAACTGACGTAGATCATGAAACTCATCAACTCGTCGTTGTCTCCAGTGTTCCGATTGGAACCGTGCTCTAAACCTCTCTAGAAACATCTCCCAAGACATTGACCCAATATCTAAGTGGAGCTTCTACTCCTCCAGGCGCCACCAAGTAGAGGCGAATCCTCTCAAATGTATGATAGCACATCTCGCTCGGGTATTGCTACCATATGGGTGCATGGCGAAACATCTACCCAGGTCCAATAGCCAGGTCTTTGCCTCTAACCCACCTCCTATACCATCAAAAGTAGTAGGGCGTGCCCTCAACAAATCTTGCAGTAATAGCATCCTAATGCACTGTATCATCTACTCTCCTTGGAGATCTAACATGCTCTCTAACAACCTCATGCTCAACTTCCTATCTTGGTCCAAGTCAAGCTAGGACCTCCTCTAATAAAGGACATATTTGTGAACCCTCTACTCCTAACTGTTCAGGATTTTGTCCCTCATTCCTCTGATCCAACTGCTCTGCCTGATCACTCTGATGAGGGCTCAGAGGGGGAGTAACCTGAGGGATTGGCCCTCGGCCTCCACCTCGACCTCTACCACGACCTCTACCACATTGTCTAGGCATGATCCTACACATGAACAATAACGAATCTCAGATACTAAACAACTAAGGCTAACAAATAGCGACACTACGTACTAGGTCAACCTAATGGGCTTGCGATTACCCAGAGCGTCCAGTGTTAGAAACCTTAGCTCTGATACCAATCTGTAATGCCCCGTCTTATAACCTAAGGAATGTTGCAATTGTGTATGTAAGTGTAATAATTTTTTATTTTTTTGTAATAATATTCACTTAATTAGTTGCATACATTCACTAAGTTACGCGACGTTACACTACTTGAGATTCCATAGACAACTTTAGTATTTAGCATTGCATATATTTTTTTTAACATAAACTTAAAAGTAAACATTGCACAAAATTTGAATTCCATTCATGAAAGTATAAAGTACAAATATGATTCTTATATTGCATTTGAATTAACATCACTATACTCATTCATCCGATGAGGTAGATCAAACAATAGATTACAATTACATTTTACAAATGTTCACCTCATAAACAATTGAGGGATGTTACAAATACAAGATTTCCAATGATGTAATAAAGGAAGTACAAATATTAATCCAATCACGAGCTCTCCATCCATGAAGCTCTCGATGCCATGATCATAAACTGGGGACCCAACGGAGTAAGGTGCACGTTCCACCCAACCATGTGGTACCCGTAGGTCCACCCCCCATGCTAGGAGATAGTAGTATGGTTACCTAGACATAACCTATTCACCTTAGACACAAGTACATAACTAACTGATGGTTACATTGCTTCTAGAATTAAGACAATCAAATGTGCTAAGTACACAAGGTAAACTGTTATTTTAGGTGGAGTGTCATCACAATGTTGCAAAGGTTACCCTGGTGTTTCTTCCTAGGTTCCAACCCCCAACTTGGGTTACCCTGGTAACCTCTTACGAAACCCGGCCCCATTTGCAAACTATTGCAGAATCGAATATCTTTTAAAGTAACAAGATATCGATTTTCCATTCCAGGCCTTCTCAACTTATACTCAAGACTAAACTAGCTCTAGAGTCTATAAGCGAGGCATAATAATCTTATTAAGGATTTTAATTCTAACTACTGTGTTGTTTAGTTATCACTGACTTACTAACTCTTTGTAAGTTACCCTGACACCACTTTGTGTGTTGGCCCTCACACAGAGCCACTCCCCTAAACATAACAAAGGAATTCTAAGTTTCCCTGACTAAGGAAAACAAGGTGTACAAACATACAACATATAATTCTACACTTTTCATAACAAACATCAATGACTATGTTCATAAAATCAGGTGTCTAAACACCATGCAAATACCATGTACACAACCTTAGTCAACACAAGAATTCAACTTAAACAATCACAACCCCCACGTTATCCAACTTGTCTGGAAGACTTGTACATTTAAGACATTCCCAATTTTCCCAATAAAGAAACATGATTTAAAGCAAATTGAAAAATAAAGAGTCTACATTAGGATAGACTAAATCCAGTCAAGCAATAATTTGAAGTACCAAAATTATTCATCTAAGATTTAATTCATCTTCCATGCAATACGAAAATCAAATCTATAATTTACCCAATTTCATAACCATATATTATAATGAAATCTATATAAACTCCACAATAACAATCTATTCTAAGCACAAATAACTTAATCATGATAAATTAATTATTAAAATATCTATATCTAGATATTTAATAAATTATTTCTTTTAAATATCTCATTTAAACATGATAACACTTCCAAATTTTCTTGACACTAAATAAATATATAATTATAAATATTATATATAATATATATTATATTATTAATATACATTATATATAGCATATATACATATAATAAATAAATATATATATATATATATATAATTATTAATGCTAATAATTACAAATTAAAATTACAAATTGAAAAATCTGCATGAAAAATTCGCATGAAGTTTTAAAACTTAATGTTAGAAGTTAGGGTTTTTTTTTGCCCTAACCCCATGCACTGTGGGTAGGGCTGCCTTCGCAGCCCACCCCACAGGCTTGGCCGCGGTGGCTGAGCCGAGCGCTGCCCGCAAGGGCGACACTGGGCTCGGCCCTCGCTGCCATCCCCCTGCGGGGTTGGCCGTGGGTTGCCCCGCCTAAGCTTCGGCTCTGTCATTTAAATTTTGTATTTTCATAATTAAAAATAAATTAATACAAATTAAAAAAAATGGACGGCGAATATTATTTAATTTCGTTTTTTAAAAATTTCAAAGCCCTCTCATGCCTGTACGACGATTCATCATTTTGCACAATCTAATTTATATATGAAGTAAATATATTTTCAAATATATATATTCTCAATAAAATAAAAGTGACAATTAAAACTGGGTGGTTAACATTGGGGAATGGCGCTCGCGGGTGCTGGGTGTGGACACGCTAGGGAATCTGCGCCCTAGCTTGGTGGCTCTGTGTTTCTAGTGGCTAAGTGGGTGGGAAGTCTGGGCGGTGAGGGTAGGGGCCGCCCGAGGTGGCTCTTTTTGCCTTCTTTCTTCTGTGCGTGGGTGCAGTTTCAGGGGGGTTTTGGTGCAATCTGCTGGGGTTTGGTGTGGGCGTTGGGTTGTCTATTGTCACCGACCCCTTTCTCTTAAGTTTGATCCTTTTGATTTCTTTATTGGATGGGGTTTGAATGGCAAGGAATGCATCGATTGGTGAGGTGAAGGGAGATATTCCTATGGTGGAGGTTGTTGGTGGGGCTTTGTCTGGAGAGGGTTTGACAAAATCTGGTACCTTTAAAATGCATAAGATAAATGGATGTCTGGAAAGGGCGCAAGTTTGTCTTGTGTTGGTGATTCAATCAGAGGTGGTAGCTGAAGATCTGGATTACTACAGTAAGCATGTTTTGATTTGTAATTTTATGGGGATGAGGGTTTCTCTTTCTTTCTTGGACACTTGGATCCGCAAGACATGGTCTCCAGAGGGTGACTTTGATGTTCTGTTGGCTGCAAGCAATTTCTTTTTGGTATATTTCTCGTGCATTGCTGATTGAAATAGGGCATTTGAAGGGGGGCCTTATTTTTATAATCAAGTAGATCTTTTCATAAAACCATGACATGCTGGCTTTAATTCGGCAGAAGAGTTGCCTTCTAGGGTTCCGGTTTGGGTTCGCCTTCCTCGGTTGCCGCTTGAATGTTGGAGAACTAATATATTACAATCAATTGCTTTATTGTTGGGTAAGCCTATTGGTCCTTCTCAACATACTTTAGATAAGAGGATCTTTTCTTATGCGAGGGTTTGTGTCGAGATTGATCTGAGTCAACCTCTACCCGATTCTATTGATTTGACTGTTGGCTCTAATTCTTGGACTTAGCCTTTGGATTATGAAATGTTGCCTTTTCGCTGTCGGTTATGCCATGAATATGGGCATCTGCAGCGGAGGTGTCCTCGGGCTTTTGGTGCGAGAGGTGCAAATAATGTGGGTTCCCACTCTAATCTAAGGGTGGAAAAGGGTAAGGATCCTATGCAGGGAATGGCAGCGGAAAAAGATGGTTTTGTTCCAGTTAAACCACGTAATCATGGACGGGGCCAAAAGAGGCCTTTCCAGGATAGACAGGAAGGGGAGACTTTCAATAGATTTGAGGCTTTGGATGAGTTAGCACAAGAGGAAGAGTTTACAGCTGACATGCAAACGATGGATGGCTCTGGTTCTAAGGAGTTGGTTGAGGTACAGCCTTTGGTGATCCCTGGAGTGGATCAGCTTGGTGACTAGGATCCTTAGATGGTGTCTAGTCTTGGTCCTTCCGCTCTAGCTCTTGGTGTAGTGGATGGGGGGGTTGTTGATTCTGGTGGCCCCTCTGGTGCTGGTAAGGTCTACTCGGAGGCTCGGAATAGCCCTGATTTAGGTAAGTTTAAACCTTCTTCCTCTATTCTGGGTGTGCAGCAAAAATCTTTTAAGAAAGGGATTCCTGAGAAATCAGTTAAGGTTGGTCGCAAAAAGGACCAAGAAAAGGTGAAGCTTGCTGGAGAGACATTGGTTGAGGCTGGTTCGGTGAAGACTATTGATGCTCACTTTTCCCAACCCCAACAATGATAGTTCTTTCTTGGAATGTGAGGGGTATGAATAGCATCCCTCGACAAAAGGCTATTCGAGATTTGATTCGCATTCATTCTCTGGATGTGATTTTCTTGCAGGAAACTAAGTTATCAGCGGATAGTATGTTAAGTGTGGCTCCTAAGATTTTAGGTCGTGGCCAATGTCAATGTGTGGGTGCTTTTGGTAATTCTGGTGGAGTGGCTTGTTTTTGGGATCCCCGAAAGGTTAGTCCAATTTGGTGGATCTCCTGTAAGAGTTCGATTTCTTGTGTTGCTTCTCATTTAGAGTCAAGGGAGAAAGTTATTTTCTCTAATATATATGCTCCGACTGATTTCCAAGGTAAAGCACAACTATGGGATCATGTTAGACATGTGAGGTCTTTGGATCCTTACCTGCCTTGGATCCTGGCTAGTGATTTTAATGCTGTCATTTCTTTAGAAGAGAAGAGAGGAGGTAGTGCTCATTTGGAGCCTTCCTCTAGGCTCTTGCAGGATAATATGGCTCTTTTGAGGTTAGTTGATGTCAAACCAACTAATGGAGTCTTCACATGGAATAATAGGAGAACTGGAGATGCTGCTATTTCTAAAAGACTAGATAGATTTTTGGTGTCTAGTTTTTGGATGGGGGATAGGTGGATGATTAGCTCTGAAATATTGGATTGTCGAGGCTTCGACCATTGGCAAATTAAGCTTGTGGTTGATGTGCCTCAATGATGTGCTAGATAGACTTTCAAGTTCCAACTCATGTGGCTCCGGGATGAGTCTCTTCATGATATGATTTCTGGCTGGTGGGATCTTGGGAAGCCAGCTTATGGCACTGCTATGTACTCATTCTCAAAGAGGTTACAGTACGCCAAATACAAGTAGAAAAGATGGAATAGGCAACATTTTGGTAATTTATTTCATGAAAAATAGAAGGCTCAAGATAACTTGGACTTAATCACCAGGTAGATTCGTGATCAAGGCCTAACGGAAGAGTTGAGTTTGTTAGAGATTGCTGCAACAAAAGAGGTAGAGGAATGGGAGTTAAGAGAAGAAATTTTTTGGAAACAAAAGTCTCGTATTGAATGGCTCCAGGCTGGTGATAGGAATACTTCTTTTTTTCACAACTCAGTTAAAGACCGGAGGCAAGGTAATGTTATTTCTTCTCTTGTGTTGTCTGATGGGGAAATTTTGTCCTCTTTTGCTTCTATCTCTGCGGAATGCATTCGGTATTTCTCTTCATTATTTTCTGAGGATTCGCCTCCAGCTGAGGAGGCTGAAACAAGGATTTTGAATTGTATCCCGCAGCTAGTGTCTAATGAAATGAATGAATCATTGCTTTCTCCTATTACCTTGTTGGAGCTTGAGAACGTTGTGTTCCAGATGAAGAAAGGTAAAGCACCAGGGCCTGATGGATTCCCTGTTGAATTCTTTTAGGAGTTTTGGGAGGTGGTTAAGTTGGACCTCTTAGAGGTTGTTAAGGAATCTTTCATGAATAAACAAATGTTGAAGTCTCTGAATGCAACTTTTTTAGCTCTCATTCCAAAGAAGGAGGGGGCTAATTCTTTGGATCTTTTTCGGCCTATTGCATTATGTAATGTTGTTTATAAGATTATTACTAAGTTGATTGCTGAAAGGCTGAAACCTTGGCTTGGTGAGTTAATCTCTGAGGAGCAGGGGGGTTTTGTTGCTGGCAGACAGATCATGGATGGTGTTGTGATTGGAGCTGAGACCATCCATTCTATGGAATCCTCAAAAGAAAAATCTATGTTTATCAAGCTAGACATGGCAAAAGCGTATGATCACGTTAAATGGAGCTTTCTATTCAAGATTCTTGGAGCTTTTGGCTTTGCCAGTGATTGGATTGAATGGGTTAGGAGTTGTGTTACTTCTTCCTCCTTCTCAGTGCTTCTCAACGGTGATCCCACTAAGTTGTTTGGTTCTTCTAGAGGCCTCAGACAAGGAGATCCTTTGTCGCCCTACTTATTCATCCTACTTGCGGAAGGATTGGGAAGGCTTATTCGTGCTCAGGTAGCAAGTGGCTTGATTCAGGGTTGGAATTGGGGAAATGATCTTCCCCCTCAGACTCATCTTCAGTTTGTTGATGATACTGCCTTGATGGGTAGGGCAAGGGTTGAGGAGGCTTTGAACTGGCGCAATGTTTTGGACAGCTACTTGGCAGCCTCTGGGTAGTGCATTAATGAAGGGAAGTCTCTCATTTACTTCTTCCATACTCCTAAGGGTATCCAAAGGAGATTAGCAGGTATTCTTTGTTTCCAGATCGGTTTTCTTCCTTTTCTCTATCTTGGAATCCCTCTTGCCATTCGTTCTCTCCCTAAAAGGTTTTGGCAAGAGACTCTTGACAAGTTTCAAAGTTTGGTCAGCCATTGGACTTGCAGGTGGCTTTCTTCAGCTGGAAGAGTGACTCTTCTTAAGTCTGTGATCCAGGCTCTCCCTCTTTATAAGTGCTTTGTTCTTTCTACTCCATCAAGTTTTATTCAAGATTTCGAGAGACTGTCTCGTTAGTTCCTGTGGTCTGGTAACCTTCTTCATAGAAAGTGGAGCTTGGTGAAATGGGATGTTGTTTGTAGGCCGAAGAAGGAAGGGGGTCTTGGTCTACAACGAACTGATTTGAATGGGCATGCCTTGGCTACTAAGCTGTATTGGCGTTGGTGTTCACAATGGCATATATGGTGGGCTAAAATCCTTACCCTCAAATATTTGGGTGCGGTGGAAAGCATGGAGGTTGTTAGATTCAGTCTAGAGGGGAAAGGTTCTATGATTTGGAGTACTCTCAAATGGGGTGCCAAGCTTGTGAAACAGGGCCTTTTTTGGATTTGTAATGAGGGTCGGGAAGCTCTCTTCTGGCATGACTCTTGGGATGGACATCCCCCTATTTTGTCTTCTCATCCCCACCTTCAGGACTTGTGCCAGATTTTTGAGGAGGCAGGTTGGTGTCATGTGGTTGACTTCAAATCTCAACATTCTTTGAGTCAGATTACTATGTCTAGGTGGAAGGACCCTCAGGATTGGCCTCCTGGGGGGGTTTTGAAGGATCGTCAAGTGCTTGCTAAGATTCTTTCAGATCGCACTTACAACTCTCTTCTTGGGAGAGATGTGCTTGCTTGGGGTCCAGATTTGCGAGGTAAATTTTTGGTTGCCTCTGGTTATCAGGTTTTGGATAAACAGGTCTTTGGGAGCTCTGAGGTTTCTTGGTGGAATCATGTTTGGAATAATTTTGCTTGGCCTAAGTGTAATTTTTTCTCTTGGCTTGTTGTCCAAGGTAAGTGTCTTACTTGGGACAATCTTTGGAAACGGGGGTTCTAGGGCCCTTCCATGTGTGTTTTGTGTGGTCAACATGAAGAATGCCTCTCGCATCTCTTTTTTCAGTGTTCATTTGCTAAGGATAGCTGGCATCACTGGTGGAATCTCTAGAGCTTACCGTGTTGCCATGTCTCTGCCTTGGATGATTTTTGGAGGAGACAGGGATCATCTCCTGCCAAAACCTCTTTTCTTAAAATTGCTTGGAGCATTGGCCCTAGTTTGATTGTTTGGCATCTTTGGTTGGAGCGCAACAGACGAATTTTCTTGGATAAAAAATTGATCTTGGAGCAACTTTGGAGGTGGATTCTTGGGGCTCTGCAGGAGACTTTGTCTGCAAAGTGTGATTTTTCTGTGCCAGTTGATCCTGGGGACTTGGGTGTTGTTAATTCCCTGGGTCTGGTTGCTGGGGATAAGAGAAATTTGGGCAGTGTGCATCGTAGGCGTGGGTGTGAGAGGGTGGCTCGAGATGGCTTCTGGTGTCCGCCTGCTCTAGGGGAGCTAAAAATCAATATAGATGGGTCATCTAGGGGTAATCCTAGGCATGCTGGAGTTGGTGGTATTGGTAGAGACAGCTTGGGAGTGGTGGTGTTTTTCTTTTCTATGTATCGTGGTTTGCATACCAATAATCTTATGGAGGCTAGTGCTATCCTTATGGAAATTGAGTGTGCGGTTGGCCTTGGGTGGTAGCGGATTGTTTGTGAGTCTGATTCTCAGGTGGTTATTGATATGTTGCATAAGCAACAGTTGGAGGATATGAATTGGCAGCTTGTTGTGGTTGTCAAGCAGATTATTTCTATGTGCTCTTCTCTGGAGTCCATTGTTTTCCGCCATATTCCAAGAGAGTGGAATAGGGTGGCTAATGGATTGGCTAGATGGGTGTCGGAGAGGATTGATTCTTGGTATGTGGATGGTTGGGGCAATCTTCCTAATGACATGGCCCCTGTTCTTAAGGAGTGGGTTGCGGAGGAAATGAGATGCTTCTTGGGTGTGAATTAATTCTTGTTTTGTTGGGCCCCTTGTGGCTTCTTTCTTCTGACTTTGTATTATTGTTCTGATTCAATAAAGTTTTTACCCTCTTTTATTTAAAAATAAAATAAAATAAAAGTAATAATACTTCAATCTGGAAATAAATTTCAACAGGTTTTCTTATGGGGAAATTGAGAAAATTCTACAGTATGCACAATTTTTTTTTAACAAGAGGTTTTCAGTTTCATTTTTCAACAAATGATTTCCCTCACAAATATTTACTCAATTATTTTCTACAGAGAGAAAGCTACAGAAGTTTTCTTTTCAGTCTTTTTCGTTTTCACTGTTTTCTCTACCTATCCATAATTTCTTGAAATATATACAATAATCAACAAATCTTACAGAAAGAATACAGTAAACAGTTTTTCCCGAGAAGAACAAGAATTTTAATAAAATGAAATTTATTTTCATAGACATTCTTTTCAACAGCAAACAAATTATAAATCACAAGGGAAATCCCTGTTTTCCTGAAGCTTCATAAATCTATCTGGTGAAGAATAGCTTTGCCTGTAGCTTCCAAAGCCTTTCCCGAACACAAATTCCCAATATGCCAAACCAGAGAACTTCCAAAAATATACAACGATACAAAAAGGAAATCGCCAATTCTTTGAAAACAATTTTAACAACACCCTAATCTTTCATTTTCTGTGAAGAAAAAGTAATCCTCTGTATTTCCCCAAATCCCAGATAATATCTGAGAAAATCCTCCACCCAAAAAAGCAATTAATTCCAACTGGCACACATGTCGAGAAGAAACAAATATCTTTCAACAACCTCACGGCAATAATTCATTTCTTCCTTATCAAAATTTAAATGCCTTTTAAAAGATTTTCAATTTTCAATTTTCAAATTACAAATTTTCCCACATAACAATTAATTTAAAATTAAATATATTCACAATTAAAGCAATTTTAATTTAATTAATTAATTAATTTAATTAAATGAATTTAATCTCAATGATCAAATTACTTAACCAAACAAACTAATTAATTAATTAAATAAAATGTAAAACTTATTTTTAACATTTAAGATTAATTTAAATCAACAGTAAATTAAAGAATGATAAACTATCATAAAATAACAAAATTTTCCTTTCAAGCAATTGATCCAATCAGGGACAAACAAGACAACCAAAGACTCCAAACTAAAACTGACGATGTATTGTGACTGGGTTTAAAGACTAGACTAGGATGAACCATGTTACTACCTCCCAATCAACACTTTCGTTGAGTCTTGACACGCTCAGACCTGAATAACCAGGTGGAGTCGGTGTCATGTACCTGCAATCCTGCAACCAAACAAATGACATGCATATATATATAATCCATTGTACAAACACACCATGCGGAGAAAATCATGGAAATCATAGGGCACTCGCAAGCGAGTGATGCAACTCCATTCTCCACACCAATACATGTCACATCAAACTCACAAATTAAATAATAGTTAGTCCATCATAAACATATATATAGCAATAACATCTGAAAGAAATATCTACGCTATCACAAAGCATGTCAGAAATCCATTATCACCATACAATGTATCATCATATCACAAAGTGAATCCACTGTTGCTCAAAATCAGTGATCAAAATATCCAAACTAAAGTACCAAAGTCTAACAGTGTGAAAACATGCAAACAAAAAACATAAGCATAAATGGAGGGGTACTACATATTATTTTAAAATATATATACTTAAATTAATTAAAATATAAAAAAAAAATATTTGGATTCAACACTGCGAGCTATACAAAAGGGTATTTTCCTTTTTAAAAAAGAAAAATCCTAGCTGAAGAAATATTTATTTGAAGTTAGAAGTTTCAAAAAATTCCAAAAAATGGTGAGTTGGCTACCAAGTGGGATGCCACTTGAACAATTTCGACTAAAAGGGTTCTGGTCAGAATCGATTCTATCGAAAGGGTTTTGGTCAAAACCTATTCTACCTAAAGGGTTTCGATCAGAATCGATTCGGCTGAAAGGGTTCCGGTCAGAACCAATTCAGATGAAAAGGTTTCGGTCAAAATCGATTCGGCTGAAAGGGTTCCAATAAGAGCAAATTTGTTTTTCTTTTTCTTTTTCTTTTTTTAAATTTTTTTAATTATTAAATTACAAAAATTTGGAGGAAAAAACATTGATTTAGATAGGGGCAGAGTTATATTCTTAGGTACCATGATCATAAACTCTTTCAACCAAGAATCTTTTTTTTGGGTTTTTATTAGCTTCTTTTGGCTTTTTTTAACATTAAATTACAAAAATTTGGAGAAAAAAACACTGATTTTGATAGGGGCAGAGTTACATTCTCAGGTACCATGATCTAAAACATGTAATTGATTAAATCAATAATTGTTTTAATGTAGGTAGATCTCTATATATCATTTAAATAGAGGTTAAAGTATTTGTATGTGTTATTTTTGTATGTAGGTGAATTCAAATTTGGATAATTTGAGATGGGGAATGAAAATAGAAGATCAAGGTTGTATGATCAGAAAAGAGATACTACAAATGTGGATGAAGGAACATCTACTCAAGAACAACCCATGGAAATTGTTGATGACCAAGGTAATGTACATGTACAAGAACAAATTGAAGGTGGTGATAGAAATTTTTTCTATGGTTGGAAAATTTGATGGAGATAGATGAGGATTCTCTTTTCAAGAATATTTCATCTGAAGATATGTTATCTAAAAGCACAATAAAATTACACTCTAAAAGAATATGAGATTAATTTTTTGAAGAAAAGTCTATAATTGGAAGACCATAGTTATTTGCAAATTTATTTAGGAGGAAAGAAATGACCCTTGTTTTGGAGTTGTTAGGGGTTGATAGTATGAAAAATTCAACAAATTCATTAAAACAAACAATAGTTGAAAACTTGCAAAAAGCATTGAATTCTATTGAAAGCAAGAGTCAAGTTGTTGATTTAAGTGTTGCACATAGAGAATTGACGACTATAATTTCTAGAAAGAAATTATCACATAGAAGACAAGTTCAAGAAATTTCCCAATTACTCAATGTTTCTAGGAGAACTGTTCAAAGATATATTGCAAAGAGAAACAGATTGGATGGAAATATTGAGAATAATTGGGTAAATATTTGTAGGGTTCCCCAAAAAGATAGAATTTCATAAGATGTAAAGGAATAGGTGATTCAATATTGGACCGGCCACTCTCATGTTTCATCTAATAGAAGGGACACTATACAAATAAAAGGTGAAGATGGTACAAAATTTGACATCCAAAACATTTTATGGATACAACACAAAGTGAACTTTTTGAAGCATTCAAGCAAGAATTTTCATATGTGAATATTTGTCAAAGGATGTTTGAGAGACTATGACCATGTTTTTAATGTATAAATAAAGTACATGAAACTTGTTGAAATCATGTTGAATTCCATCTATACCTACAATCATATAAAAAAGATATGACAATAATTAATCTAAATATAGCCATCCCTAGAAGTACAACACAATTTGTGAAGTCTCTTATATGTGAAAAAATCAAAAGATTCGGATGAATTCAAAGTACAGTGTATAAAAACATATGTAATGATTATGGAAATTTGAAGAATCTTGTACACGTTAACAATATTGATCATTAAATGCAAGTTATTTGGAAGAGATTTGAATATGAGAAATACTCAACAAAGTTAGGAGTTGAGGCCAGAAAAATTATTCTTAGAGAGAGTGAATTTTCTTACAATGAGTTGATTAATAAATTTTACAATATCATATATCCACTTACTCAACATTCTCATGGTGCTAGATGGCAAGCTAAGCAAATTCATGACTCAAAGAATTTATTTCCACTAGGTTGTATTCTATCTATTGTTGATTTCTCTGAGAACTATACATTTAGTCCTCAAGCTGAGATTCAAAGTCAATATTATCTTTTAGAGCAAGTTGTAATATTTGTACAAGTTTTCTATAGGCATGTCGAGTTACATGTGGATGGTGTAAAAAATAGCAAAAATGAACGAATTATCATCAAAGAGGTTCACTTTTATATCAGTGATGATATAGGTCATGATAGAAGCTATGTAAGGTTCCATTGTTTTGAAATTTTTTTGAAGACTTGAGATAATGTCAAATAGATGATTTACAACGCTGGATATGGTATGATGGATGTGCTGGTAAGTGTTGATTTAATTTTTTAATATATATATATATATATATATATATATATGTTTACTTAACTTCAAAGACATGAATTGTTAAGTTAATTATATGTTGTCCACATATAGTTTATTTTTACTAATTTGGTTTTAAATGAAATTGTTTTTAACTTCACAAGACAATTTAAGTTTGAAAAAGCTATTTATTGGTTAATCCAACAACATGTTAGATGTGACAATTTTTTTGTGGAATTTTTATGAGTGGACATGGAAAAGGAGAGAAAGATGGAGCAAGAGCATGTGTGAAGCATGCACTTCACCAACATGAACTTGCAAGTAACACCATATGGACTATAAATTTAAATTCTTAAACCTGATAGGAAAAAGAAGGTGTCTCAATATATTGCATATGTTGAGAAGTGGAAGCTTACCATTATGCAATAGTGGTTTTGATATTTCCAATATTGTATCTTTAATATTGAGTGTTGGATTTTTAGAAAATTCTAATTATGCTTTTTGAGATCATCTTTTCCTTTCAAAACCTCTTAACCTGACATTTCACCAACATGAACTTGCAAGTAATGCCATACATAATGCAAATGAAATTGTTGAATGGTGTAAAATTCATACATAAATGAATTTTTTATTTGAATTTAAAAGTGTACATGAATTGAATTTTCAGTTTTATACACTTTTTAATTGGATGTTTGAAATTTATAAATATTGATCGATCAACTCTTTATAATTTTCAAACAATTAGTGGTATTAGAATTTTGCATCAAATCATGACAATAGGACATAGCAAGCCTCTTGTAATTCAAGTGAGAGAGAAATCATGTTTTTGTGTTGATTGCATTGAGAACAATGCAAATACTCTACAATGTGAGAATATTAGAGATGGATATGTTTCACAATGGGAATCAAAACAATTAGTGTCAATGCCTCCTTTTGAAGATAATGATGTTGTAGATGTTTGTGATCCTCTAGATTCAGTTGATTACGAATGTGTATTAGATTTAGTTGTTGCGGGTAAATTTTAAATTTTTAAATTAAATTTTAACTTACAATTGATTTATATTCTACCTAAGTTGAGCATGGTTTACTACATGGTGTTTATAGGAGATATTTTTGTTATTCTTGCAGATCCTAACAATACATAAGGTGCAGATTAATATCTACTAAGATGTATGCAACCAAAATGCAAATTGTCAGAATCAATGATAGATGGTGATGGACAAGAGTATCCTACTGGGTCAGTGGTTGTTGAAGGCACATACTATCAACAAACAAAGATAGATACAAATGGTATTATATTTATTGATTATATGCTAGGTCAAAAGGTTCTACATTATAGTCACTTAGTTATACCAACAAGAATAAATTTTGAAACTTTACCAAAAAGAGGGTGTGGCAAACAAAGATGGAGGTTGCCTATTGAAGATCATGAAAATATTTTAGAGATAATAAAAGATATAGAGGATCTAGATTATGTGTACCAAGAACTTTAAGTTATTTTTGTACATATATATTTTCTATGACAATATATGCATGTAATATTTGGACCTAAATTTGAAAATGTTTTTGTCTTATGTTGAATTCAAATTATTTCATTCAATGTGGTGATCTAAATTTGGATTTTTTGTTGGATTATATGGATATTTCCAGGCTTCATCAAATTTAGATAGGTTGATATGTGATAGTCTTATGTATATAATTAGATAGACATTGAATGAATTAATAGTCCATGAAGCTTTCTTTTTTGTGATCTTATTTTCCTATAAAGATTTCTTAAGGTGTATATTCTATTTACTTATTTTTTTGTGATCTTATTTGCCTATAAATCTTTCTTAAGGTGTATATTCTATTTTCTTATTTTTTGTGATCTTATTTTCCTATAAATATTTCTTAAGGTGTATCTTATTCCCTTTTAGTAATTTTGTTTAATGAAGAAGTGATGTTTAAATTATTTCATCGATGTTATTAGATCTAACAAAGTTTGTAAGTTTTAATTTTATTAGAAGTAAGTTTGTTTAGCACTAGCTAAACTGGGTATAATGGTGGTAGATTTGTTTAATGAAGAATTCATGAACTAAAATTATTTTATCAAATTTTATTGGATCCCACCAAATTTAGAATCAATTGAAGAAATAAATCTCTAAATTTTGGGAGTGAAATTATATCTTTTTTTTACATCTCAACCCTATGTTATTAGTAAATACAATTCATCCCGATAATTTCCCACCTTTATAAAACCTCACAACAATTAATAAAAATGTCACAAATTTCACATAGATAAGAATCTCTACTTAGGATCTACCTAAGGTCATCTCAAGTATGGATTTAACTAGAGACAAAATTGTTATGATACCATTTAAATTTTTGTACATTTTATTCACAATGAACATGTTTACTATGATACCATATGCCTTATTTAAAAATTTTGATAGGTTGATTGAAGTTTTTATGTGGAAAATCCACCTCTAAACTACATCCATTATTTTACATGCCTTATATATGATTCAATTATGGATTTACACATCAAATTATATGCTCAAGATTATTTTTATTTATTGGGTGTTCATTAATCACTTTACCAACCTTTATGACCAAGTGGCACATCACTAATTGAATATTTTTGTGAATTTTTTCTTTGAGTGTTTTGCATAATTTTTTAATGCAATAAATGAATATCAATGATTTTATTTTTTTTAATTTATATCTTTTTAATGAGCTAAGATAATAAATTTAGTTAACCAATAATAATTTAAATAATAATTAATAAGCTTGGTCAAAAAATTACTAATTCAACTTGAATAGAACAACTAATCAATTAAAATCAATTAATGAATACAAAGACCAATATGTAAAAAACATATTTATTAATTTTTTATGAGATAAATGCAACTAATAGTAATTTGAATTTAGTTGAAAATCAACAACCTTTTACAAAATTAATAAGTAGTGATCAATTCTTCTTTACCTTTCCAAAGCAATAAGTAGTGTTTTTCATAATTTTTGAATGCAATAAATGAATCTCAATTACTTTTTTTATTATTTATATCTTTTTATTGAGCTAAGATGATAAATTTAATTAACCAATAATGATTTAATAATTAATAAGCTTAGTCAAAATATTACTAATTCAACTTGAATAGAACAACTAATCAATTAAAATCAATTAATGAATACAAAGACCAATATGTAAAACACATATTTATTACTTTTTTTATGAGATAAATACAACTAAAAATTATTTGAATTTAGTTGAAAACCAACAACCTTTTACAAAATTAATTAGTGTGTAGTACCCCTCCATTTATGCTTATGTTTTTTGTTAGCATGTTTTCATACTATTAGACTTTGGTACTTTGTTTTGGATATTTTGATCGCTGATTTTGAGCGACAGTGGATTCACTTTGTGATATGATGATACATTGTATGGTGATAATTAATTTATGACATGCTTTGTGATAGCGTAGATATTTTCTTCAGATGTTATTGCTATATATGTGTTTATGATGGACTAACTGTTATTTAATTTGTCAGTCTGATGTGATGTGTATTGGTGTGGAGAACGGAGTTGCATCACTCGCTTGCGAGTGCCCTGTGATTTCCGTGATTTTCTCCGCATGGTGTGTTTGTACAATGGATTATATATATATGTGCATGTTATTTGTTGGTTGCAGGATTGCAAGTACATGACACTAACTCCACCTGATTACTCAGGTATGAGCGTGTCAAGACTCAACGGAAATGTTGATTGGGAGGTAGTAACATGGTTTATCCTAGTCTAGTCTTAAACCCAGTCACAGTACATCGTCAGTTTTAGTTTGGAGTCTTTGGTTGTCTTGTTTGTCCTTGATTGGATCATTTGCTTGAAAGGAAAATTTTGTCAATTTTAATGATAGTTTATTATTCTTTAATTTATTGTTGATTTAAATTAATTTTTAAATGTTAAAGAAATAAGTTTTACATTTTATTTATTTAATTAATTAGTTTGTTGGTTAAGTAATTTGATCATTGCGATTAAATTATTTAATTAAATAGATTAATTAATTAAATTAAGTTACCTTTATTATGTGAATAGATTTAAATTTCAAATTGGTTGATATGAGGGAAATGGTATTTTTAATTGTTAGATAAATAAATTAAATAAAGAAAAGGGAAATTTGTATTTTTGAAAATTAAAATTTTAAATTATTTTAAAAGGCATGCAAATCTTGAAAAAGAGGAAAGAAAGAATTACCCGTAAGTGGTTGGAAGATATTTTCTTCTCGACATGTGTGCCAGTGAATTTATTGCTTTTGGTTGAAGATTTCCTCGGATATTATCTGGGATTTGGGGAAATAGAAGATTACCTTTTTCTTTACGGGAAATGAAAGATTAGTCCTCTATTTAAAAAAAAAATTGCTTTTATTTTTGTGTATTGTTGGTTATTTCTGGAAGTTCTTTGGTTGGGATTTTGGCATATTGGGAATTGGTATTCGGGAAAGGCTTTGGAAGCTACAGGAAAAGCTATTCATCACCAGACTGATTTCTGAAGCTAAGGAAAATAGGTATTTCCCTTGTGATTTATAATTTGTTTGCTGTTGAAAAGAATGCCTGTGAAAAGAAGTTTCATTTTATTAAAATCTCTATATTTCTCGGGAAAAAATTATTTACTGTATATTCTCTATAAGGATTTGTAGATTTCTTGAAAACTTCTTTCTCTCTGTAGAAAAGTTTGAGTAAATTATTGTGAGGGAAATCATTTGTTGAAAAGGAAATTGAATCCTCAGGGAATAAATTAAAATTTGATTGGAATTGTTGTGCGTATTTTCCTTTGAAAACCCTATTGAAAATTTATTCCAAAATAAAACTCTGTTGAAATTTCCAAAAATTCCCATATGAGAACCCTGTGAATTAGTATATATATATATATATATATATATATATATATATATATATATATAATTCTATCATATATAAATTGGATTGTGAAGAATCCTTTTTGAAAATGTTGTACAGACGAATTTGTATTTGGGAATTTTATTTTTTTTAAAACGGAATTAAAATATGTGTTGTCCGTTATTATTTAATATGAAATTATTTTTATTTTTAAAAAAATTTGAGCCGAACGCTCAGGCAGGGTACCTGCGGTTGATCCTGCAGGGGACGGCTGCAAGGGTCAAGCCCAGCGCCGCCCTCGCGGGCAGTGCTTGGTTCAGCCGCCGTGGCCGAGCCTGTGGGGCGGGCTGCGAAGGCAGCCCTACCCATAGCACGACCTGCGTGGGTTGCGGCCTGTGCGAGTTAGGGCAAAAAGCCCTAACTAAAATTTGATTACTATGCGGATTTAGATTAAAAGTTTAAAATTTTAAATATTTGATTATTATAAAATCTTAGCATTAATAATTACATTTTGTATAATTATTATATATATATTTTTATATGTAATATATATAAATAATATATATATATTATATATATATAATATATATAAAATACTTATAATTAAATATTTATTTAATATTGAGTAAATTTTGGAAATATAATTGTGTTGTTAATGAGATATTTCATAATTAATTTATTATGACAAGTTATTTAAGTTTAAAATAAACTGAAATTCTTGAGTTTATAAAGATCACATTTTAATGAGTGGTCATGTTATTGAGCAAAGTATAGATTTGATTTTCGTATTGAATGGAAGATAAATTAAACTCTAGAAGATTAATTTTGTATATCATATTTTGATTGACTGGATTTAGTATATCCTAATGTAGACTCTTATTTTTCAATTTGCTTTAAATCCTGTTTCTTTATTGGGCAAATTGGGAATGTCTTAAATGTACAAGTCTTCCAGACAAGTTGGATAACGTGGGGGTTGTGATTGTTTAAGTTGAATTCTTGTATTGGCTAAGGTTGTGTACATGATTTTTGTATGGTGTTTAGACACCTGATTTTATGAACATAGACTTGATGTTCGTTATGAAAAGTGTAGAATTATATGTTGTATGTTTGTACACCTTGTCTACCTTAGTTAGGGAAACTTAGAATACCTTTGTTATGTTTAGGGGAGTGGCTCTGTGTGAGGGCCGACACACAAAGTGGTGTTAGGGTAACTTACAAAGAGTTAGTAAGTCAGTGATAACTAAACAACATAGTAGTTAGATTAAAATATTTAATAAGATGATTATGCCTCGCTTATAGACTCTAGAGCTAGTTCAGTCTTGAGTATAAGTTGAGAAGGCCTGGAATGGCAAATCGATATCTTGTTACTTTAAAAGATATTCGATTCCGCAATAGTTTGCAAATGGGGCCGGGTTTCGTAAGAGGTTACCAGGGTAACCCAAGTTTGGGGCCAGAACCTAGGAAGAAACACCAGGGTAACCTTTGCAACGTTGTGATGACACTCCACCTAAAATAACAGTTTACCTTGTGTACTTAGCACATTCGATTGTCTTAAATCTAGAAGCAATGTAACCATCAGTTAGTTATGTACTTGTGTCTAGGGTGAATAGGTTATGTCTAGGTAACCTTATTACTATCTCCTAGCATGGGGGGTGGACCTACGGATACCACATGGTTGGGTGGAACATGCACCTTACTCCGTTGGGTCCCCAGTTTATGATCATTGCAACAAGAGCTTCATGGATGGAGAGCTCATACTTGGATATATATGTACTTTCTAATTATTGCATTATTGTAAAACTTGTATTTGAAACATCCCTCAATTGTTTATGAGGAGAACATTTGTAAAATGTAATTGTAACTATTATTGATCTACCTCATCTGAAGAATGAGTATTGTAATATTATTTCAAATGCAATGTAAGAATCATATTTGTACTTTATACTATCTTGAATGAAATTCAAATGATATGCAATGTTTACTTTTAAGTTTATGTTAATTAAATATGTGCAATGCTAAATACTAAAGTCGTCTATGGAACCTCAAGTAGTGTAACGTTGTGTAACTTAGTGAATGTATGCAACTAATTAAGTTAATATTATTACTTTTAAAAAAAAAAATTTTCACTTTTATACACAATTGCAACATTCCTTAGGTTATAAGACGGGGCATTACATAGTGATCAATTCTTCTTTATGTCAAACCTCGATAACACATAATGAACAAAAAAATCATAAGAGGTGTATATTTAAAAACATCATACTACATAGGTTTGATAATGAATATTAGTATCAAAACCTTAACATAGCTTAGAGTTATGTGACCTTAAATTTATCTAACATGCATGTACTCTTAAATTTAGATATATAATTTACAATTCATTATAATTAGAGAGATCATTAAAGAAATCATATTCAAACCATAATGTGACAATCACAATAAGAATCATAATGTTAAACCATAATGTAAAACATAATAAGAACCATAATGTAAAATGTATATAATGTGAAGATCATGATAAGAATCATAATGTGACAAACTGTAATATAAAATGTATAACAACTCATGTCTTGTTCATGTAAAACAAGTCGAAGAGAAGGATGTCTAATATGACTACGGATAGATCTCTCTATGGATCCCTATCTGGATCCATGTCCAAATCCCTCTTTCGATCACTGTCCTAATCCACCTCTCTACACAAGAAAGTACATAATTTAATTTAATGTACATGTGTATATGTAACTTCATCTTAAAGTTTTGTACTTTCAATGTCTAAATGTATCAAGTAATTTAAATATTATAAATGTACTTCAAATATACCATGCAGAGGATCATCAACATGCTCCAGATCTCCAAAGCCTGACAAATCCTCGTATTGCTAGAAATTTTCAAATACATGATTTCAATGAAGAGTGAGAACTACTTTAAAATTAATTTTATTTAATATACATGTGAATTTTTAGAACAAAAAATATATAAATTATTCAAGTACCTACATTACATCTTGAAGCACTCTACCAATCCCACTAATCTCACAAGAATGTATGGTCACATTGGGGACAATTGTACATGGTATAGTACCAATGTCAAAGAGAAGTGAGTTGTATGTACCATGAACATCAAGTGCAATAACCTCAACCTGATCTAGAACATGTTGTGTGGGGGTTGTAGGATGGTCTGTAATATGTTGATACCCCTTTGTACGATCATGTGAAGCTACCTCACCCTAGCTTAGTTTTCTACCATAATGCCATTTAATATGATTCGATACAACATCTAAAGTGATCCCATGCTCCTCACTAATAAAGTGGTATACTGATAGTAAATCAGTGATGGAAGCTGCACACACATTACGCATAGTGGCTTCACTTATTTGTGCCACATCTGACAATGATGGCAGCTCTACACAAATGTATGGATCATAACTGGTGGATGTAGCCTCATTGGGAGGAAGGATAATCCACGGACATAATAAGTATCTACAAACATGATCATATGACATTTAATTGACCTAAGTAGCAATGGTGGCAATACTGTCAAAAATCTCAGATCTAGTAGGGGTTATTGTTGCATCTGATGTTGCTAATTCTAAACGTTTTGGAAAAACCAAAAGGTTTGGACCAACTAATTCCCTCTAATTGACGGGTGGTGGAAAATCTACACATCTATATTGAGTTTTTCCACAAACCTCCCTTTTCCTTGTCCAACATGCACAAGAATAGATGCATAATCCACATCTAACTGTAAATGGAACTCAACATATAATTGTTTACAAAAATAAAGTGGCAACTCATCATTATGAGGCCATATGTGATGTGTTTTTTTTTGCATTAGGTATAGTTGGTACAACAAAAAATTACAGTCTATTTTACATCAGAGATACTGCATGTATCTATCCATCTATGTATGTATTTACCCCTTTACAAAAAAAAGTCAAATCTACCCCTATTACATGGCTCAATATCTCGATATACAAAAATCAATGCTTACATGTGTCTATAGATATACAAATATGCCTTATAACAGTGATTTAATTTGTACATATACATCATATCTAACCCATAATATAATGTGATAGGTAACCAATATTACCTGTTGCCAAGAAGACACAACATGTCCTTTCTCAAGAGGTTGATTCCTCACTGTGAGTTGGGTTCTTTATCCCCAAGAGTACTTCTACTACCTCCAATTCTTCTTTGGTGAAGCCTCCAATGCTGAGTAGAGCTAGAGGTTCTTCATTCTGAGAATCCTTAGCCACTTTCTCATTGAAGTCTTTTTGGAAAACCTCTAGTGCTTTGAGGAATATTTATGTGCTTGGTTGACCCACCTGCCATGTGTGACCAAACATGACTTCCTATAGATTGATTTGTAGTGTTCCCTCCTCCAATAGTTTGAGAAACTTAAACTTGGACACCTTCATAGTCATGGTAACCTGCAATGCAATATTGTCCAATGTGAGTCTTTTTGTAGACTCAGTAAGTTCCCTCTTTGTCCCATTAAAATTTTCATAATTCCTTTGTTTCCAAATATTCCAAATAATTTTAGTAGATCTACAAGACCAAAACAATGTGTTCTCTTTCCCAAATTTATAGTTTTTGAATAAAAGAATTATGTCAAGCCTGGGTTTACAATTAACATCCTAGATATATTGATTATGGAAAAAACAATTCCATGTCTCCTTTGCATATATGCAATCAAAGAAAATATGTTATATTTTTTTACGAACCCTACATAAGATATAGATTTTAATGTCATCAAATTTTATTTTACAAGGCAGTCTTTGAAAGATCAAGAGCCATTTGAAGCATGCCTTCTTCAGCTCAATTGTAGTTGACCAATCATTCTTAAGGATTTTTGACCATTCATTTTTACTTATTTCAGTGTTCCAAACCTTGTTTAGGTGGTTAAAGGTTTCTTGTTGATTAGTGAGGGTACTGTATATTAGCTTAGCATTGACTTTTCTAATATTGGTCCCATCAATCCACTTGAAGTCTTTATACTACTCTATATTATGTTTGCAATCAACTGGATTGTTCATCTCTTTGCATGCTTCCCTTATAATTGAGTAGGTTCTCTAATTGGTTGTAGGAAGTTTATATTCAACACTTAGTTGATTCCATTTTTTAGAATTCCATCCTTGAAGTTATCAAATAAGAGTTTTATACCTTTGTTGGCCCAATTTTTGGCCGAGCACCCCTATAGGAATGCTATTGGTTTTCCATTATGCACAAGGCTCCACCAAATTGACCTGTGTGTGAACAGTGTACTACCCTGGAAGTACTAAGAATGGATAATGTGCTCTTTAGTATGCTCCCATGCTCTCTAGATACTCTTAAACACAATTGAACCTTCAAGGGATATAGGGTGAAAGTTGCTAAGAATGTCACAAAGGGGGAGGTCTTTCCAAGACTTTTCATGTTTGGGGGTTTCCCTTTGGATGTTACTTTTGACTATAACTTTCCATGGCTCTTCCCCATCCAATTCTTTGAAAATCCATTTGGCTACTAAGGCTATGCCTTGGATATTTAAGTCTTTCAACCCAAGCCCACCATTTTCCTTTCCTAGGCAACACCAACTTCACTTAACAACATGCTTTTTATTTTTTCCTTTCTCATCTGACCACAAAAAACTTCTTATTTTTTTTTAATTTCATCAACTTGATAGCTATTGAACAACCACACAGGAAAAATACAAATTGTATGATATTATTTTCTGAAAAACCTAGATTCTTCCTACTAGAGAAAGGAATTGTTTGTTCTATTTTCCAATCTTCTTGCCAATCTTTCTTTTAATCCAGAGCCACATCTCTTTTAGGTTTGGGTACATAGCAAAGGGTATGCCCAAGTACCTAACCTATTTTGGGGACTTCCCCACTATACATCAAACTTACTTACCTAGCTTGGAGGCTTCTCCTGTGAGCCCAACATGATGGATTTGGAAAGGGAGATTTTTTCTCTTGAGGAAGAACAAAATGTATTTAAACTCTCTATTAGGTTGGAGATATTAGCCTTCTCCATCAGAGGGAACAATGCAGTATCATCTGTAAATTGGATATTGAGCAGTTCAGTTTTATTGGGGAAGGTTATGCATGTTGCAGATATGAGCTAGTTTGGTGGTGTTGTCATTAATGTTGTCATTGATGTCAACATTGTTCAGTATGTTGCAAATTGTACATGTATGGCTAAGATGTTGGTGAGATGCTATGAGTACATGGAGCTATCTTTATGGCATCACAGGTATGTTGGTTTGATGTATTCCCAAGTGCTTTTGAGAAAACTAATAAAGAAGGGAAGTTAGAGTGTTCAGTGTGTTCAGTGTGTGCTTTGGTATTTTCTCCACATTTCTCCCATGTTGATCCTATGCATGTGAAAATTTGAAGGCATTTTGATGGTGATCTGATGGTGATATAGTTTGAGTTTCAATTTCTAGTGAGATGGTACATAGAAGTTGTGTCCACCGATATATATGTTCTACTGGCAGTGTCAGTGTTCTGTGGACTGGGAGAAATATGTTTGCTCAACATTTCTCTATTTTTTTGTTTCAGATTGTGTGAATCTAGAAGATATCTTGTGAAGGTCTTTCCTATGCTTTGGAAAAAAGGTTTGGAGTTTGGTGATCCAAAAATCATGTTTCAATGATTTTGTGTGTGTCTGCACAACCCAGATTGACTGGTGAAAGGAATTCAGTGTTTGAAGCCTGTTGTTTTTTCTACGGATGTATCTGGAAGATTCTAAGATGTATTCTCGAGCATAATGAAGTTTGTTGTGTCATCCGCGTGTCATCTTCTTGTTGGGAAGTGTGTACATCATTGATAATTTGTGTTTTCATTAGGTTTGGCCAACCTAGTGTTTACACTTCATTGGAAGAATAAAATTTAATTGAAGAAGCGAGTAGAAGATTTAAGAATTTTTTTTTTTTTTGGTCCACTCTTATTCCTTTCCACCACGGGAATTTAGAGTTGTTGGCCTAATTTAAATTTATGAAATGATGTATTGTGGTTGACCTTGGTAAATGTTTCTAAGGTTGAGAATGGTATAAAAACAAGGTGAGTTGTGAAGAATTGTATGACAGAGTGATGCAAAGTGTCGAAAGTGTTCCATAAATCATAAGAGCAGAAGTGTGTGTGAGTGAGTTGTGATAGAATTTTTTTAGTGTGCTGAAGGAAATGAATGGAAGGATTTTGTAATCCTGCGAATGTGCTTTAATTATTGTGGTGGATCTTTTGTTCTCTTTTGTATTTGTAGGTAGTGAGCCTCCCTATTGGAAAGTGAGTCCTTTGTAGGCAATGAGCCTTTGTTCTTGGATAGTGAGTTCTCTTTTGGGCAGTGAGCCTTTGTATTCAATTTATAATCTTTATATTGTGAGTTAACCCTCACCGTGGTTTTTTCCTTATTGGGTTTTCCACGTAAATAGTTGGTGTTCATTGTGTTGATTTTCTTTTTGTTATATGTGTTTCATACTCATATTTAATAACATAGTAGTGTGGTTGAATATTTGATAAGTGATAAAACTTTAAGTTTGAATTTTTGTGACAACTGATTCACTACCCCCTATCAGTTGTCTTGCTCCTGTTTAACAATGCCTTTTACCTTTGGTGTGATATCATTGACCCTAAGAATATAGTGCAAGTCATTTGATGCAATAGCAAACAAGGAAGGGGCCAAGGGGAAACCTTTCCTAATTGACCTTTCTAGAGAAAACTCCTATGTAAGAGAACTATTAACATCAACCTGTGCCATCGCATCCTTGAATATTGTGACAACCATATTACAGAAGGCTTCATGAAATCCAAAAGCCTCAAGTGTTAACTTGATAAATTCCCATTCTACCCTGTCATAAGCTTTCTCAAAATCGAGCAGTAGTATTATTGTCTCTTGCTTGGAAGTCCTTGGCCGCTCCATTGCTTCCCAGGTGGTAATTAGATTCATTAGAATGTATCTACCTTTAATGAACCTAGTTTGGGTACTATTGATGAATTTTGGTAGAATACTTACCAATCTTCTTGCCAACACCTTTGCTACCTAGATTTTATAAGATACATTCAGCAGTGTTATAGGTCTCCAATTCTTAATCATTGTTTTGTCTCGCTCCTTGGGGAGAAATTTTATAATGCCCTTATTGATTTTTCTACCCAAGGATCCAACCTCCAGGGCCTCTTTGTATACTAGGAAGAGATCATCTACAATCTAATCACTGAATACTTTGTAAAATTTTGTTGGGAGACCATCTACTCCAAGGTTCTTATCATTTTGTAAGGATTTTTTTTACTTTTTAATTTCCTCTTTGGAGATTTCATTTTCGAGCCCCTCTACTTCTTCCTATTCAACCTTATTTTGGAACGATTTTCCCAATTAGGTTTCTTGCATTGGTGCAACCTTCAACCTCACTTTTAAAGGTGAATAGGTTCTTATAGATATTGAAGAAGTGGCCCTTAATGTCTTCTTGATTAGTATATACCAACCCATCTAGCTGCACTTGTTTAATGTGTTCCTTGATGGTTTTTTCTCTTAGGAGTCTAAAGAAAAATTTGGACCCTTTGTCCCCACTCTCAAGCCAATTGAGCTTGGACCTTATCTTGATCCCTTGGATTTTGTTGTTTTGGAGCCTCCTCAGGGAGTTTTTTATATTCATGAGCTTGTTTCCCAAGAATTCATTCCCATGATCTACTTGAAGGATATCTTCCTCTTGTAGTAGGCCCTCCTAAAGGAGCCCCTCCTCCCTCCTACTATCCATAGCTCTCTTTTTTCCCAATTTTTTGAAATAGAATTTTCTCCCCCTTAACATTCAAGTTCCATCTTTCAATGACACTTAGACCTTTGTACATGCACTATTTTATGATCCTAAGTGACTTAACAACATCAACACAATCCTTGTCATGTAGCAACTTTGTGTTAAGGAGGAATCCCCCTCCCTTTTTCCTTTCACCCCCAAGACCCTTCTTGAGGAGTATCCTTACCTTGATAGGATGATGATCAGAGAGGGTGTATGGGTGCACTTCAATTTTGCACCCATCCTTAAGGGAATCAGGGATAAAGTGGTCTTTATTTAGATAGAACCTATCAAGGTGACAATAAATCCTCCTATTTCCCTTTTTTGTATTGCACCAAGTATACCAAATACTAGGGAATTCCTTCTTCTGCCCCTCTATGGATCAGCCAACTTCAACTTGGTTTTCAGCTTGGTCCAAAAGTACTTCTCATTTCCTTTCCATTCCATACCAACCCCACCATTCTTGTCCTCTTGGTTCTCTATCATATTGAAGTCCCCTCCAAGTATCCATGGAATATTCTCCAAGAACACAACCATTTCCAAAGTTTGATTCTTCCACCATACTCATTTGAGGCATATATGGAGCAGATTCTAAATGAGTAGTCATCCTTTTTTACAATGATTTAGATTGCCCTGTTGCATGGGGAAGTCCCAAAACTAGAGATGTATTGTCCCCATTTTTTTGAAATGATGATGGAAACCCCCTACCTCTCTCATGCTGGGTGAAAAAGTGTGAGGCTTCCCTCCAAATGAAATTAAGGTTGGCTTCTAGTGTGAAGCCTGTTGCTTTGAGCTCTTGTAAGAGCACCACATCCTTATTTCTACACTGATTGAGAAACCTCCTTACAATCTACTTTCTATCAGGGGATTCCAACCCCCTCACATTCCAAGATATGCAGTTAAGTGTCATTGGATTCAGGGTTGATAGAAAATTCCCTTTTAGGCCTAAAGTTTTCAAAACATTTAGGCACCTTTGGTTCCACCTCCATTCTTTTGGTTACATGGCTTGAGATGACAACACTAGTTTTCTTCCTCTTTTTTTTGGACAAGATTTTTAGATTTCCTTTGCCTGCTAAGATTAGGGCTTCAATTCCTTTTCTTGGTCTTCCCCTTGGCTTGTGGGGCTGATTAGCTTTAGGTCCCTCTCCCCCTTCACAGACTCCCTTAAGAGTCAAGTCCCCTACATTCCTTGAAGGCACAGTGCCCCCAAGGGGGATGAGAATGGTTGCATGGAGTGTATGATCATTATTTTCTTCACTTTATTTTCATTCCAATATTGGGTAGATGATGGCATTCTTTTTAGATAGAATTTTGAATCTCTATTGTTCACACCATTGGAGCCAACATCCCACACACCCATATCCAGCAAAGTATCATAGGTGCATTGGTTACAAGGCCCACTGGGGTTATTTAGCACTTTATTTCTTTCCCCCTCTTTATATTGGTATGCAACCAGTCCACTAGTGGTATCCTGCTAGGTAGGGGTGGGCTGCATTTTAGTTTCAAGTGCATTCACCAATTCTTTAACCTTGCAAGGTCTTTCCTTGTTTATCACTTCCTCGTGGTTATCAAATTTTGTATTAAAGAGTTTAAATCCTTTCAAGAGATATAATTGATTTTTAGGTTTAGAGTCAATTGTTTTCCCTTCTTCCCTTGTGTTTCTTCTTATTCTTTCTATTACTAGTTGTTGTCCATTCATTTTCTCCCCTCTGCCATTAAGGGAATTCAGGTTGCATATAGTTTCCTCTTGAATGCCACCCTATTGGTTTGACCTTAGCTTTCAATTTTCTGCATTTGGGTTGGGATATCATGGTCCCCTAATGAGGTGATATTATTTATTCCCTCACTAAAATAACCTTCATAGGTGACCTTATTTATTTCCTTATCAAATTGACGATAGACTCATCGGCTTCCAAATCGCTACCAAGGCCATCCATTTACATGTTTTTGTAGTTTCCCTCATCTTCATTGTCCATGCTTTGGATAGATTTTATGTGATCTCTTCCCCCACTATGGAGTCCAAATCAGTGTCTTTGATGTTGTTTCCTAGGTTTTCATTTAGGGTTTCAAAAACCTCATTATCCTTTTTAGGGTTTTTAGTTAAGGTTTCAGATTCCTCCAAGGCTTTTCCTAGATTTTCACTTAGGGTTTCAGTGGTCTCTTTACCTTTTTTTGTGCTATCATTTGGGGCATCATTGTTAATAATATTTTTAAGGGGTTCTGAACTAGCATCTTCACCATTGAGTCATTACTAAAGGCACTAGGGTTTTGAAACTCTTCCCTAGCTGATATTTTTTCTTTATCTCCCATAGGTGGTTTGGCACCATGGATTCTTCTAGCAATTAATGGGTAGTTTCTCCTTACATTCCCCTCCTTCTGATAGAGGTATCATGCATTCAAACCTCCTAGCACCTCTAAGGTGCATTTAGTGTCTCCATTTTCCAATTTCAACGACAGGGCATCTGGTATGTCCACCCCAGGGTAGATGGATACTAAAACCCTAGCATCCACATGGGTAATGCGATTTTGTGTTGTCTATTATGAGAACCCTTCCATGGGGTTCCATTAAAAGAGTCACAAAATTCCAAAAACATGGCGGCACATTCCTAACCACCACCCATCTAGGGCTCAATAAAGACAAGATTTCTTCATTTAGGGCCTCTGGTGACCAAGCCAATGCCCTGAAAATATTTTTTCCTATGCTCCAAAACTATTTATTTGTTACTTTATTTTCCATTTCATGATTCCTGAAGAAAATTACATATAACTCCTTTTGAGTCATTCTGTAGTATCAAAAATGGATCCCTAGTTTTTTACCCCACACATTAGCCAACCACTCATCCATGTATTTTCTCGTTGGGAATTTATTAATGTCCATGGTGGCTAGAAAGATGCCTACATTTTTTAGTTTGTTATCTTGCTCATAAAATGCCCTAGATAATTCAGAATTTGAAATCATGACATCGATTTTAGAGGAGCCAGGGGGCACTTACCTCTTCTACATCCCCCATCTTCTTCACCTTCACCCACCTGCACAATGAATTTGGCCCCAACCAAAAACACCACCTCCTCACCTGCGACTCTGTCTCTGAAGGACCTGGATTGAGAATTTCCATTTGAAACACTGTTTATCCCTTTTTGCAAGCCATCAGGGGGATCTATACCCCCTCCATGATTATTCAGCTTCACCCAACCAACCTCACATGGGCGAGGGTAGAGGAAAATAAGTTTTGCATAGGGTGATTAACCCCAATAGCACTAAGTCACTATGGCTTGTACACTTGGAAGAGGACAAATTGTGTGGAGAAGGGCCAAGCCTCCCCCACACCCATGAACGAATCCTGACACGGGTCACTTCAAAACCCTCACCACTTGCAGAGCCCTTCTCACTTTTCCTCTCTATGATGGGTTTCCAACCATCTAAGATATATAAATGGAGCAACAAGCTCATCTGTACACCTAGTAATAGTATATCCTCTAATTTTATCTCATCCCATATAATGAGGGAACATGATATGCACATTATACAGTGAAACTCTCCTAGAAACATATGTAATTTTCTCAGTGCCAGTAACACTCCTGGAAAGGGACCTATAAAACTCCTCAATTCTAACATCGTATGGATTGTATAATCAAATCATTTCAATCATACATGTAATCTCCTATTGAATACTAACTAATCTATATCTTTTGGAAAAAATAGGAGAGTTATGTATAGTTTAGTTCAAACATCTCAAAGCATTCTCTAATCTCCTAATGCTATCATTATAAAACCCATACCTAGTCCAAGCATCCTCCTCAAACTGAGTGGAGTGATGTGAACCTTGATCATCAGCCATATATATATATAAATAGAGAATTACATAAAATTAAAACAAAAAAAATTACAAATTTATCTTTTCAAAACTAAAACATTTTTAATATACAAATTGAACTTTAAAACCAGAAAAAAAATAATCTTGCATAATTTTAATTCATCTACATGAACAATCATCATACATGCAAAAACTCAAGATTCATACACATGTGAAATTATTCAATAATATAATAGTAAATGAAAGGTTATTGTAGCACAATATGATACTATATGGTACCTTTTGAATGATGATAAGTTACAAAGCTATATATAAGGACATGTATCTACTTATCTAGATAATATATGAGAAACCAAATATAAAAATGAAAAGGGGAAGAATAAGATAGAAAATATGTAATAAATATAATATAACTAAAATCATCAATTAATCATATGTGATATAAAATATCTATGCTTGTGGTATGGAATGTACATTATATTACGAGCCCGTGATATAAATATATGAATAGAATGATCTTCTTGTGTACATGCATGTGTAAAATGTTTTTTAATCTAACTATTATGTCTATTTTATCTACCACAACTATTATAATTTCCTTCTTGTTTTATCGCCCTAGAGTTAAAATTTTCTAACATAAATAATCTAGACCTTGGGCCTATATTTTATTTTCAGCATCTAGCTCCATTACCAGGACCCCAATTTGTTGGTGCATAATAATTAAATTATAGAAATAAGGAAAGAAGTGTGTGTTAAAGAATACCACCAAGGAAAGGAGTATTAATGCCATTTGTTCTAATAATTGAGAAGTGTAGCAGTATTTACTAGTTGCTAACCCTTTGTGAAGGGTTAGGAATTAAGAGTAATGATGGAATAGGGGGATTCAAAGAGATGTGACCATAAAGAAAAATCTAGAATAATTCTTGGGATGAATAAAAATGAAATTAAGGATGGATAAAAGTAACTAATGGAAAAATATGATAGCAAGAAAGTGAGAGAACACATGATACTAATATTGATATGGGATTAGAAGAAAGCTAGAAAATTCTCATGGATGAGAAGAAGAGGTAAGAAGATAAAAGGGATAAATAGGCCCCAAAATGAGAAGAAAGGTGATAGAAAAGGTGAAAAAGGCATCTCTAGAGCATGCTAGGATGGTTTCAAGTAAATAAATCCCTAGAATGGTGCTCACTAATATTATATATTTAAATCATCTTAACCATAATTAGATCCATAAAATAAAATTTTACCAAAATTATGAAATAGATGAAAATTTATGATGCATCAACAAGTATATAGATGACTTAAAACCTTGGATGAAAGACACTATATATGTGATTGGAGATGAGAGGCTTACATTCAATTTTTTTTAATCTCTAAGAAGTAAAACCCAATGGTCATTTATCAATGAATATTATAACTAGTTCAAACCTAGGGTCATTGTAAATTATGGGTTTGAGGATTAGGTAACCCCAATCTCTATAGGAACCACACTAAAGCTCTACATTGGTCATTGGAATACCAAAGAAAATAGGTATGATGGGATACAAATAAGGGAAGAAATTTAGAAAATAATATTTGGCAAATATGATTAAGGAGATAAGGAGATGATAAGAAATATCAATATAAGTTTTGAATTTTCCATAGAATTCAAAATCTTGGAATAAAAGTAACCAAAGAATAATGAAGAAAGGGATAACTCAAATACTAATAAAGATAATACATTAAAAAATGAAGACTTAACAAAAGACAAATCTCACATACCGAAGAGAAACTATGAGAAAATGAGCCCCCAAACCAAGATTTACCCCATGTCATATGATGAGAGGTCATTGAATCTTGTACTTTAATAGATTATCTTGTCAACCCAATTATTCTCCAAATGATCTCTAAAAAAGGGAAATTTTGGGTCCTTCCCTAGGAGTCATTTACTCTATTTGAAATGAAATGTACATAGATATGAATATAATCAACTAAATTTAAATAATTAACTAGTAATTAAAATTCTCATGCTAAATTCAAAAGATTAACTATGGAATGGAAATTCTTATAATGGATTCAAAATAATAACTATAAAAGTTAAGTGTTAAAAATAAACCTCTCTAACAATTCAAATTTTGGTTGAAGATAAAATCACAACTAAACTAAGAATTTCCTTTTTGGTATTATCTTGAAGAACAAACAACAAATGGAATAAATGAAATTTTAATATTTCTAATTATTTTTCTTTATTTTCCTTATAATATTTGAAAATGCTATAATTTCACATGCAAACACAACAATAAATAACATAACATACATGCGGGAAATGTAATATGAAATAAAAATATTTACCTCAACATATTCATGCAATAAACATTAAATACTTATCTACAATAACATAGGTTCTTCTCTAATTGAGTGATCAACTCTGTAGAAATTGGAATATCATTTAAATAATCACATTCAACTTAGAACTTTATAGGAATTGAAAATAGAAATATCTCATTCATGATCTCATATAATCACATATGCCACAAAATTCACATTTACAACTAAATTGTATTTCCTTGAACTAACAAAATGATTTAACATTGATAATGATAATTATTTTTTTATGATACTAATGATAAAAGAGGATACAATAACTAGCTTATGTCTAATTAATTACCACTACTAAATATTTATAGAAGATTCCTATAACACAATAACATGTTAAAAACGTACGCATTTTTCAATTTATATCAAGAGTCTTAACTAGATGGAAATATATAATTTTTTTTATAAAATTAATACAAAGTCTATTTTCAAGCATAAAATGAGGAAAATGTGCTCAAGGATAACTCCCAATAGGAGTATACCATTAGTAGAGGTTATATATGCAATTAATAAACTAAATAACTATTTGGTTTGTCTGTCCTATTGTCATGTGTGAGGAATCTAGTGTGAGAAAACTAGAATTATTGTGTGTATATTTCATTCTAGAGTCTAAGAGAACTAGGTTATCTTTTATGGAAAGCTCTTGCTAGACATTTTATTTGAAATATGTTATATGTTATTTCCAGATGAAATTATATGAAAACATGTTGTACAATTTGTTATCATACCCATTCTTGTAAGTTGGTATTTCTTTGAAATAAAAAAAAAAGGTTATGAATTTCTTTGCACATTTGTTGTGATTGAATTGTTAATTTATATTAGTTTTGTTTAAAGAACAATATAAATCTTTTGTGATGGGAAATGTGACTATTGTGTCTAAGAAGTATTTGAAAAATGTTACTGATATTTGTACCATTTTGTAAACCCTCATCTAATTTACCTCCTCCGCATCTATTATGCCCCTCAATTCCTCATGATTGTTTTTTGTGAAGTATCGTCCTTGAAATTGTCATCAACATTGCAACTATGCAATTTTTCCTTGTTCTGTGGAATCTTCATTTGTTTATTAAGAAATGCCCTACAAAATAGAAGGAGAAATAAAGAAGTAGCCCTTCATAAACATAGGGATAAAATAAAGAATATTAGATATTTAAAAATTTCATGGTTGTATTTGATTGTGGTTGAAATGGAGGTGCCAAAAAAAAAATGTTTTAAGGATGAGGTCCTAAAGAGTAGTTGTTTTATGAAACTAGCTTATGATTGTGGGTTAGAGTGAAAATGAAATTGAAGTATTGGGATAAAATTGTTGGAAGAATGAATGCATAGAGTTTGAGATTTTGAGAGGATTGGATTGCATACACTTCAATGAATGCATGGTTGTATTTATTATTGAATAGGGAATTTATATTGGTGGTTGTAACTCAAATTGTAACTTACTTATAGACATAACCGTTGTAGTGTTACCACATCATTAACATAATAAATAAATGTCTTTGTGTTCAAGGTGTAGTCTAACATTATGTTTAATAGTCCAACATTATATTGTAGCTAGTAAAAATATGAACGGGTGAACAATGGAATATAATCAATGAAAGAAATGACATGATTTATGGAATTGTACGGTACCATGGAGGATAAGGGTGGTAAACTAAAATTGAAACCTAACTTAATATTATTGTTCTTTAAGGACTTTTCATTTAAGCCTTCAGTGAGTTCCTTCAATCCACACCGAAACAAAAATAAAAATTGACAAGCCTAGACTATTTAGACCTTCCAATACTTTCCTATCAACAAAGATTTTTCTTAAAGTCCACTTTAAGCCTTGAAATCTAGGTGTGACAGAGATATGAAAAATAAATGAATTATCAAATTACACTGAAATATTACATTCCTTTTAATCATTTAGCATTTAAAATCTCTCAAATATTTCTGAATACAAAATATGCAATTTTAGTTTACCACCCCTATCTGAATGATAAAGTGGTGTGTTTCTCACAAAAATTCAACTGAAATCTTTGAGACACAAAATTATTTAATACACCATGATTAGTGTAAGTGTGGAAAATGTAAACTAAATACAATTAAATACACCTCTTAATGAAACATTGTATCAAGATTAATCAACAATTAAACTAATTTAAAACACTGAAAAAGCCTGAAGATGTCTCATTGTCTCCTATCTCCAAAGATTTATCAAGCTACAGAGGCTCTCAGATTTGTAAGCACCGTAACTGTTTAAAATGCCTATCTAGAGAACGGAATGGATGCTAAATGCAATGATGTGATGATTTCTAATGATTTCTAGATAATATGATGCTATTGTAAACTAGCATGAAACTTGCTAAATGGAAGCTACAGTAAAAACTAATGATGTTGTTGTGATATGAAATCTATTGATGCCTTGATACTATGATGATACTAAAATGCTAATGCTAAATGATTGCTTGGTTGCTTGGTTGTATTCCTGTAGAGTAAGTTTGCATAAATTGGGATTTTTCGGATGATTTTGATGCTTCAAAGGTTGTATATATAGATTTCTGGCAATAGTTTTGCACAAGGGTAACACACCAGAGGCTGAGATTAAATCTAGGGATTTTGAATGGTATGAGATGAGAAGGTGGAGTTGATCATGGAGGATTGTTCCTCCCCATGAAAAACACCAGGCAAGATGAGAGGAAAGATTTGAGGCAGAAGATTGAGAGGATTGCCTGCAGGTTTGTCCCCGAGGCTTTTCCTGTGAATGCCAGTTAAATTAATTAGATTTGAAGAATCTAATTTTATTGGTGAGTGAATAGAGGGATTTGATTTATGCATTTATTTAAATATTTTTGGTTTATTTAAATTAGCAAAAAGAGAGATTTAATTAAATAAAACAAATATTTGACATTTTCCCATTTAATAAAGAAGAATATGATAAGATAATTAAATAACACAAATTATTGAAGTTGTGTATTTAATTTAAGATAGAATTAATGGATAAAGTATAGAAGAAATAATAATGATAATAATTAAATAAAACAAAGTATTTAATTTTGTTTATTTAATTAAGAGGAAAATAATGTGATAAAATAGAAGAATTAAAAGTGAACTTAATATAAATAAATATTTCTATTTATTTACTAAGTAGATGAATTTAGGATTAATTAATCAAATAAATCATATTTAATTAATTAGATTTCTCCAGACCATTTTTAGGTGTCTACATTTTGCCCCTCTTTGAAGTGATGTGTTTACGCATTGCTTCAAAGAAAATTATGTGTTACTACTGCTAGTATCGACGAGAAATTTTTCAAAATGCCCCAGACATGTTTTTAGGTGATTGATGGATATATGCCCCCTCGGGAGATACATTAATGAATTTTTGATTTTTTTGATTTTTTGAAAAAATTTAGAATATTTCATTTTTTTATGATTTTTGATGATTTGATGTAGATTCGATAAAGATTTGATGATAAAATAATTTATCTCCCGATAATTGATGAAGAAAGTTTCCCCTGTGATGAAATGTGAAATAAGCCTCCTTGTGTTTGATGATTTTTTATCATGTCAGCCTTTGATTTGATATGATTGATGCTCCTGATCAAGTAGATGATGTTCAACCTCATGATAGGTGAGGTCTAATGATTGATTGTTGATAATTATCCTCATGATAGGAAAGGAATAATTATAGTTTGATTGATGAACCTCAAGATAGGAGAGGTTGATTCGATGTATTGACCTCATGATAGGAGAGGTTAAGGATGCTTGATGATTGACCTCATGATAGGCAAGGTTGATTTGATGTATTGACCTCATGATAGGTGAAGATCAATGATAGGTTGATGATTGTCCTCATGATAGGCGAGGATCAATGATAGGTTGATGATTGATTGACCTCATGATAGGTGAGGTTCAATGATAGTCGCTCACGAGATTTGATCAAAGTATCACCAGAGCTGAATAGATTGATAGGATGATTAATTTTTGATTGATTGATAATATTGTCGATTTGCAATATGTTATGATCATAGGAGGATTTTAGAGTTCTTCCCAAAGACGTGGGACATGATTTTGCATCTGGTGCAGGCTAATATAGATATTATCAGTCGATGTGGAAAATCTATAATGCAGATGCAAAACTAATATGAATGCAATCTAATTTAACCATGAAAATCTACATATGCAAGCATTAACATCTTAATAGTCCATTTATCATGCTTTTTATCATCATTGAGCTTTTAAAATGTTGAAAGTGAGTACAAGCATTGATGGTATAATTTAGACCATGATGACCTGAGTACTACTTCCATGATTTTTGATATTGCAAGCGAACACAAGCATCGAGGTATAATTAAACCGAGATGACCTAAGCATTTCTTGCATAAATAGACAAGAATTAACCACTTTCCTATGTGATTTGGAATGTCATTCATGATACTTTGTAGAGAACTTCCTGCGACAATTCACACAGTACTTATGATTAATTCACAGACAACAGACAAAGAAAAATACCATTTCTTCTTCCTGGCTTCTCTAGTTCAATACATCATTGAGTTGCTCCAAATAAATGATAATAATGATCAAAAGTACAACATATCTTGCATTTTCCTATAGTATTCAATCATTATTCAAATTAGATCATCCATCCTGATTTTATGATGTTTTTGTGTTTTCGAGATTTTGGATCAAACTAACCTAAAGACCTATCCTAGGGGCCTCAGGGGTTGATCAAATATTAGCCTTGCCTATGTTATACACACAAAGACCACGTAGTTCGACTAACATAGACACATGTTTTTGACTTTTTGAGACTGACTTTTTGACTTGTTTTTGGATTTTCTGTTGTGATATGGATGTTTGATGTGTTTCTGATGGTGATTGATGTTTCATGTTGGGTTGTGTTTTGATCACTCTTTTTGTTGCTTTTGTCCATTTTGTTTGTCCATTTGAGTAAGCTCTATGTTTATGTTGCCCCCAATGTTTTTCAAATGTTTCCCCCAACCTAGGGTGAGACATGACCACGTGATATGATATGATAATAGATGTAAAATGATGGTGGAAGTAACGACCATGACATATGTCCAAATAGATAGGAGATGTAATGCCTGCCATGCAAACCCCAGAGAACAAACATTGTGAACAATTTTTTTTTTTAAATAACATAAAGTAAACATGCATCCGAACATTAATTACATTTACATTGCACATTAACAACTAAGTGTTACATTCTCTAGGGCACGCGAGGTCACATCGCAACACAACTAAAACAAAAGTAAAAGATAATTATTAAGCAACTTGACCAATTTATATTACAATAATCATTAATACAAGTACATCCATAAACCAAGAGTGAATGTATCACTACATAATTATACAAAATCTCTCACAATAATGTTACAAAAGTCCCTAACCATTACATCAACAATTATACAATACATTACATGATTTGATGAATGAATTACAATACAATTCCCAAACATGTGGGATGATACAAAGTACAATAATATTTGAATTACAAATGATCCACTGGAACAAACTCCCACTGAAGGAATGTTGCAAACAAAGAATGTTGATGGGGAACCCAACGGGTGTGGAGCACGTTCCACCCAACCATGTGAATTATGAATAACTCACCCCCCGTGCTCAGAGGTGACAAGGAAGTTAACTCGACCATGATTGTCAAACCGACTCCATGAACAACATAGTACAAATACAATTACAACTCAAGGTTACAATGACATAGACCACAACATTCACGAGTCAAGAAATAAGATATAGATAAGAAACTCGCCACAATTAATCAAAGCAATGAAAATTAAACAAGTCCAAAGAACATTCATAAATCATTCTCAAAAGAATCTGAAACACATTAAGCATACAACTTCCAAAACACATTTCTAGAGGCAATAAGCAACAAAGCAAACGGGTGTCTAGTGGAGAGTGTCATCGTATAGCTCTCATGGGATCTCTTGGCTCTTCCTCCAACTGAGGCACCGGCCCCCACGAAGAGCCACTCTCCCTAAGACTCCTAACATAAAACAAAAACAGGCAAGGGTTGTACTATAACGAATAAAACATATAACTCAAAACAAAACATGCGAGGCAAAACCATCTCGTGATAACTCGTAATCACAACGACTACAACCTCGTACAACCCTTTCGAATAATAATGCTCAAAATCATGTAATATTCAAATCCCAAAAGTACAAAAATAAACGTCCAAGGAAATAAATCATGCCTCTAGAACAAGGGTTTGTAAAACAATAGGGTTCCCACATGGACAACACTAACAATAACCATAACGGAAATGAAAACTCAAATTAATTTTGCAAGACAACACCAATTTTAATGTAATTCATTCCCAATCATTCAATTAAATTAATCTCACCAATTTGCTAATCGTTACAAATATATATATATATATAAAGATTCTCATTTTCAAATATAATAAAATATAACTAACTCAATATAGTTCATTTATAATACGAAATAAGGCTGATTTTTTGTTTAAAATTATTTGTTCAACATAACAAAAGATAAAATAATACCTCATATATATTATTTAACACTTTAAATAAAATACAAAAAATTACATTTTAAAATATAATTAAAATAATATTAAATAAAATAATTATAATTACATTTTAAATAAGATAAATTATAATTATTATATTTAATAAATTAAATATACACCAAAATATATATATAAAACAAAAATTAAATTAAATTACATTTAAATTAAATAAAATTAAAAAAATAAAAATAAAAATTAACAAAGCAAACTCTGCAGGTCGAGGCCTGTCGTCGCAGTCCTTGCAAGGACTGCGCTCGGCAGTCCTAGGGACTGCGCATAGCAGTCCTGGGGACTGCTGTGCATGGCAGCCAAGGCAGTCTTCATGTGCGGCAGTCTCTATGCCACAATAGGGTACGGGGGGGTACGGCCAGTTCGTCCCTCCCCAAAGCCCCAATTAATTTTTTTTTTTTAATAAATATCTTTTGTTTTCAAAATTTTATTTTATAATAAATATAAAAATTTCCGTCCTGATCAAGTACGGACGCCGACACAGTTCGGCATGATTTCGAAATTGAAATACAATTTTCAAATAACTTTAAATGCCAAGAATATAGTTTAATAAATATATATATATATCACTCCACATAATATAATATGATAAAACATAGATTCTTGAAATAAACTTTGATATATATAAATATATAAGTATATATATCATATAATATCCATTTCTCTTTCAGAAGTAAATCCACAGCACAACAAAATATATATATAAATATATCTTTTATCCATCAATAAAACAATTAGGCTATAATTTCCTCTGTAATAAGAAATCAGAAGGTAACTTTCTCTGTACTATATCTGAGTTCAACTTATAATATTTTTATATAAGAATATGTATATATATGTATACCAGAAATGTATATATATATATACTCAAATTAATCTATTTATTAAAAGAACAATGTCATTTATAAACAATTTAGAAAAGGAGCTACAGAATATTTTCAGAGATCATAGAAATTCCTTCATGATACTTTTCTATTTATCAACTATGAAAATTTATAACAAAGATCCTCCTTTCAAACGTATTTATTCATTTACTAATTTATATCTTTTGAGTTAGAAGACTAAAGGAGAAAATGAGTGGAACCTGAGTCCTACGCTCTTGAGAATCTGATAAAGTTTGCTTGATCCCGATGGCCTCTATGAAGTGCTTGTTCCTGCTTCGAAATCTCCTCTACAGAATTTTGTGCTTGAACTTGAATCTGATTATTTGTTCAGAATAACACCAGCAAAAGATTGACAATCCCTTTCTAAAACTTTTCTAAAACTCTCCTCAAAATATAGCAAGCAAAAGAATGAAATTATCTTTTTCCCAAACTTCAGAAGATTCAAAAATACATAATCATTAACTTGTGCCACTTATGTCTCAATAATCCTCTGTGTGTGTAAAACTCTCCAAAAATTTCAATTAAATAAAAGATAATACCATTCCATTGCAAAAGCTCTAAAAATCATCAATAAAAGAAATTATATCTTTGAAAGCAAGCTTTTCAGTCAAATCTGAGTTCTCATTCGTTCTCACAACTTTTTCATTCTTTTATTTATTTATTTTTCTATTTTCAATACTTTTTGTTTTAATTTCTGTTTTTACAACTTTACTTGCTAAGCACATTATCTAATTAATTTAAATAATTTATTCTAACAATTATCCTCAACAAGATAATTAATTAAAATAATAAAACACAATTTAATATTTTAATTATCATTTAATAAACTCACGACTTTTAAAAATAAATAAAACATTTAAAAATTTAAATACAATTTAATCTAACATTAAAATAAACAATCATTTCCATCAATTAAATTAAATAAATCACATCTTATAAAATACCAACATAAATAATGTACAACAAAACACAAACGATGACCACAAAGAACGACAATTACAAGAACGCACAAAACCATTTAAACAAGACGGTATGACATCATGGGACGAGATGACTTCATTGTCATCTCTGTTTCAACATTATACTGTTGGGTTATTGGTGCTCGCCCTGTCCTGCCGAAGCAGGTGGAATCGAGACTATGTACCTGCAATCCCTGCATACAAACGAAGTCGTGTACATGTGCATATGTATATAAAATCAAAGCATTGTATTGTGAGAAGGAATCGCAGCGTAGCAGGGCACCTGCAAACGAGTGGTGCTACACTGTCCTTCATCACATCTATCCAAACAATATAATATAACCGATAAATTATTCATTTCTAAACTAAAAAATCATATCATAACATAATTTACTAAATTAATGCATCGCAATGTTACTGAAATCAAACTAATATCACCAACCACAATATCATATCAATAACCATGTCCTCAAATGTATAGGCATAAACAACAAGGTCTACTAACCAAACCAAACAATAACAGTCTCATCACAGTAACAAAGTACCAAATCAAAACATAGAAAAACAAATCTAAATAGTAACAGGAGGGGTATTACATCCTCCCCCCCATAAATTTGGCTTACTCCTGGAAGCCGACAAACAAAAGAAAATAAGATTCCCTAATATGGGAGGCATCCACACACACCAAATCGGTGAACTAGTCACCATCACAAACCAGTATCACACTAACACATAAGAGTAACAAATAGTAGCAAAGAATATCAGAACATGGGGGTATTACACAAGATAAGAAGCACTACATCAGTCTCCTATATCGTAGAATTCTCATGGGCTCCCGAGTCAGCTGCATGTCTGCTACCTATAGTCTCCACATCTGTGCTCTGATGCCCTACCTGGCGGTCATCAACTACTTCAATTGCTCTGTGGATCCTACCCGCATCATCCCCTATTGGCTCTGTGACTGTCAGTCTCTGACTGAATTCAGGTGTGCTCCTCAGAGGACATTGCCTAGCTACGTGACCCTGCTGGCCACAAGAGAAACATCCTGCATTTCTGCCATTTCTTCTACCTCGAGGAGGTGCACCATCCTGTCGAAGTTGGCCCCTACTAGCTATAGTCCGAGAGCTCTGAGTTGACTGGTCAAGCCAATAAAGTTGGGCTCGCAACCAACTCCAGATTCTCCTAGACAAAAGACGCCCACCAATTCGGACACCAATCATCCAAGTCTCATCCTCCAAACCACCACTATGACTATGAAAGGTAGGAGAACGTTCCCTTAAGAGATCCATTATACGTCTTACTATAGCTAAAACACCTCTTCTCCTAGGGAACCTTTCTCTTTCCCTTACCATTTGTCGATTTCTCTCCTGTCTTGGGCCAAGCCGGTTAAGAATTTCCTCAAGCAAGGAGCGTAATTGAGGGCTCAGATGTTCCTCATGACCACCCTCATGGACATTAAAAAAAAGAGTGCTCTAATGACCACCCCTATCAAGATTGTGACCTCTAGGCATCGTCCTACAACACCACTGAAGAACAAGTTCCAAATATTAGATGAGAACAAAAGAAGGGAAGTAATTAAAATCTCAAGAATCTAAGTACTATATCCATGCATTATTCACATACACACGAATTCACATCACCAGGAATCACATAACGAGGCTACACAAGGGTCCATCTGGACACCAGAAAGTAGCATACTAATCCACAATGCATAATCCATGAGCCAAGAGCCAATATCCATCTCACATAATCCATACCTCACACTCAGTGGCTTGATGGTGTTAGGCCACACACACATGGCGAGACCATCCAAACAAGACCACTATGACCCATCTCTTGTTGTACAAGGTGGTTAGCCTCCAAGAGATAGTCATCACACATAGGTGGGTAGTGGGTCGTAGCTATAAAATAGCCTCACATACCCCCATCCTCAAGGTTCCCTGCGTCTACTTCCTCGTATACACTCACCAAGTCTGCCTCATATGCCTTTGGAGAGGAATCACAATACAACACATGGCCGACCTCGAAAACAACAAGGATAAACTAGTTTAGCCACCAAAATCATAAAACAAACATCAAATAAGATTCAATTTCAATAGTAAAGCAAGAAATGCGTGCAATGTCAACACTAAATCAAATGTAACCACGAGGGCTATGAGAGAATAAGTGACAAAGTGTGGCTAAACCATTACAATCAAACATAAACAAAATGTCAGCCTTCAAGGTCAATTGAAAATCATCAACAATCATATAGGAAGTCCTCAATCTTCAAAATTGCACAATACAACACTGTGTGACTAGATACTAGCCACCCAACAAGGAAGGAGGGAACATCATCAAACTATAACAATAGCCCTCATGTGGTGCAGAGTGAGCATGCCATCCACATGACCTAGAGTGTGCTCCTCGGCTACACCCTACCTCGCGTCGTCACGCGACATGGTCATACGCTAGTTGGAGAAGGCACGCACTGACGTATGCCGCATGGCGGTGTGTCTGTGGCTCCGCAGAAGTAGGCACGCACAGACACACCCCGCATAGCGATAGCGATACCTCGTCGAGAAGGCACACGTAGGTACTCATCGTCGCTAGAGGTATACATGGCAAGGACATACCCATATGCTAACCGACCCAAACACTGTCGAAAGAAAACATGAGTATCCCTCTACAAGTGTGTGAGGCCCCATTACACTCATCACACAAGTAGGCTATCATAACACAATCTCATAGTGCGCCTTCACGTGTCTATGCACGTGACATCGTGTCCTCGAGCCCAACTCGCTACCGTCAGCAACACATCATCATCACCAGCACTGTGTTGGAACATCAATGGGGTGTGGCATCGTATCCATTGCATCATGTTGGAACATGTGCAGATACGGTGTATGCAATACATATATGAGCATTCAATATGGGGCTACTCGAGCTTCACCTCTCATACAGATGAGGTTGACTCGCTAATTCCAGGTCAACGTCCCTATGGACGGCCAGGCATAAACTAACAATCCAATGCTGCTATACTCAAAACTGAGGGGTTTAGGCTAGCACATATGGATCAAGTACCCTGATCCATCATAAGGGGAAGTAGTGAGTACGTTTCCTCGGGATCGGTTGAGCTAAGACTACTCTGCGTCGCAATATGCGTACGCTACACACTCCGCCCAAGGAACTTTGTGGCTGCTACTACCCCTTCACAGATTGAGGGGCTAGAGAACCAAAAGAAAAGAATCCATGAAACTAGCTTTTGGCTACTCTTATATGTATAGATTTTCAACCACACGTGGGTTGGCCCTCAATCAGGTAACAAACATACAAACACACATAATGGTATGGTTAATCCCACACCAAATACAACATATTCAGAATGGATGGGTACACCGTATCTCCATCCTAAGACCTGTGGGTTATGGGCCCACAAAGCAAGTACAGGGTATTCACAACACTCAATTGATGCACAGTTACTGGTTTCTCACATTTACAAGGGAAGTACAAGTACATACATAATTCCACAAGTACACTTACTTTCCAATGACTACGTGGTTCAAATCTTTACATCCTTTCCACAATCCAACATGATCATCGTGATCACTTAAGAACTTCACTTAACAAATTCACTAAGACAACATAATGGGCTCATATGAAACCAGAATGCCCAATATATGAACCTAGTGCTCTGATACCAATGTTGTAACGCCCGCCGTGCAAACCCTAGAGAACAAACATTGCGAACAATTTTTTTTTTTTAAATAACATAAAGTAAACATGCATCCGAACATTAATTACATTTACATTGCACATTAACAACTAAGTGTTACATTCTCTGGGGCACGTGAGGTCACATCGCAACACAACTAAAACAAAAGTAAAAGATAATTATTAAGCAACTTGACCAATTTATATTACAATAATCATTAATACAAGTACATCCATAAACTAAGAGTGAATGTATCACTACATAATTATACAAAATCTCTCACAATAATGTTACAAAAGTCCCTAACCATTGCATCAACAATTATACAATACATTACATGATTTGATGAATGAATTACAATACAATTCCCAAACATGTGGGATGATACAAAGTACAATAATATTTGAATTACAAATGATCCACTGGAACAAACTCCCACTGAAGGAATGTTGCAAACAAAGAATGTTGATGGGGAAACCAATGGGTGTGGAGCACGTTCCACCCAACCATGTGAATTATGAATAACTCACCCCCCGTGCTTAGAGGTGACAAGGAAGTTAACTCGACCATGATTGTCAAACCAACTCCATGAACAACATAGTACAAATACAATTACAACTCAAGGTTACAATGACATAGGCCACAACATTCATGAGTCAAGAAATAAGATATAGATAAGAAACTCGCCACAATTAATCAAAGCAATGAAAATTAAACAAGTCCAAAGAACATTCATAAATCATTCTCAAAAGAATCTGAAACACATTAAGCATACAACTTCCAAAACACATTTCCAGAGGCAATAAGCAACAAAGCAAATGGGTGTCTAGTGGAGAGTGTCATCGCATAGCTCTCATGGGATCTCCTGGCTCTTCCTCCAACTGAGGCGCCGGCCCCCACGAAGAGCCACTCTCCCTAAGACTCCTAACATAAAACAAAACTAGGCAAGGGTTGTACTATAACGAATAAAACATATAACTCAAAACAAAACATGCGAGGCAAAACCATCTCGTGATAACTCGTAATCACGACGACTACAACCTCGTACAACCCTTCCGAATAATAACGCTCAAAATCATGTAATATTCAAATCCCAAAAGTACAAAAATAAACGTCCAAAGAAATAAATCATGCCTCTGGAACAAGGGTTTGTAAAACAACAGGGTTCCCACATGGACAACACTAACAATAACCATAACGGAAATGAAAACTCAAATTAATTTTGCAAGACAACACCAATTTTAATGTAATTCATTCCCAATCATTCAATTAAATTAATCTCACCAATTTGCTAATCGTTACAAAAAAATATAAAAAATATAAGATTCTCATTTTCAAATATAATAAAATATAACTAACTCAATATAGTTCATTTATAATACGAAATAAGGTTGATTTTCTGTTTAAAATTATTTGTTCAACATAACAAAAGATAAAATAATACCTCATATATATTATTTAACACTTTAAATAAAATACAAAAAATTACATTTTAAAATATAATTAAAATAATATTAAATAAAATAATTATAATTACATTTTAAATAAGATAAATTATAATTATTATATTTAATAAATTAAATATACACCAAAAAATATATATATATAAAACAAAAATTAAATTAAATTACATTTAAATTAAATAAAATTAAAATTAACAAAGCAAACTCCATAGGCCGAGGCCTGCCGTCGCAGTCCTTGCAAGGACTGCGCTCAACAATCCCTGCAAGGACTGCGCACAGCAGTCTTCATGACTGTTGTGTGGCAGTCTCTATGCCGCAATAGGGTACGAGGGGGTACGGCCAGTCCGTCCCTCCCCAAAGCCCCAATTAAATTTTTTTTTTTTATAAATATCTTTTGTTTTCAAATTTTCATTTTATAATAAATATAAAAATCTCCTCTATAGAATTTCGTGCTCGAACTCGAATCCGATTATTTGTTCAGAAGACTCTCCAGAATAACACCAGCAAAAGATTGACAATCCCTTTCTAAAACTTTTCTAAAACTCTCCTCAAAATATAGCAAGCAAAATAATGAAATTATCTTTTTCCCAAACTTTAGAAGATTCAAAAATACATAACCATTAACTTGTGCCACTTATGTCTCAATAATCCTCTATGTGTGTAAAACTCTCCAAAAATTTCAATTAAATAAAAGATAATACCATTCCATTGCAAAAGCTCTAAAAATCATCAATAAAAGAAATTATATCTTTGAAAGCAAACTTTTCGGTCAAATCTGAGTTCTCATTCGTTCTCACAACTTTTTCATTCTTTTATTTATTTATTTTTCTATTTTCAATACTTTTTGTTTTAATTTATGTTTTTACAACTTTATTTGCAAAGCACATTATCTAATTAATTTAAATAATTTATTCTAACAATTATCCTCAACAAGATAATTAATTAAAATAATAAAACACAATTTAATATTTTAATTATCATTTAATAAACTCATGACTTTTAAAAATAAATAAAACATTTAAAATTTTAAATACAATTTAATCTAACATTAAAATAAACAATCATTTCCATCAATTAAATAAAATAAATCACAGCTTATAAAATACCAACATAAATAATGTACGACAAAACACAAACGATGACCACAAAGAACGACAATTACAAGAACGCACAAAACCATTTAAACAAGACGGACTGACATCATGGGACGAGATGACTTCATTGTCATCTTTGTTTCAACATTATACTGTTGGGTTATTGGTGCTCGCCCTGTCCTGCCGAAGCAGGTGGAATCGAGACTATGTACCTACAATCCCTGCATACAAACGAAGTCGTGTACATGTGCATATGTATATAAAATCAAAGCATTGTATTGTGAGAAGGAATCGCAGCGTAGCAGGGCACCTGCAAACGAGTGGTGCTACACCCGCAAACGAGTGGTGTTACACTGTCCTTCATCACATCTATCCAAACAATATAATATACCGATAAATTATTCATTTCTAAACTAACAAATCATATCATAACATAATTTACTAAATTAATGCATCGCAATGTTACTGAAATCAAACTAATATCACCAACCACAATATCATATCAATAACCATGTCCTCAAATGTATAGGCATAAACAACAAGGTCTACTAACCAAACCAAACAATAACAGTCTCATCACAGTAACAAAGTACCAAATCAAAACATAGAAAAACAAATCTAAACAGTAACAGGAGGGGTATTACAGGAGAGCTAATTCAAATCACAAATAGTGCCTATTTCTAGGTTTTCACTATATGTTTTTATTGCACCTTTTCATTCTTTATGATTTTTTTGTATTTTTGTATTTTTTTTTTTGTATTTTTTAGGATATTTAAGATGAAATGAGATGATATGACTAATTGAAGGAGCAAGATGCCCCACAATAGGTTAATGCAACCATGGATAAATGATAGATCAAAATGAAAGGTTCACTGCAAAACATGTCACACAAGCAACATATCTCTTGTCAAAAGATGATAATGGTTGATTGATTAAGATTCCAGGAATGATTGATTCCATAAGGCATGATGATGATAAGTACTTAGGATCACTGATTCCCCTAAGTACGATAAGATTGATGATTGTTGATGATTGATTGACAAAAGATATGAGGATTGGATAATGTTTTGTAGCCAGGCTCAAATATGATGTGCATGAGAAGATTCAAGGTTGCAAAGGGACATGATGACATGGATTTTGATAAGCTAGGAGATATGGAATGGAAGAAAGCAAGGATAAAGATAATGAATGGTGATGATCAAGATCCACTAGATAAGAAATAGACACAAGGCCCAAGTATTTTACCCCTATTCCTCATCAAGACCAAGGACGGGAAGAAAAGATGTATCTAGTAAGAATGATGGAATACAGATAAGGTGAAGGATATGGTACAGAAGATATGGAAAAAGTGTATTGGATAAGATATATGATGTTCAAGAAGATCCTTACCCTTTTCAAGATCAAAGGTGGAAATGTAAGGAATGAGCATAGAGAGGATAATGACCATGAATGATAAGATGGACGAAACTTGTCCCTAAGTGTAGAGTGCAAGAGGAATATGGAAGATAGGATATGGATGATAGGGAGATGGAGGAAGGACTTAAGCATCAAATTTCACAACCAAATATCCCTCTAATAAACCATGGCAATGGGAATTAGACTCCTAAATGTTGGCAGATTAATGATATGATGGAAGAATCTAAGGACTTATGCAAAGGTTTGGATTAAAGGAGAATGATGGGGGGTGAATGTTGGATAATGGATAGGAGGTTGGAAGGCCTTTTGATGGATAGATGGAAAGGATGGCAAGATCAACATTGGCACACACCTTGAAGGGTGGTGGAGTGATGGAGGAAAAATGGATTTGGAAGGTGATAGGTTATTAGATGGAAAATTGGAGGAAGCTTTTGGATTAGCAAATTTGGATGCCAATTTAGATTTTTGCTTCTATGAGACTTTTAGGAATCCACATGACTTTTGACTTTGATTTTTTCTTTGTGGGCCTTTGTGACCTTTGACATTTTTCTTTTTGATTTATGGACCTTTGTGGTCTTTGAAAATTTCCTTTTTGCTTTGATGGGCCTTTGTGGCCTTTTATATTTTTCTTTTGATTTTGGATCAAATTTTCTTTTATTTTTGCATGTCTCTTCGAGGAGACATGTTGATCCTTTGATACATGTGGATTTTGATATAGAATATTTTGATATTTGGCACCCAAATTGCTTCCAAGAGCAATGGGAGGGGTGGATTGAGATGAATGATATGGAGCTATTATGGATGAGTTAATGTGGGTATAATTTTGAAAGGGCATCAAGGATGTGTGCCTTTGTTGTTCTTGAGAAATAGGATATGGACCTAGGATAGAGGGAAGGTTTGATGGACTAGGATGAAGACCTAGGATAGATGGAATGTTTGGTGGATTAGGATAAGGACCTAAGATAGATGGTAGGTTTGATAGACTAGGAAACTTAGGTGTATAACCAAGGCCGTGGTGATATGGGTTTCTTTGAACAGAAAGGGGTTCTAGGATACCTTTCTCATGAAGGCCTAATCCTTTTCCTTTGTAATTCATATTTTTACACATTTGTTTACCAATGGGATATGTATTGTTTATGAAACAAGATGCAAGTCCATTTTGAGGAGGATATGATATGGATGAGAGGATAGGTGTTGGAAGTAAACTAGAATGGATAAAGGTGGAGGATCCCAATTTATAGGTGTGGGGTTCATGGATAACTTGAATAGGTGTGATAGGCTCTTGACATGGGGATGATGGGTGGTTTTTATCTTGACTTGGAAAATGATTATGAAGTGGTATGAAAGGAATATCTTGATCATGAGAAGGATAATCATCTTCATGGGATGAAAGGGTATCCTTGAATGGAAGCATATTTTGGTCTTGATGAGGAAGGGAATCATGAGATTTTGTAGAAAGAATATCTTGATCATTAGTTGGTAAGACATCATTAGATAGGATGGAAGAACTATCATTCTCTTGTGATGCAATAGAATCATGAGATGGTATGGATTGATTAGATGATGTGGAATAAGAACTTGGAAGGATACTTGTCTCTTGATATGGAAGGGAATTATTTTTGATGAAAAGTGAAAGGAGGGGATCGTTATAAGATTCTTGAGAAATGGGATCTTGATCAAAGTTTTGAAGAATTTGTGGAATTTTGATATCATTGGATGGAGTGGAAAGAATATTTTGATCTTGATGTGTAGGGGAGTCTATGCTAGCATGCTTTGGATTGAGAGATTGACAAGAATCATTGGATGTTGAAGATATGATAGAAGAGGATGATTGGATGGAATTGTTAACTTGAGTGAAAGAATCTTGAGGTTTATTTTGGTTTATGGTGGATGGAGATAAATGCATGACATGACAAGATTTCTCAATATCATTTGTGTTTGAGGATTTAGATTTGGGCTTATTAAACTTTTGAAAAAATTCAACGACATTGTACTTGGATGATGTAGCTTTGGGTGAAGAAGGTATCATGTTCATTGTTTGGTCAAGAGGATATGGGTAGATGTCTGGCAGCATATATCTTTTTTTGTTTGTTTCCCTTTGTATGTCCCAGATTTGTTGTTGAAGTTTTTTCATTTGATGAGATAAAGCATTCAATTGATCCTCATCTATTTCAGCCATGGTGGTTTGAGTTTCAATTTCTTGTTCTTTGGATTTTTGACTCCTGTTGTGAGGGATTTCTTGACAAACGTTGTGGATTTCCAACCCCTAATCATAAATTTCACTGTTTGATTATGTTTTGACTCTTTTGTGTTTTTTTTTTGTTTTTTTTTTTATGATCTTTATCTGGATTTTAATGATTTTGAAATACACAACAATCAAATGTAGACAGTTGTTTTTAACAGCTATAATCTAAATAGATAGTGTATGTTCAAAACAACCTTGAATGGTCCTATTTTCACTGGTTTGATAACAATAATACACTTCAGATAGACTCACTCTTAATAGTCAAAAGGTCATTGTTATACTCAACAACCCATAGCTTAAAATTGCGTCGACTCACATAGCCGTGTCACCCCCTAGAGGGTGCCCGTGTTTTTTTCTTTTCCAGGTGCGTACTCAAGGTTAGATTTCTCGATCCCCTAAGCAAACGATCCTTGGAAATTATATGGTGAGTGTCTTGGGGGCAGAGTCTTCCCTTCCCTTGCATGCGAGTATTACAATGTCCGGTTACTGACTCAATTGGATACTACACTAGGTTCTTAGAAAGGGTTTCCGTTAGAGAAGAAATAATAGACTCCCTCAAGAGACCTCCCAACCTTTAGAACAAAGGTTTTAGGGATGGTTATCTTGCACACTTCCAGAAAAAGTGGGTTTCCCCAGATTTGCTTTAAATTTTATATTGGGGTGGAAAAACTTGGCTTTGGTTTGAACCCACTTAGGTCGTTCCCGTAGGGTGAGTACTTTTTCCCACTACAGCAGGCCTTCTAAAGGATGTAATAAAACTTGAAGAATGCATAAAAAGGATGAGTTTGGCTTTTTGGATCACCCAGTTAAGGGGAGAGAATATGCCTATCAACCATTCAAACACATAAACCACTTGTTCAAATTTTAGAGCCCAAACGAAAAAATTTCTAATCTATGTGAAGATGTTGCTTCACAAAAAGACATGGTGTTTATTTTTAAATCCCAAATTGAAAAATCTGGTGACTAACCTAAATTGGTAAATTTTTAATCCAAAGGAAAATGTGACTATCCTAGGATTGATTCATTTTAAGACCAACTGAAGAAGTGTCTATCCTAGATTGATTCTTTTTAATCCAACTGAAGAAATGAAATTTACTAGCCACAGATGTGTCAGATCCAAAAAATGAATTACACAAAAGTGCTATGGTAGTGCTCAAAAGCGCTATAGAAATAGACAAAAGCGCTTCAGAAATAGACATAAGTGCTATAGAAATAGCCAGAAGCAATATAGGATTTTAGAAATGCGCTAAAACAAATGTTGGAAGTTGCAGTCGACCTATGCTGGATTGTAGAATTGAAGCGCTAAAACAGTCCTCCAAAGTGCTATACTTTTCCTCAGAAGCGCTAGAACAACCTTCAAAGCACTATACTTTTCCTCATAAGCGCTATAGAATCTTTCGATCACGCTAAAACAGATTACGCCAGATTCTTGTACGAATTTTTTTAAGAAAAACTTGTTAAAAACATGGGGTATGGCCCACAATGGATGCTAGAATGTAAGTGTGGAAAATGTAAACTAAATACACCTCTTAATGAAACATTGTATAGAGATTAATCAGCAATTAAACTAATTTAAAACACTAAAAAGCCTGAAGAAGTCTCATTGTCTCCTATCTCCAAAGATTTATCAAGCTACAGAGGCTCTCAGATTTGTAAGCACCATAATTGTTCAAAATGCCTATCTAGATAACGGAATGGATGCTAAATGCAATGATGTGATGATTTTTAATGATTTCTAGATAATATGATGCTATTGTAAACTATCCTGACATGAAACCTGCTAAATGGAAGCTACAGTAAAAACTAATGATGTTGTCGTGATATGAAATCTACTGATGCCATGATACTATGATGATACTAAAATGATAATGCTAAATGATTGCTTGGTTGCTTGGTTGTATTCCTACAGAGTAAGTTTGCATAAATTGGGATTTCTCAGATGATTTTGATGCTTCAAAAGGTTGTATATATAAATTTTTGGCAACAATTTTGCACAGGGGTAACACAACAGAGGCTAAGATTAAATCTGGGGATTTTGAATGGTATGAGATGAGAAGGTGGAGTTGATCATGGAGGATTGTTCCTCCCCATGAAAACACCAGGCAAGATGAGAGGAAATATTTGAGGCAGAAGATTGGGAGGATTGCTTGCAGGTTTGTCCCCGAGGCTTTTCTTGTGAATGCCAATTAAATTAATTAGATTTGAAGAATCTAATTTTATTGGTGAGTGAATAGAGGGATTTGATTTATGCATTTATTTAAATATTTTTGGTTTATTTAAATTAGCAAAAAGAGAGATTTAATTAAATAAAACAAATATTTGACATTTTCCCATTTAATAAAGAAGAATATGATAAGATAATTAAATAACACAAATTATTGAAGTTGTGTATTTAATTTAAGATAGAATTAATAGATAAAGTATAGAAGAAATAATAATGATAATAATTAAATAAAACAAAGTATTTAATTTTGTTTATTTAGTTAAGAGAAAAATAATGTGATAAAATAGAAGAATTAAAAGTGAACTTAATATAAATAAATATTTCTATTTATTTACTAAGTAGATGAATTTAGGATTAATTAATCAAATCAATCATATTTAATTAATTAGATTTCTCCAGACCATTTTTAGGTGTCTACAATTAGCATTTAAAAAGAATGTTACAATAGAATGCACCATTTTGTATTTACAATCATGATGAATTGAGGGGCATAATAGATTGTAGGTATTGGATTTATCCAATAATAAATTTTGTGGAAGAATTCCTTCTGCTCTAGAGGGCCTACAAGGATTTAAAAACCCTATAATTTTACAAGTGAGGGGAATACACTCTATGAGGATCTACCATCCATAGTAATAAAAGGAGTGGAGTACTCACTAGAATATGTGTTGGAAACAAACACTATGCTCGATCTATCAAACTGATGCAAGAGCATCCACGATTGACCGACAATCTTACATCAACCAAAAAGGAAGTATTTTAATTTTTTATTTCCTAAGGTTTGGTGATTTTGTAGTTGGAGAATAAATTACAATTTATTGGGAAAAATAATGTAATAAATAATTGGTCTTATTAAATTGTTGCAAAATATTGATGTGGGAAATAGTTTAGGAGGCAAATCTTGAAAAATAAAAAAAGGCAAAAGATAGGCATGTATTTTTGGGAGTTACAACTTTCCATAACTCATTTATTCTTTCCTAAATGCTAGAAAATAAAAAAAATGGGCACCCAAGATTGAGTTGTTCGATTTTTGCTTTTTCAGGGTCCTATTGAGTGGAGTGGGAGTCCTAGTTGTCAACTAAATTTGGCAATTTCATGAAAGTGGGTTCAAAGATTCCTTTTAACATTTAAAATATTCATTTAATGAATTTTTGAGGAGGATTCTTCCAGGTTGGGCATGGGAGATAGAGGCTGCAGGAAATGGAGGTAGTGGATGCCTGATTGGAAGGAGTTTTGATAATTTCTAGAGTTGATGATTCTTCCAGATTTTTGGTGGAGAAAAAGGGGAGGTAGCATCTTCTTTGGGAGGAGATGGGAAGTGTTTTGTTGTAGGTTTAATGGTGTGTAGCAGTAGAAAATTGATGAAGATGTCCATAGTTGAAGAGCAACAAAGTGGATTGTTGAAGAATGCAATTTGAAGAGTCTGTTTCACAGTGTAGGAAGTTGATTTGAGAGAGGAGAATTTGTAGCTTGTTTTTTATGTTGTTTGATGTCATTTTGCAGATTAAATATGTTATGTATTGGTTTTTCATCAGCCTATATGGCTGCAAAGCATATGTAATATGATTTCAATGAAGTTGTGAAACATTGATGAATATTTGAATAGTGAATATTAAGTATGTTGTTGCAGATTTTTGTATCAATTTGTTGTTGTGTGTGATTTTGTGATTGATGGTATGGAAACCCCTTCATCAGTGGTATCAAAGCGGGAGTTCCTAAGTGTGTAGGCATAAGCGTTGATGTGAGACAGTTTACACCAAGACCTATGGTGGTGTGTTTGATTTGTGTGTAGATAGATCAATGAGCATGATACAGTCTATACCTAAGAGTTTGAAGATTGAGGGTGTGTGGCAAGTGTTTGACAAAATTCTAAAGAAGAAAGGGAAAAAAAAAATCATAGTTGTGTATGCAAGTGAACAAGATGGAGAAAATATTGCAAATGTATGCTTTGAGGATAGTGTGAAAGAAGATGGTGAGATTGTAGTGGAGGATGAGAAGCAAAAAAAATTGCAACAATCAAAGAGGAAAATGATGTTACAATACTGGATGAGTGTCCTTTGGAGGACTTGAAAGTATTGGAAAATGAAGGTGCAATTAAGATTGAAGGTGAAAAAGATATGGCAGCAGACAATGGTGAGAAAAATGTTGTAGAGAAAGAGGTAATACATAATATTTTTCAATTTTATGATGAAGATGAGAGTGTATTTTGTGTAGATGAAAGAGTTGCAGCAGAGGATAATATTGATTCATTTTTTGTTAAATTTGACAAAAATGGTGATTTGCATATTTTGAATAAGTTGATTCAAACAGAGTTTGCTAGCAGTGTTTGGTATGTAGAAGATTTGTTTGGTGTTGTAGAGTTAAGTGCAGGTGCAAATTGGTAGAGGTGGTTGGTTTGTGGTGGGTTGGATCCCATGAAGGAGATGTGAAGAAAGAGGAATAGGGTGCACACTTGGTGGAGGACGATAATTTTCCTAGCTAAGTGCTAGAAGAGGTGGAGAAAGAAATTCTTCTATCTATATCAGTGGAGTTCGTTGCAGGTTGACCACAACGTGAGAGAGTAGTTCTACTACTCAACTCCACTTTTCTGAGCCTATGCTCACAAACTTTCTACCATGGGTGTCTGATGTAGGAGCATCCACGATTGATCGACAATCTTGCATCAACCAAAAAGGAAGTATTTTAATTTTTAATTTCCTAAGGTTTGGTGATTTTGTAGTTGGAGAATAAATTATAATTTATTGGCCAAAATAATGTAATAAATAATCGACCTTATTAAATTGTTGCAAAATCTTGATGTGGGGGATAATTTAGGAGGCAAATCTTGAAAAATCAAAAAAGGAAAAGATAGGCATGGAATTTTGGGAGTTACAACTTGCCATAACGCATTTATTCTTTCCTAAATGCTAGAAAATAAAAAATGGGTGTGCAAGATTGAGTTGTTTGATTTTTGCTTTTTTGAGGTCCTGTTGAGTGGAGTGAGAGTCCTAGTTGTCAACCAAATTTGGAAATTTCATGAAAGTGGGTTCAAAGATTCCTTTTAACATTTAAAATATCCATTTAATGTATTTTTTAGGAGGATTTTTCCAGGTTTAGCATGGGAGATAGAGGTTGCAGGAAATGGAGGCAGTGGATGCCTGATTGGAAGGAAATTTGATAATTTCTAGAGTTGATGATCCTTCCATATTTTTGGTGAAGGAAAAGGGGAGGTAGCATATTCTTGGGGAGGAGATGGGAAGTGTTTTTTTGTAGGTTTCATGGTGTGTAGTAGCAATAAATTGATGTTCATATTTCCATAGTTGAAGAGCAACAAAGTGGTTTGTTGAAGAATGCATTTATTGAAGAGCTTGTTTCACAGTGTAGGGAGTTGATTTGAAAGAGGAGAATTTGTAACCTTTTTTATGTTGTTTGATGTCATGTTGTAGATTTAAATCTATTATGTATTGGTTTTCATTAGCCTATATGGTTGCAAAGCATATGTAATTTGATTCCATTAAAGTTGTGAAACATTGATGCATATTTGAATAGTGAATATTAAGTATGTTGTTGCACATTTTTGTATCAATTTATTGTTGTGTGTGAGTTTGTGATTGAGGGTTTGGAAACCCCTTCATCACAAACAATATGTTAAGTGGGGAAATACCGACAAGCATCAGTAGTTACATGTGTGGAAGGTTTTAGGGAAAATCATTTTGAAGCAGCACCTTGGCATCGAATCTAAGTTGGTCCTCGAGTCCTTTCACTATATGTGCACCCAAAATATTATAGGTTACACTACAATCCATTTAGTACTTGACCTTGGCTCAACTCCACGACACTATTCCATTATGGGCAAGGGATGGGAGAATTGGGAGTGGGGTTTTAATGTTGAAGGGGTGGGATGGAAGATGTGGGAGGAATAATATGCAACCCAAAAGCTAGAAAGAGTCTCCCAAGAATCCCTTACTAGAGCTCGACATGGACGAGTTTGGAGTGGCTACCAATGTCATTCCATTTCCCACGATGCATCCAATGTCAAGACCGTTTGGAGATGACAAAAGAGCCCTTACATAGAAATCAGGTGTCCTTTGGCACAACATGGAGCACATTAGAGTAGGGGGTGTGGGGGAGGGAGGGTCAGCATGTGGGGTAATTTTGGAGACAACCTGCAAAAATTTCCAAACAAGAATACGTACAAAACCTACCTTAACATACAAAAAAACAAACAAAATCTAACTTAAAATACACATAACAAACCAAAACCAAAGTTACAAAATTAAAAAATTAAAAAAAAAATCTCTATTTCAAACCCTAAAGAAATATGGAGCCATTTTTCAAGCAAAAAATAATAAAAGAAGAAATGAGAAATGAGAAAACCTTTTGTTTATCCTCGTATTTGTAAACCATGACTAGCGTTGCTCGATCAATTAGGATTTTCCCTCAGAGAATTCGGTTGAACATACAGGAGGAAATACCCACACCCATTAAATTCTTTTTTATATTTCAAATGTTCAATTGAAACTTATTCGATCGAAAAGGTTTCGACCGAACTAGTTTCGACTTAACTAGTTTCAACCGAACTGGTTTCGACCGAACTGGTTTTGACCAAATATGTGTGGCCACATCAAACCCATTTCGTCTCCATGTGGTTTCGATCGAAACCCTCTCAGCAAAATCATTTTCGCTCGAAAATTATTCGATAGAATACGTACAGTTGGCCCAAAGTGTGACACAGGTTTGTACTTTTACCCAATATAATTTTTCATAAAACTTAAAAATTAATAATTAAATACAAAGAAAACATCAAAAATCACTAGTATACATAATTTGTACCTTGTTGGAACTATTTTGTTATAATTGAAAGATTGTGATGAATGTTGAAAATACTTGATTTTAGTGGCCCTAAAATCTAAAATGTGGGACGCACTATTGTGATGTCACTCCCATCTAAGAGATTTCCATCACCAAAGCCACAACATAATTGTCCAGGAATAGTTCAATTATTAATAATACACCCATACCATTCAATTTTGGAAAGTTGTCTCTCAAAATTGATTCTTTATTCTCTTAGTGTTGTCAACAAATGCTTTTAATACAAATGAAGAAAATTTGCAATAAAAAAATTCTAAAGCAATAAAAATTTGGTTTTCATTCTTACAATATTATAATACCCATAAAACATTATGTGGGTATTTTAAATCACCAATAAGAAAATCAACAATACATAAAGTTGAAGCACATAACATTTGATGTATGTGGAGAAAATTTTTCAAGAAAAAACTCCACCATTAAAGAGAGATCCAAGAATGTGTTAATCTTCTACAATAAAGTATATATGCATCATTCTTCTCCATAAAATCTAACAAAATTTAAATTATATTAGGATAAAATCATGTATATACGACACCTACATATACTTATCCATAACTTCTTTAAAATTGCATTTAAAATGTAACGTGAATACTTATTTGATAGTACCAATTTTTATTTATTTATATCTATAAATATTATTTTATTTATTAGTCATTCAACTTTAAATAAATTCTACAAAGAATATATATTTTTCTATACAAAATTAAATATATAAAATTAATAAAATTTATTATAAAATTATATAATATTTTAAGTCTTTACTTATATTTATTTTTATTTATATATATATATATATATGACAATCTATATTATGATCTAATAAGACTAGAAGAGAACTGAATAATTTTATTTTTTAAAATTCTATTTGAAAATTGAATTTTACACTTTTTTTTAAATTGCACCCATTGAACGAAAAGAGCTTAAGAGGTGCATTTTTTACATTCATCGGACCAATGCATAACAATTAACTCCACACTTTCCGCGTACGATGATTTTCAAATGCTTTGTAAAACTGTCAATAATGCCTCCGCTAGTTTTTTATGGTCCCCTCCCACAGCCAAACCTCTCTCCACTTCCACTTTTGCCTCCTCTGCAGAACGGCCTTCTATTGGTGTGATGCAATCATATGTCCAGAGTTTGAAGCGACCCTTCGCAGCAAGCCATTCGGAAAGTTGTGTGAAGATACATATGAATGCCCATCTACCCTCATCTATCTTCATCATCCGAGTTAGTCCACCATTACTCTTCTCTAAGTTAATTGTCATTTGTTCAACAGAAACAGAATTTATAATATAACAGAGCATAATGGCCTTGCCATTGGAGGAATGCTTCTGCAGCAATTTCGGTTCGGAGAAAATATCCTTGTTAGAGAAGGAGTCAACGACAAAGAGATTCGGAGAGAGTAGTAGGGAGTCTACAACTGAGCAGGCATTAGGGACCACCCGCGTACATATTATTATTTCATCTGGCCATTTCTGCAAATTCCTTCCACAATATTCAGTCAGTCAATGCACGATTACATGAAGATAATTAAAATATTTTATTCCTAGGAACTATTATTTTACCTGTATCGTTTGAATGCAACTTCCAATAGCTGATCCCTTGTTTGCTTTGAGATTCACCCACCTCAATTTATCCATCTGCTCCAAACTCTCTATGCCCGGCACCTCCCAGCAGGTCTGTAGTTGCAATGTTTCCAATCTTGTGCAATATTTTAAACCTTCAATTTTCTTAATTCGGTCACAACCTCCTACTCTAAATTCTTTGAGAGAAGTTAATCGTGCAAAGCTCGGAAGCTCCTCCAACTTTGGGCACCTCGCTATATACAGAGATTCAAGGTTTGCTGGCAGTGCTTCGATCTCCATTAAATGGTAATTGTCGTAAAATTCCAGTTTCTCAAGGCGGGGATAACGGTCTCCAGAAATTGAAATCCTGCACACTTCTGTTAGTTGTAGTTTCATACACTTCAGGTTTCTCAATGCAAAAGATAAAGACGCTGCCCCAAAATCTACTTGGCTCATTGGGCACCTGTATATGTCTAAATGCTCTAAGAGATTAAGACGCCCGATAGAGGACGGTAAACATTTAAGCTTCGGGCAATCATAAATTAAAAGCTCAATCAAAGAGAACAAATCTCCAAGAGTCGTTGGCAAAGATTTCAGGTTGAAACAATAACCAATTGAAAGATAAGTCAAGGAGGACAAATCTCCAAGAGAGGTCGGCAAAGATTCCAGGTTGGAACAATAACGAATTGAAAGATAAGTCAAGGAGGACAAATCTCCCAGAGAGTTTGGCAAACTTTTCAATAAGTCACTCCCTATCTTCATCTTTCGCAGCCTGCTTAGTTGACTGATTTTAATTGGTAGCTCCCTTAAACTCTTCATACCTTCTAAATCAAGCTCTCTCAAGGATGCCTGATTTGTGATGTGACGAGGCAACACTTCCAGTCGCTCGCACTTACAAAGGCTCAAATACTCCAGCTTTGTAATGTTTTGGAAATCATCTGACGTAAGTATGAGTTGTCTACACCCCTGTAAATCAAGATATTGCAGGAGCATCAAGTTCTTAAAAGAAACTGGTAATCTCCTCAAGTTTTTGCACCAAGACAAATCCAGATACCGCAGATTTGTCAAATCACCGAAACTGCTGGGTAGTGATGATAGCATTCCACAGGACTGCAACTCGAGGTGCTCCAACAACTGCAGACAGCAAAATTCTTCTGGCAGACTCCAACCATTATCAAGACCTTTGATTTTTATCTTTTTCAACTCCTTCAGACACCCTATTGAGTTTGGAAATCTTTGAAATTTGTTACAATTGGAAACAACTAACTCTCTTAATTGCACGGGAGCCTGCAACAGATTTCCAACGAGACAAACGTAAAACATACTGCAATTATTAAGTAAATTGAATTTATAGATTTAATATAGCAGAAACGAAAGACTACTTACGTCGCTCTCAGCCTTCCACAGCTCTTCTAAGTGATGTTCTCTTCTTTCATGGACTTCTAAAACCCTCAAATTTTTCAATGAAAGTTGTGCCGGAAGATTTCTTTGGCCAATTTCGAACCAGCGAAGCCAGACCAATTCCCTTGATACTTCACCAATTACTTGATTAAAATGATCGCCTCTAATCACTAAAAGCTTTAGTCCAACTAAAGAAGGTGCAGGCAACAAAATTCTTCCACTTATATTAGGTGCAAGTTCCTCCTGCGAGCAGCAACCACGAAACAGGGACAAATATGCACCATATGATCGTTGCTTTTTTATTCCAATCGGGACTTCCTTAATTCCTCTAATGGCATTTAGTTTCTGAAAGAAAAAAAAAAGGGAAATTCATTGGCTGTTCGAACACATACAAAGTAAATAGGTAAGTTGTTAAGCCGATTTTATTACAAAAAGGGCTAGCGAGACTGTCCTTTTACAGCTTTTTAACGTGTAAGATCAATAAACGTTTCAGACAGAAGATATTTTCCTTTCCATTGTTTGCTCACATAATAAAAGAAAGTCTTAAACTTACATCAATTTGTTTGTCGGTATTAATAATCTGTTGGGGCGACCAGTGTCGGTAAGGCGAGTGCTGATTTGCAATTTCTCTTCCAAGATCTCTTAAATGATCATGCATTCTTATGCAATTGTCAGAATCAAGTTCAACCAAACACTTATTTAGAAGTCTTTCCCAACAAAGGAGACCACTCCACCCTGATCCTTCCCAAACTTCAATCGCCAAACTATTTTCTTCTCCAATTAAAAAACAAGCAACATCAAGAAATGCCTCTTTTTCTTCATCATCAAGAGCATCATAACTTATTTTGAGTTTCTCTTTGATATCATTAGGTAATATCCTTGAGATCTTATGAAGCAGTCTCTCCCAATATTGTTTGCAGGACTTTCCATATAGCTGTCCTCCAAATACCTTGAGAGATAGAGGCAATCCATGGCAAACCACTACAAACTTTTTAACAATCTCCTCAAATCCATCAACAGGATAGAATTGTAAAAACGCATGCCAACAAAATAGTTTTTTCGCATTAAATGGATCTAATCCTTTCATTTTATATATGAAAGATATGCCCCAAGATGTAAGAACTTCACATTCCCGTGTTGTAACAATGATGAGACTCCCCCTTACAAGGCTTTCTCTTACAGGTATCAGAGCATCCAATTGGTCAGCATGATCCACATCATCAATAACAATGAGCACCCTAAAAGATCTCAAATGCCTTGCTAGAATTGCCTTGCCTTGCTCTACATTGTCAAATGTTACATTTATACCAAGGCCTTTGAGGAGTTGAATCTGCTTGTTATGCAACACACCTTTGGCTTCTCTGATATCAAAAATAAAACTAGACCTCTCCATAGACGAGGATCTTCTGTTGTATAATTCTTTGGCAAGAGTGGTCTTGCCCGAACCACCCATGCCCCAAATACCCACAATTTGTGCACCCTGCTCACCCTGAGGAAGTTGGAATGTATTGCGAAAGTCTTCTACTGCTTCGTTGAGTCCTACTGGATGTTTTGCAACTACTAGTGGCACATTGCTTATTTCTTTAAATACAATATTCACAATATTCTTCAACAGCCTCGCCTCATCACTGAACAAATAAAAACATTGAAAAATCAAACTACTAACAAGCGTTTGTTTCAAAGTTAAATTACATAGATAAAAAAAAGAACGAGTATTTGATCGATGAGGAGGCCGAATGTGTGGTACTTACTCATTATTTTTGATGATTTCGCCACTGTAAAATGAGACCTTGTAGAGTGCCTCTTTCCAGTCCTGAAGCTTTTTTGGGCTATATCTACGCTTCTCTTCATGCTTCTCAAAGGCATCAGAGTACATTCCTTTAGCTACATATCTGAGATCATTGGGCTCTACATAGTAGAAAACGGGAATGATTTTGGCGCCATTTTTAAGCATACATGAGAGCTCTGCCAAACACCAAGGGGATTCAGCATATCTCTTTGAAAATATTGCTATGTGAAGGGTAGCACCGCGGATTGCTGCTTCTATTGTTGTGGGCAAGAAATCGCCATAATCCAACTCCTGTGAATCTAAAAAAGCTGTAACCTTCATGTCAGCAAGAACATTATAGATCCTGATAGCCAACGTTTGTTTGACATCTGGTCCACGATGATTAATGAAAACATCGAAAGACGGCTTATGGATGAGTGTTGAGGTTGTAGCCAAAGTAGATGGTGCGATTTCATGAAAAGCAGCCATAACTTCAATCTCTGGGATAGAAGTGTTTGTAGAAGTAGACGCCATGGGAGTAGATATAATTGAACACAAGCAATGAGAAAAAATCAATGAAAACAGTCTGGAAAGAGGCTCGGTTTTGAGGCAGGGCAAGCGCTGAGCACGAGAAAGGTAGGAGGAAGCAGGGAATGAAAATAAAGAGAGACTGGAAAGTAGAGTAGTAAATAGGTGTGATTTGTGTCTGACTCTGAAACTTCACGGAAGAAACGTGAAATCCCGTGAATCAAGGAAACCGTGTGGAAGACAGCGGGATGATGTGGAAGCAACGCGGAATCGTACATGAAAGCGTGTGGAAGACTGCAAAAAGCTTTCACCTATTCGGACAAGGAACGTATGTGGAAGAGAGAACAATGACATTTATAGAAGAAAGGCAGAATAATGTGACAAGTGGAGTCATTTGGTACTTGGAAGATAAAAGAGTGGGAGAGGGGTCCATAGGGTAAAGGCTATTCAGCCCTCAAAAAAGCATGGGGTATGCATCTGATGGTTGTGCCATCAATCATACTGTTAACGGTTGTCAGATTGCCGTAGATTGCCATAGTCCGTAGCCCTGCAACCTCCAGGTTATGTCTATGTGGCATGCAGCAAGTTTGATTTTTCGTTGTTTCCATTTATTTTCAACTTTCACTCTGCGGTGGTTTCAACTTTCACTCCAAAATTATAACTTATTCAATATTTTTGTTTTAACTTATTCGATATTTCTGCACATAGAAAATAATATTTTTATTTTTATTTTTATATTTAAATATTTATATTTATATTATATAATATTATATTATATAATAATAGTATAGATGTTGCTATAATATAATATATTATAATAATTATAATTGGAGTGACCCGTATAATATAATATTGTATAATATATAAATATTAATAATTATATAATATGATAATAAATATTATATTATGTTATGTTATGTTATATGACATTATTATATTTTATATAATTTATATAATACAATATTATATAATACTGAATGGGTAGTAGAGTTGGTTTGGGCAATGGGTTTGCTCCCTATTGGTCTCTAGTTCAACTCTGCTCTTGAATTTAAGAGGTGGGACTTCTTGTGGGCAGGAGATCTCATCTGCAGGGGACTTGTCTCTTTAGTACAATAATGATTATATAATGTTATACATATTTCTATAATATAATATATATTATTATATATTATATAAGATTGAAAATATATATATATATATATAAAAGTTAGAATTCACTCACAATTATATAATATAATATAATAATAAATTATATTATATTATACTATTATTATATAATATAGTATTATATTATAAATATAAAATATAATAATATCTATTATATATAATAATGTTATATTATGTAATATAATAATAATTATAATATTATATAATACTATAATTATTAACATTTATATATTATACAATATATTATATTATTCCTTCAAAATTTTAAAAGAAATAATAAAGTTGCATATATATTATTATAATAAATTAAAAAATATTATTCATTATATATTATTATAATAAATTAATATATATTATTAATTATATATTATATTATCAATAATTGTATATATTATGTTATATACAATATAATATATAATAAAAATAAAAAATTATTTTCTCACTATGCCGAGAAATATTGAATGAGTTAAACAAAAATATTGAATGAATTAAAATTCTAGAGTGAAAGTTAAAACCATGGTAGAGTGAAAGTTGAAAATAAATGGAAACAACGAAAAATCAAACTTGTTGCATGCAACATAGACACGACCTAGAGGTTGCAGGGCTACAGACTATGGTGGTCTACGACAATTTGACAACCGTTAACAATATGGTTGATGGCACAACCATCAAATGCATGCCCCATGCTTTTTTGAGGGTTGCATAACCTTTGCCATAAAAAGCTCCACCTATTCACACAAAGAACGAATGTGAAAGAGAGAAGACAAAGTCGTGTTGATAACAATGACATTTATAGAAGGAAGGTAGGATGATGTGATAAGGGGAGTCATTTGGTTCTTGGAAGCATCTGGAAGATAAAAGAGCCAATGTATTGGCATCAATAATGGAGTTCATAAGGGGACAAAGGGACTTATCACAATAAAGTAAATTGGAGAGAGGGATCATGAGAGTAATTGTCAAGTCATTTCAATATATATCACATTTATTTACATTTATAGATAGCATGGTAAAAAGATTTTGTCGGATACTCTAATAAAGTTGTAAATTGGAGAGTGGATCATAAGAATAATAAAGTCATTTTAATATATATTACATCTAACTTTGTAGATATCATGGTAAGAGGACTTTGTATTAATACTATTATAAAGTCATAATATGTTATCAAAAAGTGATCATAGCTATCATGATTGTTCTAAGATAAGAAAATAATTCTTTTGCAATTTTATTTTATGTTTTTTCATACATTCTAGTGTTCATACTCTTTGTACATTTAGATCCATTTTTTACTAATTATAACATCCTCGATGATCACAAAAGGACCCCACAAGAGCCTTAAACTCAAAAAATCATGTCCAAAATCCCTAGAAAGTTTCAAAATCAAATATATCACATGTCCACCTTAGCACCCTTGGTCGTTCTAGCACTCAACATGTAGCACCCCTAGTGAGAGGACTCTTATTGAATATTGTAAAAGGATTGTTTTCCTTCTTTTTGTGCCCTAATTTGATCAAGTTTCTAACAATCATTTACCTAAAAACTTGGTAACGATTGATATAGAAGTTGGTATTATTTCCTCTAAAACACATTAAATGCCTTGCCAGTGCAACAATAGAAAACAAAGTGTCTCTATCTTCTCTTCATACATAGGGAATTATAAAAAGCATAATTAAAAATTCAAGGATTTAAATATTAGAGTTTTAAATAATAAAATATTAGGGTCGTTATCATAATTATTGTATCATGAATCTCTTTTATTCATCTTCCATGTGATCATCTCCTAGTTTGTTTTCTCATCTTCCCATTATTGGAATGAATATAACCCTAGTTTCTTTCTCCCTTTGTCTAAATTCCTCGTTATAGACTCATACTTCAAATCTAAGGCTTCTCATTCATTTTCCTCTTGTCTAAATATTTCTTATCATCCTTAATACATTTTATTTGACCTATATATGGGTTGCAATCCATGGAGGCATTGACGTCCATGGCACCCACTTTCAATCAAATCCCATACAAAAAAAAGATATATGTATTTAAATCAACAATCTCTTATGTTAGTTGACATCTCTATAATTTATTTCAAAACTAAATATGCATTTATTTTATAGTTTAAATATGTTATTCTAGATTATACACACACCCACACACATATAAAAAAATCAATTCTAAGAACAAATCCATATGATTCTACAATGCATATATCTGATTAGCGAGACTGAATAATACCCTTTGAATCTACAACATAAACATATGGCATGAAACCAACTTCAACAACCTAAAAATTTGTTCTACTAAAGTCTAGAAGTTACAACACCTATGGCATGAATCCAACTTCAACAATCTAAAAATTTGTTGTACACCAAAGCACTAGGCATCACATGGGACATAATATCAAGTGTGATGGATCCCAAAGTGATAGGTAAAGTAATAAAACCAAGGGATTCATGGGTCACATTGTCGAATTATTTGATGATAAGTTCAAATTATGGTTACAATTTAGTAGAGTCAATTTTGATGAAATCCAAAAAAGACCTTACTATAAATATTTGGAATAGATCCATTGTCCATTAAAGCTTAAATTTGATTCAAAGATGCTCGCTTTCAACAAAATATATAATGTGAGAAGGAGGTAATCTATGATATGTATATAAAATCTTAGATTTGTATTGACCAATAATATCTAAAAGAGTAATATTCTTAGCAAGATTAATAGAAAATAGAATGATGTTTGTAGATAAATTTTTCCTTTAACATGTTTCTATTTATTTCAAGTGATTGCATTAAATCCCAAAGAGATATTTTAGTAGGAGTATCCTTTAGTTGATCACTTAGATCACATCCCTTAGCCATATTTTTTATGTGTAGACAATCACATAATGATTAAAGGATGGTAATCAATGAATCATGAGAACATCTTGTAGTCCTTGATATATGTATGAAGATAATTCCAAAATAGAGAATCCTAAGAATCCACATAATGAATGATCTAACAATCAAGCATAAGCCAAAGTTGGGTGGGTAAGGATCTATTAAACATCAAGCTTAAAAGGCCCAAAATGAACTAAATATGGATAATTAAAATATGAATGAGGTAGGGACATATAAATCAAAAAATTAGTCTATATTTATATATGAAAATTAAACCCTAGAGGCACAACAAGATTGAGTAAGGTGGAATTAAAGAGGTATATTACTATGTATTCTCAAACCCTAATAAAAATTTCATTATATTTAAACAATCAAAATAACTTGGTGAATTCAAATTGTTAAATCTAAAATAAAATTATATAATTAGAAATTTAGTTCTAAAAATGAAACCCTAAGGAATAAATCAAAGGTGGGTAAGTTTAGGAAAGAAATATCACACTAAAAACCACAAACCCTAGAATAGATAAAGGGGCGATCCTATTAGGAAAAATTGGCATTAACCTTGTATTCCTATGCCATTCATATGTCGCCACGTTCCTTGGAATGTGTTTTAGGAGACATGAGAGAAAAGCATTAAATTATGACATATTGTACTTATATTTTTTAAGAGGTGATTTAATGTCAATGGGAGTTACATGGCATAATGTAAAAATATCTTTCCTATGCATCCACTTTTGGAAGGTTAGATGTCATTCCTTGGGAACCCAAGTGGGGGAGGAATTTGATGTTCATTCATGTTCCATCGATAAATTAATTTTTGCACATATGTTACCTTTGGTTGTCATTGATGTCAACACTCAGTTTGGAAATAATTAGTTTGGGTTGTCATTGATACTTATGTTGATGAGATTGTTGTACATATGTTCAGGTTGTCATTGATTTTGTTGATGTTCACAGTTGGATGTCATGCCTTGTTTGATGTCAAGTAGTAATGAGTATGATATCATGATGATATATTAAGATGAGGATTAGAAGAATTAAGATGAATATTATAAGTAACTCCAATGTTGGGGAGATGTTTCTAATGGTATCTAATATGTTGTATTCTCTCTCCTATTGTTCCTAAGGCAATTTATGTTGCTACAAGGAATTTTTGGTCTCTAGATGTTGGTGAAGGTTTTTGTTGCAGGAAGTTGATTTGAAGACTGTTTGGGAGAGTGATGTGTATTCCTCCACTTTTGAAGATGTGGTCTTGTGGTTTTGGATTCAGTGTAGTATGTTCTATGGATGTTGCACTCTTACATTTTTAAGTCACCAATGTTGTCAAGAAGGTCTCTAGTAATTTTAGTGGGTTGGTAGTTTGGTTTCTTGTCAGGACTGGTCTGAAAAATGCTCTACATTTCTCCGTGTTGTTGACTCTGCTCCTGTGGCTTGATGGATGTGATCTTAATATTTGTGTATTTCCTCAATTAAGCTTTCTTATGATGGAGTTTATCGCAAGTTGATTTCTATATTTTCTCTCATGACTGTATCTTCTGAATTCTTGGATAAAGTGTCCTAGTTTTGTTTGAATTGTGCTAGCTATTTTTGGCATGGAAGTGAGAAAGGAGTATATGGAAATATTGTTGGATATTCATGGAATGTCTCTTTGTGGTCTCCACATCATTGGTTAATCTCTTTGGGGCAGCATATTATTTTTGAGTTGGTTTTTTGGAAACTTATGGATGTCTAGCTAATAGGGCTTGTTCTCTTACTTGCACTATGTGCATGGGGGTCAATGCTAGCAATTAAGGTTGTACTAAGCCATGTTTAAGTCCTACCCTATCTTGTTTAAACCGTATTGAGTAAATTCAATTAGAAGATGTGTTTTTGGGCCAACTGGTAATGTGCTACATGTTTCCTCTACATATTTCCTTGTTGCCAACTTGGGATGTTGTGCACCAACTTGTGTATGTTTGGGATCACAATGGAAGATGTAATAAGTTTTTTTTGGTCCTTTTTATCTTTTGAATAGGACTTATTTCACCATAATTATGTTTTTGTGGCCGACCTGTTTGGATCATTGTTTATCTCTTGTTTTGGTCAACCTAATTGATGTTTTGAGATCTTACGAAGTATATAAATGGAAGATAAAATTAGATGCAAAGTGTGAGAGTGTGGAATGAGTATGGAATAATGAAGTAAGGATTGTGGGCTACAAAGAAGATAGATCATATGTGATTCAACACCTCAGTCAATAGCTCCTAGTGTATTGTTGACATATGTTGTAATTATAAATCTTCATGTATCCTACTTTGAGATAGTGAACTTCTCAAAAGGTCCTTGTATCTTTCTTTAGGGTTGTGCACCTTAGCTTGCAAGTCCTTTGTATCTTTCCCTAAGGTTGTGCACCTTAGCCTATGAGTCCTAAGGCAGTGAGGCTTAAAACAAATTGTAATCATGTAAGCAGTGAGCTTCATATATTATGAGATTTATCACCGTGGTTTTCCCTCCTTGGGTTTTCCATGTATATCTAGTGTCATCTTGTGCATGGTTGTTGACCTTGTTAAAGGATTGAATTTATTTTTCTTTCATTTCCATTGATCTATTTAAGATTTTTTGATTTGGTTATCTAAGATCGATTGTTTATTGTGTTAAAGGGTTTGAGTTTTTGAAGATACTGATTCACCCCCCTTTCAGTATTCAAGTGTATCCAACAATTGGTATCGGATATAAGTTCCTCTAAAGGAGATTAACCACTTGAGTAAGGTCTAGGATGGCACATGATGGATATTACAAGGCACCTAAGTTTGATGAAAAAAAATATTTTTGGAAGCTAAGGATGGAAGGCTATCTATGCTCTCTAGGGTTTGGTGTTTGGAAATTTGTCAAGGATGGATACACTGCTCCTGCTACTACTCCTACAAATCTAGTTGAGATTAGGTTGTATGAAAAAAATTCCAAGGAAAAGCATGCTATCATGTTTGGGCTAGCTAATTCAAATCTTCTGAAGATAATGAATTGTAGTTCTAATAAGGATGTCTGGGAGAAACTTAGCAGTATCTATGAAGGAGATAGTAAAGTAAAGCAAGCCAAGATGCAAATATTCAATAGAAAATTTGAGACCATGAGGAATGTAGAGGATGAAGACATTGCTATTTATATGCTCTGGGTGGATGAAGTAGTTAATAGCATTAGAGGTCTTGGTGGAGAAGTGAAAGAAGATGAGATTGTAAAGAAGGTTTTGAGATCTCTCCCTAAATCTTACAGTGATAAGGTATCTTCTATTGAGAGGTCTAAGGACTAGGATAACTATTTAGTAGATCAATTTTTTGGTGCTCTCACATCATTTGAAATGAGAGAGTTTGAAAAAGATGCTCTAAAGAAGGAAGCCGCATTCAAAGTCGGTAAGAAGGCAGAAGATAAAACAATTGATCGGGATGGTCACTTTTATGAGATAGAAGTGAAATTTGTGAGATTATTGAAGAATGGCATTGATAGATACAAAGATAATTTACCTTTCAAGTGCTTCAATTGTGATAGAGTTGGTAATTTTTCATCTAATTGTCCTTTTAAAGAATCAATGGATAGTAACAAAAGAGATAATTTCAAAAGAAGTCTTTATTCCATGGAGAGAATTTTTTCTTTAGAAGATGAGGATCACGATGATTAAAATGATGGAACACTTTCATGGCCTTTAAAGTTGGTGAAAACAAGAATGATATTGAAAAAAGTGAGAATTTTGATACCTTGCAAGCAAACAAAAATAATAAAAAATCTATGATTGTGTGGAATTTCTTTCATAAAAAAGAAGAAGAAAATGTTTGGGTAATTGATAGTGGTTGAAATCTAACCTCATGACTGGGAAAAAGGGGAAGTTCATTATCCTTGAGAAGTGGAATGGTGGAGCTGTCAAGTTTGGTGGTGATGAGTAAACACAAATTTGTGGAAAGGGTGTTGTAACCATTGATGGAAAGAACAAGACGAAGGATGTCCTCTATGTTCAAGGGCTGAAGAATAATCTTCTCAATGTCAGTCAGATGTCTAGTAAAGGATACAATCTTACATTTCATGCCAAAGGTTATGAGATCAGGAAGGTGGAGTCTAGAAGATTAGTTGCAGAAGGTACTAGGACATATGAAAATGTCTATCATCTAAAGGAGGCAAATGGAAGAACATGTTTATTGGCTCAATCTAATGAGTGTTCATTGTGGAAAAAGAGGATGGGACACATCAAATTTGACAATATGGTGAATATCAATTCTACTCATGTAGTGAGAGACATGCCTGAGATAATCAAGCCTGCAAACACATTATGCAAGGAGTGTCAAATGGGAAAGCAGGTAGTGAAAATATTCAAGAGCAAGGAGCATTCTTCTACAATGTAATTGGAGTTTATTCACATTGACCTATGTGGACCTACAAGGATAAAGAGTCAACAAGGTGAAAGGTATTTCATGTTGCTTATTTATGATTACTCTTGAATGACTTGGGTTACATTTTTAAGAGAAAAATCAGAAGCCTTTGATAAGTTTAAGATTTTCAAAGCAAAATTTGAGAATGAAATGAATGCTAAGATCAAATGCTTAAGATTTGATAGAGGTGAATTTAATTCAAATGAATTTGATTTTTTTTGTGAAGATCATGGTATTAGGAGACATCTATTTTCTCCTAGGACCCATCAGTAGAATGGGGTAGTGGAGAGGAAGAATAGGACTATGCAAGAGATGCCTAGGGAAATGTTGAAAGATGTAGATCTACTTGATATGTATTGAAAGGAAGCAGTTCATAATGCTGTCTATCTACTTTAAAAAGTAAAATTGAGGGTCAATAGCACTAAGACCCCTTATGAGCTATGGTATGGAAGACCTCTCAATATCAGACACTTTAGGATCTTTGACAACAAATTCTATATTAGGAGAGATGAAAAAGACCTTGGAAAGTTTGATTCAAAGTGTGATGAAGGGATATTTCTTAGTTACTCAACCAGAAGTAAGGCCTATAGATCCTACAACAAGATATTAGGAAAGATGATTGAAAGCACAAATGTTAAGGTAGATGAAGATTTGTGCCAAATCTCACAAGAACCAAAAGTTTTCAACCTCTTCAACCTAATGGTGAGCTTTGTTTTGATCCAACATGCACTGAAAAATTCCAATTCCAAAACCTACAAAAAATGTGAAGATTCCAAATTTGATGTTCTTATAACCCTAGTTGAAGAAAACCCTGAAAATGGAGAAGGGGTTTGTTGAATCCACACTTTGATACCATGTTGAAATTTTGAAACACCCACAAAGAAGAATCAAACAATAAACAAGAACACCTTCCAAACATGAGAGTTACAAACAATGATTTGCTATTTCCTCAAAGAAAAAATTACAAAAAATAATAATACAAAGAAGGAGAATGCTTATAAGAGAAAAACCTAGATGATAAAGGGATTATATCATGACAAATTTCATCATCCTATGAGATGAGACATAATGATCTAATAATATTTCAATCTAATGAAAGAAAAAAAACAATCCTAAGTTTAGCTTAAGTGCATAAAGTGAAATTAGCCTTATAAAATTAATTAATTATTAGCTAATAAATGATTATCTAACAAATACAACCCACAAAACCTAAAAAAGGTATAATTATTAAGTATAGAATGAGAAAGGGAAATAAACCCTATTAAAATATAAAAATTAAGATAACATAATCAAAATATTTAACTTAAATCTAAAACCCTAATGTAGAAGGAATAAAATATAAAGGTGTAATATAATATTAGGTGTGTAAGTTCCCTCTCTATCCTTCATTTCATGTCTCATTAACTTTCCTTTTGCTTGTGTCATTTCTTGCGTGTGTTTTTTGGTTGGATACTTGTGTTATTTGTTGTGAATGCTCCTTATGATATGGGCATCATCAATGAATTATGGAGGGGGTTATGGCCCCCTCATGCCATCGAAGATGGGGCCAATGGAGGGATATACCCTTAAATTGAATGGAAAATCATTCAGAGATGTGCCTGAGAAGAAGTTACACATCCCACCAGAGGCCATGATCTTGGTGTCAACCAATAGCGAGGTAGGTGTGGAAAGTGAAGATGGAAGAGGATAAGGTAAGCACCCTTCTAGTTCTTCCAAATCTCTTACCTTCACTCCTAACCCTAGAATGCAAAATGTTATTAAAAGTGAATGTAATAAACTAAGAGATATTGCAAACTTTTTTGTAGTTGTGGATATTACAAAACTCCCAACCCATAAATATATGGATGAATGGCTAAATAATGTTTGGTTTAAGAAACTTGGTATTCAATTTTCGTTATGCAAAATGATTCAAAAAGGTTTATTTTTAATCTTCTTAAAAGAAGAAAGCATGCAAGAACAGGTTGTTAAAAGACAATTTTGGAATGTGGGGAAATGCATTTTTAGGGCCATGAATTGGTTTCCCTGAAGCCATTGGTGATGAGGTGCTTGCTCTTTTGTGTCCTGGGTGGATTGCAATCAAGAGCATCCCCTCATTGCTTTGGAATCTTCTAGAGGAGGTTTTGGGTTACTTTGGTAATGCGGTTAGCATTAAGGAAACCAAATCCTCCCTACCACATATGGATATTAGGGCATTGGTTTCCCTAGCCTCGGGGATGAAAATCTCAAAAAACCTGAATTTTAATATGGACAATACAATTGTTTCTTGAAAAATTGAATGTTAGGGAGATTAACATGGGCTATCTATGTAGGAAAGAAGGCCATCTAAGAATGAATTTCCCTATCATTTTAAAAAATAGGGTTAACCCTAACCCTAGTAATGATGTTGTTAATGGTGAAAGCAATCATAACAACCATGAAAATAGAGACAGGAGTTTGAATTTGTATAGAGATCTAATTATGGAAAAAGGGACTTCAACAGGGTCAAAGGACCTTGAGAAGTCACAAGATCTAAAAGAAACTTTGGGTTGCTTTGAAGAGCGGGAGGGGTAGAATTCTTCTTAGCCTCAAACACTTATGTGGTAAACAACAAACCCTACTAGGGAGTGTCTATCACAACAAAAGACTCACATCCAAATCTCTAACCAATTTGATGACCTAAATAAGGAAATTGAGAATCATATAACAGTGAATAATAATAATAATGCTTAAGAGGATTCTAGGATCAAAGAAAAAACCATTGTTAAAAATGTCACTAACTCAAGAAATGAGCTAGAGAAGGGTTTCACCAAGAAAAACACCCAGAAAATTGTCTTGGACGAAATTAGGAATAAAATAAAAGAGAATCAAAAAGTAAATAAAGTAATTAATAGAAATCATGTTGAAGAAGTTGAAGATTTCAAAATTAGTAACAATCTCAAAAGGAATAATTCTAATAATGAATTTGTTCCTTTAGAGGCTTGCAATAATAGATAAATTCAAGAGGATTGTGGGAGTCCCCTTCTATTGTTAAAAATATAATATATGAATTTGAACTTTAAAATATCCAAGAAAATGGCATGCAAGGCAGTAGTAGGGTGGAACCCTACAACTTAGAAAAATAAAATGGAAAAGGAGATAATGATAATTTTAAGTATGTAGGGGATCACCCTCCTACTAGTGCCTCAGATTCTCATTTGCTTGGATAAAGATGAGTGTAACCAAATAGTTGTTGAGAAATCTAACAATGAGTATACAACTAGTGATGGTGTTGGGACAAGTCCTGGCCAACCTCCCCTCGAAAAAATCTAGGAAAAGTGGGCTATAATGGACAAGATAAGAGAAAAGGATTTTATTTGAAGGACAAATGAATATAGAAAGCCTTGCTGGTATTAATGGGGTGGACCCTCTCAGGATGGAGTCTACAACCAAAACATTGATTGCTAGGCTCTTTTAGTTCCAAATGAATTTGTAACCTATAATGGTAGCACTGGTATCCTTTCCAAAGATTTGGATCCAATTGGAGATAGTGGAAGCCTTTGCAATAAGTTGGTCATGAAAACCCAAACAAGAACAAGGGGAAAGCCTTCCCTAGATCAGAAATAATCAAAAAAGAAAAATAAAGGAAAGATGGCGTTGATTGGGAGAGGTAGTTTTCATATCACCAAGTAGAAAAGGAAAAAGTCAAGCCTAGTGATCACTACCCCAAATTCCAAAAGATTGGAGATAGAAGACAATTTTTCCAAGTACTTTGAAAGTTTTAGAAATCATAAGGTCACACTAATAAAACCTGATTGCCAAAAATCTTGAATGAATATCATGGAATGTAAGGGGACTTGAGTCCCTAGATAGGAAGCACATTGTAAGAATATTTTGCAATATGGAAAGAGGAAAGGATATTGTCCTCCTACAAGAGGTAAAAGCAACTAGTTTTGCACTTGAAACTAATCTTAAATTTATTTGGAACAATTCAGATCATTTTATAACAAAGCATGATAAAGGGAGAGGAAGCACAATGATTCTCCTATCCAAAAAATGGTCACAATATGTTAAAGATAGTGGTACATCCCCTTGTAATAGGGAAATATGGTTCAAATTAGAAAAGGATGACACCTCATTTGGGGTTTTCACTGTATACGCCCCTAATGAATATAAGGACAAAATTGAACTTTGGAAGTGGTTGTGTAACGTGCAATACATCACATGGATAGTGGGGGGGACTTTAATATGGTGGAGCAAGTGGAGCACAAAAAGGGAGGTGTGGATATAGGTTGGAAGGGTAATGAAAAGTACTTTTGGAAAAGAATGAAAATAAACTAGATTTGTTTGACCCCTTGGAGTGTATGAAGAAAGAAAAAACCAATATCTAGTATACTTGGTGCAATGCCCAACAAGGTAGCAAAAGTATCTTTTGCAGATTGGATAGGTTCTATGTCAACCTGGTCCATTTTAGCTTTGATTATGGGAACAATGGAAATAAAGTGTCAGTCTATCCTTATACTCTGTCTGACCACCACCCAATAAAAGCAAAAATAATTTTGAATATGGGGGTAGAGAAAAGGAAAATCAAGAAAGAGCAGTTCCTGCTAAACATAAGCCTTCTATAGGATAATGATTGCAAAGCTACCATCACTACATAAAGGGAGGTTAATAAGTGGCTTCTCAGAGATAAAAGTGCAATTGAAAGGTGGAATTTGAATGTGGAAGGTTGGAGAAAACTCTTTCAAACCATTGGCAAGAAAAGGGCATTAGAAAGGAGGGTTGAAAACTACCTCTAAGAAAATCTTTTGAAGGCAGAAACCTACCTTCAAAATGATCCACATAATGAAATATTGGAAAAGGAGCTCTCATATGCTAGGAATTCCCTAAGGAGAATCCAAACAAACCACATTCAAGGACTCAAAACAAGGGAAAAACTAAATTGGCTCAATAATGGGGACAAAGGAACCAATTTTTTCTTTAGGTACATTAAGGAAAAAGGTATTAAGGAGCACATTAACAAGATTTGGCAGGATGGTAGCCAACTCACTAATTAGGAAGATATTAAAAATCAATTCCTCCAGTTTAACAAAGGACTATTTAAGGAAAAAGGGGATAATGTAGAGAGAAAAAAAGCCATAGAATATCTAAAAACAATAATTCCAAAGAATATCTTTGTTGAGGATGCAAAAATGCCAAGTGGGAAAATTACCAAGGATGAAATAAAAAAGGCTATAAGAACTCTAAATAATGACAAGTCACTAGGGGTGGATGGCCTCCCAATTGAGTTCTCTAAAAAATTATAGATTGGATATGTGATGACTTGTTTTTTTTCTATAAGGAAGCCCTCAAGGTAGGGTCACTAGGTAGCAAAATAAACAAAGGTGTCATCAAGCTACTCCCAAAAGAGGGAGACAAAACACTAATAAAAACTAGAGGCCTATAACAATGTTGAATGCATCTTATAAAATTCTAGAAAAGATCATAGCCACGAGACTAGTAGACATCCTTCTCAATTTTATCAATAACACTCAAATTGGTTTCATAAAAGGCAGGTATATTCTAGAAAATATCATAACAATTTGGGAGGAAATGGAGTGGGCAAAAAATTCAAGGCAGAACTCTGCCATGCTACTCCTAGATTTTGAAAAATAATATGATAGGGTGGAATGGTCATTTATAACAATGAACTTGGAAGCTTTTGGATTCCCTAACACCTTTTGCAGAAAGATCAAAACCCTGTTAAAGGATGTAGTAGCCCAAGTGAATGCCAATGGCTCCTTAATTGAAGAATTCACATTGTAAAGGTCAATTAGGAAAGGCTACCCATTGGCCCCAACTCTCTTTGTAATAGCCTCATATGTTATTCACTACTTATTAAGAGAAGCTTATATCACACCAAAAATAAGTTGTTTTACACTCTTGAACGAAAGCAACCTCCTGAACTTGCAGCTTGCAAATGATACTGCAATTCTTATAGAGTTAGAAGAATACAAGTTGGAAAGTTTGATCAACAAGCTCAACTTCTTTTGCTTGGCCTCATGTGACAAATTTCATAATTCCAAATCCATAGCCCTAGGATGGACAAAGAACCCCCCTGACTGGTTTGAAAATTTTGGGTTTCAATGGGGAGGCCCACAAACACGTAAGATACCTTGGTATCCATTTTGCAATTAATCCAAATCTTAAAGATATGTGGATGTTGATCAAGGTTAAGATTGAAAAGAATATTAATAACTAGAATAGATAGTATTTGTCACTAGTAGGAAGACTTCAACTGTGCCAGAAGGTTTTATCTTCATACAGTCTATATTTTACCTTAGTTTGGTTGTTTAGTGGATACCAAGTGAATGAAATCCAAAAAAACTAATGAAATTTCTTTGGTCGGATGGAAAGAATCAAAAGAAAAAACACTCAGTCAAACGGGATTGGTGTTTCTTAGAAAAAAGGATTGTGGGTCTTGGATTAAAAGACCCAAGGATTCATGGAATTGCACTAGCTACAAAATAGGTAATAAAAGCCCTGGATGGCATGGAACCATGGAAAATTCTTGTGAGAAGCAACATACAGATAGGGGTACCAAGGAAGGCTAAATATTGGAAGTTTTTACCCTTCTGTGACCTACTTATTGGAAAGCATTCAATATCTCATGTTGGATCCAATGTCTTTAAAACCCTATGGAAGGCCTGGGAGTCTATTAAAAAAATGTTATTAATGACCATTTCACCAAGGATAATAAAAATGCAATATTTGCTCATAGGTCCATTTGGTGGAACCTAGAGCACAAAGGAAAAACCCTTTCCCTTCTACAAGGTTGCTCAGCCAAAATTTGGGCTCAAAGGGGTATCCAATTCTTCAATAATATAATGGTCAATGTATAATTGAAAGACTGGTTATCCTTTAGTATGGAGTATGATCTTCCCAACTCTAATTGGAGACCATACTCAATTATAAGAGAAGCTTGTAGAGAGACAAACTTTCCCATCATTTGTATTCATAATGGTGAGCAAGTCCATGACCTTAAGCAAAGTGATAATTCACCATTAAGTAATGTTAAATCCAAAATGATTTATAGCACACTAATAAAATCCAAAACAAGTGTTGGGGTGTTAACATCTCATAAAATAAATGACATAACATTTTTCTGAATATCTTGTCTAATGTCAGTGAACCCAAAAAACATTCTTCAGGTGGTTGCTAACTCTACAAAGATTACCATTTAAATGTAAAAGTTTTGACATTGATCTAGGTGTAGCATTTGCAAGGCACCTAAAACCATCAAACATATATTCTTTGATTATTTATATGCTAGATCAATTTGGTATTTATTTTGTGATAAGCTTAAAATTTGGGGTAAGCATGGGGATACCAATTGGAAATTAATTCTAATGGGGGCTGATAATAAAATAGATAAAACCTGTATTATGTTTTGGATATGTTTTACTAATGAGATTCTTTGGCATGTGTGGAAGGAAAGGAATGACTTGATAAGTATGAAGGAACCAGAAGGGTGCTTATTGAGTATACAAAAGGACTCATCTATCACAATATTGTCATATAGGTCACAGTGACTATGGAGATCTCCAAAGGGAAATTTTTGAAGCTATCGAGTGATGGAATTGTACATATCAACCAAAATGAGGTCAAATATGGAAACACATAGCAACAAGGTCAATCTAGCATGTCTACTTTCATGAAGGCCCTAGATAGCAGTTTCAAAACGAGTAATGAAAATGTTGAGCATAGTCCCAAGGAACCCACAATGAAGAATTATTGGCAATAGAGACCCTACTCAATTGGAGGAACCTAGACCCATAAGGAAATGAATGAATTATACATGTGCTTATTGAGTATACAAAAGGACTCATTTATCACAATATTGTAATGTAGGTCACAATGACTATGGAGATCTCCGAAGGGAAATTTCTGAAGCTACCGAGTGATGGCATTGTACATATCAACCAAAATGAGGTCAAATATGGTAACACATAGCAACAAGGTCAATCTAGCATGTCTACTTTCATGAAGGCCCTAGATAGCAGTTTCAAAATGAGTAATGAGAAGGCTGAGCATAGTCCCAAGGAACCCACAATGAAGAATTATTGGCAGTAGAGACCCTACTCAATTGGAGGAACCTAGACCCAGAAGGAAATGAATGAAGTATACCTATTAATGCATTTAGAGGCCTTTTTTTTATAACTGTAATGGTTATTTATTAAGTGCTCAAGGATATGTACATATATAAAGTTTAAAACAAGTATATATGTAAATATGTAAGTATATTGTTGTAGATATAGGTTGCACAGCTGAAAGGTATCCATAAGTTAGCATCAAGTAATGCAACAATCATGGTTCAATCATTGTAATTATAGCTATATAATAGTGTAAAGACTAGCTTTGTAACTATCTCCATTTTTTAGATTAAACTATCATTAATACAAAAAAGGCTTTTATCATGCCCTAATTAATCTTATCTAGGATAGGATCAAATAAAATGCAACCTTTGAAAAAATAACTAATTGAAGTAATAGAGTTTAGGTTGGTCATTGTCATAAATATTATTAAATACAAACAATAAAATGAAATGAAAATAATAGTTAGCAACTAGATTATAATGGTGAAGAAGTTTTGTCATGCATTACATAAAATAATTTACCTATGACATGTATTTTTTGGATGACTCAAATAAAGATTTTTAATTTAAAAATTCAATATATGTCATTTTGGTTTAGATCCACATTTATAGAACCAAAACCTCTATGCATGCAAAATTTATCATCTAGACATAAGTCAATTTATAATTTGTAAGAATGATATAACACTTCTTAGACTATTATGCTAATTCTTATACTATTGCAACTTGTTTGCCTTAATCTTTGATATCTAAGTGCTTGTAAGGACTAGTGATGTTTAAAACTCCTTTAAGAATTTCTAAATTACAAGAGTTAAGTTTGTAGTCAAACCCCTAAATAGGCTATATTTACAACTTTCAATCAATATTTGAAGATAGCAAGTGTGCAATAAACCTAGGATGATGTGCTATGATAAATTCTCTAATAATTATGTTGTGATGCTCTCATAAATTTTATATCAATAAAACCTTAGCATTATCCTTTTGATCACTCCTACATGAGATTATTTATTTCTAAATAGAGTGAGTCTTTAAATATGTCACCCTAGTAGTGTAACTTTCATTTTAGTTGGCTAGTAATAGCTAAAGAAATAGGTGGAAAAAGTTTGAATTTAATTTTAAATTATAAAAAATTGAGGATTAAATCTATAGTTGTAGACTTGATCCAAGTCATATCTACATCCACATATCTAATTTAAAATGGAGAATAGAGTTAAAATCTAGAATTACATGATCATAATTATCAACAAGTGCCACGTAGTGGCTAGTACTTGCCTTTATAGTATTGTAATTATTGTTTTTTAGATTTTTTTTTTTAAATGTAAGTTTTAGTAATGTGAATAAAAATAAATGTTAAGTTTTGTCAAGTATATTGTTTTAGTATTTTTAATTAGTTATTTGCATGACCTAACCCTAACTCTAACTCACACCCTAACCCTAACCCTAATCCAAACCCTAACTCTTACAATAAATTCTAAACCATTATCCTAATCCTAGACCTATCCCTAACCCTAACTGTGGTTGTAACACTATCCATAAATATAGTCGTAACCCTAACCCTAACAATAAAGAATTGTAGAGTGGCATTACAAAAAAAACCTATGAATTAATATTGGGAATAAGATTTGAAATAAAGATATTAGATGAATAAAATTTTGAAACATTATATCTATTTAAAATCATATTTTAGTGACTTTTATTAGTAATATTTATTTTTAATTTATTTTAATTTTTTAATAGTTCTAACCATAATTTCTACCTTATTCTTAACTTTTTTGATTCGTAAGGGGTAATATTATATTAATATAGCAAAAAAATTACAGTATGTCCACCATGGAATGATTTCCAGTCCACCACCAAGCTATACCCGACTGCTATAGTCTAGACAGAGACCACGCAGGGTCGATCAAAATGGGAAATAGAAACTACCAAAATTCCTAGAGACCCATTCTATACCTTATGACTACATACACAAAACATGCCAAAAACCAACCCATACTAAATTGGACATAAAATTGACAACACCAAACTAACCCAGGAAACCATTGGCAGCAACAAACACCCTGAAGTTTGGAACCCTAGAGTGGTTGAAAGACTGGGAGAGGTAGAGCACCTGATGTAGATAATCCACGCCTATCGCCGCAAGTAGTTTATGCTCCACCAAGGCCATACCCTTCATATAAAAAATGAAGGGATAAAACTTCACAACTTTGCTAGGCACGTAGTATGTAGGCAAGTCACAGGGCCTTGAAACGCCCATCCCAAGGGTGGCAATGGTGAGAATCTCCACCAAACCCACTAGCCATTCTGCATGAAAGAGATTTTTAATCAGAGTGTATGCATCCTTCTTGGCCATCCTTATTTCCAATGACACTGCTAGGAATTTGGAGGGAATGTGTGTATTCACCCACTTAGTTTCTCCATTGCTCACAATCCCTTGCCTAGAATCATTTTAACTATGGCAAGAATGAGTGGATCATATTTCTTCAGGATCCTTTTGAGGCCCCACTCAGTAATTTCCCCATGGAATGACATATCTCGCACTGTGTTGTCCAAATGGATAGGAGTATCAATGCCTATAATGGTCATCGTCTCCACAAACATCTTCACTACAAACTTTGATCACTCCCCCATCGTAGACCCAAACCAACACAAAACCACAATGCAAGGTTGTCGAAGGTAAGAAAATTCCTTTCCACACTAGACTTAAAGCATCAAAATGGAGGCAAAGATCTTATCAAGTCATCAATGCAATGGCACACAATAAACCTATTGTGCAGATTAGCCAACTTGGAAATGCATCATCACATCTTTCCTGCATTTACCAAGGCTAGATTTGATGGGACAACCTGATCTCCTAAAGGTGGGATTTATATAACACCTTGCTCTGTCATAATTATTAGCTACGTGCCCAGACTAATGATTCCAATGCAAGCAACATCCCTCTCTCCATGTCGACACTAAGTTGGCAAGTCGAATGCAACTGTTTTAGCGCCCAAGTATCGTTGGCCCAATGGTTTCACGGTCTTCCCACGTGGAATGTGTGGGAAGGCGCCTGTCCAACTACCCCATACCTTATTCTTAATTTTAATCCTAATCCTAATTATAATAGTTTTAGGATTATAATAATTAATAATAATAGGCTTAAAATTATAATTTAATTAATAATTATAATAATTTTAGTTATTTTAATTTAATTTTTAGTTGTGTATATGTATGATTTGAAATTAATAAAATTTGGAAAATAAAAAAGTGACAATATCAAATAGTTTAAGATTTAATTTATTATTTATTGTAATTGTGTAAAATCAAATCCAAGATTATCTTTATATGCTAATTTAGTGTGCTATAATTTAAGTTTTATTTTATTATTTTAATAGTGTGAAGCCAAATCTCTATAAAATAGTTAATTATTTTTGTGAGATTTTTTTTAATATAAAAACAACAATTACATATATTAAAAAATCATTCTTTAAAAAAAGGTAAAAATAAGTAACATTTATTTATTTTAGAAAAATTTAATAAAATGACTTTATAAAGCAAAAAATGAAAAATCAATTTTCAAAAAATGTTAAAAAAATAGTTTACAATTTTTACAATTTTTAAAGTTAAGCATTTAACATTTTCACTTAAAAAAATTAAATTATATTTAAAGAGCATAAAACTCTAGTTTTTAATTGGTTCAAAAACCAACTTATTAATAACTAATTAACAAAATGAGTTGAAGAACTAATTGCAATAGTACTATGGTACTAATAAGAGGTGAAGTTATAATCTATTTTCTATACAAATTATATCATTTTACTTAATATTCAATATCTTAAAGAAAGCCTAATAATCATTTATCCAATATATAATTATAAAAAATACAAATATATAATTTTCACCATTAGAAATATATAATTTAACTTAATTAAATTATAAATAAATTATATTATTTAAATTACATTCAATTTTAATATAACACAATTTAAAATATTTAATAAAAATAATAATAATACATAATTATTTTCATTCACTTTATTTAAAATTTTTAATGATAAAAATTCATTAATTAATACAAAATATGTTTGAAAAAAAATTAAAAAATATTACATGAATCTCTTTTTACTTTACATTATTAAGATTTAATCTCTTTTTAATTTACATTATTAAGATCCAAACTATTTTTATAAACTAGCATACATATATTAAATATTAATATATATAAAATACGCCGAAAGTTATCAATTTGAGGTGTCTAATTAGGGTTTGTATTAGGGTTAAGGTTAGTGTTACTTTTAAAATAGGGTTAGTGTAAAATTTTGTTTACAATTAATAGAGTTTGGGCTAGAGTTTATATAGGATTAAATTAAGGTTTTGGTTAGGTTTGAATTAGAGTTAGTCTAATGTTGTCATCATTTTTTATTTCAATTCCCATATATAAGACTACACATTTTAAAATTAAGTGGAATTTCTCTGGAATCTTAGAACGTAATGTTTTTGTTAAGGGTAGTTTTGTAAGTATTTGATTTTATGTTTTATAAAGATTGACTTAAAATCATACAAACTTGTATATAGAAAAACATAACTTCAACGTCAATCATTTGTATTTAATTAAAATGCACATACTTTCAATTTGTTAACCTAAAATAATTTAAATTAATGCACTTGTAATAATTGTTAAATAATATTTGTATAATTATGAAAATAATTATTATAAATTCAGTTGCAATAACATACTTTTTTCTTTAACACATTCTAATAAATAATAATGCTTATGTTTAATAAATAATTAGTAGCTTTTTAACTATTATTAAATAGATACCTTAAAAAATGCTTACATCTTCATTTACATTCATTTCAAAAGTAATATATATTATTTCATTATATTTTGCATCATTGTTTATTTCAATTCCCATATATAATGGTAGATATTAAAGTTTAGTGGAATTCCTCCCCAAATTTATAACTTAATTTTTTATTAACGGTAGCTTTGTAAGTATCTGATTTTACTTTTTATAAAGTTTAACTTAAAATCATACCAACTTGTATGTAGCAAAACACAACATCAACATCAACCATTTTCATTTAATTAGAACACAAATACTTTGAAGTTATTAAAAAAGAAATATTTTGACTTAGTTAAACATTTATACACTGATAATAACTTTTAAACAATATTAAAAAATTATTTTCAAAATTGAATTTAGTCATAGATAAAAGTATGAATATTTTGCAAATATTTGTCAAATAATATTACAAAAATTCTTTCAGTTAGTTAACCATTTGTGCATTGGTAACTGTCCATTATCACTATCATGAATAATAGTTCAAACTTTAATTGTCACATTGGACTTAACGACATTCAATATAGGTATCCCATAGTGTGAATGTAACAACCTGAATAATGGAATGACTTTATGCACCGTGAATATGATGAAGTAGTTAAACTTTAAAGTAGTAAGCAACCATTCCTTAGGTGGTCCTATGTGATAACTAATCTGTGATTGTCCCTTTAGAAATCTCATGAATTTCATACTAAGTTCATTACATAGAGTGTATTTTTAATGGTCACTGTTGGCTTAATAGTGACCTTCCAAATGCATCCTGCAAGGTAAAGATCTTGAACCTCATGGTATAGAAGAACCGACCAGTCACAAAAATCTACAATTTCAATCTGAAGATTGTTAAATTTTACATGTAAGTTCATTTTCACCTTTGATTCGTAGAGAAAGTTAAAGTACATAGCATAATTATCAAAAAAATTTACGGGCTTTTGGTCCATTATTGTTAATTATGTTAACCATCTTCTCTCTCAACCAATAATGAACACTCAACTCCTCTATACGAAGGAGGACATTGAATGGAAGATAGCAGTGATAGGTGGGCAACCAACTGGACACCCATGATGTATGCACATTATGTGACATCTTCCTCACTTGTAGGAAAATCATTATTTGCTTTGACATTAGTATTAAGTAGGAGAAAATATATATTTTCCAAATTTTGAAGAAATTGTATTTAAGAGAAAACAAACATTAAAATAATAAAAAGTACATGACAAAATATTCTTTTGATATTGTAGTTTGTAGATCATTTTGATTACTTTCTTCCACAACATTTGCCATGACCTATAAGAAAATCCATTGAGATTAATATTTATTTATAACCTTCTAAAAAAAAACATATGAACCATAATCGTAAACCTTTCCCTAATTAAACTCTAACCTAACCCTATTCTACTAATATGAAATCAAATGATTTGTTTCTTTTAAGATCCAAGGAATGTATTCCATTCAATTATAAATAACATGTGAAATTAAATTCTATATATTAAAATAAAATCTATTATATTTTCATCCTTTATTATAGTAGTATAGTAATAATTATATGTGAAATAATTAAGTAGAGATAAACTATATTAGTTATTATGTAGGAATATGTTTGATGTTGTAGTTGCAAGTGCCTTGGCAGACATGTATGCAAAATTTGGAAGCATAAACAGGGCACGTGAACTGTTTGACAGATTTCCTCAAAGAAATGTGGCCTGACTGGCTACAACATCTACAGGATATGCACAAAATGGATTTGTTGGAAAGGCCTTCAAAATTCTTAAGCACATGCAACTAGCGAGAGTAAACCCAAGGAAGCCTTCAAAACTCTTAAGCTAATGTAATTGACATGCAAAATGTGGAAATAAGAACATGACACATGAACTGATTGACAAAATGCCTCCAAGAAATGTGGGCGCATTGACAAGGCGCAAGAACTATTTGACACAATGCCTCAAAGAAATGTGGATGCATAGAGAAGGCACAAGAACTACTTGACAAAGTGCACTCAAGAAATTTGGACGCATAGACAAGGCACAAGAACTATGAAGGAAACTTCTATTGATTGTGAAGTTTGCATACTCATCACAGATTAATACATATACTCGGCAGATTAATAAATTCCAGGTTGAGATTCATAATTTACAATATTATGAAGAATATCCCATTTAACACAATATAGACTTGAGTGTACTATTGAGAGAGTAGAGTTTGGAACCAAACAATAGGAAACATTAATGCTCATAATTTGTCTAATTAAAGTTGTGCTAAACAAAGACATGCTAACTTAAACAAAGAACATATTTAAAGTTGTGCTTTGGGATTTTCTGTGTTGTTTGATGGGTTTTAAGTAGTCCTCAAGATCTGGAGAATGAAATACAAAAGATTGGGTGTTAACCCCCACTCGTTCCCAAACAAATTGAATTAAACTATGTCAAGATGTTGGTTAGAGGAGATACAACAAGGAACTTGTCTTCCTTATTTTTTCACACATGTAACCATAACTTGGAGAGGAGAAAGCCAAGTACTTTCCCTTGTGGGGACTTGCAACATAACCATAATATTTTCTTTTCACCCTACTACAAACCCCAATGTCTATGAATGATTTTGGTCTCTTTCATTGGCATATGGTTTGCCACAAAGATGTTATTTTTGGTCAAAATAGTCATGGGATTTGAATAAATGGACATACAAAAGAAAGAAGGAGTTCCCTAAAACATGATTACTTCTATTTCATGACCAAAAACTGGCAAAATATTGAAGTCTTAAGAATTTTATCAAGATGTTAACTTTATGCTTCTATTTCTAAAGCTTTAAATAACACAATTTGTTTCAAGTTTGATTTACTGTATTTGCTTTTCTCAAAAAATTATGGATTTCCAAAATGCAATTACTGATGTAATTTGCCAAATTATTTTGTATTGAAATTGCTAGGCTCTACTTATATTATTTTTCTAGGCCCCTTTACCTTGTGTACCTCGCATGCCTCTAACAATGGTATTGCCATTATCAAATTTTAGAGTCTAAACTTTTGAGCTATATAAAATATCAAATTCTAATTATTTATGAGAGAAAATAGACATAACTTTGTTACAGTTGCGAGGTTTTAATTTATTTTTACTCATTTTCTATAAATTGGTACAAACAATGGATTATTCAGTTATAGTGTTTCATACTACTCCAACTAGCCAAGAACAGAGAAGTGGGCCTTACTAGAAGGTTCTATGGACATCTAGATTCGTTGAAATTCATTTGTAGTTAAAGTTGAGACTATAACATTTTTTTGTGATTTGTAGGAAGGGTTTTGCAGCCATGCATTTGAGGGAAGTCTGAGCAAGTATTAGTGTTAGTGCAATTGGGAGATTTGAGGGTAGTGGCCTCATGGTTTTATAGGTGTTTGGATACCAATTTTCAATGCAAGATTGTCTATGGAGGCCTCAATGAGGAAGTAAACCTTCTAATCAACATTTGGAGATAGAGGCTTGATGCTATTTGATACCACTCTTCTGGAATTTTTTTACCCACGTTGGGTTTTCCTTAGGTCAATCTTTGTTGTTCTTTAATACATGCTATTTTTATCTCTTCCTATTGTATAATAGCTTCCTATGCTATCTTGAAGAGTTAACTTCATTTCTAGCACTACCATATGCAAGTTTTACTTCTAAAGCAAGTTAATTAGCCTTTTATTGATTGCACTTCTTTATATTCATTTTTATAGTTCAAGGAGTGGAATATCCATCTTGATTTTGAATTAGATTAGTATCTAAGCCGAGTTTTCTTTGTTATGTTTGATGCTATTTTGTGGTGTGTGTTTGTAGTTTTTAACTTTTTAGTTTTGCAGTTTTATACTCATCACTGGATCAACTAATGCAAAAAAGGAATGTTCTTTGCTTCCTTTGCAAGTAGAGATAATTATAAGGTAGGGGAAGCATCCTGAAAGAATGGACTTTAGAGGAGTTAAAAACTTTTCGACAGTGAAGAAGGATTCAACAAATTGGAAGATGTTGCTAACATCTCTCAATCTTTGGGAAGTCTTGACAAAATGGAAAAAGCTTGAAGGTTGGACAAATGAGCACCATTTGGAAGCTAGGATAGGATTTCCTTCCATTTTCACTTTTATGTATTGGCCAAATTCAGTAGCCTTGGGCTTTGACCTTGTAACACCTCTCTAAACCCAGGCTGGTAAGATAGCATTTTGATTTTGATTTGATATTTTGAATGTTAAATGTTATTATAATGAGGTTAGATATTGTTGATTAAGTGAAAGGTTATCATGATTAGCTATGATGATGTAATTAATTGATATATATGGTAGTTAACTACAGTCATAATGTAGTATGTGCTTCGACTATGTATATATGTATATGCACAGGTACATTGTTGTATGTATATTATAGGTACCGAGTATCGACTCCACCTGGCTTCACGGGTCTGAGTGTACCTTCCCTGATGGTGGTTAACAGGAGATAGCACATTGGCCAACCCTTGACCTAAACCCTTATCGTCGTACCTAGTTGGGTATGATCTATCTTTGATTAATTAGTGCAAACCTTAGATACTGTGATTGGTCACGTTCCAAAAAACCTTAATCCATTATGTGGTCGGCCTATGAAGAGTGTCTAAGCTTTTGAGTTAAATTGTATTTTTCCATAAATTTTAATATAGGAAATGCATTTTATGATTAAAAGGGGGAATTTAATATTTAAAAGGGCTAATTGGGCTTATGTGTATTCTGTTTGACCATAATTGTATAATTTGTGTGATTAGTTTTATTTAGGAAATTATAAGCATTATTTTATTATTTAATTTTAAGTTGTGCATATAAAGACCTAAATTAGGATTTTAATGTTGAATGCTAATTTATGCTATAAATTGAATGTTTAAATTATAAATTGGAAAAGTAGAAGGAAATGATATAAATTAGTATATGTTAAAAGATAATTTTAATATGGTTTTTCAAAAAGTGAAATGGGAAAAAGAGTTTAAAAAGGAAAAAAAGAATTCATTTTGCTGTAGCATGTTTTGGGAGAAAAATGTGAGAGAAAAACCCTTTTCTGCTAGAAAATTGATTTGTTCATTGTGGGAGCAATTGGGCATGAAATTTTATGGGATCAGTTGCATTTGGATAGGAATGAGGAAATAAAGTGATGGTTGTGATTTCGTCTGCTCTCGTGGATTGTGTGCAAACATCTACTTAATTGAATTTCTTGCTTGGGAATTGAGCTATTTTATCATTTCTTCATATTTACTTGATTTTAAAGGGTTTGAATTATTTTGAATGCATTGGTAGTATGTTAGAATCATTCTATGACTTTTATTTGGATCAATTTGATAGTGTAGAATTTATTTTGTGAAAATTTTAAGAATTTTCTCAATATGGGGTTATCATACCAAATTTTTAATTGGAGGCACAAATGGGTTTTTTTATGTTAAAAATGTGTTGTTGGGTACATTTAGACCAAAAGGGTATTCTTACAATTTTGATTTTCAAAATTTGAAATTTCAAGTTTTTTCAAGCTCCATCAATGATGAAAATTAGGTTTGGCTTAAAACAAATTGTTGTTTTTATGTTAAAAATGTGTTGTTGGGAACGTTTAGATCAAAAGGGTATTTTTATTTTTTTTATTTTCGAACTTTAAAATTTTAAGTTTTTTCAAGCTTTATCAATGGTGGACCCTGGTTATGTGTGAAAATTTGGAATTTGTTTAAAAGTGGAATTTTGAGAATATTATTGCATATTATAATAAGGAATGATAGAAAATATATATGAATTTTTTGGATGGAATCGTTTCGGATCCATTTGCTTGTTTAAATTTCCAATTTGCTTATTTAGTGTAAAAATGTGAATAGTGTCGCAAGAGGTGTGAATGCCTTGTGTTTTCAGATGTGAATTCCTTTGAGTTGCATTATTGCTTTGGCTATATTTCCTTGTTCATATAGAATGAGATGAACCCTAGGACTATGTACTAGAGTGTGTCGTGGAAGCCATGGTTTATTGGATACCCATGCATGCCCTTAGTGCTCTTATTGGCTAAAGATGGTTGGGAAGGCATGCCCACTCATAGAGCGTGGGACTTGTGTAGTTATGCATTCTTGTTTTATGAAAGGATGCCAAGTTTCTTTGATGCCATTCTTTTGGGCACACATTATGAATCTCCCTATGCTTGCACTCTAGCATCTAGATCCTATTTTAAGTAACCCCCGAAAGATGTATGTTTCTTCCTCTTTTGGTGTTGGGTTTGAATACTATGTTCATGTCTTGTGGAATGAATTGTATCTCATTTAATTCCTCTTATGAGTGATTGACAAATTAATTGCAATGGCTTGTATTTCATTGATTCCTCTTATGAGTGATGTGTGCATGGCATGTGATTTCCATGTGTGAATAGCTTGTATGCCACGTATTCCATGTGTTGGAATGTTCTCGTACTTTGTTTTGATGCATTTAATGCTTTATGTATTTGCATGAATTCTACTCTTGTCCTTTGTATGAATGGAGTTGCTTTGACATATATGTTAGCTGCCCTAATTGGGATGCTTAGCCTTATCTTGAATGAAGTGTATTCATTGTGATTGGCGTGTGTGTAAGCCTATACCATGTGTTTGAATCTTGCTTGAGTGTTTGGGTCGTGTGACTATCTCCATGAGCACAGTGGGGTGGACCTATGGGTACCACATGGTTGGGTGGTGTTGCAAACCACCATTAGGGACTGAAGATCTCTGCATGGTGGATCTACTTCGAGTTTGTGCCCCTCCTTCTTTTGTGCTCTCATGTCTCCTTCTCTTCATGTTTTTTTTTATTAGTGTAAAGGTTATAAATGCATAATTCAAGGACCTTGAGTCCTAAGCTTGTAATTGTAAAATTGTTATTGGACCTTCCTCATGAAGGATGTTGTAATCTAATAATAATGTGAATAGTGGTATGCTTGATTAACCTAGATTTGGTGACTCGATGTGGGTGTCGAGCACCTATTTATTGTTGTTTTTTCCTTTCTAATTGTTGCAAGATGGATGCATGATTATAGGAATCTCATTTGGGTTTTAAAATGAATTTAGTATCCTTTGTTATCCATCTCTTGTGTTGTGAGCATTTTTGTGTGTCTAGGAAGGTTTTGCAAGGGCTTGGGCTGTGTATTTTCCTTCATGCTGTAATTTGCAAAAGTTTCGACTCATTGCAACTTTTTATTATTGTTTTGTGTTGCTGCTACAAAAGTTTCGGCGCATCAGAGCTTTTTGTATGTTTCCTGTGTATTTCTGATGCATCGGCGTGGAATATTTCCAGTACATCGGTGCAAAATATTTTTGGCACATTGGCGCATAATATTTTCGGAGCATTGGTGTAGAATATTTCCGAAGCATTGACGCAAAAATATTTTCAGAGCACCGACACAAAAAAAAGAATTCTAGAGCAGGAAGTTTCGAAGCAAAATTTTTGGAGCTATCCTATTTGCTCCTGTTTGGATTTTCTCTGGAGGGTGGATTAGTCCTCTCCTTTGGGTTGTGCATTTGACCATGCTTGGCCATGTTTGTTGTTGATATATCGTATTGACAACCACTTTATATGTAAGTTATTCTTTATGTTTAAAAAAATAAAATTATCTTGTCCTCTTTTGGCTCTTACCCTTCAGGGGTTGCGTAGCAGGATGTTATAGACCTAATGATCATACTTAAGAGTAAACTATACCTTTCTTATAAGCTTTTGCTTAGAGTCATCCAATTATGTAATTATAGGAGTAATGCAATAACATTGCAACATTATCTTTTGCTCGGATTAATTTAATTATATTGTAATATCATGTAATGTTCAAATTTTGTATCCTTGGGTATCAACCATAGTTCCAAGTCATAAGTTTGGCAAGGCCATTTTCAGCTCTAGTTCATAAACAAATAGTGGTGAGGACCTACCAAGAAGGCAAATCAAATTGGGAAAAATTAAATTTAAAACACCTAAAAATGACTAAAAGAACCAAATTGGAGTGCTTGATGCTATGAAGCATATTTTTCTCAACAACATCCACCTACACTTGGTTACAAATGCTTTTATGAAGTACAAGGTTTGTGATGAGGATCTGTGGTTGGTGATCAAAGTGGAGGAGAAGCTTATAGTGAAAATTAGCATACAACATGTGTTAGTGATTTTGTTCCAACCTTTTTCATGTTATTTCTTGTGGTGTAATTCAATCTTGAGAGAGGTTATATCCTCTATAACTAATGGTTTAAATATGGTCTTCTTGGATAGTTTTTTAACAAGGATTTATGTTTTAGACAACAAATTTAAATTGACTGTTGATTGCAGTTTTGATGTTTATACTTCAACAAGTGTTGATGATAGTCAAATGATAAACAATGTCAACTCAGGCTTGTTGAATTTCCCTAAAAATTCAGAATTGTATTTCTACAACTTGTTGTAAGGTTGCTAGACTGATACTCTGATCTTGTACATTTTCTATGTTTTCTTAATAATTAACCTCCTCCATATTTTACAGAAAAAATCAATACCTCCCAAAGGGACCAGGTTGATGTCACTCAAGAGTAAAAAACATTGAGTGTAAATTTTGAGATTTTTATAGTGCATTTATTTTAGAAAACAAAAATTTTGCTCATCGAGAGGCCATTGAGATTGACTCACTGGAGCTGTTAAATGAGGCCAGAGACAATCCCTTCTATGAATTTTATATAGTAGCTCTTGCTCAGGCAACTTAGCGAAATGTAATCAGGGAAGAAGGATATATTTTGTTTTTTGTGGCCAATTGGATATTGATCAGAATCTTGTGTCAAAGTAAGATGCCAGTTGATTTACAGATGATAAAGTGTTAGTGATTCTGTGAATAGATGCTCTAGAAGTAATTCAACCCAATTTTAACTCAGCGTTCAATCGTAAATCTTATGTATTGTTTAATTCCCCACAAATAAATCCTAAGTCTAGAAAAAATGAAAAAATGAGGTTGTCTTTAAGATTATTTCTGTAAAAAGTTCCTTGCTTGGAGTTGAATTGATATTGTTTGGCCCCTGCTACATCATGCACATATTCTTTAAGCTCAATCCATCTATATTTTCAAATTATAGTCTCAAAATACAACGCTCTCGTTTAAGTTAATTTTTTTTCTACTTTTATTTCATCAGCTATAAAACTCCGCACCATAAAGAAACTAAAATTTTTCGCAAGAATTCACTCTACATTATACCTTTATAAATTACATTCTCAAAATGCAATGTTCCCATTTAAATTAAAAAAAAAAAACCCTAGGATTTCATTAGCTATAAACTTCAGCCCCAACAAATAAAGAAAATTAAATTTCCTACAACAATATTCTCACACTTTCGCTTGATATAACATGATTAAAATTTCCAAAGAGAAATGTTCATAATTTAAATACTTCATGAGATTTACCATTAAACAATTTTAAAATCTAACTGGAATTTCATTCTTTATATTTTTGAATTTAGGATGATTTATGGGCTATAGAGCTTTAAATTCAGCCATTATGTTTCTAGAATTTCTTCTTTACTAGTCTATCATATATTCCTATAAATTGTACTTCAAAGGCAATATGTCCTTAACTATTTGAGTTGAAATGGAACAAATTTAAAGCTAAACTTGATAATCTGCATTGATGAATTATTGATTTATTGTATATATTTAGCTTTTTTGGTCTTCATAAATTTGGTTAGAAAATCTAACAGGTATTTGTACTTTGATGAACATGGGGTAGGATTATTTGCATACAATGTTAGTGTGGATCATTATCAAGGTTCCTCTCACTCCCCAAAGCCAGTTAATCATATGGCATACTCTCAGGTTTTAATTCTCACTCAGTTATCACTTATCACACAAAAGAACTAGACATAAGCACTGCTCCATGCACTTGTGATGGAGCTTTGGAAGATCCTAAGGAACCATATTGGTATAGGGTACTTTACAAAGGAGATGTAGTGCCCTCCGTTGCGGTTGTCGTTGATGTCAAGTAAGTTGTTGTTGGTAATGTCATGATGATGTGGTGATTTTATTATTTAATTTAATTTTAAGGTTATGAGATAACACTAATAATATGCTTGGATTTGATTAATAAAGTTAATTTAATTATAAGGTTACTTGTTTTATTTGGAATTAAATAAAGAATTAGATTCAATAATAAACGTTAATTTAATTATCTTTGGGAGTTAGTTATTTAAAGTAATCGGATTAGATGAGTAAAGATAATTATCATTTAATGATTAAATTCAATTAATAAATTTAAAAGTGAGAAAATATTAGAGAGGATTAAATATTAAAATTGTACTTAAGTTTAAATAAATTAAGGTGAAAATATTTATTAAAATAAATATATTTTATTGTAACTAAAAGAAAGATTAAATTATTAAATATTTATTAAATATTTAATAGTTGATCTATTTGGATCATATATTAAAAAGTCAATTATAAAATAATGATTAGGGGCAGTGGCTAGCATACAATCGTAACTGTTGGAAGTGCAGTGGTCTGATGATGGGAGTGTAAAAGACACCATCAAAGAAATTATAATAAGTGATGGAAGTCGAACGGTCCCCCGATGGGAGTGGAAAAGACACCATGAAACAAATTATAAACAAGAATTATTCTGGAGGAAGGGAGAGGAATTTCAGTTCACGGAGAGTGGGGAAGTTGGTTGAGTCTGTGGTGCATCATTTATTTCTTGCTTGGTTTCTCAACCCATTCAATACACACTTGAGAACCATATCTTGTGTATTTAGAGGAACCATAATCTATGAAAGGAGAGTATATCCAGTGAGAAGAAAGGAAGAGTAAGATGGTTGAAGGTAGACCTGGAGAGGACCAAATGTGATTCATGCTTTTACTTTGACAGAGGCTAGACCCGTGTGCTCTCCGCCAGTAGGTGCATTATCTTTGTATCTTTAGGTTGTTTTGTGAAGCATCTACATATTTTATTCTCTTCTCTAAGGTTAGATTTCATTTCATTAGGTTTCATGGCTTGCTCAGCCAAATCTTTATTCATGAAAATCTTTTTCCACGATCCTCCAACAACTGATATGGGATCAATCTGTATCTCTGAAAACTTGCATGCATGTCTATTAGACTAAACCTTTCCCTATCAAAATGCTTGAATGATGTCCTTTCCCTAATCCCAAGCTCTTGTTTTAGCTTGGGTTATAAGATGCTGGTATAGGCTATGAAGTATGACCATATACTCGATTAGAATTTTAGGCCCTAATGTACCACGCTTAACTTTTGTGCAATTAAACTGTGCCTAAACATGCCTATCTCAATGTACTCTCTTAGCCTCGATGTTCTTATTGTTATGCACTATCATTCAACTCTGAGGGTAGGGTATTAGATAGGTCTTCACCCCTTGAGATTAAAATTTAGTGGGTTGCCATAAAATAAGTTTCTCGACCATTATGCATGGCTGCACTATCCTTCTGTAGCATCGGATCCTTGTTAGATTTTAGACCTCAAGTATGATATGCACTTGATTCTGAGTTCATTAGGTTGTTGCCATATGTTTTCGCCAATCACAAAAGTGCAAATCTTCTCAAAGAACCCTTTCAAATCCTTAAGCTCTATGAGTTGATACACGAGGATATCGTAGGTCATGGCAAACCGCTTAATCTTCATCTGCATTTGCAATTTACTCGAGATATTTTATAAAGATGGATAAGCTGAGATTTTCATCAATTAGATTCATTTCATTTGAATGCATATCCTGCATCGATGCACTCAGTGAGACCACATTTCTTTGAGGCATACTACCAAACAATTCATATGCCTTGTTTTTTCTTTCACATTTAGAATGCATGTCTCCAAAAGTCATTCCAACTATTTCTTAGTACCAGGTGAGCTACCTTCTATCGCATTTTCTCTCACGGTCTTTAGCATTTCAGCCTCTGCATTTCCTAAGTTTGTGTTTATTAGTCAGTTCAAATAATCTCCCTGATTCTTATTGTAATCGGTCACAGCGGCGGCACTAGAACGTGGTGTGGTGTATAGATTTATATAACCTCCATGTTTATTCGAACCTCTCTCAGATGTAGCACTTGAACATATTAGGAAGTTTAAAGTCCTAAATTAATCTCTTTGATTTCATTATCTTCATGTCCCAACTGCGGTGCTTGAACTTAATAGAAAATTTTAAAGATTTATAACATCCTGCTTGCTCCTTCTGTCAAACTGTCGCAGTTCCTACACTTGGAAATAAAATATTGTCCATCACTAACATAAAAGAGAGAATCCCTTTGATTATGGTGAAGATTAATTTCCAAACTTCAAACTTGAGCGCGTCTCTGGAAACTCGCCAGCAAATAGAAATGTGTTTAGTTCAAAAAGGAAAAGTAGTACATTAATTATCCTTCTCTTAAGTCACGTATTTGCATCTCACCTCTCTCTTTTCCTTCAATCTTGTGGATAACAGTTGGGATATGATAATAATGCAAGTAGATGGTGTTATTTCCAAATTCTAGCATTCACTTTCTAATATACTTGGCAACCTATCACAGCTTCAAATTTTAGACTTACAAAGTTGTAGTAAATTAAATAGCCTCTCTCATTTCATTGTCAACCTGTCTGAGTTGTGGCGACTGAACATAAATGGAAGTAATGTCTGATATGTGAAGTATCTATGTTGTAAGGCAATTTGCTTGAATAGATAAGTTTATGATAATATTCCTTTATCTAAAATAAACTTTTGTTTTATTATCCTTCATAAGGACATATTTAAAGCGTAGAAATAATTGAGAAAGAAATGTTTTACTTATTTATTTGATTTAGAATTTAAATGAAGGATAGTCTTACTAATTTATATTATTTAGAGTTCAAATGGTTTATTTTATTTTAGACAAGTAGATTCAGTTACGAGTTTGATTCTATTGCGTTAGGTAGTTAGAGGACTCTTTCTTCAATTAGATAATTTCCATTATTGTTGAAATCCTTTAAGCCATTTAACGGATGTGTGTCATTCTTACGTGATAATTGTTTTATATAATGGGTTAGGTTATTGTGTTCTCACTTTGTTTTAAAATTGATTAAATAAGGAGGTTAAGGTTACGTTTGTAAATCTTAATGTGAATTATTTTGGTATAAATGTCACTTTGGTAGTTCTTGGAATCATGGTGTTTCGTGGCTTTAGGTGAAATATGTTGAAGTTGTGTGTTCGTAGAATTAGAGCTTGAATGTTATATGCATATAGCTATAGGAGAATGGAGTCACTATCGTGATAAATGTGTAGTAAGATAGATATTAAAATATATCTCTTTGTTTTGACTTAAATAATGTCTCAATAATTGAAGAGATAAGATATAAAGGAAGCCTTAAATGCTAATTTAATGTTATCACTTTATGTGGATTAGAAGAAAGTAGTTTCTGAATTATTAAATATGGTCTTCTACATGAGCAAGCTAATAAGGAATTGATGGATTATTTAACTTAAAACACTTTGAGTTATTGGTAGATGACTTAGTAGTTTACACATAGAAGGAATGTCTTACTATATGGTTGATAATGGGAGGTTGCTTCGAAAAATGAAATACATGGATGTTGTAGTTGCTTGTTTGTGTTGGTTATTATATGATTTGATGCTTTCATCTTGACGTGACCTTCCCTTGAGTTGATTTTTGTTTGGGACTCTTTTGTATATCTTGAAGTCCTTGATGTTCTGTTGAGTATGACCTTCTTAGTTTATTTTGATTTGAGGATCTTTTATTCATTGGGTTGGTGTTGAAATTGGCTTGAAGGCCCGTCTCATTGACTTACTCTTGTTGCTTCATTTTACCCTCGTTTGTGGGTTTTCATTCTTTTTGGCTTCCAGAGGCTTGTGGTGATTGTCAGTTAATGTTCACTCTTTATGTGCCCTTGATGTGGCAAGTGTTTTGGTTTCATGATTTTGAAAGGGTTGTACGGGAATTGTTGAGACTTTGATTATGTATTTATAGCGAGATGGGTAATGCCTCGCATCTCCGTTATGATCTAATGTTCTTGTTATGTTGTACAATCCTTGGTTTCTTGGTTGATTTGGTTGGATGTTGTTGGGTCTCTAGGGAGAGTGGCTCCTCGTGGGGGCCGGCGCCCCGTTTAAGGGGGCACAGGGATAACCCACGAGTGAGTTAGTAATCAAGTGAAAACCTAATAATTAACTTAGGAGGGTTGGGTAATAATATCATTATAAGATTTAAAAATGGATGCCTCGTCTTCATTAGTGCTTCTGCAGACTAATGGAAGGCTGAGAAAGTCGTGGTTGGCAAGGTCGTGACCTCGTCTTCACGAGAGGTTTACGGCTCCACATGAGTCACCCTATGGACCGGCACCTCCAGTTGGGAGGAAGGGCATAGGATAGCCATAGATGGGACCGGTGCCTCCAGTTGGGAGGAAGAGCACAGGACAGCCCATGTAGGACTATGCGATGACACTCTCCCCTAGTTGCCCATGTGTTTTACTTTATTGTGTTCCTCTGGAAGTAGGTTATGGGAGTTGGTTTAGATTGTTGATATAGGGATTTATATTGATTTATGGAGCATTGCCTTGATACATCTTTGGTGTACTTTGTGGTCTTGTATGATCTCATTGATATTTGACTTATGACCTTGTACTCTTATGGTACTGTGATATGATGTTATTGTATTGTTTAATTGCAATTTGGAATTGTATTATGTTTATTAATTCAGTTTGATTTGGAAGTGTTTCATGATCATCCTTTGGTTACTTGTTTATGGGTCATTGCTTTGATTTATGTGATGAGATTTATGATTTTAAGTTGTTATGTTGACTCTTGGATGTTGTTGATTATGTCATTGTAATTCCTTGAGTATTATGATACTTTTGTATGACATTGAGTCTTGTGGTTCCTTGTTTGGATGTTCTTGGTTGAGGTCTCTTTCTTGTTAGCTCCTAGCACGGGGGGGTGGGTCTTCAGACTCACATGGTCGGGTGGAACGTGCTAAGCACCCCATTGGGTCCCCAGTCGAGGATCAAGAGGTGCGGATTGGTGCTGTTGCAGTGACTCCAGTGTTGTATTTGTCTTGGAGTCAGTTATGATACTTTGTATTTCTCTATTTATTTGTATCATGGTATCTTGTGTATGGTTTCCATTTATGTTTGGAAACACTTTTGTATCATTGTACCTCTAGAACAATGTATTGTAATGTAACGTTAAACCTTGTGTGGATAATGGCCATGGCAGTTGTTATTCATTGTGTTGAGTTAATTATGTATATGTTGTACTTACTCAAATGGTTTCTTATCAATGATATATCATGTATGTGTTACATTTGTTAATGTTTACTTTGTTATGGATTATATCTTTGGCTTTTATTCTTTATTGTCGTTGTGTGGATCTAAGTCGCGTAATGACTCCTTGTGTACCCCAAGGGATGTATGTGTTAGTGAATCTACTTAAATGAAATTCATGTCATAACTTAATGTGTATTACATGTATGTTATGTTTACTTTTAAAAAAAATAAAAATTGTGCAGTGATTATTGTTTAAATGTCCTTTGGGGTTCGCACGACGAGGCGTTACAGGAGAAAAATACAGTAAAGATATTTACATATGGAAATTCTGGTGGTAGTATGTGTGTGCCCACATTTTTTTAGATGAATACTTAATGACCTTAGTGACATGGATGTTGGGTGACCATAGATTTGAAGAGGGAGATACATTTCTTGCTAGAGTTGGTGTAAGAGCATGGAGGAAGGAGTTATTCACTGATTGTTCAACTACATGAAACTACATTAATGAGCATCCAATGTTTCGAGATCTATTTGAGTATCAAATTAGAGATTTCAAATTTGAAGGAGATGCACGAAATATTTATATCGATCACCTTCATAGTAGATTGATAAGAATATTCAAATGCCTATTTTGCTAAAAATAAAAACATTATGAATTCAAAAAATAGAATCTGAAATAACCGGATCAATGCAGGTTTGGTGATTTTGGACAATATCGGAGAGGACATCAAATGCTAAACTTGAATGGGAATCAACATTTTCATGCAATCTAACAGCCATAGCAATGAGACATACCTGCAGTTCTCTCTCGATTCAACAATCTATAATTCACCCTCTGAATCCCTTTGCGCTTACCTTGATAACAAAATCTGAAACAAAAACTATGAAAGCAAATCAATTGATTTTGGACAATATCAGAGAGGACAACAAATGCTAAACTTGAATGAAAATCAACATTTTTTTGTAATCGAATAGCAAGACATACCTGTACTTCTTTCTCCACTGGGAAATCTACAATTCACAGAGTGAAATTGAAAGACAAAGCCTCTTTTAATAGACTTCTTCAAGAATTGAAAGATGAGAACATGTGAATAAAAAAACTTTAAAACTGATTTAAAAACAAAGAAAAAAATAAAAACTATTGAAAATTATCAAAAAAATACACTATTGAAAAATAAACAAAAAATAATAATAAAAAAATACATTGAATTTTTTATAATTATAAAAAATATATGTGTTACTAATAAATTTCACCCTAAAAACTTAAAAATTTATTAAGTATTTAGTTTTTATTTATTTTTAATTAAATTGAGTTAAGAATTTGAAAAAGCAAGATTACTTCGATTTTTTTAATAAAATTAAAAATATTAGATGACACTAAGTATTTAGTTTGGATTTTTTTTAATTAAATTGATTTTAAAATCTAAAAAAGAAAATTACTATAAACTTGAAAAACTTGAAAATTTATTACTTGACACTAAGTATTTTATTGTAATTATAAACATTTAATTACTATAACTAAATTAATTATAATTATGAATATTAAATCTCAGTATTAATAATAATAAAAATGAAATAATTATAAAATTGATTATGATATAAAAAACAAGTATTTTATTCTTTCTTTAAATTTTTATTAAAAAAATAAAAACTATTGAAAATATAAAAAATAAAAAATAAATACACTATTAAGAATAAACAAAAAAAAATACAAATACATAAAAAATATATTTGTGTTACTAATAAATTTCACCCTAAAAACTTAAAAATTTATTAAGTATTTATTTATTTATTTATTTTAATTAATTTGATTTTAAAATCTGGAAAAGCAAGATTACCGTAGTTTTTTTTTTTGAAATAAAGTTGAAAATATTTTAGAGTGAATAAGATATCAAATCGATTTAGATCTACTTTGAATCTGCTTGAAAAAACGTCTACATACAATGAATGTAATTATGCTAGTTGAATGTCATTTGAACGTCAAATTGAAACTAAAGAGTTTTTCTTTACGTTGAATTTTGCTTTTTGGTGGATGCCATTGTAATACGCCTCTCGGCGTAATAAATGAAAAAACTATTAAAAATGTAAAAGGAAAAGACAATGCAATAAATATATTTATTCCTTAATGATTTACTTTAGAGTATGTCCACTACTTTCAAATTGCTTTAAAAGATGCTTATGACAAAAAGAAAAATAAATAAAGTTGGATGAGTAAGCAAGGGATGAGAATAAAGAGACCGAAAAAGTAAAGTGCGCTTAGTGTTTGAAACTTTGTGGAAGAAACGTGGAATCCTGAATGAAGAAAACCGTATGGAAGAGAGAGGGATCACATGTAAAAAATGCATAATCGTACAGGAAAGAGTGTGGAAGAAACGTGAAATGTTGTAATAGGTGGAAGTAATGTGGAATCGTGCTTGTAAGTCAATATACTGACATCAATAATGGAATGCATTAACGGGACAACGGGAGACAAAGTTAATTGGACAATGGGACCATAAGAATAATAGTCTAAGTCATTCTTGCATCAAAAGAAGGTGCAATAGTTACGTCGATTGTATTTTATAAAATATTTTATATGATTTTGAATAGCTTTCTAGTAAAAATCTTCAAGAAAAAAGTTTGCATTCACCACATATAAGTTCAATTGAAAACATATTTTTCTTAATATGCTTAAATTGAAAGTTTTAGTTTAAACTTCAAGTACTATGCTTACGCGTTAGTGCAATGATATATTTGAATCTAAACTTGTAAAAGTTGAAAATCACATATAAAAGCTAACTTCATAGAAAGGTGAGATATGCAGACTTTGAAATAATCCTCTCCTATTGGCAATCACACATTAAAAAGTTTTGGAAGATTGCATCCCATGGACTACAACATCATTAAGACCTCCTTGATGTCAAATACAATCATAACAAATGTTTTCTACAACACTCATCCAATTGATAGACAAAGATATGTGTTGATTCACATTACATGACCCAAAGATAGCAAAAAATCAACAAATCTTCAAAAATGTAAATTTCCAAATCATTTTTTATTGGTAAATACTATCTTATGCATTACAAGGCAAGGGTAGATTGAATCCAAAACACAAGGGTCTTTGCAACAATATTTTTCAGATTCAGTGGAACAACACAAAGTGTCTCATAAGAAAATCCTAAAAAATTTAAACCCCATAATCAAAATAAAAAAAAATTTATCGTGATTTAGAAGAATCTAAAAGTTTGAACATTAAATAATGTTCTAAGTTATGGTTGTATGGAGAGAAGAAAGAAGTCTGCTGAGAGTATTATAATAGAAATGAAACTATAGTTAATAGAGCCGAGCTTTATAAGATTGGCCTTCATAATTGTTTAGTATCAAAGGTCATGCCTTTTGATTGTCTACCTACTAATCTTCAAACTAGATCAGTATTGCTTGAATACAACAATGAATTTAGTGTCTTCCCAAAACAAATATCTATCTGAAGCAATTGAAGATGCAAATTTCCTCATCGTTGATATATTTGAAAGTTTTCTCTCTTATAATCTCCAATCCAACTGTTACCTAATTTTGCTTCCAGCTAAATCAGGTGACTTATTCTTTCTTTTGTGTTTGCATTTAAACATTAAAAGATACATCATTTTCTATTAAATTTCATTTATGTGCATACAGGAGATTGTCAAAACAGATTGCATTATTCCAATTTTGCAATTGCATAAAATAAGAAAGAGAACCAACATGTATTGCAAATGTAATCTGTATTGATGATCATAAGTGTATAATGTCCCTCACAAGCCAAGGGACTAACTATTCTAATGCTTATAAAGAAAATACTATACACTTATAGATAAATAGAAAAGAAATGCACATAAAATGAAAAGGGACCCATCATTGTTTGGTGGAATGACAAATCTCGTTGGCCTTCTCTTGCATCATCTCGGTTTTCCCCGCTTGTCCTACTTTCGTTTGATGCTCTCATCACTGCTCCTAGGTTTCCTACATTTGAAAAAGGAGTGTTATTAGAGCAATGAAAGGTCACTAATCAAAATATGTGCAAAATATCCATAAACGTGTAATCTAATGTCCATAAGCATTAAAATAGACAACATACCATAAGTGTCTAGGAAAACAAGAAAATAGTAATCAAACACACCTATGATATGATTTTTTTATCTAACTTGTTTGTTCCTTGTGAAAATTTAGGAAAAGTCTTGTTACTATTTTGATTCAACTAATTACAACATGTGGAGTAAAATTTGGCTCCCACGAGGGTTGAGCCCAACATGTTGCCCTCTTATGTTTTAGGAGGGATAAGAAAATGAGCAACTTGATTAAATCAATGATAAACATATTCTTAATGCATTAAATCAATATGGAATCACACCAGTTGGTCAGCTTTCATTATCAGATTCAAAACATACAACAAATAATGTGAACTATCAAGAGAGTTACCCTTCATCTTTTCACAATGAATCAATCAATAGGCTACCATCATGTCAAAATGGGCAGTATTTTGCTAGATATGTCTTTCAATCTTCTTAAGTGGATCCAAGATCTATTTTATTAAAGAATTAAATGATTTCTATGATGCAGCAAGTTCACTTATAGATACATCAAGTTCAATTATGCATCCATTCATAAATAATGGTGGAGCTATCAAGTTTGTCCAAAACCATCATGAGTCATATGGAGCAGCAAGTAAGAACATGACAGTTCACCATGAATGCATGCTACAAGACAACAAGGGTAGTCATTACAATCATTAAGGGAACAAGTGAATCATGTTTTCACTTTAGTAGTGAATGATAAACTACGAAGAAGTCATGCAATGAAGAGGGTAGAAGGATAATCACTGTGGCAGATATGGTGAATTGTGAATAGTGACATTGCCAAAAGAATGGATTCAAGAGAGTAAATGCAAGTGGAAACAAGCTTTATAAAAGCACATATCAATATAAAGCTACAGGAACATTGAGAAAGGTCTCAAGTTCATACACAATGAAGATTCAAGAGGACTGTGGGCAGATACAATGGAGCAAATACACCAGAGTATGAAGATCTATAGAGCATGACAACCATGTATGGCAGTGACTTGGACACAAGACTACTGAGCATGGTTGTTAGAAGTGAGGAGGCTTTTAGGGAGATCTTTGTAATCTCTATAAGCTAATGATAGTCTGTTGAACATAAACGATCTAGTCATATATCAACAAGAAAGAAAAGTTGCAAATGACAATTCTACATATCTCAATCTCATGTATGAAATAACACAGACATGAAAGATGAATCAAGAAGGATTCAAAGCACAGTCATTACTGATTGTTTAGTAACCTTGAAAAGCATGACAACCCATGAGATTGGAGGCAATCATAGGAACAGTGCATGGGTGTTACACTCGAATAAGAATACTTACATACTAACAAGGTATTTCCAAGATCTTACACACATTCCAAATGAGGTAAAAGTAAATCATGCATATAACATGAACTATCCATAAGAGCTCAAGTGCAAGTACAATAATGAATTTCATTTCATATATCAAGATGAAATACAATACATCCATTTCAAGGTTACATCAATAATCTTGCATCAATACATCTATTTCAATGTTACATCAATAATCTTGCATCAATACAACTATTTCAATGTTACATCAATAAGCTTTCATCAAAACATCTCAAAGTAAAGTTATATTTACAAATGGGCTATGTAAGCCATACCTAGTAATACAAGAGTACATCTATAGCATAAAGATTCTTCGATCCTCAATCGCCTTGACACCACTAGTCTTCTTGCAAGCTGATGCCAAGAGTGTGATTAAGGCACCTTTTCTGCCAAACCACAAAGTACATGACTTCCTCGGGTTCTTCCTAACTCGAAGAAAACCCTGACCCTGCACAAGGAGCCTAGCAACCTAGAACAATAAAGCAGGAGGGAACTATCAATGCATGCCTGATGCCTATATGCATTCCTATACTAGAAAAACATATTTCTTGCATGCAGGATGTGGTAGAGACATATAAAAATTCTAAGCTTTTTAATTAATCCATCTATTTCAATGGTACATTTGCTTGGCCAAGCATTAAAACATAAATGACAGTTTATGAAAAGGCTAAACTACCGTCTCTATGTGCCCACATTCAACATCCTGTCCCAGAAGTTTCTCATAAAGAACACAATAATGCATTTTCCACATAAATTTCATTCAGTTTAAAACTTTCCTTACATTTAAGCATTCTATCATAAAAACATATAGTTTATTGCATAGTTCTCAATTTTGATTGCATAAGAGCAATAATTCAAAACAAATGCATCTCATAGCTAATTTTACAGTTCACCAAGAATTATTTCCTAACCATTTTATTACATTTCAATGAAATAAAGCAAGTATATGCTTATGTGTTCATTTCTACATGCAAAATATCCAACATTCTATCTCGATTTGAATGATTTAATCTCTTTAACAGATTTATGTAAATCTTGAAAGAAACCCTCTCCAATCAGCATTATATACATTACACAAAAACTAAAAAAAAAACTCCTCACATAGAAATTTACCAGTTTAAAACAAAAAAATTGATCATTTCCAACTAGTTTCATTTTTATTCGTTTCTAATATCTGAACTGGTTTATTCTCAGGTAAGAATAAATACATATATAATCATATCTACTTATGTATATATATGTATATGTATATATATACACACTCAGAAATAATCAAAGTATGGTTTCAATATGCTTATCCATTAAATTAGAAAACAACATTGTAAGTATAATAATTGTTGGCTCATATATATATATATTTGCTATTGTATAGGTGTATATATATATATAGGAAGGTACATATGTATATATGTATATATATATATTTATATAGCCCCTCAAAATATATGCATTTTAATGTTTTTGACAGAGCAAATTGAATTTATCACAGGTCTGGGAATTGCTTTTAAAGCATTTAGAAGAGCAAGGGTCGACACCCTCCATTGGAGAGGTGCTACCTGTGGTGGGCAGCGCCCCCTCCATAAGCTGCAGCTTGTGGAGGATGCTGCCCTCCATAGAGCAGCCCTTCCCCAATGGGGAAGGACGTGACTTGGGGAGGGAATGCCCCACAAATATGCCTAAGTCTGCAATTTTTTAAACTTAAAACTAATCCAACTATTACAATGTTTGGAAATTTTGATAGCAATTTATCATATATGTAAATTCCAATATATCTATTATGTATTTATTTATACACACACACACACACACACACATACAGTTTAGTGTATGTATATATATATATATAATATTTATAGAATCTGAACCAAGATTTCAATCTAAGAATCACACAGAAAACCCCAATCTGGGCATAAAATGTTTAATATAGAGAGGTTGTAAAATTTATATGTAAATATGTATATATAAATAATTGGAAAGATTGTACAAATTTCACAGCTATACCAGTAAATTTTTGCACAACAAGGACTTCAAGTACAAATACAATACACAATAGCTTTCAAAAAAAAAAAATCACTTTCAACAATACAAACAATCCTTCACACACTTTGAAAATTAAATGCATTGGAAAAGATTTAAAAACCTGGAAAAATTGCCTCCAATTGAAATTCCCTTCTTCTTCTTCTCTTGTCCTTATCTCCCTTCCAATTTGTTTTATGAAGAATCTTCCTCCTCCTTTTTCCTTTTCTCCTCTATTTCTCTTCCTATTTCCAATATTTTTTATTCTATTGAAATCTAAAACTACTATTTGGCAACCATTTTAGTTATTCTTGCAGAGCAATTCAAGAAGAATATCAAGCAGTTGTGTTTTCTCATTATTAATTTCCTTCTTTTAAAGATTTGCACTTCCATTCCCAAGACCTAATCTTGAAAAGAATAAAAATAAAGGGTATGTACAGGATTATGATGGGCCAAAAAGTGGCGATATGGATGGGTATGTGTAGGGTATGTGGCTAACGACTCTTTTTTAACCCAAAATTGACGAAACGAAAAGGGTTTTTAAAGGAGATTCTCAGCTTTCCACCAATATAAATTATGCTTTACTTTGAATTTAATAAATAATTATTATTCATTTTCTATTTGAATTATGACTAAAGTCCCAATTGATAGGTTGATTGAAAAACATCTATAGCTTTCAAATGGTATAATATTTTTTGAATCTGAAACATGCGTCACATTATATGCTTCACATACTATAGGATTAAAAAAACAATTGAATTTCATGAAGTTTTGACCAAGTTAAGGTGGTCAGACATACGAGTTTTTATATTTTTTAAAAGTTATAATAAAAAATTCATAATTAATTATTTACTTGGAAAAAAATTACAAAAATATATGCATCACATCGGTACATGAGTCCTCTACTTATATCTAAACTATTATAAAAAAATATTATCATTTTATTGTGGTTAGGGTGGTCAAACAAACACCTACTTCTTATTTTTTCCTTGAAATATAAGTACTACTGCATTGAAATTTCAAATTTTCACCAAATAGATTTAAAAAAACCTAGTAGTTTAGAAACTACATTCAATTTTCTACAAATTCTATTCTTACATATTTTTGAAATAATATTGATAACTTATTCAAATTTTTCTGTCAAATTGCCTAACTCTGACTTTTTTAAATTTTTCGCCACTTAAGGGCCTATTTTTTCCATGATGATTCTACACATACCCTAAAAATAAAATTTATTTCTATGCATGATATTTTCCTTGATAAATAATAAAAAGAAATTCCATTTAAGTTGCAACTAAATACTTATCTTCTGTAAACAGTTAGAAAATACTATTTCTAAATTACAAAGGACAATATTTACCCTTAATGAGCAATAAATAAATCTTATTTAATTACAAAATAAATATTTATTCCAAAGAAATAGCATTCGATTAAAAATAAAATAATTATTCAAATTAACCATGCATTATAATTTACTTATAAAACAAAATCTATAATTGAATTATAATTAAAATTAATTCTTTTTGTTTTATTATGCTTTTATTTCATTATTTAATTAATTTGACTAAACATTATAAAATTTGCAAACAATAAAACAGTCAAGCTAATTTAATTCTAAATGCACCTACATGATTCTAGGTGCTTGTGTGTGATCGAGAGAACCATTCTTGCCCTTGGTCTTCGACAACCTATAGCTCAAGTACACTTAGACACCCATTAATAGATTAGTATCCAGATAAAATACAAATCAAAGCAATAAATGCATTAATTCAAATATTACTATTCTATTTTGCTTCAATTTCGAAGTAAACCTTATTCAATACTTTTCAAATTTTCAGAATTAAAGCAAACATTTTCATATTTCATCACACCAAAAACACCATACTATTTATTATTTACTCTACCACACACATTCAATCATATATCAAATCCACACAGAGCCAAAAGCAAGCAGCATCAGAATTCGAGATGTGACATCCTTCCCCACTTGGAAGAGACATCGCCTCAATGTCTTATTACAAGCATCCACACAACAGAGTCTAAAGCATCAGTGTATCATGAGTCACAATATGCAGGAAATAAAAATTATACTAGAATTTCTCAAATGCGGGAAAGATCTATCAATATCTTCCGCATTTTCCCAAGTGGCACTGTCCACCGAATATTGGTCCCACTGGACCCTATACTGCATAATATCTTTGTTTCACAACTTAATGTTGCGCCTTTCCAAAATCCTGATGGGCTCCACTAGCATCACCCTTGAATCTTGAACCTGCAATGCATGCCAATCAAGAACATGAGTAACATTCAGATGATATGGCTTAAGCACTGAAACATGGAAGACATTATGTATGCGGGATAGAGCTGGTGGTAGAGCAAACCTATATGCAAATGGATTAATCACCTCCAAGATATCAAAAGGCCCAACATATCTAGGGGCAAGCTTAGAGCTCTTGCCGAAAGAGATTGAACTCTTCTGCGACCAAACTCTCAAAAAGACCTTGTCTCCCACTAAAAACTATCTAAAAGTTATGTTCCTGTCAGCAAGACTCTTTTGATGATCTGAAGCTTGTTTCAACTTTTCCTTGATTAGCTTCATCCGATCTTCCATTTCTTTCAACATCTCAGGCCCAATGACAATCTTGTCTTCCACCTTGTCCCAACTGATAGGTGTGCGACATTTACGACCATAAAATGCCTCGAAAGGGGACATTCCTAAAGAGGCATGGTAGGATTTATTATATGCGAACTCTACCAAGGGTAGGTACTCCTACTTATGATGTTGTTCCATACAATACATTCTGAGGAGATCCTCTACTACCTGATTTACCCTCTCTGACTGACCATCGGTCTGAGGATGATATGCCGAGCTAAAATTCAATTTGGTTCCCAAAGAAGAATTCAATGTGGTCCATAACCTAGAAGTCATCCAAGTATCATGATCTAAAATTATCGTCTCTGGCACTCCATTTAACCGGAAGATCTCCTGTACAAACTTCTTTGCTAAAACCAAGGATCCATCCTTAAGATTTCTAGGGAAGAAGTGAGCTAATTTTGTCAATTTATCTACCACAACTAAGATGATGTCATGTCAATTCTTGGTCATAGGAAACCCTTGAATAAAATCCATAGTAATTATTTTCCATTTATACTCTGGCACTCTATGTGGGTACAAAATTCCTATCAGATGCACATGCTCAGCCTTAACTCGCTGGCATTCCAAACATCGGGCTACAAAAGTAGTAAAATCTCTTTTTAGTCCTGGCCAAAAATATAATGGTCTAAGCCCCTCTACCATTTTCGGGGTGCCCTGAATATGGTGCATTATGAAATTCTTCCAACACTAGCTCCCTCAATCCTGCTGCATTAGGAACATGCATCCATCCCTGGTACCTCAAGAGTCCATCAGTATCGAACATATACCCATCATATCTATGATATGAAGGGTTCTGCTCTAGGGCTTGCTTCACCCTTACATGATGCTCATCCCCTGGTAAAGCTTGAATCACCTGCTGCCTAAAAGTTGTCCTTATAGTAACCATTCCTACAAGATGTCTTCTACTTAAGGTGTCTGGTACTCTATTTTCTTTACCCTTTATATACTTGATACCAAAGTCGTACTCACTCAAAAACTCCAACCATTGTCTCTAATGAGCATTCAAGTTGGGCTTAGTAAAAATATACTACAATCTTGAATGATCTGTTTTTAACTCAAAAGGCTTCCCTAAAAGGTAATGCCTCCACATCTGAAGAGCATGTACTATGGAAACCAACTCCAACATGCAGTACATAGATCAATTCATGTTGTTTCAATTTCTTCGATTCATATGCTACCACCTGTCCATCCTGCATAAGAACGGCCCACACCCTCTCTTGAAGCATCTGTTATCGTTGTAAAGTGCCTATTGGGATCTGGAACAATCAAAATAGGTGCAGAAGTAAGTTTTTCTTTCAACAACTGAAAAGCCTTCTCACACTTGTCACTCCATTCAAATTTCTTTCCTTTCCTTTGGAGTGCAGTGATAGGAGTTGCAATTGTTGAGAACCCCCTGACAAATTTCCTATAATAACTGAAAAGTCCCATAAAACTTCAAACTTCAGAAAATTTTGGGGTGCTGGCGACTCCATGATTGCTTTGACCTTCTCTAGGTTCACCGCAATCCCATCAACAAAAATAACATGTCCCAAATAGTGCACCTCAGTTTGGTAGAAAGTGCATTTAGACATCTTCCCGTAAACCTTGTGATCCCTCAAGTGTTGCAACACTATCCTTAGATGTTTGTCGTGTTCCTCCTCTGATTTAGAATATATGAGGATATCATCCAAGAAGACTAAGACAAAATCATCTAGACAGTCTCAGAAGATGCTATTCATCAAATTCATAAAAGCGACAGGGGAATTAGTTAGCCCAAACAGTAGCACCATGAATTCGTAGTGCCCATATCTCATCCTGAAGGAAGTTTTGAAAATATCCTCATCTTTTATCCTCAATTGATGGTATCCCAACCTTAGATCAATTTCCAAGAATACCTTAGCCCCCTTCAACTGATCGAACAAATCATCTATCCTAGGGAGAAAATATTTATTTTTAATGGTGACCTTGTTAAGCATTATGTAATCAATGCACAACATTAAGGTCCCATCCTTCTTCTTTACAAATATTATAAGAGCCCCCCATGGAGACACACTTGGCCTAATGAAACCCTGATCAAGCAACTCATGTAACTAAGCTTTTAGTTCCTACAATTCAATGGTGTTCATCCTGTATGGTGCCTTAGACTGAGGCTCGACTCCAGGGATCAAATCTATTGAGAAATAAAATACTCACTTAGGTGGCAATTTAGTCAGCTCATTAGGAAAGACATCTTGAAATTCCTTCAAAATAGGATGGTCATTAGCCGACATTTCTGAACTATTGGTATCCCTTACTTTTACTACATAGATAGTACACCCTTTTCTACTAGCCTTCTTTAGCTACATGGCAGAGATCTGCCCGAGTTCCAAAGGTCTTTTTATACCATGGATTTCAACATGGTTACCGAGATCATCAAAACACTTCACTATTTTCTCTTCACAGTCAATGAGGGCCTTATGTTCAATAAGCCAATTTATTCCCAAGATTATGTCATATGACCCCAGGGGTGCTACATATAAATTGACATGTGTCTCAAAACTAGGGAGTTCAAGTTCACTATACGCTAGGCATTGCTCCATTGTTCTCTCTACCTGATTCCCATATTGGACCTTCCATGAATTAGCCATATATCCGGGTTTGAATGATAATTTAGAAATAACATGAGGGTCTACAAAACACTTTGTGGCTCTAGTATCCATAAGGATAGAAACAAGACATCCAAAGAGCTTACCCGAAACTTGGATTGGTGTAGCTTGGTAGTCAGCTTGGCGATTATCCACCGCCGCATGGATGTGATGTTGATTCCTATTCTTCTGATTATTCCTCTGAGAACACACACTGGCATAATGTTCACCACCACATGTATAACAACCTCCATAGGGTGCTCTAGGTTTGTTAGATACATCTCTCCTGTTGTTGTTATTGTAATTTTCCCTGTTATTTTGATTTCCTTCATTGCGATCCTAAGAATTATTACCCCTCTTGAGATTCCTAATTTTCCTGTTATTATTGTTGCTCTAATTGTTCTGATTCTGATGATTTCCCTAAGATTTCCTGTTACCATATTTAGCATCATTGCTCTTCCTGTAATTTGTAGCCTACTATAACTTATTTTCCTGCTTGGTGGAAGGACTGTGAATATCCACATCACCCCCAATTTGAGGCCTAAGCCCCAAAATGAATTTATGAATTCAAAACCTCTCATCCATCTGGTACTAGGGTACATATTTGAGCAAGCGAGAAATTTTCTCCCAATACTGAATGACTATCATTCCCCCTTGAGTGAGAGTCTCAAATTTAGTTATTTTTTTTGTCAAAATATGACTGTAGCAGCCACCTTTTCCTGAACAACTGTAGAAACTGTTCCCATGTCACCTTTCCATGCAAAAAGTGTTTTTCTGCCTTTTTGTTCTCCCACCAATTGGCAGCTTCACCGGTGAGCTGATATGATCCCCATTTAGCCTTGGTCTCATTGGAAAATTTTCAGAAGGCAAAATGCTTCTCCATTTCGATCACCCATGCTTCTGCCCTGTCTCCCAATGTTGTTCCATCAAATTTTGGTGGGATGACCTTCTTGAGGTCCTTTCCCAACTCCTTAGCCACCTTACTTAGGTTTCTTTCAATCTCAGGCTATTCTGCATTTGAATTTCCCTCATTTCCATGAGAATTCGACCCTTGCTAGCCTTCTCGCCTTTCTTGTTCTAGGCTATCAATGCTATCCCCCTGTTGACTCAACAAGGCTAAGATATGATCCAACTTTTCATTGGTATCATTACGAGATCCACCTCCATGTTGATAAGTTCTAAAATCCATTAGAGTTACTTTGGAAATCATAACATTAAGCGTAATTAGGTATAGGTCCTAAAGTTTAACCTAGACGCTCTGATACCAAAATGTTATGCTCGAATAAAAATACTCACATACTAACAAGGTATTTCCAAGATCTTATGCACATTACAAATGAGGTAAGAGTAAATCATGCATATAACATGAACTATCCATAAGAGCTCAAGTGCAAGTACAATAATGAATTTCATTTCATATATCAAGATAAAATACAATACATTCATTTCAAGGTTACATCAATAATCTTGCATCAATACATCTATTTCAATGTTACATCAATAATCTTGCATCAATACAACTATTTCAATGTTACATCAATAAGCTTTCATCCAAACATCTCAAAGTAAAGTTATATTTACAAATGGGCTATGTAAGCCATACATAGTAATACAAGAGTACATCCATAGCATAAAGATTCTCTGATCCTCAACCACCTTGACACCACTAGTCTTCTTGCAAGCTAAGGCCAAGAGTGTGATTAAGGCACCTTTTCCGCCCAACCACGAAGTACATGACTTCCCTGGGTTCTTCCTAACTCAAAGAAAGCCCTGACCCTGCATGAGGAGCCTAGCAACCTAGAACAATAAAGCATGAGGGAACTCTCAATGCATGCCTAATGCCTATATGCATTCCTATACTAGAAAAACATATTTCTTGCATGCAGGATGTGGTAGAGACATAAAAATTCTAGGCTTTTTAATTAATCCATCTATTTCAATCGTACATTTTCTTGGCCAAGCATTAAAACATAAATGGTAGTTTATGAAAAGGATAAACTACCGTCTTTGTGTGCCCACATTTAGAATCCTGTCTCGAAATCTTCTCATAAAGAACACAATAATGCATTTTCCACATAAATTTCATTCAATTTAAAACTTTCCTTACATTTAAGCATTTTATCATAAAAACAGAGTTTATTACATAGTTCTCAATTTTGATTGCATAAGAACAATAATTCAAAAGAAATGCATCTCGTTGCTGATTTTACAGTTCACCAAGAATTCTTTCCTAACCATTCTATTACATTTCAATGAAATAAAGCAAGTATATGCTTATGTGTTCATTTCTACATGCAAAACATCCAACATTCTATCTCTATTTGAACGATTTAATCACTTTAACATATTTATGTAAATCTTGAAAGAAACCCTCTCTAATCAGCATTATATACATTACACAGAAACTAAAAAAAAAAAATCTCCTCTCACACAGAAATTTACCAGTTTAAAACAGAAAAATTGATCATTTCCAACTAGTTTCATTTTTATTCGTTTCTAATATCTGAACTGGTTTATTCTCAGGTAAAAATAAATACATATATAATCATATCTACTTGTATGTATATATATATATATATACACACACACACACTCAGAAATAATCAAAGTATGGTTTCAATATGCTTATCCATTAAATCAAAAAACATTGTAGGTATAATAACTATTGGCTCATATATATATATATATTGAAACCATACTTTGATTATTTCTGAGTGTGTGTGTGTGTATATATATATATATATTTGCTACTGTATAGGTGTATATATACATACATACATGCATATATATATATATATATAGGAAGGTACATATGTATATATGTATATATATTTATACAACCCCTCAAAATATATGCATTAAATTAATGTTTTTGATAGAGAAAATCAAATTTCACACAGGTCTGGGAATTGCTTTTAAAGCATTTAGAAGAGTCCCCAATGGGGAAGGGATGCTCTGTGGAGGGCATCGTCCTCCACAAGCCACGACCTGTGGAGGGGGTGTTTCCCACCATAGGCAGTACCTCCCCAATGGGGGGCATCAGCCCTTACTCTTCTAAATATATATATATATAGGAAGGCACATATGTATATATATTTATACAGCCCCTCAAAATATATGCATTTTAATGTTTTTGATAGAGCAAATCGAATTTCACACAGGTCTGGGAATTTCTTTTAAAGCATTTAGAAGAGTAAGGGCCGATGCCCCCCATTGGGGAGGCGCTGCCTGTGGTGGGCAACACCCCCTCCACAGGCTGTGGCCTGTGGAGGATGCTGCCCTCCACAGAGCAGCCCTTCCCCACTGGGGAAGGATGTGGCTAGGGAGGGAATTCCCCACAAATATGCCTAAGTTTGCAATTTTTTAAACTTAAAACCAATCTGACTATTACAATGTTCGGCAATTTTCATTGCAATTTATCATATATGTAAATTATGATATATCTATTTTGTATTTATTTAAATATATATATATATATACACACATATAGTTTAGTGTATGTATATAAATATATATATATATAATATTTATAGAATCCGAACCAAGATTTCAATCTAAGAATCACACAGAAAACCCCAATCTGGGCATAAAATGTTTAAGGTTGAAAATTTATATGTAAATATGTATATATAAATAATTGGAAAAATTGTACAGATTTCACAGCTATACCAGTAATTTTTTGCACAGCAAGGACTTCAAGTACAAAGACAATACACAGAAGCTTTAAAAAAAAAATCAATCTTTCAACAATACAAACAATCCTTCACACACTTTGAAAATTAAATGCATTGGAAAAGATTTAAAAACCTCGAAAAATTGCCTCCAGTTGAAATTCCCTTCTTCTTTTTCCCCTGTCCTTATCTCCCTTCCAATTTGTTTTATGAAGAATCTTCCTCCTTTTTCCTTTTTTCCTCTATTTCTCTTTCTATTTCCACTATTTTTATTCTACTGAAATCTAAAACTACTATTTAGTAGCCATTTTCAGTTATTCTTGCAGAGCAATTCAAGAAGAATATCAAGCAGTTGTGTTTTCTCATTATTAATTTCCTTTTTTTAAAGATTTTCACTTCCATTCCCAAGACCTAATCTTGAAAAGAATAAAAATAAAAATAAAAATAAAATTTATTTCTATGCATGATATTTTCCTTGATAAATAATAAAAATAAATTCCATTTTAGTTGCAACTAAATACTTATCTTCCGTAAACAGTTAGAAAATACTATTTCTAAATTACAAAGGAAAATATTTACCCTTAATGAGCAATAAATAAATCTCATTTAATTGCAAAATAAATATTTATTCCAAAGAAATAACATTCGATTGAAAATAAAATAATTATTCAAATTAACCATGCATTATCATTTACTTATAAAATAAAATCTATAATTGAATTATAATTAAAAATAATTCTTTTTGTTTTATTATGCTTTTATTTCAAATGTTATTTAATTCATTTGACTAAACATTATAAAATTTGCAAACAATAAAACAGTCAAGCTAATTTAATTCTAAATGCATCTACATGATTCTAGGTGCTTGTGTGTGATCGAGAGAGCCATTCTTGCTTTATCCTACCAAGAAGCTAACCTCCTCTCCTTAATCACACCCTTGGTCTTCGACAACCTGCAGCTCAAGTACACTCAAATGCCCATTAATAGATTAGTATCCAAATAAAATCCAAATCAAAGCAATAAAATGTATTAATTCAAATATTACTATTCTATTTTTCTTCAATTTCAAAGTAAACCTTATCCAATACTTTTCAACTTTTTAGAATTAAAGCAAATATTTTCATATTTTATCACACCAAAAACACTGTATTATTTATTATTTACTCTACCACACACATTCAGTCATATATCAAATCCACACAAAGCCAAAAGCAAGTAGCATCAGAGTTCGAGACGTGGCAACAAGTGAGAAGGAAGACCAAGAATGCAACCCCATTTGGATAAGCATCATGATACAACTATAAAGACAAAAGAAGCATAGTAAGGATGATTCAAATTAGTAACCAATGGACGCAACAATGATCTTCATGGAGATAAAAAACGGTGAATTGACCATTTTATAACAGTAAGCTTCCTTGCATGATAGTGATATTTTGTTATATCAATGAACAATGATCATGTAGATAGCCCTACGGAGTGTTTGGTGACAGTAGTTTTCTCAATGCCTTAGCATTCACAGTTACAAAGGACAAGGATACATTGTACCATCAGGGTGCTTTCAATTTGATTCAATCCATGATGATTCAAGGAGATACCAGTCACAGTGATCTTGATGCATGAAGAGCATGACCAATGGCATTCAATATGACAAGAATCAATGCATTAAGAACAAAGATACAATTAGTGATATTGTGAGTATGGTTGTACAAAAAAGAACAAAGCACATTTATTGGAAGACAACAATACTATTCAGGTAATCATCATGCCATGTGCATAGACATGGTGTTTTAAAACCTTATCTGTGCCCTCAGTGCATAGACATATAACAGTCATAACTCATGAGTGCAGTCATCATAGTAATTGCAGATGAAATGCAAGGACAAACAAAGACATCCATACTAGATGCAGTTGCAAAAAAAAGGAAAGGAAGAAGATGAGGCTATTATAAGGAATGGAAGATCCAACTTAGACAAATGGTTGCAAATGTTGCTTTTGAATCCTTAGTCAAAAGAGAACTTAGAGATAGAGAATAACAACCTTCCAAAAATAGATGATAACTTCAGTGCAGCCCAAGTTTGTGAGACCAATAATATTTTGGAAGGACTAACAATGAATCTCAACTTTGGAGAACAACCACCCATTCATAGAAAGACTCCTAGCTTTGGAGGATCTGAGAAGAAAGAATATGTAATACATCAAAATCCAAGATTTGCTAGTGCAAGTGGTCTTATGGTCATAAGAACTTCACAACATTAATGTAGTGAAAAACAAGTAGATGAGATTTTAGAACTTACAAAAAAGTTTGAGTTCCTCCAATTGGATTGTGATGATCACAAAGAGCCACAAAGTAAGCTATATAATGCACCTAGTACAGGTTTGGAGTTACCGTTGCAAGGAAATGGCAAGTCCACTATAGAAAATCCAACAACTTTTGCTCAAGCACTAGCAACGGGAGATAGTGAAGGTGCAATATTAAATAGTGGAACAAAAGTTCAATATGACAAGATGAAGCATGATAATTTTAATCAATTGAAAGATGTTCAAATAGGAACTAAAATTCCTTTGAAATACAATCCTAGATATGCATCAGAAATTAGATGAGACCCAAAAGGAGGAAGTGGAGAGTTGTACCCGTACTGTGCAATGGCATTGAATCACTTTGCAAAGCATTTTTTCTTCACGTGGCAGCATTGTCTTGTGGAACAATTGACAGAGGTAGCTTTTGTTTCAACTGATGACTCTCTCATGAAATCTCATTCATATTATAATCTTGCATGATCATATCACGGTATTTAGGTGATTGTGAAAAAGATGGCTGTCATTACATGACATCAAAAACAAGGATACCCATTGTTTAAAAAATTCAGAAGGAAAGAAATGTGCTATAGTATACAGGAAATGAAGAATATTGTCATCTCAAGAGAATGCTTATGCAAAAATGGAGAGTTGGGTGCAAGCATGGCCACGACCATGATAAAGATATTTTCCATTATTATGTAGAAAATGCATCAAAGTCTCAGCCATTCCTTCATGGTCATGGCTTGAAGGATCATTTTTCTTCACACAGTGCAGAAACCCATCTAGGGTTTGTACAAAAGTCACAAATGTGTTTATAAGGAGCTTGATATTTACATAGAGAATGTCAAATGTCTACAAGTATATACACAGAAGCAACAAAATGTTCATCATATTTCAACATTCAAACTCAAGTTGAGCATGTTTTATATAGAAACTTCAAAGGAACCTTTAGTGTTTTCACATAACAGAGCTCGAAATGATCTTTATTCACAAAAAAATGAAAGGATGACATTTTTTCTACAAGGAAAGACTTACAAATGAAAAACCCATGGGTTCTTCCCCACAAATGCCTCCAAATGCGAGTAATGGCGGCACCCAGAAATAACAAGATAAAAAAAAAAGTGAAGAATTTGTGCTCACAAAACCATTCTACAATGCACCCATTGAAACCTCCATGGCGGCCAAAAGTGGAGCTCTTGAAGGTTCAAAAAAAAGTGAAAGGTTTTTTGTAAAGTTCTTTTGTTTTGTGTTAGGGTTTGAAACCCTAGTATGCCGACCCAAGGTATTTTTGACCTTGTTTTTAATTTTCAAATACCAACTAATGTGCTCCACGGCTAAGATTTGCAAGTCTTATTATTCCTTAGGCTATTTTTACCTTGTGGTGTCATTTTGAAAACCTAGGCTTATGCCTTAATGTTTTTTTTATGACTTCATCATACTTGCCTTGGTGAATTTTCATGTCTTTGAAAATTGCAAAAGTCTTTCAAGACTTAGAAGTGTGCACTTTGACCTCCCATAGGCCGAGCTATTGCTTATGATTTTGCATCTATTTTGAAATGTGAAATGTTTGACCAAGTGATGGTTATAAATCACTTTTGTCAAGCATTACTATTAGATGCAGAAATAGTGGTTGGTTGGGTTTTTATCAATGCCTTGAGGGAGTCTGAGTTGATTTTTGATCCTCTTACAAGCATTTAAGGGTGATTGAGGAATGGTTATTATTTTGCATTTATTATGAAAAATGTAAAACATTAACTTAAGTGATAATTTATAAATCACTTAAGTCTAAATGTTACTTTTAATGCAAAATTAAATGCATTGAACTTTCAACACATGCTTTTGGAGGTTTAGTTGAAGATTTATGCCTTCCAAACATAATGGAATAGGTTGAAGACATGTTTTCACACCAGAAGTGTGAGTCAAACAGTTTGGAGGCATGTGAGCAATTTGGAGGAATATTGACCAACATGTGGAAAGTGTGAGTTGTCTTTGAATGGGCTTTTGGAGGAAATGGGACCATTTTGGAGGCATTTTTTGTCATGCTTTTGGTATGGTTGGGTCTTGGCTTGACTTTTCCACATTTAGAGGACATTTTGGAGGAGTTTTGGAAGGTTCTTTTTTGGCCTTTATGTTGTATCCAACCAGGGGTTTCTAGAAGGACATGTGTGGGCAGTTGGTTTCAAAAATTCTTTAAGTATCTTCAAACTTAAGTTTTAGGGAGTTCTTTTCTTTCTTTCTGTAGGCATGGTAGCTTACTTTGGAGTTTTTTAGGTAGAGGAAAACATTGTAACTTAGATTTGTAGACTTATGCAGCTTAGTGTAACACCTTTTGATTAATAAGTTAATCCATTTTACCTTCTCATTTCTGTTTTATTGTGAAAGCTTTAGAAATGGTTGATGAAATCTTATGGTAGAATTGTTTTCCCTTTGATTTTGTCCTATTTTTCTTTTCCTTTAATGCAGTTAATATGAACTTGCAGGTCATAACATGTGTTAAGTTAGTTCAGGAAAGAGTCTAAGTTGTGAAGATATATTTTACTTCCTTCTAGATGTTGTCCTTGACATTTTTAGCCTAGTTATGAAGCACCAATGCAAAGATGTATATGAAGTTTTGAGTTATGTAAGCCACTGTTAAGTTGTTGATCATTCATGTGTGTAAAAGTAGCTATGTAAGTTGAGGAAAACACATTAGGTGCATCACCATAGGGGTTTAGTTTTCTTTCATGTTTTTTTTTCCCCTTTTCCTAGCAAGGAATAGTTTAGATGACAACAAAAGGGGAGCTAGCCCATAATCTGGAGGTCTACTTTCATAATAGGATACCCACAGCCTGAAAGTAGTCCCATGTTAGTCCAAATTTGCTAAGTTCTTTCACAACTTGGCAGAGGGGTGCAAATTTGGGTCTCTAACACCAACTACACAAAGTAAAATGTAAAGACATGCTAAGTTCTAGCAATAGTTTCAATATAATGTTGGTGTTAAAACAAATTGGTTGATTGTTTTTTGTGTACTATTGACCAAGACTCCACAGATAAATAAATCATGTTGTTCTTTAACCAAAAGTCTATTAAACTATATCATATGTGGTCTATATGAACACCAACAAATTGGCTGACTATTTTTTTTGTACTATTGACCAAGAATCCACAAGATAAATAAATCATGTTGTTCTTTACCCAAAAGTCTATTAAACTAAATCAGATGTGGTCTATATGATAAAGAAGGAAAAGATCTATTTCATTTCTGTAAACACCCAGAAAGAGATTTTTTTTTAATGGATACAATCTTACCCAGAAAAGGATGGGAGGTGTTGACTAATATTTACTATTCCCATAAGGGATTTGTGCAAGATGGGTTTTTTTCTTTGTCCTCTCCCACATCACTGGCACGATGGTTGTATTCTCATAATGATTGGATTAATCTCCTCCATACTTTAAACCCAATCACCTAATCTAACCTGAGGTATAGCATAACGTCCCTTCGTTTGTTCACAAAATCATTATCAAAGATTCTTCCTTCATGCTTCTTCCTATTTTTGTTCCCATCGATCTGTCCCTCATTATCTCAATGGCCGCCTTCGGCCAAGATGCCATATGAAATAGCAAGCACCATCAAAATTACAATGATGAAATCCCCTATTCTAGAAAAGACAAATATGTCCTACGGATCACTGCAACTGCTAAAGTCAATGTCCCATATATTAAGTTTTTGAAGATATTTTTCACAAAGGCAGTCTGGGCGATGCCCATAGAAATAAAAGAAAAACTTTAGAAAATATGGGCATACATGATAATGACACAAAAGGATGCATCTCTATTAACAATTCAAAGTTTCTGAAATCTTAACAAACTTAAACAAGAAACCATAAACCCTAGTAAATTCAATCTTGAGTTGACCGATTACACATAGAATAAATGAAATCCAAACAACAATTTCCCTGTAATTTTAAACACTAACAAAATCAAACCCTAAAAAATCAAGGGATAATACATGTCGATGCGCCCAAGTTTTGTATGTGCATTTAAGTAAGCATCTAAAAATATCAAGGTTTTGGGGCTACTCATTCTTGAGCTCAAAACAAGATTGTTGCAGCCAGAAAATATCAGTTGATTGGATTAATCTCCTCCATACTTTAAACCCAATCACCTAATCTAACCTAAGGTATAGCATAATGCCCCTCCGTTTGTTCACAAAATTGTTACCAAAGATTCTTCCTTCATACTCCTTTCTATTTTTGTTCCCATCGATTTGTCCCTCGTTATCTCGATGGTCACCTTTGACCAGGATGCCATATGAAATAGCCAGCACCATCAAAATTACAATGACGAAATCCCCTATTCTAGCAAAGACGGATATGTCCTACAAATCACTGCAACTGCTAAAGTCAGTGTTCCATATTATGCTTTTGAAAATATTTTTCGCAAAGGCAGTCTAGGCAATGCCCATAGGAATAAAAGAAAAACTTTGGACAATCTAGGCATGCATGATAATGACACAAAAAGGATGCATCTCTATTAACAATTCAAGGTTTCTGAAATCTTAACAAACTTAAACAAGAAACCATAAAACCTAGTAAATCCAATCTTGAGTTGACCGATTACACACAAAATAAATGAAAGCCAAACAACAATGTCCCTGTAATTTTAAACCCTAACAAAATTAAACCCTAAAAAAATGAGGGATAATACATGTCGATGCACCCAAGTTTTGTATGTGAAAAATATTTTTTGCAAAGGCAATCTAGGCAATGCCCATAGAAATAAAAGAAAAACTTTGGACAATCTAGGCATGCATGATAATGACACAAAAAGGATGCATCTCTATTAACAATTCAAGGTTTCTAAAATCTTAACAAACTTAAACAAGAAACCATAAACCCTAGTAAATTCAATCTTGAGTTGACCGATTACACATAGAATAAATGAAAGCCAAACAACAATGTCCCTGTAATTTTCAAATTGAAACCAAATATCGGTTGTGAGTGAAGAAAATTGGATTGCAACCTTTCATGTCAAGGAAAGATGTGAAGAACTTCAGATATTTAGCTACACCACAAAGTATTATGCAACTGCCTAGCTCAAGTTAGATGCAACACCCCCTTCAATATGCGAAAGACCTAAAATTTTGACGAACACTTGAGTTTTGAGTGTGAGGCTTCTCAAATTCTTTTTAGCATTCATCTTCACATCCTGCTTATGTTAATAATCCTATATTTCTAAAATACCAAAGTGCACATTCATAAACTCTACCACTCCTCCACATTGGCCAACACGAATTTCTCAATCCAAAATTAGCATTACCTGTTTCGTCATATCTTTTGATGAGTATTGGTTGCAACAAAGTTGACAGTTCAAGAGTATTCTTTGTTACAAGACATTAAAATTCTTCTTAATAAAACATCAGTTACAAATTGTTATCAGAGTAGGTGAGAGGACCCAATACCTGAGCATGTTTCAATAGTTGTGATAGTAGTTGTTTATATAATGCCCACTATTTTTATCAATATTGGACCAATAGTTGTGACTTTAAAGTTGTTAGTGTTGATGATAACTATCCATAATTAAACAAAATGTATTCCTTTGATCTAAAAAACAACCAATCCTGTGATTCCACATCAACGCTCAATAACAACGCTCAATAAAACATGCTGTGAATTCATAAGTATTGGTCTCACTTTTTTTTTGGGCCTTTTTGGACACCTTGACAAAAAGCATGCTGATGTGGCATCATATTTGATGATGTGGCCCTGAAACCTTAGTTATAAGCAGGGGACTTGCCAAGTAAGCTGCTGTAAAAAATTGGGAGTGATTTGAAATTTCCACGTAGGATAATTAGAAGCGCAAAGTTAGGGTGCACAACTAGTGGGTCCTTTCCCCTAGTATGGCCTAAATCAGTGTGATAATTCTTCCACCTTTTCAACATCCTTAATAATTTCAAAGCCATATGCGGGTCTGATAGTGCCCGTGAGAATGACATCAACAACCAATGCTTCCTCAACATTTAAGGCTACTCACTGATAGGCTCAACCTCAGTGGAATTTTTTTCTAAAGTTCCAT
>VDFB02000007.1:224316329-224331138 GCA_007258455.2 Sequoia sempervirens
GATCTTTTCCATGGTTTTGGCTAGTTTTATAGAAAGTTCATTAGAAACTTCAATAGTATTTGTGGACCCCTAACTGAAACAATGAGAGGGGATAGAAAAGAATTCAAGTGGAGCACTGGAGCGGCAAAAAATTTTGAACTATTGAAGCAGAAGGTGACAGAGCAACCTATTCTAGCCCTCCCAGATTTCAACAAGATGTTTCAGGTGGATTGTGATGCCAGTGGTTGTGCCATTGGAGCAGTGTTGAGCCAAGAAGGTAAGCCCATTGCCTATTTCAGTGAAAAGTTAGATGATGCCAAGAGAAAGTATTATGTATATGATCAGGAGTTTTATGCAATAGTTCAAGCATTAGAGAAATGGAGACATTATTTGTTGCCGAAGGAATTTTTTCTATATACTGATCATCAGGCCTTGCACTACCTAAATAGTCAAGGAAAATTAAATCAGAGGCATATGAAATGGGTAGAGTTTTTGCAAAGTTATACCTTTGTTTTGAAACATAGGAGTGGGAAGTAAAATAGGGTTGCAGATGCCTTAAGTAGGAGGCATACATTGATGACAAAGATGCAGATTGAAGTGGTTGGGTTCAATGAACTCAAGACACTGTATGCAGAAGATCCTAATTTTGAGAGGCTTGGAAAGCTTGCAAGGAACCTATTACAGTTGATAGGACAAGGTGGTTGGATTTCATAATCTAGGATGGCATGTTATTTAAGGGAAGTCAATTGTGTATCTTGAGGAGTTCCATGAGGGAGAACCTAATAAAGGAGAAGCATAGTGGAGGAATGGCAGGATATTTTGGTCGGGGATAAGACCATTGCCATTATCGAGAGAGCATTATTATTGGCCTCATTGTCACAGGATGTGAAAGAAGTTTGTACAAAGCTGCAGGATATGTTAGATGGCTAAAGGAGGTGAGCTGTCACAGGCTTATATCCCTATATACTGAGAGGCCATGGGATATAAGTATGGACTTTGTTCTTGGTTTGCCAAAAGGACACAACGAGAATGATTGATCTTTATATGGTGGTTGATAGGTTTTCAAAGATGGAACATTTCATTCCATGTCAGAAGACCCATGATGCAGTCCACATTGTTGACTTGTTCTTCAAAGAGGTGGTGAGGCTACATGGTCTGCCAAAGAGTATTGTTTCAGATCGTGACACCAAATTTGTGGGGTATTTTTGGAGGACCTTGTGGAAGAAGCTGAAGACAGAGCTGAAGTTCAATTCTACACACCATCCACAAAAAGATGGGCAGATAGAGGGTTTTAACAGGAGTTTGGGTAACCTACTGAGATGTTTGGTAGGAGATAAACCCAAGGGATGGGACTTGATCTTACCCTAGGAAGAATTCTCTTACAACAATTCTATCAACAGAAGCACTGGTAGATCACCATTCCAGATTGTGTATGGAGGTAGCCCCATAACAGCTCTAGAATTGAGGAAGATAGACCAAGAGAAGAAAATAAGTGCTGAAGCCGAAGATTTTGCATAACACATCAAGGATATACATGAGAAGGTAAGAGAACATATTAACAAGATGAATATGCAGTATAAGGCTAAGGCAGAATCAGAAGCAGAGGTATAAGGAGTTTCAGATTGGTGATGAAGTGATGGTCCACTTAAGGAAAGAAAGGTTTCCAGTGGGAACATATAACAAATTGAAGATGAAGAAGTTCGGTCCCTATAAAAATTTTGAAGAAGCATGATTCAGGGAATGCATATGAGGTAGAGTTTCCGGATGGATTGAACATTTCCCCTGTGTTCAACATTTTAGATTTGACAGAGTATCATGAAGGTGGCGCAGAGGAAGTACCAACGATGGAACAGTGTGGAATTCCAGCATCTACTTCAGAAAAGGAGGAGATTGAGGAAATCTTGGATAGTCGTGTGGGAAGGAGTACCAGAAATAGGCATATGAAGAATATCTGGTGAAATGGAGAGGAAGGCCGTGGAAGATTCATCTGGCTATCTAAGGCAGCGGTTGACCGGTTGGGTTTTCCTCAACCATCGAGACGTGACGGGTCACTTCTCAAATTACCCTGGGTGTCTGATGCAGGAGCATCCAGTGGTGTAAGGGCAATCTTGCATCACCCAAAAATAGTTAAATTTCAAGTTTCTTAGTTTTTAGATGTTTTACATTTTTGGATACCCTTTTCGTCATAATGAAATTTCCAATTTATAGTTTTATTTTCTATTCCTGGGTTGAAAGATATTACAGTTTTAGTTTCCCAGATTTGCACCTGAAAATCTTTCGAGTTGGATTTGAGGCACTTAGAGCTTCCAGAATGGCCGCGAAACTTGCCGAAATTTGCGTAGCAGATTTTGAGTGTGTTCTTGACTTCAAAACCTTTCCAACGGTTCAAACAGTTCGCGAATCAGAGCCCCAGATCAAAAGTTATGGCCCCGGGAAGTTGGTACACTTTCTAGAAGATACAATTGCAAATGTTCTTTTGAAATTTGAACTTCAAGTTGTAATTTTTGGCGCCAAACCGCCTAAACTCAAATTTTATGTTGTTTTGGCTCCAAACTAAAGGGGAGCTCTATTTATGGGCGGGTTTCTAATATTTTTGGGTAACTTCTCTGAGACAAGCTCGCATATTGCGAAAGGGTTATTTTGTAGCTTTCTGTAGCTTGCATGTGTTGTAGAACTTGGGGATTTGAAATCCTCTGCATGTAAGAAGCTCCATTTTCTGAATAATAAAATTATTCTCTTGTTTTTGGGTTATTTTCTGTGTCTCGGGCTGCACCCTCATCATATTTTATTTCTATTTCTAAGAAAATGACTCAAAATAAAATTGAAATGTGACTTAAGAAGTAAAAAAGTGTGTAAGTCAAGCTATAAGAAAGTAAACGTATAATTTGATTTTGGTAATAACATTCCTATTAATAAAATTATTCTAAAAATAAATTTTAATATTATACTTGAGACTAAAGGATTATAATAAGGTCAATTATTTTACCTAAAACAAAATATTTAATAAAGGTCTACCTAGGGCTATTAATGGCATTAAATCTCCCTTCTTCCATATTTGTATACAAAAACCAAGAAGAGAAGGGGTAGAAAGATAGAATCCATACTTTTTTGAAGCTAAGGAATCTTTTGACTTGGGGTCCTAGTGGATAATGGAAGCTCTCCTCTCTATGAGGGGATAAGGGAAACATTAATTTAATCCTTTCTTATGATCATAGTTTAGATCTTCTAAAAGGTTTTTTATATTTAGCTTATATTCTTCTTTCTCTTAAGAAATTTGTGGCATTTTGTATTTTCTTGGTTTATCCTAGGTTTTGACCTAATGTGTCAAATTTTTAGTGAGAAATATTCCTCTCTCCTTGTATAATTGATGGAACCAATAGAATTCAATTAATCAAAGAATAAAAATAAAATATTAAAAATATTTTATTTGTAATTCAATTTTTGAATAACATATGAAAGAATAAAAAATAATCTCAAATCTAGACTACCCTAACAATATGCTAGATTTGTGATAGAAGAAAGTATAAAGGAAATTAAATAGGTAAAGAGAGGGAAAATGCATTAAAATAAAATAAAATTGTGCTCCTAGAAATTGTAATGTGATGATGTTAGAAGGATTAAAAAATATTACATAAGGGTCTAGAATGAATCTAGGCATTGTTAGGTGTATCTTGCATCAAAAGGGTATAGTTGATTATACCAATAGGGCACAAGTGTCCCAATGGAATTGATACTAAAGGTTCTTAATGACTCTTGTGTATGGGATCTAAAAATAATTTATTAATAAATAGAGTAAAGAGAAAGATACAAGTGTAACAAGATGAAAAATCATGAAAATAACACTAGGAGAAAGCGTAGAATCATAAAAATGGAAATGATACACTTGTAAAAATGTAGATCTAAAGGTTGGAATGAACTAGGAATGATAGGGAAATTTCTAGGAAAGTTGTTAGGATACAACATTCAGGATCCAACATTCTCCATTTAACGAAGGAATGCATGTAGTAGTGTAAACTCCATAATTGAGGCACAATCAATATTGTCTCAAAATGATTCTAAATTTTTGGGTATGCTTCATGAAGTAATTTAAAACACTTTTATTTAGCCACCAACTCCTATTCTACATGAAAAAATTGCAACAATGAAACCCTATAAAATAAAATTGTTAAGGGGTATCTTTCCTTAGTCATCCTCCTTGTGGGTTATTCTAGAAAATATCCAAATCAAACAAGTTATTTTAAGTGTATGTAGATATAGATAATTGTAGAAAAAATAAAATATAGTGATCAACACAAAGTAAATCCTTAGGAGTGTTGATGGGTGTTTTTTACACTTTCTCAACACAGGCAGTCCATAGGTGCACTACCTCTCTTGAAAGATGGAAATTCGCAACAAAGTTACTAATCACTACCCAAAGCTCTCTCAGGTGTCAGGTCATGACATGCATGGAATTTCTTAGTTGATGTTTGATGTGATTTTTCTGGTAATCACAGGGCAGACTTACGGGGTTAAGCTAGAGACAAAGTGAATCTTGAAAATGAAGTTCCTGAGATAGGAAGTTAATGTGTAATTTGTTGCAGGTTCAAACAACAATCTGAAACTCCAATTTTATCTTAAGATTTGGCTTTACAATGTGCAATGAACCTTAGCATAGGCTACTTCTTAAAAAAAAAGAAAAAAGGGTAGGGAAGAGAAGAGGTTTCTGGATCTGAAACCAGCAGTGAATAGTGATCATGGAGGGTTCTACTATGGACAGCTTCCTTAAAACATAATTTCACTTAACCAGATTGACTCTCAATGTCATGAAACTTGTGCAAGCTTCCAAGGACTACAAATATTCAACCATTCATTCATCATAAACATGCATGAATAAAAGATAAAAGTTTGGGAGCAACTTTAGTTTATGTCCAAACTAACTTTACATAGCAAACAACAAAAAGTATAGACAAGAAAGGCATCAACACAGTAGAAATCTACACAACTAATGAACAACATTAACTAATCTACCAAAGTAATCTAAAACCATAAAGAACAACAAAGTAAATCTATCTAAATCAACTAACTATGGGAGATGAACCATGTAACATGCAATAGAAACTCAAGAGTCCACCAAAAGCCAATGAACTTCTATTAAATTTTTTGCAACATGCCTTTACAACAACTCAACTCTCTCTTGAAAATGAGAGGAGACCCCCTATTTATAGTGTTCAAAAAGAAAAATGAATGGCCAAGATTGATTTGCATTGTGTGGCCAAGATTCACTACAAACTAGGGTTTCACCTACCCCCAAATATATTACAATTTAAAATTACATCTTTGTCCCCTTCCCTATTTTGTCCTCTTGTGGCAGCACTGTAGCACTTTGTCTTCTAGCTGATTTCCTTTGCTGCAGCTATTCTGTGAGGAACTTGTCATCAATGATTGGGTTTCCTTCCTACTTCTTTAAAGTGGCATACTCCATAAGCTTGTTGATTAATGCCTGGAGCTTATCAACCTCCATTATGTTAGATTGGATCACTTGGTAGTTCCACTGCTTGGATCATTCTGTGAGCGTATCCCAATCTCCATCATACTTGGCAGTGTTTTCCTTGACCTGTTCAGATTAGGAAAAAGCTCGAGTAGAAAAACTCATGAAATCCGTGGTGAGCTCACCCAACATTCCATCTTCCATCTTCTTCTAGAAATAAGGCTTTATCTTTTCTGGATCAATCTCGATAGTGGGCATGTCATAACCTGTCATTAACTTCAAATACTAAACACAATCAGTCCTAACGTCCTTTTCCCAATCAATGTCATGCTCCACCTTGCAGAGCACTTGCTCTAGTATCTCCTTTCTATGGTTGAAGTCCATCTTCCACATATCCACTAGCCAATGATTGTCCTCCGCGAATGCAAGCTCCTTTTCCCATGTTTTTCGAGGTAGCTTGAGGATGGCCTTGATCTTAGGATAAGTGGACCCATAAATCCCTGGGAAGTTAGTGCAAAACTTCCTTGTGCCTTCTAGGTGTCTTTGGACTTTGAAGAACTTATTTTTTGTCCTGACAGCATGATTAATACCCATGTTTCCAGCATACAGGACTTATCGGAACCATTCCTCCATGGTTTTAGATCAATTCTTCCTTTTCTCAAGCTTGCCAATTTTCTCTTTGGAAAGCAGCTATGGCGGAGTCGAGGATGTCATAGGTATCTCTTCCATGGATGACCATTGTTGGATATAGGTTGTTAAATTAGCCATTTGTGCCTTAAGTTCTTCCTTGGAGATATTATCCTTTTGTATCAAATGCACCATTGTGGCAACAGACTATTGGAGATGATCTATTTTATGCTCTTTGGAAGTTGTCCCCAAGTTGATGGTGGAGACATTGTAGCTTATTCCTTCTTCTCCCACCACTGGTGTGACTACTTGCACGATTTTAGATCTAGAGGCATCCATTGTCAGCTTGGATCTAATTTTAGGCTTCTTTTCTTTCTTGGTGCTAATTTGAGCTTGAGCCAAGATGGCCTCCAATCTTGCTTTTGGATCTTTTGAGGTAGAGGTCTTCTTTTCTATTTGCTTACCTAGCCACTCAGGCATCTGGGATCCTTTTTTGGGTGATTCATGATCACCTTCCTCTTCTCTTTTCCTAACTTTAATCACTTCGTTCTCGTGTCCTCCCCTTCTTCTTCATCAGAGTCTCAAATGAACACTGTGTCTTTGATCAGGGACTTGGTGGGTGTGCGCTTCTTGGGGCTATCCTCTTCTTTGTAAGTCTTCTCCTGTTCTTCAGTCTCATGCTCATATTCCTCAGGATGTTCCTCTCTGTGAGACTCCATCTTAGGCTTACCCGCTTCAGACTCTTCCTTGGGTTTATCTTCCTCTTTACTTTCTTGTTCCTTGTGCCGAGGTGGCACATTTTTCTCTTTCATGTTCTACCGAGAGAGACATTTCTTCACCAAGCTTGGAGCTTTCTTCCTATTCCCCAGTTGGAGGCTTAAAATCTTCCTCCATTTTCACTTAGCTCCCTTTCTTCTTCGGAAGGTGGCTTTTCTACTTCCTCTCCAACATCCTTCAATTGTCAAGCCAACTCTTCCTCAAGGTCTGCATCAAAATTCTCCACAATGTATTTAGAGTTGGCATCTTCTTCTTCATCACTCTCAGAAGACTCTGTTTCTTCTCCTTCGAGGACCACATTATCAATTTGCAAGTGTTGGTGCTCTAGGTGTTCATGGTAATCATCCAATTCCTCCTCCAGCACCCTTGTTGTCTCCTTTTCCTTCCTTTCCAACTCCTCTGGTATTTTCATTGTCACTTTCATCTCTAGTGGTTCAGTCAGAGGGGTTGAGGCAAGAATGTTGGCTAGAACCTAGGCCAGGGTAGCTTGGATGGTTGGATTCATCAATACTTCAAAAAGCTCAGTGGGAACATTCTGTATATGCCACAAGAAGGCCTCTAGAAGTGAGAGTGTGGGTATTGGCCTTGTTTCTATCACTAATGAAATATATGTGGTTGGGGACATGGAAGCAGAAGAGAGTGGAGAGGTGTTGGCAGAAGAAGAGTCGATCATTACAACCTGCCCAATAGGTGAAGAAGAAGCAAGGTGGACCGAGATATCCACCGCAGGCGGGGAAGTAGCTACCATGGCCTGAGAAGTAGGCGGAGGGGTAGCAGTAGCGGAGGCAGCAGGTGGATATTTTGGTTGCTCAACCTCCATTTCCTCTCCCTCATGGAGCGGATCTTCTTGAATAGTAGGCATCTCTACGAAACTGTCTGATCTTTTGTGTTTCTTGGAAGGTTCACCTTTCGAGGCCTTTCTAGCATATACCTTGGGATTGGGTTGTTGCTCATCAGTCTCTTTTCTTTTCCTTGACCTAGTAACTAGAGGGGATTTCAAAGTTTCTCTTGATGGGGCACCAACTCTCCCACTGTCTGTTTCACTCACTGGCTCACTCTCCAGCCCCTCATAGGTCAATGTGACCCCTTGTTGCTTCAATTGGGCAACTTGCCCATCAATCCATTCTTTTGTTTGAGCCTTGACATGCTTGGTTAAAATTTTGAGGTCGTCGACCTCTTGCTCATCCTAGTCAATCAGTGGCAGTGGTAGATTGGCGACCATGTTGTATCAGGGATCCATGACTGTTCTTTCATCCTCCTCCACCTGATCCGATATGGGGAATAGATTGACTCTATTTATGAAATATGCAGTCATTCACATATAGTGCCTCATGCACACTTCATTAGCATCCCTACAATTAGCCCAAAAGTCTTTGATGCTATGTAGATGGGCATACTCGGGTCCAAATGCCTTCTTGATATGGCCATAGGGATCCATCCATGGCCAGGTAGTGTGGAGTCTGAAATGGTATTCGGCCAATTCCTTCTTTGAATGGTCGACACACTAAGAGGTATGTAGTTTGTATAGCCCTTGATCAAAAGAAAGGGGATAAGGAATCCCTACCCTATGTTTGTTGCTTAAAAGGGTGTGCACATGCCGTAGCTGTCGAGACAACTCTAATAATATTATCCGGTCATTGGGATATCAAGGCAGCTTGTAGGATCTTTCTAAAAATATTTTTGCATGAATATATGTGAACTTTGGGTATTGGATAAATAGAAAGGAAAAATGTTTTAGAAATGCATTGGCACTGTGGGATACTCTCCTCTCGAAGTAACCCCTAAGAAATTTAATGATATGACCTATGAAAGCATCATTGACCTTGCAGTAATCCCACTTGAAGTTTCTGAATTGTAATTGAGGGTATTTTTCATAGACTTTCAACTCCCTGCTTCATTCCTCATCCAAAGCTCTGAACAAACCTCTGTATTGTACCTATTTGGCCAGTGAATAGACCAGGTAGGATGTCATGTAAAACTTGTAGGTTTTCTTGACAACCATGAATTGCTCAAGGAAGAAATCACTAATTAGTCTTGCCCAATAGAACATGTCCTCGCTCAGGAGGATCTCCTCAACAAAGTACACCACCCATTCTTGGAAATATGTTGTAGTAGGAAGTCCCATTACTCTACTCAACAATATTACCAGGTCACGGTAATCTTCATAAAAGTCACTATGAAAGAGCTCTTGGGGAATCTTTGCAACACTGCCCTTCTTCTCTTTCAACCAATGTTGATTTAGAAGCTTTTTAAATTTTAGAGGGTTTTCGTCCCACGTTGCCTTGCAATCCTTTATGGTTGGTACTTCCATTTCCCCGAAAGTAGGGATATGGAAAGTCTTCGTTATTTCCTTGGCGAACATGTTAGCTAAAATATTTATGTCCTTGTCCACTATTGTTATGGTCTCTAGTTGATATTCCTCCCTGCAAGCCATTACCAATTTAGGGGCAATGAGGGTAGGAGGAAAGCCCGTAGCCTTAGTTATTCCACTACCCCTAATTCTTCTTGCACTTTCAATAGTGGGACTGATCTGGACTCTTTACTTAAATTCATCAATATCCACTTGTTTGATATTTGTATCTGTGACCTCCTTCCAAGTTGTGGTGACCTTAGATTTTAGGGGTTCTCCTTGGAACTGATATTTCATCTGGTCCTTATCTTATTTCCCTTTTCTTTCTCCACAGCTGTTCCCGAAGGTCCCACACTCGATTCCATATATCCTATAACCAAAGGGGGCAACAAACACATTCAAGCATAAAATACATGGAACGTTAGTCAAAACCCTGCAAAACAACATTAGATCAGCTAAAACATCATCCAAGGGTCTTATCATGCCTTCTAGATCATCATTAGTAGCTCATTCAGGGGAGTTAAGGCTATGCAGACTTAGGGGTGTGGACTTCCCTAGGGTGATAGCTATTTTTTAATGGAAAGTAGGGCAGGGCGGCCCGCAATGTTCCACCCGCCCTAGGACTTGGTCAAATTATGGGGTCCACTAAGGAGAACATGCCATTTTGGCACATGGGTCAAAGTTTGTTTTAAGGTTAGAAGTCATTTGGATCATCTTTTAGTCACATGGGTGTAGAGCAAGAGGAGGTAGTGAGCGTCATAGCCATTTGGAATTCTGCCATAGAGAATGGCACTGGCAGCACAAAAACCCACAAGTGGCGTTCTGCCCTCTAGGGCCCATGGGTCCAAAAGGCGGTCTCGCCGTACTTTGAGAATTTGAGTCTACTGTGGGTGAGCAAGTGTGGGTGGATGGTACATGACATCCATTCACAACAATAAAATCCAAACAACAGTCCGGTAGGGGAAACCCATGGGACCGGGTCCATAACAGGCACATGCATTATTTTTCATTCAATTCTCGTTAGGCGGCTTTGGAAGGATCGGTCCTCGCACATCGGGCCAATGGAGGCTCTTTTCCGTTCATAATGGCAATGCTAGGATGGAATCCCGGTGAAGGAAATCCATGAGGAAAATTCAGACAGTCATGATATGTGTGGGGTCCGCAGCGTGGAGGGATGGTAGCTGGTGGCAATAAAAAAGGGTAAACCGTCCACAGAAACCCATAGACAAAATCCTGCAAAGCAGATTTCACAGGAAGGAGTCTAGTTTCAAGGTTCAGAGGACAAGACGACATCGAGCAGGTAGGGCTCCGAGGTGCGGATGGGCAGAACTTGACAGCTGTTAGGAATAGCGAAGTCGAGACAGAGTCCCACAGACGGAATTTTGTGGGCGTAGACCCACAAAGTGCATGCGCCTTAGGATTTTGACAACTTTGAACTCAATGGGTAATCGTTAGAGCGGATCCCGTGGGTCAGAAGGATGAGGTATGATAACCATTAGAAATGAAGAACACTGAGGGGCATTCCATAAGAGGAAATCTGCAGACGTGGACCCGACAAGATCGATGGATGCTAGATTTATGTTTGATCAATTGCAAATTAGGTGTAAAACGTCCACGCTAAAGGGGATTTCCGCGATGGCAGATCCGATAGGTGAAAATGTCATCTTGAATGTTAAACAGTTTTAAAGGCATGCTCACAGCCAAGGAATGATTGCGGGCTTGCGGGCTTGTGTTAAGCAAAAGCCCTGGCCCAAGAATGACCACAGTGAGATGAAATTTTGGAAGCCTCCCTCCAATGATTTTTACGGTTTTTCTAACTTTTAAAAGGTGGGTTTAGTACGTCAGAGGTTATTCTAGGTAATCTTTAAGTTTTTTCCTTAGAAATATTAACATATTTTGAAGAAACGAAGGAAAATATGAAATGAGATGTGTGAAAGAAAACAAACCTCTGGAATCCAATGGAGGAGGACAAACTAACAACAATTAGACATTGGGAATCAGCAAACTAGTTCAGTGGGTGCGGTGGCGGCGTTTGAGGGCAGCTCTGACTTGCTCTGATTAAATTGTCGAGTGAAAATGACATTTCATTCTTAGCTATTTATAGATTTTAATGCATTAAATGTGCCTAATTAATGTGGGTATGACAACTCCAAAAGTTGGTGAAACGGTCAAATTTTGAAAATGGCCATGGGAAGGGTAGAGTCCATAGAGAAAACAACAGTTGTGGGTTACCCACCGAGTTGGTGATGGGAGCAGTAATTTAGAAGGCAGGTCCCGAGTTGTGTACGAACGTGTTCTATCAGCCATTCGAAATGGAAAAGGTATTAGGGAAATCCGTAAGGGGTGGCCTGCATGGGTGGACCCGTAGGGCCTCAGGGACGTCATTTTGAGAGGAAAAGGAAAATTGCCAAGAGACCTCCGTGAGGGCTTAGGACTTAGAAAATTTTGATGGGGGAAACATGGTTGACTTAAGATGACTCCTTTAAGGCTCAACAACCACTTGGGACACCAAAATAGGGGCATGCAAAATAGGGGCACACAAATCTAAGGAAAGATAGGGTCCCTGTTCCAAATAGGGCGTGTGTGTTGAGGGCACAAAAAATGGTGACTCTACTAGGGAACACTCCTGAGCATTCTGAGGATAAGTATTCATTCATAACCTAGAATCTTTGGTTTCGTAGAGTAGGGGTGATTTCCAAAAGTGAACTAGGAGAATGGGATCCTTAGTTGAATCAACTTATGGAACATCTTAGAAGTGTGGGTTCAGTGAATTCATTTCCTTTTCCTTAGAAACCACAACAAACAATAGCTAATCAGACTGAACAAGCTACATGAATCGCCTGACTCCAAAAGTAACCTGGACATTTTCCCACTACCAGTCAAGCATCCATAGCCCTGGCAAAGTTATTGTTGTGACCCCATGGATATTGCTCTACAACCAGCCAAGTGTCCATAGCCTCAGTAGAGTTACCCACACACCTATACGATTGCTTGATTTTATCATTTTCTTTTCTTTTCTTTCTTTTGATACTCCTTTTAATACCTTTTTTCTTTTTCTTTCAACTATGTAAGCACTGAAGCCTACTATGGGTTTGGAGACCAGGGTAGTCACTAGAACAGATTTGCGATTTTCCCTTACTAAGTCGTCATAATAGCTACAACATAGTCCTTTGTAAATAATTAATGTGTTTCATGAAAAATTTGACATGAACGTAGAAAGATTCAACCAAGGGTCGAGCTCTAAGGTAGAGTTTAAATGAGGAAATCATTCAAGGTTGCTATCAAAGGCCAAGGGTTGAGAGTGAATATTTAGCCAAAGAACACTAAGGACAGGTAGCAAAGTGAACCATTTAGTGAACAAGTACGACCACCATAGAAGAAATGAAAAACACCCTCATCAAAGCAAAACAACCGAGAAATGGGAAAAATGCAAGCAATGCAAAGCAGAAAAAGGAAAGCAAACCAAGAGCAACCTACTCTAACCTATGCACAAGTATTTACAGGGACAACTCCAAAAGAGCTCAGGCTTGGAAGTAATGCTTTAAGTGTTTCCCGTTGATGGGAAATGAGGCGTCCTCACCAATTAGAGTCTTTAAGTGGAAAGCATTGTCTCCTAGGATTTTAGCTATTTGAAAGGGGCCAAGCCAGAGCTTGTCAATTTTGTCATGTTCCCCTTTCTTCTCATGGGCCTTGTCCCAACACAAGACTAAATCTATGATTCTAAAGGCCTTAACTTTGGCTCGATGGTTGAACCATCTCTTGACTATGCCCTAACGTTTGGCGAAGGTTTCTATTGGTCGGTCACACAATTCTTCTAAATGTAACAACTCAGCCAAGCTAGCTTCTCTATGATCCCCTCCTTCATAAAATTCATTGATAAATTGGAGGGTGGGAATCTTCAAGTGGATTGGAAATATAGGCTCTAGGCCATAAACAAGATGGAATGGGGAATCACCAAGGGTAGCCTTGTGGTGGGTGAAATTTTCCCAAAGGGCGAAATGGAGTTGGGTGTGCCAATACTTGGGATTCCTGTCAAGTAGTTTCTTAATCATAGTGATCAGGTTCTTATTTGTGGATTTTGCTAGGCCATTGCCCTGGGGATAGTAATTAGATGAGAATTTGAGGGTAATTCCGTAATCAAAGGCCCAACTAGCAAACTTAAGTGAGGAAAATGCAGGGCCATTATCACACACCAATACATAGGGGCAACCAAAATGATTTAAAATAAAATTTTCAAGAAAATTCGTAACTACCTCTGTTGTACATTGCCTACAAGCAACGACTTCTGTCCATCTAGTACAATAATCAGAAGTAGTTAGAATGTACTTGTTTCCTACAAATGACGGTGGGATTACCAGACCAATGAAGTTGAGACCCCATTTTGCAAACGGTCTCACCTCCAGAATTGGTTGCAATAGGACAACAACGTTCTTCTCTTTGGTTGTGGTGGTATAGCATATGTGGCATGTACTAACATGGTTGTGAGCATCCTTGAAGACTTTCGGCCAATAGTAACTTTCTCACAAAATTTGGTGAGCAGTCGAGGGGCCAAATCCATGACTGGTGCCAAACTTGTCATGAAATTCCTTCAAAACCCAGTTAGCTTCTTCTTTTCCAAGGCATCTCAGATAGACACCTTCATGATTTCTTTTATATAAAATGTATCCTTACAACATATAGTTGTTGCTTTTCAACTGAGGGGCATACTTTTGAACTCCTTGTAAGTGAGGCAGACACTTGTGGTTCAATAGATAGTAGACTATGTCATCATACCACTCCCCCGAGGAAACATCCTTAATCTGGTACTGTTGCACTGTAAGTTCAGGTCCTGCTTCTGCTGCGGTTTCAACTATTGTTCGAGTGAGTGCCTGCCCTCTTACTAATTTCATGGGCTGAATTTCCATGTCGTATTCCTATAGCAATGTGACCCACTTTTCTCTTCATTCTCCCAGCTCATTTTGCATGAGCAACGTCCTCACTGCTAGGTCGAGAACAATGGAAAACACCTTGTTGCGTAAGATGTAATGCTAGAACTTCTTTACTCCTCTAACAAGGGCATATGCTTTTTTTTCCACATTGTGATATCTTAGCTCAACATCTTTCAAGGGAGCACTCATGAATGTGATTAGGTGCTCATTTCCATCATTGTCTTTCTGGGTGAGACTGCTAGCACACGAGTGATCTGAAGCAAAGGAATAAATGTAGAATGGCTTCAGATAGTCCAAGCTAACTAGTACAAGCACTTTAGCAATTGCTTTCTTAATTTCTTCGAAGGATTTCTTTGCTTCTGGGGTCCACTCGATCTTAGCATCTTGTTTCAACATCGCGTTGAGTGGCTTGATGATCTTAGCAAAACCTGTGATGAACTTCCTCATGAAGTTGATCTTTTCGATGAAATATTTGAGTTCTTTCTTGATGCCTAGTAGTAGAATCTTCAATAGGGATTGGATGCATTCAGGGTCTATGGATATTCCCTACTCTCAAATGATGTACCCGAGAAATCTCCCTTCAGTTACCCTAAATATGCACTTCTTCGAGTTAAGAGAAACCCCAAACTCTTGGCACCTTTGAAATAATTTGCATAAATCAGAGATGTGCTCACTCTTCTT
>VDFB02000007.1:224331238-224346506 GCA_007258455.2 Sequoia sempervirens
AATCATTGCATCTAATAGAAATACACAAAAGTTGCACTTGTCATTCCAACTCACACTTGCTTCTCTGAAACCCGAGCACTTGACACATTTTTGGCCGCACTTGATAAATTTGGTCGCTTTTGCTCACAGTCTTGCACCTTTTCTCAGAAACTAGTGCTATTGCTCTATCCTACTGACAATTGGGAAAAACAATCTGAAGTTGTTTATAGGATCCTTGTTTGAATGAAACAATTGGAAAACTAGATAAGTCACATAGTCCCTCATCCATTATTTTCATCCTACTTGTTAGAAATCAAAATCAAACAAAACACTACGATTATTCATTCACTCAAACATCTATGATATCAATAGTTACTTGGGACTCACAAATAGTTCAATTAAGATTTTTTGTAACATATCCTCTAGACAAGGAAGTGGAATATCTACCCTAATCCTTTAAAATTTTGGTTTCTAAAGAGTAATAGCATTCCAAAACAACTCTCAAACCTCAGGGTCTTGAACTTCATAGCAACCATCTCAAACACCATTACACTTTATGACCATCTTGTGACTGACTACTCTAGTTCAACAACTGAACCTTGTAGCACTGATCCTATAACCTATTCTCACACACATTGAAGGTGAACAAACTGATATCATTAGTAGTTTAAGAAACTTCATATTTGAGAAGAACGAAACACCCAACTAGTGGAGAAATGCAACAAAAATCTTAGATGAAGAGGAAGAGAAAGCAGATATAGCAGCTGAAAGACCTATGTTACCACCACCTCTGTGGAAATAGATATACATCCCTCATGATTTTTGACAAGAAAAAGATCCTTAGGTCCGGTAAGAGAAAAATCCTTAGGCGAAAATCCATATTACAACTTTCAAAGAACTGCCCTACAAAAAATTTCACCAAAGGATTCATCTCAAGAAGATACTACACTCACCAAAGTACACTAGAATATTTCTATCTACACTTTGCATCAATAGGAAAAATATTTTCTAGAGACTAGGAGTTATGAAAACAGTCACAAAAAGCTTGACACTTGTTTATGACAACTACAAGATCACAACACAAGAAGAATATGGAAGCGAACAAGAACAACACCAATGTCCCACCAACAAACACCACAAACAACAAAAGAGAATCATGAGGATATAAACCAAGTGACCTTACAATAGGGTATTGAGTATCAAAACATCCCCAAAACATGTCAATCTATTACCCAAATCACTCTTATCAAGGGTCGCAACATCAAGTAGGGAAACAACATCAAGGGTTTCAAAATCACCATCAAGGAATAAGTCAAGAACATCAAATTTCCCTAAATAAAATTTATGAAAAGATTGAGGAAATTAAACAAGATCTAAATACGACGTATCATCAATGACTTATTCAACGTCAAAACATTAAATATCCACAAAAAATGAACATCATTCCACAAAAACCTCAATATCCACATCAACAACACTTCCAATATCATCAAAACATTGATTCATGTCAGCAACAAAATCTATTTCCACAACACCAAGGTGTACCTTAAGTGCAATATCAAAATGTACCTCAATCATAGTATCAAGAAGTTTCACAACACCAAGGTGTACCTTAAGTGCAATATCAAAATATACCTCAATTGCAATATCAAGAAGTTCTGCAATACCAAGGTGTACCTCAAGTGCAATATCAAAATGTACCTCAATCGTAGTATCAAAAAGTTTCACAACACCAAGGTGTACCTCAAGTGCAATATCAAAATGTACCTCAAACACAGTATCAAGGAGTTTTGCAAAATCAAGAGAAAAACAATGAAGAAAAGCCACAAAGGAAAGATTACCAACCAAGAAGAAAATTCACCCCTTTGGGAGAGACTTTAGAGGTAATCATGCACAAACTAGTAAAACAAGACCTTATCAAAATTAACGACAATCTAATTTATGGTGAACCAAACTTTAAACTCCCTTGGTATAACAAGTACAGACAATGTGAGTTCCAAAAAATCAAGTGCCACCCAATGAAAAAATCTATTACACTCAAAAATATCATCCAAGATCTTATTGATCAGGAGAAATAGCTATTGAAGATGACATTCAAGGGCCATCTACCAATGACAACATGGACAATATCTCAAACTCAAAAGTTGAAAACAACGATCAAGATCTATCTATCATTGATCACATTGATAATGTCTCCACATCATCCAGTGAGCAAGAGGGCATAAATCAAGAATTTAATCCCAAGAATGATCAAAATCAATCACCCAAGTCTAGTAATGATTCAATCCAAGATATATTGACATCAACCAATCTTCAGTACATACTGGCGATCAAGATTCCAACCAACACTATACCTAAAAGAAATCCAGTTTCAAGATCTACGGAATTAGCGATCTCGAAATCCTTTAAATTGATCTGGCACCGGATCTAAAGCCATACCGCCACAAAGCCAGACCAGTACTGCTGCCTGCCGCATTTCCAGCTGTTTTCATAATTCCTTGATATCATTACCAAGGAACAAGAGTCACCTACTCTTAACATCTTTGCACAAGATCAAAGTATAGAAGAATCTATAGACATATCAGAAATTGATCAAAAAGAAGAATTAAAATTAGAAACATCATCCAGGAAGATTGAAGACATCAAGCATGAAAATATGGAGCACAATATCTTAAAATAAGCAAAGATAATGGACAATCCTGAGCAGTAGAGCATTGGGTATACAACAATTAAAGAAGCATCAATATATTTTGAAGGGCCATCAGATTATGATATTTCAAAAAATCAAGCCAAAGATATAAATTAGGAAGTTATCCCACCTTTGAATGATCCTATCAATGAAGAAGCTATCACATTTGAAGATCCACAACATAGCAGAGAAGGATCAACACCTTGTTTCCAAGGTAAATCATATCCTATTGCAAATAAAAGCTTTCATTAGATGCATTATCAAGGTAGAGGATTAGACCTACAAGAACAACGTATCTTAGAGCTAGTGCAGATTATTGAAAATCCTAAAGGTCTTGGGTGTTTAGAAATTATGGGATATAAACATATTAGGGATATCTCTATAATACTGGGGGCAACTTTATCTAATGCAAGCATCAACATAAAGATCTTGAAGAGTCCTTATGATGAAATTGCTACCAACACTACAACTAGCCATGTCATGAATCGTCATCAACACATATTTCAACCCTCTCATTGGGACCAAAAACAAGAGAAAAGGCTATATCCAAGAACAAAATAAGTCATTGAAGTAGAAGAATCAATAAAAAAAAATGGACAAGAAAATTTTAAATGGATACAAAAGAAAAAGAAAGAAATTCATCCCTATCAAACTCCATTAGTTAAAGAAACTATGGGGAAAAATAAAAAAGGAAAGTTCATCCATCAAAAAAGTCCATCAATACAAAAGAAAGCTTCAAGAGCAACCTACAAGGTATATTAAGATGTTGGTCCCAATCAAATCTCCATATCCATCCATCATTGCTCATCATCCCAAGTTTGGAGAGTCAAAGGTTCCAAAATGTCAATCAATCCATTTGGCTATCATATCCCTCAACGCATTTAACCATCCAAGATATCCAAATCTCACATTAACCATGCATTAGAAATAACTCTTTATCATAAGGATTCTAAGGGAACTCTATCAGGATGTGCACATCAAGGTAAAGTTAACTCCGATAGCGACAAGGAAGATAAGAATTATCAGGAGTTACATTCAAGCACCCGTATCCTAGCAAAACAACTCCTCCAAGAAGGATATCGTTGGAATTTCATGACAACAACAACAACCATATCAACACCAACAGTATCCACATCATCACCACCAGGTGGTTCAACATGAGAAAAAAATTGTCACCATGATGAAAACTTGGTAAACATGCATCTTGTGTGACATCAGAAAAATCAAGAAAATAGTCAAGAGAACATTTTTCCTCTAGTGAAAACCACTATGGTGGCACTTTGGACAAGTACCATGATAAAAACCTAGCAAACATGCATCATGTGTAGAATCAAGCATCTATGTGCACCATTTATGGTGGAAGCATCTCAACTTATTCATAATAAATCCAATCCTTTTTATCTTGATCTTGACAAATGTTTGGTGTACACTTTACACTTGCTTATGGAAAAAATCTTGACATGGGTCATTATCATTGATCCTATCCCATCCAGTATTATTTGAGACATGAGGCATTTTCCAAAGGGGCATACTCTATCCAAACATGTCATCACAAGATAATCCATCACATACTTTGCTATAGACTGGGGGAAAGTGCTTACATCTTTCTTTAGAATAAATCTTGATCTATGTCTTCTAGCTCACGTTGTGATCTATCATCGTCCCAACAATAAGGTATACCACCAAAGCACTATCAAGGTAACCTTCAAAAAAATTTGTCCCAACAACAAGGTATACCATTAATGCACCATTAAGGTAACCTTTGAAAAAATTCATTCCAACAATAACTTATACCACCAACGCATTACCAAGGCAACCTTCAAATATACCAACAAACGTGGATTATTTCTTCACTCAAAAATTCTAAGATATCAACAGTTGCTTGAACCTCACGACTAGTTCAAGTAAGCTTTTCCACAACATATCCTCTAGAAAAACAAAGTGAAATATCAATCCAAGTTTTTCAATATCTTAGAACTATCAGGGTAACCTTTGAAACAATTTGTCCCAACAATAAGGTATCCCAACAACGCAATACCAGGGTAACCTTCAAAATAGTTCATCCCAACAACAAGGTGTACCACCAACGCACTACCAAGGTAACCTTCAAAGATACCAACAAACATGGATTATTCCTTCACTCAAAAATTCTAAGATATCAATAGTTGTTTGAACCTCACAGCTAGTTCAAGTAAGCTTTTCCACAACATATCCTCTAGAAAAACAAAGTGAAATATCAATCTAAGTTTTTGAATATCTTAGCACTATTAGGGTAACCTTCAAAATAGTTCATTACAACAACAAGGTATCCCGCCAATGAAATACTAGGGTAACCTTCAAAATAGTTCATCCCAACAACAAGGTGTACCACCAACACACTACCAAGGTAACCTTCAAAGATACCAACAATGTGGATTATTCTTTCACTCAAAAATTCTAAGATATCAATAGTTGCTTGAACCTCACAACTAGTTCAAGTAAGCTTTTCCACAACATATCCTCTAGAAGAAAAAACTGAAATATCAATCCAAGTTTTAAATATCTTACACCCCAGGAAAAAGGGTAAAAATCCGAAAAAATGAGAAAAAGATTAAAAATACAAAAAAATCAAAAATCAAGAAAAATAGTAAAGAGAAATAAAACTTTCTTTGATTGAAAACCACTTTGTGGCGCTCATAGAACAGGTACCATATTGAAAACCTCGAAAACATGTGCTATGTTTGAATAAGACTCACATCATTATCTATCATCACTATCCACAACATCCACCCATCCATTTCATAATAAAACATGTATCCAACCATGGCTTGTTACTGATTTAGGAAAGTAGTCTTGTCTCCAACTGGGGGCAACTTCCTGAAGCTAGTCATGGATTGGATTTTTGAACATCCTATCATGGTCAAAACAACAAAAATTCAAAATCCAAAAATAGTCAAAAATTCAAAATCCAAAAACATTCACAAATTGCGAGCAACTTCCCGAAGCTGGTCATGGATTAGATCTATGAGCATCCTATCATGGTCAAAAACAACAAAAATAAAAAACATCTAAAAAACAACAAAAATCATAAATATTTAACAAACATAAAAAAAAAACATCACTAGATTATTTCTTCACTCAAACAATCTAAAATATCAACATTTTCTTGAACCGCATAGCTAGTTCAAGAAGATTTCCCACAACATATCCTCTAGACACAGAAGTGGAATATCAAACCAAGTTATCAATGGTGTTTATCCCAAAAACAAGTCTATGCTTTAAATCAAAAGGTCGAACTACATGGTCTCTGCATGTACAATGTAGGAAAGGCTTAACAACCCCCGAGACCCTAGGTCAATCCCCTTAGGTTTTTGTCAGGATTTATTTCAAAATAGTCAAAAATTCAAAATCCAAAAATAGTCAAAAATAGAAAATCCAAAAACATTCACAAAATAAAAAATGTCAAAAACATTAAAAAATTAAGTGAACTATGAGCCTCTATGTGTACATCATAGGCAAGGCTTATCTTTGATGAGCCCTCAAGGCCCTAGGTTAGTCCCCTGAAAAAAAAATAAAAATCATAAAACTCAAAAAAATCAAAAAGTCCTATCTCCATCATCACAATTCGTAACAAACATTTCACCCATAATAAATAAATCATCATCTTCACCCTTTGACGAAACAAACAAACAAAGAAAGAAAACATCAAAAGCTAGAACTTTCAAGCAAAACAATTACAAAGTTCTGATTAAAAACAGATGGAAACATTGCCAAAGTATCAACTACCTATCTTTTTGACAAGTTACCAACAACATCTTGAGATATGCTTTATTGGATTAGTTCGTACAATAGACATATTGATCAACACCAAATAATAGCCCCACCCCAAAAAGATATGGCAAGTGATACTGCAACTTTGTTTTTATCTTTTTATAGTCTTAACTTTTCAATTTATTTTATTCTCATTCCCAGGATCTCTCAAGGATGTCCATAAGGATTTAGAGAAGAAGGAATGGGGTAAATTGAGCATCATTTCAATTTTCTATTTGTAAGATATTTTTTTAATACTACCATGATGAATAGTTGCTTTACTGAGTGTATAAGAGTTTTATTGAAGCAATTCATGAAGTGGTTGCATGTTATGTGTTTTATACCTCTCTGTGTGACTAGTCCAATTTTTTTTTAACACAACCCAACTATATAATTTAAACAAAGTTTTCATATGTCTGGTATGAGCAAGAATACTCTTTGTTTGTAGATTCAAAGTCCACGCAATAGATACAAATTCACCTTGGTCATTAATACCCTGGTGCATCATATCTATTTGCTACATCAAATAGGATTGTTCAAAATTGTGAAGCCTCCAAGCAAAGCAAAAGCAACATCATCAAACTACTAACAACATCAAATTTCATCCATCATGTAACACCCCTCCATTTTGGATGTTTGGATCGGCAGTGTTTTCTTTGTAATGCTTTGTTTTGTTTATGCTGTGACTTTGGAACTTGGTTACTTTGACCGCAATTGTTAAAACGATGTGAATGTTATATTTTGATGTGATGGTATTTTATCTAGATGTTATCTTTATGGCATGTTTTGGATTAATTTAGCAGATATTTGATTTACGGATGTTTTATGCTTGTGATCATATCATTGATGTTATAATCGTCAGTTAGTAATTGTGTATTGGTGAAGGGGACAGGATTGTATCACTCGCTTGTGAGTGCCCTACAATTCTGAGATTTCCTCTTCATAGTTTGTTTGATCATATTATATTTATATGCATGTTCAATGTACTCTTTGTTTGCAGGTTGATAGGTACATGACATTGACTCCACCTGGTTCACAGGTTTGAGTGTGTCCATTGACCAACGGAAATCGATTGGGAGATAGTAGCTAGGTTTTCCATGCCAAGTTGTCACCCTAGTCATAGTGTGTCATCGGGTTAGTTGTTTTAATTTGGTCCTTTTCACCTTGAGTATTTATTTAATTTCATATTATAGAGGTTATTAAATGGCTTGCCTAGTTAAATTGATGATTAAATGTATTTAGTTGCAATGTTGAAACGCTATTTATTTCATTGATTGATTTGATTTAATTAATAAAATTAGATTGAGTTTATTTATTAATTAGATTAATGGTGATATATTAAATGAGATAGTTGTTTTGGCATTATTGTATATTAAAATTTAATTAAAATAAAAGTAGAAATCATGTTTGGATAGTTAGAGTTAAATTAAAATAAATAAATAAAAAATGTGTTTTTAATTTCACTTTTGAAAATTATTGATAAAGTAAATTCTTTGCAAAATTTGTATTCTTTTGTTTTAAAGAATTTTGAAAAATGCATGAGATTTGAATTAGAAAGTAAAAATTTGTTTTAAATTAAAAAAATGGAATTATCTCCAAATTATTCAATAAATTTAGTTGGTGGGGATATTTTAGGGGTTTGACCAATTTGGGAAAAACTCTATTTGAGTAAATGGAATTTCATATATTTTTCAATTTGCAATTTGGGGAAGGAGTTTTTGGGTTGTGGCTTTGCTTGGATTTGTGAAGGAGTTTGAAATTCTTGTTTGAGCTGGATTCAAAGGAGGAATTGAAAACACCATTGTTGGAGTTCTTCGAGCTTGGGAGAAAAAACTAGGTTCCCTCTTTGTGTTTCTTTTTGTTTTCCATTTTGAAGCAAGTTTCAAATATTTGTTTATACTGTGTGAAAATCTTTAAACTGTTGTTTGGAATTTCAATAATAAAAACCCATATTAAATCTTGCTTGAGAACTTGCAAAATCTTGTTGAAATCTAGAAGACAAAAAGAAATAGATTCTTGTAGAAAATAGAAAATGAAACAACAAGAAAGATTCATCAATAGAAAATAGAATTAGAAACAAAAGAAATCAGAATACCTTGAATTGTATTTGAGAAATTTTCATTTTCATTTGAAATTAAGTTTTAACTGTGTGTGTTTTTCTGATTATAATTTTCCCAATTTGGGCTATGAAATGAAATATATATATATATATATATATATATATATATAGTATATATATATATATATATATATATATATATATATATATATGCACATGGAGTTTGCATATTAAATTCATATGCTGGTTGGAAGTGTTTTCCTGTGAAAATTTTCATTCTAGGTTTTACCAGAACAGGGGAAACGAAATTTTTTATTGAAAAATTTAATAAAAGAAATTAAATTTTGTTTTATTTATTATGGGGCTGGGCGCTGCCACAGCCACCCCCCACCATGGGAGGCGCCTCATGGGGGCAACCAGCACGCTCTCACAAAAATGCCCCATGTGGAAAGGGGTTGTGTAGCAGCTTAAGGCTCAAAACCTTTGTGCCTTTTCTTTTACTTTAAATTTAAATTTTAAATTTTATTTTATTATATATATAATATAATATATATATATATATATATATATATTATATTTATATGTATTTTATAATATTATTTAAATAAGTTTTTTTTTAATTTATAATTGGGTATTTATGCAATATATATATATATATATATTGTGTATATATTATGTATTTTTTAAAAATAATTTGGAATGTGGATTTTTAATTGGTTGATTTAAAAGTATCAAAATATTAAGCATATATATATACATTGAGTAGATATATGTGTTTTTATATGAATATTTAATACATATTGATATTTAAATATATTGATTTTTGAAATGGCTATTTTAAGTTAATAGATGCACAAATTGATATTATAATCAAATGTTTTGATTTATTTAAAAGTAGATTTTAGATATTCAAATGATTTATTTAGAAAGTTGAATTTTAATAGTCAAATGATTTATTTAAAAGTAGATTTTAGATAATCAAATGTTTTATTTAGAAAGTTGATTTTTTTTAAGCAGTGGATGTTATAAGCAAATGGCTTTATTTATAAAGATTGTGTTAATCCTTATCTATGATTGAGCAAATAGAATTAAATTATTAATTTAAAATTCCTTAATGTGGCCAAGTGATCCAATTTACTTTTGAGTGTGCAAATATTTTTATTTATTTAATTGATTACTTGCACAATGTCATTGCTTGACTTGGGTTTAGGAAATCCTAAAGTAGGTTATTTATTTGCCATAAGTGTTTTGCGTTTTTTGCTTTCTTTCATTGTTGTGTTGGGAAAATGGGGTGATTTGTTTATGTAAGTCTTCTGGAGGTTCCTAGAGGATAGGGGTTGTCGTATTACGATGTCAACCATTTGTATTTCATTGGGTAGTGCGTATAGAGGTATTATGTTGTGTACCCAGTTTTCATGAACGGGGATGGTTTGCGCCTCCTTGGGATTAGGAGAGAGTTATGTGGTTTGTGCTTCCTTTGGAAGGAGTGGGTTTTGTATTTTGGTTTCCTCCAATGTTGGGAGAGGGTTTTGACCTTGATGCCTCCAGTGTTTGGAGAGGGTTTTGACCTTGGCTTCCTCTAGTGTTTGGAGTGAGTTTCTTTTGTCTGTTGTCTCTTTGTATTGGAGAGGTCCTTTTATCTATCTTACCCTTTGGATTGAGGTTATGTACCGTGTGTGTTGTCGATAGGAGAGTGGCTCTTTGTGGGGGTCTGACACACAAAGGGGAACCAGGGTAACTCACATAGGGTTTACGTAAGTAATAACTTAAAAAGAACTAATGAAAAACTCTCAAAATAATTAAGATAATTAATGCCTCTCTCATAACTCATTCACTTTTAAGGTTTGAGATGAGACGAGAAGCGCAGTTGGTATGAGGGTCTGGCGGCTGGTAGAGTTGAGCCTAGATAGCCCAAGATGTGGGTTTGGTTGCCTAAGACAGTTCAACTAGGGTAACTAATAGAAAATGTCGTGTGACACTCTCTCTATGTCAACTAGAAGTCAGTTTGTTGTACTACGTAAATGATCCTTGTTCTCTGGAAGCATTGTAACCTTTGTGTTAAGTGATGTTGCACTTGTATCCTTTTCAGTTCAGTCATGTATTAACCTATGTCTAGAGGTTGATGGTCTTGTTTAGGAATTCCTAGTTACTATCTCCTAGCATGGGGGGTGAGCCTTCGAGTATCACATGGTTGGGTGGAACGTGCACCTTAATCTGTTGGGTTGTCTTCTTGTTCGTGTGGACGAGATTTCTAGTTGGAGAGCTCGTGGGATCCAGTTTCTTCCATGCTTACTTCATTCAGTTGATCTTGTATTTTATTACCCCTCAATTGTTATCGAGGTGGATTTTGTAATATGTAATCATGCTTTGGGATTTATCACATTTGGGGAATGAGTGTTGTAATCAATTTTGTAACTATATTATTGGAATCAAGTGGTATCTCATATTCTTGATGTAAATTATTATGTATGGAATGTATGTGAACCTAAATTGTTAATTAATTAAATGTTATGGTTATAATTCATGTTTCTTTTTTGGGTTTAAGTAACTCAGTCTCATAACCTTAGGGGATTGGTTGGCAATGGTTATTGAACTTACATGTTAATTGTTCTTAAACAAAAAAAAAAAATAGATCATTTGTGTAGTAAATTGCAACTTCCCCTAGGGTTGCGTGGCGGGGTGTTACACATCATCAAAAATTTCTTCTAACCAACATTCATCCTGCATAGCAATATCATAAGTACCATATCCATCCTACATCCACAATGTCATCAATACATATCATGATGACAATAAGAAATTAAAACATCATGTATCATGTATGGGGCATACATCCATCATATATCAACACTATATCAACACTATATCAACATCATATCAACATCATATATCAAAATGATATATCGATCATTCGCAATAAAACATCATATAAAACAAAGTATGATCCATTCATCCATGTCATATGCATATATCAGAAAACATACATCATCATACATAATCATACATAGTCATCCATGATCATCACATAAACACATAATAAATCTAAATTGAATAAGGTATATCTCATATATATCATCATCAAAAAAGGGAGAATGTCATAGAACATCTTCATCAGTGAAACAAGTGTGATAGGATAATACAAAATAATACATATATACGGGGCATCAATTGGGCCGATGAATATATAAAAAAATCATGTCTGTAATATATCTCCGAGAAACGAACAACATGAGGATCAAGTACAAAAAGTAAAATTTCCTGACAAGAAGGACAAAGCCCTATAAACTAGGTTGTAGACCACCATCAAATTATGGTTGTCTAACAAAATGATCACCTGCCTCACCACCACCACCACCACCATCTGCAGCACTAGGCTCTCTGAACCATGGACATTGAGCAGTGCTAAAATTAGTAGCATCATATAAGGTCTAATAGTATGTGGACATCTATAATAGCCAATCCCGCTCTACTCTAAAACTATCACGCTCTTCCCTGAGAGTATCTCTCTCCTCCATAAGAAAATGTACCTAAGCCTCTACAGTATGTCATTGAATGCTCTCACTATCTCACTTAGCCCTCAAACTATCCCTCTCTATGCTTAGAGCAACAATTTGAGCCTCCGCAGCTTGTCGTCGCACTATCTCTGCATCTCTAGCAATAGTCATCTAAGCTAACCGAATACTTCCATCCCTAGGTGGTGGAGGGGACCTAGAACCTATCCATGAACTTGTGCCTCAAGCATATGCTCATCTTGACCACCCTGTGCCCTATCATGATGGGCCCTATCTAGCTACTTTGCAAGAACCTCAATGCGTTGTTGCTCCCCACGCCAACTTGTAATACCTACTGTACCTAATGTAGGATCACCCCCAAGATCTATCAATCTCAATGGCCTGTGTCATTCCCACCACTAATCAAAATCAAGAGTAGTATTTGGATCTACTAAACCCATCGGTCAACCCCAACCAATTGGGGCAAGTGCTTTGAATACAACAACAACAACATCTCTGTCCACCTAGTGACCCCATACATGGACCTCCCAAGTAGTCTGACCGAAATGAACCTCATAATTATAAAAAAAATAGCCATGTCTCTCTCAAAATTGATGGCATACTCTGTCTGGTAAGTAACACTCTAGCAGAGAGTGAGAATGACCAATCAACCATTGGGTCTATCGACAATAAACAAGATGCTCTGGATCCTCTAGCCATGCCTCACAATCCATATAAGGTCTCCAAAAAAAATGTGGCATCTCATCGAACAAACGACGCCAGTACATAAGATCTCTAGGAAAGGTGTAATGTAAGGAATCTCCATAATGATATGAGTAAGGATCCTCAGGAGTACGATCCCATATCCCATTAGGTTGAGCAACTATAATGTCCTCCCGAGCCCATGTGTGCAAAAGAGAAACACCTGCAGAAATATATTTCCCTCCCTAATATGCAACCTCATGCATATCTATGTATATGTGGGAAAGAAGACATGGACCCCAAGCATATCTGGTCCCATGCTCAAACATACCCGCAATTCAAATACCCCATCCAACAGGGAACTGACGACCTTTCCTATTAGGAACAACTAGTCTCGAAATCAAACCACAAAAGACAAGGGAAATAGGGTTTGCACTCCCAATTAACTTAGACAAATCAATCTTGGACTATTGCACCTCCAAGTGTCTAACACCCAACACCTGCTACATGGCATGGGTACCCCGTCGAACATTATATGTCATGACCTCACCATGGATAGGAATGTGGAGAATCCTCCACACATCCTCAAGTGTAATAGTCACCTCTCTTGTAGGTAAATGAAATGAAAATGTCTCTGAATTCCACTGCTCCATGATCATGGTCATCATTGTTGTATGAGTCCAAATGGGGGGCATGTGACAGATATGATGAAGCTCGATCACATCTAGAAAGTATCTCTCCAAAACATCAAAATTGGTAATTGATCAAGTAGATCTTGAGGTTGTATCTCCCTCAACTGTAGTGGTTTAAGGACCACTTGTAATCATTTTAACCCACGATGTTAGGGTTTCACTTGGAACACGTAAAATGACACAAAACAACACAAAAATGATGAAAAACAAGACTTAGGTTTTTTTTGGTTGAAAATTTTATCTAATGAGGGCGCAGCCCGAGACACAGAAAATAACCCACAAACAAGAGAATAATTTTATTATTTAGAAAATGGAGCTTCTTACATGTAGAGGATCTCAAATCCCCAAGTTCTACAACACATGCAAGCTACAGAAAGCTACAGAATAACCCTTTCGCAATATGCGAGCTTGTCCCCAAAAAGTTACCCAAAAATATTGGAAACCCGCCCATAAATAGAGCTCCTCTTTAGTTTGGAGCCAAAACAACATTAAAATTTGAGTTTAGGCTGTTTGGTGCCAAAAATTACAACTTGAAGTTCAAATTTTAAAAGAACATTTGCAATTGTATCTTCTAGAAAGTGCGCCAACTTCCCGGGGCCATAACTTTTGATCTGGGGCTCCATTCGCGAACCGTTTGAACCGTTGGAAAGGTCTCGAAGTCAAGAACGCACTCAAAATTTGCTATGCCAATTTTGGAAAGTTTCGGGGCCATTCCGGAAGCTCTAAGTGCCTCAAATCCAACTTGGAGGATTTTCGTGCAAATTTGGGAAACTAAAACTGCAATATCTTTCAACCCAGGAATAGAAAATAAAAGCTATAAATTGAGAATTTCATTATGACGAAAAGGGTATCAAAAAATGTAAAAACATCTGAAAACTGAGAAGCTTGAAATTTAACTATTTTTGGGTGATGCAAGATTTCCCTTACACCACTGGATGCTCCTGTATCAGACACCCAGGATAATTTGAAAAGTGACCTCGTCACGTCTCAGACAGTTGAGGAAAATCCAACCGGTCAACCACTGCCTTAGATAGCCAGGATGAATCTTCCACAGGCCTTCCTCTCCATTTCACTAGATATTCTTCATACTGCCTGTTTCTGGTACTCCTTCCCACATGACTATCCAAGATTTCTCAATCTCCTCCTTTTTAGCGCAGATGCCGGAACTCAATCGCTCCATTGTTGGTACTCTCTACCTTCATGATACTCTGTCAAATCTGAAATGTTGAACACAGGGGAAATGTTGAATCCATCTAGCAACTCTACCTCATATGCATTCCCTGAATCATGCTTCTTCAAAATTTTACAGGGACCGAACTTCTTCATCTTCAATTTGTTATATGTTTACACTGGAAACCTTTCTTTCCTCAAGTGGACCATCACTTCATCACCAATCTGAAACTCCTTATACCTCCGCTTCTGATTTTCCTTAGCCTTATACTGCATATTCATCTTGGTAATATTTCTCTTACCTTCTCATGTATATTCTTGATGTGTTCTGCAAAATCTTCGGCTTCAGCACTTATTTTCTTCTCTTGGTCCATCTTCCTCAATTCTGGAGCTGTTTTGGGGCTACCTCCATACACAATCTAGAATGGTGATCTACCAGTGCTTCTGTTGATAGAATTGTTGTAAGAAAATTATGCCTAGGGTAGGATCAAGTCCCATCCCTTGGGTTTATCTCCTATCAAACATCTCAGTAGGTTACCCAGACTCCTGTTAACAACCTCGATCTGCCCATCTGTTTGTGGATGGTGTAGGTGAACTTCAGCTCGTCTTGACACAACTTCACAAGGTCTCCAAAGTACCCCACAAGTTTGGTGTCTGATTTGAAACAATACTCTTTGTGGAATAGCCAGCCTCCACC